>OY728159.1:1349212072-1350462072 GCA_963277665.1 Viscum album | reverse complement strand
TTAAAAGTAGTGTAATGGGAACCTACCTCGGATACATGACGCGATGAAACGACGCACGTTCGAAAGTGCGCGGTAAAGTCCAACGCCCTACATAATAAAAATCAAGGACTCAAAACACACACATAAACCCCATTTAAAGTATGAGAAACCAAGCGGTGCGAAGAAACACTCACCTTGAAACTAAAGCGCGACGACGACGGAACTTCGGAAATGAGGCGTGATGATGACGCTCACTCGGAAATGCCCCGCGCAGGTGCTAAAAATCCTAAACCAACCAATAAAAACCCACCATCAACTAAAACCCATAATACAACAAGAGTAAGATGGTAATAAGAGTAATAATGATAATAGGAGTAAGAAAAGAATAAGAATAATGATAATACAATAATAATAATAATAATAATAATAATAATAATAATATCAATAATAATAATAATAAGAACAACAACAACAACAATAATAATAACAACAATAACAACAACAATAACAACAATAATAATAATAATAATAATAATAATAAGAATAAGAATAAATATAATAATAATAATAATAATAAGAATAAGAATAAGAATAATAAAAATAATAAGAATAATAATAAAAATAATCACAATAATAATAATAATAATAATAATAAGAATATGAATAATAATAATAATGAGAATAATAATAATAATAACAATAACAATAATAATAATAATAATAATAATAAGAATAGGAATAATAATAATAATGAGAATAATAATAATAATAACAATAATAATAATAATAATAATAATAATAATAATAATAATAAAAGTAAAAGAAAAAAACAGAAACATTTCAAAGGGGGGGTACGCGGGATCTCTGGGGTGCAGTGGCGAAACGAGAGGAGCCAGGGGGTTCGACGGCCAGACAGGTAGGAGGTTAGGGGTGAGGCACTACAGGGGAGGTGGGTGCGACTAGTTTTCTTGAGCAGGAGCCGAGATGAGGTGGATGCCGCATCCGCGAAAGGCTGCTAAACGAAAGCAAGAGGGGGAAGCTGGAAGGGGTCCGTGATGGGGGAGTGCGACCGGCTGGGGAGGAAGATGCAGTGAGGGAGGCCTTCACACAGAAAGGGAAATGGTTGGGGGGGGGTCTTGGTTTGTCGATGCTGCAAGGCGGCGGGGCTGGGCAAGGGAGAGCCAGCCAGGGGTTGCGGACAAAGGAGGCTAGGGCTTGCTGAGGCAGAGGGAGGCTAAGTGCCAAGGACCTGTTGGTGACGGGATCCAGGGGGTGATACACCGCTACAACAGGGAGAAGGGGATGAGAAACCATGGTAGGGAGATGAGCTGAAGGTGGCTGAGGTAGAAGGCAGGTCGTGCGGGAGGAGAGGGTAGGGAAGGAGGTTGGCGACTGCCCCCGCTAAAGCGCAACAAGTGGGGAATAAAAAGGGGGTGAAATTAGGGTTTTAATATATTTTCTTTTCCTAAAAAAACACCCTAATATAAAACTTAATTAAAAAAAATTGATAGGAAATAGAATAATAATAATAATAATAATTATAACAATAAAAATTATAAAATACTCAGTAATAATAATATAAATAATAATAGGAAAGACAATAATAATAATAATAATAATAATAATATGAATAATATGATAATAGTAACACATTAATAAAATAATAATAATAATAATTATTATTATTAACAAAAAAAAATATTAATGGATAACAATAGATGTGCGCTTTAATTATAAAAACTCTTTATTTCAATCTTCCAAAGATAGCGGGATGTGCAGTTACCCGAGCAGAGCTGTGCAGACTTTCCAAGATGAGTTCTGCTCGCGCACCCAACAACGTTGAATACAAAACGTGCGATTTTCTTAACACAATAAAATTTATATGACACAACAATTCACATACGCTTTAAATATAGACACTTTTTATTTCAAATTTACAAAGACAACGGGAAGCACAATTGTCAGGGCGAGGTCGTGTGGCTTTCAAATTCCCGCTCCTCCCCTGCACCCAACGACGTCGACGCCAAAGAGCGCACGTTTTAACATAACTCAATGAAATAATTCATCCGGGACACACTCGAACCACAAAAAAATTTATTTAAGGATGAAAATAATTAAATAAATCTATACTAACGGGTCGGGGTGTGACAATTCTCCCTACTATAACGCTTTCCGCCCCCGGAAATCCACAACACCATCCAGCTGATCGATCAACACCTAAGGATCCCACACAACACTATCCAACCCCTTATCCCAAGGACATCAAACCGACTACCAGCGGGACTGAACCTCATTGCTCGAAACACATCACTTGCAGAGGGGAGGCCTGGCCAGACTCCCCACCATAAGAATTCAACTAGCCTCTGATAACGGATTACGAGAAAACATAAAGAGATGGTGGGTCTCCCCACCATAAAGGACCAAACTATTAGTGACCAACCAAAAATCCAACTTAGACCAGAACCGGGCCTTAATCAAGCTATAAAAAGCACATGAAATACATTTAAACCACTCACTCATGTCCGAAAGGGATAGGAGTTGATCCCAAAAGTCTGCACAAACCAAAAACCCTTACCCCATGGGTGGGGAGGGAGGGCCCAAGGATTGGATCACTGAAACTTGGACGGAAAACTACTCAGGACCCATCAATTCTTGATAACCACAAACCAAAGTCGCAACTGATTCAAATGGGTGGCCCACAAAAGGTCGCTAATCAGGAACTTGCATCCAAAAGGCACAATTACTGACATTTCACTAGGGATAAGTCCATCACGCACTTTGCGATAAGAGGAAAATTACAATGATAGAGAAACCAGAGCAGCAACACCAAAACTGTCTCACCACATAGTAGAGGCACAACTTTAACTAGACTCCTTAAAATTCCTTGGGGGTTCCTGACTATGTGTCGGCTTCACTCCAAGGCCTTTTGGCCGGAGCTCTGATGGATGAAGCGTCTCCTGCCTCGTAGTCAGGTTCTGACAATCCCTTCAAGAAACATACATCTTTTGATTTGAGAAAGGAATAGAAAAAAAATTCAAAATAAAATATACATTGATATTGAAAACCGAATTTCGTCAAAAAACAAACGAATTCCCATACATGTCAAACCCCAAAACACCATCAGTACAAATGCAATGA
The DNA here is from genome assembly GCA_963277665.1 of Viscum album. NCBI lineage: Eukaryota > Viridiplantae > Streptophyta > Magnoliopsida > Santalales > Viscaceae > Viscum > Viscum album. The sequence goes on along the minus strand of OY728159.1, from coordinate 1,350,458,955 downwards.
TAAAAGATCACTTACACTGAAAGGAAACTTACACCAGAAACTTTGAACAAAGACCCAACAACATATTACTTCTGAGAACTTCCTCTGAGACACTTTCTTGCAATGCCCCGACAGAATCATTGCAAGTGACCTAGGAGTCCACATGCCTAGCAGGGCTTCAGAGCACTTGGGCATGACTGCTTCTTGTGACCCCGCTTGCCACACTGATAACACACAATAATCTCTCGCTCCAAAGAGGTTGATGAAAGATCCCGAGGCATCTTGATTCCACGACCTGCTCCATCCACTTTCATTTTCTTACTCATATCCTTAACAAAATATTCACCAGTTCTCAAAGGGATCGAATGAGGGAGAAATACTTTGAGCACTCCTGCCATCGTGTCTTAGACATGAAAAGCTTGTCTCGCCACATCGACAAAAGAAGTTAGGTTAGACTCTGACACCTTTGACTGTAGATCAGGGCGGAGACCCGCCTCGATGCATCGAACCTTCATGGGGTCATTCGTGGCATAACCTGAATCATAAGGTACTAGCTCAACAAAGCGCTGGAAATATTCCAACACGGGTCTGTCGCCCTGCTGCAGACAACACATCTCCATCCCCTTTCTCACCCTTTCTTCCTCATAGAAACACTGACGAATGAACAAAGCCTTGAAAAACTCCCTGGTAATCTCTTGACAAGGCTTGTTCCTAGACACCGACTTCCACCACATCCACGGTGAAACTTCAAGCATGAAAGTTAAAAACTCGACCTTCAACGACTCGGGCAACTCAACGAGGTTAAAGCCCCTTTAAATCTTCTGCATCCACTCCTATTCTACAGAAGGGTCTGCTTGACCATAAAAGAGAGGTGGATCCAACTTCCGAAACTCAATCATAAAATCATTAGGTTGATCAACCGTACTACGATCACCCATGGAAGCTTCAAAGGGATAACCGCTGGACAAGGAAAAGTTGAAAACCCAATCAAGGCCAACTCAATAAATAAAAATCCTCAAAAAGAAACACCGCATACATGAAAGACTCTAATCACAAGAAAACGAGCCATCATAAAATCAAAACATTTATTTTGAAAACATCTTTAATTTAAAACGATCTTGGTGGGTTAAACCATCGCCATTGGTATTATTTAGAGTCTCACTCACATGAATGTATCTGTGCCACCCCGGGCATCCATCCACCATACCATAAATCTGTCAACATTTCCAACATACCACTATGAATGTGAGCACTCATAGGAACACCAAGGCCAAAACAAAGCAACTTCATTTTTCAAAAATGAATCATTCATACCATTTCTTTCAAAACATTCCACAAATTAAACATGTCATTTCAAACAACCATTTTTTTTTCAAAAACCAATTTTTTTTTTCTAATTCAAACCACTTTCAGAAATCACAGCAGACCCAAAACATCTCAAATAGGGAACTAGTGTCGGTGGGCAACTTGACCATATGGTTGGCGGCCATATGTCAATCACGTCACCGACACGAAGGGTCTTTTTGGACCATGCCCCTTTCTCCACATGGCTTGACAGGCCATACGACTTAGGACTATTATCCCAACTCCATTTTTTGTACCCCAATCGCAAAACATTTCCATAAAAACCCAAATAAACAAATTAAACCGAATTTCCCATGGAAACCCAATGGTCAGAACGAGAAAGAGTTCGCGACGCTCTTCTCTCTCCTACCCCTCAAGTCCCGAAAATCCTACTCCATCTACCTTGACATCCCAAATAACAAAGGGCGCTCTGAAAAGCGAGGTCCGCTAAGAGCTAACCTGCCTCTCATACCATTTTGTTAGGAACCAACCCGGGTCGACCCTGAACCGGTCACCAGAGCCGGTCCGCGACATGGCCCGAGAGGCGTTCCCGATCCTCCCGGGCTGGCAACAAGTGCCAGGGAATCAAAAAAGTCCATGGAAACAATTTCTACCAATATAAATTAATAAAACAGTATAAATAATACAGAGCAGCACAGAAAAAAATAAACCAAATAAAGTAACTAAACATGAACAAAGGAAAATAATGCTTACCAACTCGACGCCCGAACTAACTCCGTGTGACCTCGTGGGTCACTCTCCGACTCAAAGATCAAGCATCTCCCTAGGCGAGCGCTCTCAAGGTGTATCCAGCACAAAACTAAAAATAGAAAAGAACTATAGGCATGGGTATTAAAACCCAGTAGGCTGGCCCGATATCTATTCCCAATGCACTACCTTTAAAATAAAAGAAACATCATTTCAAGTTTGAACTACAATTTATAAAAGTATGTTTTTCTAAGTATTTTACTTAAAAACAAAGTACGAACCATTTCCCTTAACTATTTCCAAATTTGGGTTCATTTCATTAGTGTCAATGGATTTTTTGAAAGGGAAAGTGATGTTTATATTTTCCAAATTTGTACAAAGAGGATTAAACACTTTCATTTGAAAACCATTTTTAGAAACCTAATAAAGAGAAATTTACCACTTTACAAAGAAAAAAATACACCAGAAATGCACAAAGTAAAACACACAGCAAGGGAAATATAGGTATACATATGAGCATCATAATCACTACTACAAGCAACAAAATCCGAATAGACATGGGTGAACCTAAGAGATTAAGAATAAACCAGAAAACACCAATACATGAGAAATAATCCTTTTTGGCATGTCACGATGAAATCAAAACACACAATACGCTCGACCATCCTCTCTCAGGCAGGTCGAGGGCAAATACCATAGTAATAAACCCAATATATCCACCTACTATGGGCCACTGGTCAGTACCATAACCTACCAGTGCAACAATAATTATTTGAATATTCTCTCAATATGCCAGATTCCCATGTCTCAAGTGTTTGGAAAGGGGGTGAGCCAACCGATGCCAACAGATCATCCAATCATATATCTATATAAAGCACAACATACATCACCCCGAGCCACTCTATTGGACAACCTCTTTCCTTTAAACTACTCAAGTACTCGGGAGCCTCTAAGTGCGGACTCCCAAACGATCAATTGCAACCAAGGAAGGAGAGTTATCCTAGGAGTGTTTTTATCAACACATTTTCATCATTTTCCATAAGGTGCCAAACGGGCATTTCATACATTTCACAATCACCACTTTAAAAAGTACCAAAACCCTTGTTCAAGCTTCAGAAGAAATCATTTATCATTAAAACCAGAACTATAATTGAAATTCTATGAATTATGTTTAAAATCCAAACGTGCATTCTTTCAATACTGGGTGTCCGCTCATCAAGAAAATGTTTCAAGTGTCGTGTATAAAATAAACGGCTCTTTTTTACACCAAATAACCATTTAAAAATTAATTGTCTTATATTAAAAATTAATTGTATTATATTAAAAATTAATTATCTTATATTATCTCACATTTATCAAAACTAATGAAATATTTAATTTGAACAATTAGTGTGCACAAACAGCAAGAAATAATGTAACTTAAAATTTTAAAAGCAGTGCAATGGGAACCTACCTCGGATAGCCGACACGATGAAACGACGCACGTTCGAAAGTGCGTGGTAAAGTCCAACACCCTACATAATAAAAATAAAGGACTCAAAACACACACATAAACCCCATTTAAAGTATGTGAAACCAAGCGGTGCGAAGAAACACTCACCTTGAAACTAAAGTGCGACGATGACGGAACTTCGAAAACGAGGCGCGGCGATGGTGCTCACTCGGAAACGCCATGCGCGGGTCCTAAAAATCCTAAACCAACCAATAAAAACCCACCATCAACTAAAACCCATAATCCAACAAGAGTAAGATGGTAATAAGAGTAATAATGATAATAGGAGTAAGAAAAGAATAAGAATAATGATAATACAATAATGATAATAATAATAATAATAATAACAACAACAACAATAATAATAATAATAACAATAATAATAATAATAATAATAATAAGAATAAAAATAAGAATAACTATAATAATAATAATAATAATAATAAGAAGAAGAATAAGAATAATAATAATAACAATAATAATAATAATAATATTAACAATAACAATAATTATAATAATAATAATAATAGGAATAATAATAATAATGAGAATAATAATAATAATAATAATAAGAATATGAATAATAATAATAATGAGAATAATAATAATAATGAGAATAATAATAATAATAATAATAATAATAATAATAATAATAATAATAATAATAATAAAAGTAAAAGAAAAAAAAACAGAAACCTTTAGGGGGGGGGGGGGTGGTACGCGGGCTGGCCGGGGTGCAGCGGCGAACCGAGAGGAGCTGAGGGGGTTTGACGGCTGGACAGGTAGGAGGTTAGGGGTGAGGCACTATAGGGGATGAGGGAGCGGCTGGTTTTCTTGAGTAGGAGCCGAGATGAGGTGGATGCCGCGTCCGCGATAGGCTGTTGAACGGAAGCAAGAGGGGGAAGCCGGCAGGGGTCCGCGATGGGGGAGTGCGACCGGCTGGGGAGGAAGATGCAGCGAGGGAGGCCTGCGCAGAACAAGGGAAAGGTTTGGGGGGTGGGGTTCTTGGTTCGTCGATGGTACAAGGCGGCGGGGCTGGGCAAGGGAGAGCCAGCCAGGGGTTGCAGACAGAGGAGGTTGGGGCTTGCTAAGGCAGAGGGAGGCTAAGTGCCGAGGACCTGCTGGTGATGGGATCCAGGGGGTGCTACGCTGCTGAAATAGGGATAAGGGGATAAGAAACCATGGGAAGGAGATGAGATGAAGGTGGCTGCGGTAGAAGGCGGGTCGTGCGGGAGGAGAGGGGAGGGAAGGAGGCTGGCGGCTGCCCCTGCTAAAGCGCAACAAGTGGGGAATAAAAAGGGGGTGAAATTAGGGTTTTAATATATTTTCTTTTCCTAAAAAAACACCCTAATATAAAACTTAATTAAAAAAATTGATAGGAAATAGAATAATCATAATAATAATAATAATAACAATAAAAATTATAAAATCCTTAGTAATAATAATATAAATAATAATATGAAAGACAATAATAATAATAATAATATAAATAATATGATAATAGTAACACATTAATAATAAAAATAAAAATAAAAATAATTATTATTATTAACAAACAAAAATATTAATGGACAACAATAGATGTGCGCTTTAATTATAAAAACTCTTTATTTTAATCTTCCAAAGACAGCGAGATGTGCAGTTACCCAAGCAGAGCTGTGCAAAATTTCCAAGATGAGTTCCACTCACGCGCCCAATAATGTCAAATACAAAACGTGCGATTTTCTTAACACAATAAAATTTATATGACACGAAAATTCACATGCGCTTTAAATATAGACGCTTTTTATTTCAAATTTCCGAAGACAACAGGAAGCGCAATTGTCAGGGCGAGGTCGTGCGACTTTCAAATTCCCGCTCCGCCCGTGCACCCAATGACGTCAACACCAAAGAGCGCACGTTTTAACATAACTCAATGAAAAAATTCATCCGGGACACACCTTAACCACATAAAAATTTATTTAATGGTGAAAATAATTAAATAAATCTATACTAATAGGTCGGGGTGTGACAAGTTTGGTTCTCTATTAGGTGAAACTTGTTAAGTGGATCCTTAACAATATATTTTCTTCCCTTATTCTCTATGAATTTGATGTTTACTGAGACTATATCACTATATCATACATGTTCATAGACAATTGATATTTTATCATTAAATTAAGGTTTTTAGGAATCTATTAAATTCATCTCCCATGACTAATTTTAAAGATAACATTTTTTTATCATTCTTGAGGTAGGTGTTTCTATCCTATGTTCTATCACTTAGCATGCCTTATATTATCATAATTATTTTGGTTTTTTATTGTGAAATTGATGATTTTAAATCCATGAGAGTTGAGTTAATCTTTTAATTTTATGGAAATGTTTTCTAAAAATGTGTTTTTGATGGAAAAAAATTTGTTCTGCATGATTTGTTTCCTGAATTCCCTTATATATGAATTTAAAAAGTAAATTATTTATCAAGAATTAAAGAGGCTTGATATCACTATAAATTTCTCTCATGAAAATGGGTAAATGAAATGAATTTAATTGGATTTTTATTTTGAAAATTATTGATGAAAAATGAATCAGTCTCAAAAAAATAGAATGGAAATGTATTTTCAAATTAGAAATATCATGGGGTATAGGGGAAAACTCTAAATATGTGTTCCCTAGTGGAGTTAACTACCACTAGGGGATGTGATCATGATTCCATGGATTTTTAGCGGACAACGTTTTCATGGAAACTAGGTTATCAAAATTTATGAGACACTTATGGTGGCTAGTTTTCTTGTTTGTCAATATTGTGTACACCCTTGAGTTTTGATTATCCCTTTAGTTCTTTGAGGTTTCATTTAATGTTTTTTTATTTTATATTAACATTGTTCAAATAATATATATATGATACTTTAAACTTGTTTATTTCATATGATTATGACTCATGTATAAATTCTATATGATATTACCTTGTGTATTTAAATATTCCATGTTTTTAAAGAAAACCAAATGATAATTTTTATATGGAAAATGGATTCTTCTAGAAATGTTTTATAAATTATTTTTATAAAATATCAAATAGATACATGTGGATATAAATCATATATATTATATGGTGGTATCCTTCTAAACATTAGTGCTCACACACTACCTTTTCCTTGGGGGATTTTTCGCCTTGGTTATATAGGACATAGGTAAATTGAAGAGAATCATGTACAGGGAGGCTCCCCTAGTTCATGAGCCAAATGTGTGTTGGTATGGAGGTGACTTATGGCCACGTAGTGATGGAATCATGGGTTGTTTTTGGTTTATTTAGCTGATATTCAACTATTTATCTAATGTACAATTATTTACATTCCTACACAAGATATTTTCAACCACATGATCAACCAAGGCCTTCTTAGAGGTAGATTTCACCCTTATAGATGTCGGATTCACCATAACAACGTATCTCATATTATGTTTACATATGACTTGATCATTTTTTTAAATTCCAAAAAATGGTCGACCAAAGAAATCATCAAGATTCTTTAGGATTATAGTAAGTGGAGTGGTCAACTTATTAACCATGATAAGAGTATCATTTTAATCTCCAATAGGTGATTGGACTCCTATTCTACTTCTATTATCAACACATTGAACATGCAGTAGAGGAATTATCTCATGTATTACTTGGGCACCGCAATGTCTCAAAAAAGTCACCAAATTTATCATTTTGATCATATTTTGAGCTGAATATCTAGTAGGATTCTAAACTGGAAAAAGAGGTATTTATTATTTGGTGGAAGGATAACCATTATTGATAGTGTTTTGGCCTCAGACCTAGTTTACACATTATCTACAATTAAGAATACCAAATGGGTTATCATTGATATTGATAGGATCCTTTAGTATTTCTTATGGGATTCCCAAGTAGAAGGAAAATGTCATTGGGCCTCCTAGGAGAGGATGAAAAACTGGTAAGAGAGGTATGTATTGGTGTGAAAAGTTTGAATGTTTATTTGGGTTTCATGCATGAAAATATTTCATGGGAGGTCATTGAGGAAAAATCGTTGTGGGGGGATTATATAAAATAAAAAAATAGTAGATATTTTGTCCCTATAATGGGGAATGCGTCCAGCATATGGCCCTTAGTTTCTCCTCTTATACAGGCACTGCAAGATAACTCACACTGGATCATGGGTAGGGGGGACCTGTCCTTCTGGTTACGTAACTGGTCTGGCACTATTATTAGGTTCCCATTCAATACTTCTTTGAATCTTTATTTCAAAGAGGTCATCCTGCATACGACTTTCATCAATGCCATCCTCCCTTAGGATCTGCGTAGAGTCTATGATTCAATTGATACCAAATTGTATAATGAAAAATTTATCTTCATAGATTCATCTTCAGTTTCTTTTTACAAAAACTATTATCATAAGGTGATGCTTCTAGGTGGGAATGTTGAAGTTTGGGCGAGCTTCTTTGGAGAAAGAAGGTTCCAGATAAACTTAAATTTCTATTTTGGAGAATTAGGAACTGGGCATTGGCTACCGATGATAATTTTCAGCGCATGGGTATCTAGTTAGCTTCTCGTTGTGCATGAAGTAAGGAGAGAAAGGTAAAATTGGTTGATCATATCTTCTTCAATAGAGACTAGGCCTGTGCAATATGAAAATGTTTTGGTAATTTCACTGTCTTCTCATCCCCGAATGTAACGACCCGAGAAAACCATGTTTTTATTTTTGACAAGTTTGCTTTTCAATGTCACCTGTTAAGTGAAACACCAATCAACTTATAAGGTAATAATGATAAAATGAATCAAATGGATGAAAAATCCTTTTATTAAAATAAGAAACATCTCGGCTACAACCTCCACTGACTGAACAAAAGGGTAAATTAACCGAAAATCCCAACTAAGAACCCGATTACAATAATGGGGAGACCACTTAAAACCACTAAGAGCCCAAGAATGCGGTAGGGGTTTCGGGCATCCATCATAATGAACATGAGGATGGCTGAAGCCACTGCAACCGTGCTCAACACCAAGGGGATCACAAGAACCATATTTCCTTTTCTCCTTTGGTTGCTTGGAGTAAGGGACACCCCGAGACCAGACCCTTTTATAAGTACCCTAATCTGACCGTTGAACCCCAAACGGCTATAAATTCGACTGTTGGTTTCCCCAAGAATCTTATGTTTTATTTTGACCATTGGTTCCTCCTATCCACTAAGTTTTTTTTTGACCATTGGAAATAGGATGGCTTACCCCTGGAAGGTTCAGAAAATTAATTTTCTTCAAAATGACATCAATGTTAATTTAGTTAATTTATCTCTTTATTTCCCAAAATGATAATTTTATTTTATGTTTCTAAATGGAGAAAATTAAATTTATTGTTTATCTTCCATTATACATATTAATTTGAACAATTGAACTTTTATTTTCTAATTATATCAAACCTGATGGATTTTTATGAGTTATATATATATTGCATCAAATTAGATATATTATTTCTCTTATAATTCGACCTTTATTAACTATTTTGGAAACTTTGTCAAATTATGATTTTATTTACAAATTTCGCATCTTTAAGCTTACAAAAATACTTTTAAGCAACCTTTTTCTTTTTCTTTTCTTAAAGGAGTATATCCAAATGTTTGCATGAAATTATAAATTAAGGTAATTATTATGTAATTTAGCAAAGGAAAAATAAATAAATAAATAAACAAATAAATATATATTATGTTGGATAAACCAATATTTTCTTTAATCGATTAAATGAACCACTGGTTTTTTCCCAATATAATAATAAAAGATCAATAATTATGGTTTAAAAATAATATAATAAGGTCAATAAAAAAATTATTGGTATTTTAAAAATAGAATATATATATATATGCATATGTTTATATAATAACGTGTTTTGATTAAATCAATTTATAATTTTTATTTGACCAATGATTTTTATTAAAATAATAAAAGTCAAATTAATAATTGATTTTTTTTAATAAAAAAAATGTTATAGTAAATTAATAATAATTTTAATAAAACATTTTTTTGTTTTAAAACCCAGTGAACCGCGTTATTTTTTTTAACCGCATCAACTCCAGCCGCCTGATCTTTCCGCGTCTAATCTTAGCAGTCTTTTTTTCTTTATCTTTCCCCCACGTCGCGCGTCTCTTCTTACTCGTGCCAAACCAGCAGTACACAGCTGCTGTGTTTTTTTTCTTCTCCTGTCTTCTTCCCTTAGTCCAACAGGTGGACCCGGCGGCGCCCTCCTTTTTCCACACGGCAGGTACGCCTCGGCCTCGGGATGCCTGTCGTCTCCTTCACGCAGGGTGAGGAGTCTTGGTTTTAAGTCCCGGGTTGCACCGCGGGCGAGGGGTGGTTCTCCACCGGTTGTGAAGGGTTTTGCACCGAGCTCTCTTGTTTTCCGACCTCTCATCCGGCATCGCCCTGCATCGTCACCCGTTTCCTTCCTCCTATCCAAGCTAAGGTAAGGGTCGTGTTTATTTTTTTCTAAGTTTGTGTAAACTCCGGGTTTTATATATAGATATATATACGGATATACATGTTATATGTATATATATCTTTTGCGTTTATTAATTCGGTTCCTCCTGCCTCGCCTACTTCTCCTCTCCAAGCAAGGTAAGAAGCAGGTTTTTAATTTGGTACGGTTTGGTCAAGTTTCGGTTTATATAAATGTGTAAATATATATACATGTTATATATATTTATGGTGTGTGTGAAATCGGTGCAAACCTAGATCATGGGATCCCTCACGGCTTAAAGAACTGATTAGGAGTAAGGGGGAAAATCCTCTACATCGTTCTTACCATTTCTGTAAATTTTATATAGTTTTATACACTTGTTGTATAATTCTGTATAAGAATATACAAACCCGTTTTACCTATTCCTAGAACCGATCTTGTCAGCCTCTTTGTGAAAACCTAAAATTGGGGTAAGGGTTCTAAAGATCTGCTTTATTTGGGTGCGGGTTCTTGCATCTTACACCTTGTGTTTATATATGTGTATATAAATATACACTTTCATATACACATATGTATAAGATGATATGTGCAAGTTTACAACTTTTTCTTAATGTTTATAACCCTGATTTTTCCTTTCGCCTATAAAAAAATGGAGATTTTGAGTAATTGAATGAATAGGTAAAATTATGCAAGTGAAGGAAGTATATTGTTATGTATATACATACATGTGATTATATCAATGTGTATATACATTAATATGAACTTGGTTTCCATGTTTTGTAATTTATTACAATATAGCATGATGAAGTTTATGGGATGGTTTGATTTCAAAATTATTCTTGCAATTGAGAATTTTCATTTATCACTGATTTGGATAAATCAGGATTTTTTCTTTGTGAAAATGGTTAGTATGGACTCCTTGAACTTTTACAAGTGCATACATGTATTCATAGGTATGTAATCATGTTTATTTAAAGTGCTAATAAAAGATTTTACACAATTATATACATGATTTCCCCAAGATGGACTTGATTATGCACATTGTAACTTCAACTGCCTATTTTAAACGCCTATGATATTCATTTATCATCATATGTGTAAGTTATGAATGACCATGCTTTAATTGGGTATTTTTATGTATGGAATGTTAAGTGTTATGTTTACTTTCTTAAAACCCATGTTTTCAAATGTTAAGATAACTTTTATATGCACGGAGCTTTAGCATGCATGTCCTAATGTTTTTAATGATAAAACTGTTTTCATATTATGAATACGTATGTGAAAATGGGGTTTAATTAAGAATTCATGGAACCCCATTAATGAATGACCATGTCAAGATATGTGAGGGATGTATAGGACTTACATGTGCCGGGTGCACCCGGAATTATATAGCGCAATAAGAATGATGTGATGGGTGCGCCCGGAATTATACAGTGCTCCAATGCATTGGGTAAAGCAGGAGTCTCATGAGACGATTATGTGTGACAGTCTTGGCAGTTAGCCATGGCTCGAGCTATCAAGGAAACGGGGTGGGCAGTGAGCCTTGACCCGTTAAGTATGTTATACGGTCTTGACGAAAGGTCTTGACAAAGTCCAGTATTATACATTCCCTCTACATGTAATGATAAAGGTCAACCAGGGGTTAGTTCATCTAATAGGACAACCCCTAGTTGAAAGCTCCCATGACCATGAGAATGCAATTTATGCGTCAAGAACTGTCTTTTATATGGTAAACTGTTAGATGATCTGTTTTTTTTCATGAACCATGATATGCATGTTTTCCCTTCTTAGCCATAGAATTCTTTTAGAATTAAGGTAACCTTGTTTGAATATTATGCATTGTTTATCTTTCCTATGTTGCGCTCTCTGATCATGTTTACTTTAAAGCTTATTTCAAGTACGTGTTTCTTTTTGCAAGTGGTTTTCAAAGAATGATGGATTTCATGTTTTAAGAAAAGATAAGGTTTTGTTTTAGCAAAGTATTTTATTCTCTTCAAAAGGACTTCTTTGAGAAAGCATTTTTCTTAAAATGTTTTTAAAACCCCCTACTGGGCATTTTTGCTCACCCTACGTTTTCGTTTAAAATTTTTCAGGCATGGTTGGTACTAATGAAGTCAATCAGAAGCAGCTGGTTTCCCAGAATCCTGAGCCTCGCGATCTTCTGTAGTAATGAGACATGATATTTAATTTGTAATGATGTAATGTTAAGTATATCATGTCTCATTAAGCACCCTGGGTTTGGGGGTCGCTACAGTTGGTATCAGAGGATGGGTTCAGGAAACTCTGGAAAACGAGGTGATATAAATGTATTTCTATGACAAACTAAGTAAAAATGTGGTAACTTTTAGATGGCTGATGTACCTACAGACCTTTTGTCACTTCCCATTGAGGCTCTAGAGAACATTATATCTCTAGCTATCCGCGAGAACTTTCTAAACTATTCCCAAATTCTCATGACGTGTAAGCACCTGTATGGCATGTCAAACTCATCTAGGGTGCTTAGTCTCCACCGGGGATTGGCGATGGATTATCTCCTAATGATGATGACCCAATTTCCCTCTTATGCATGTCGGGGAAGGTATCACGAAGGACTCTTCTGAGTGTTTACAACTGGTGAGGAATTTGGCACAATGCTTGATAACCCCTTTCAAGAAGCTTCTGCTGCTGGAGACCTCCGTGCGGCTTACCTGTGCCAGATTTTTCACTACGGCTTCTGGGGCCAGTTAATGGACTTTGGAGCATTGGAAAATGAATCCACTCGTGAGTCTCTTAGGAAAGAAGTGTACACCGATGTCTCCCAACTCCATACCCCTCACGCTAAACTCAGGAGGCGTTATAAATATTCCCATGAGTTTAGTCATGTCTGTTCATCTTGTGTGTGGTTTGAAGAGTTAGGAAGTTTTGCCGCTCTTTGTGGCGTAGGTCTTGTAAACTCAGACTTTGCCGTGTAAACTTTTTCATAAATGGAAGTTTCTTGTTTCCTTTCATGTCTCCACCTTATCAATGTTGTTAAGAGTTTCCCTTCGATGTTTCCTTTCAGATGGCTGGTCAAACGAACTTCTCATCCCTACCCGATGAGCTAGTAGAAGTCATCTTGATCAAGGCATGCACGGTGGATTATCCATCCTTTCTCCACCTGCGAGGGTCCTGCCAGCGTTTGCTCGATCTAGCAAACGGACCATTGATCCTTCATTTATGTCAAGAGGATGATCATGTATTTCAACTCGTTTCCACGGCTCAACTCCCCTGCTACAGGCGAAGGGGAAGATACTTTGAGGGCCTGTTTCAGTGTTTCACTCTGTCACAGAACTTTTCTGCCAGAGCGTGTTTCCTCGTGGCTGCTCAGAATGGCCAGCTCAGTGCAGCCTACATGTTCCAAGTCCTGAACCTTAGTCTCCTAAACCGCATCATCCCTCTCGACTACTTCGAGCATGATGTGGCCAGAAGAGTCATTAAGTAGTTTATCTACTCGGACGTTTCTGAGCTTTGTATCGTACGAGCCTCCCTTTGGAAGCTCGTGTGCAGTACGCACGAACAGGATTTCAAGGAGTACTGTTCGAGGTGCATCTGGGCTAGGGAAATGGAAGAGTTGTGTGCCGAATTCAGTATCCTGTTAACCGAGCTAGATCCTCTATTTCAGTAGTGTTCTATGTTTGTAGTTTCAGTTTTTTTCTTTTTATGATAGAATTGCGAGGGCGCAATTCTTTGAAGGGGGAAGTGATGTAACGACCCGAGAAAACCATGTTTTGATTTTCCACAAGTTTGCTTTTCAATGTCACCTGTTAAGTGAACCAACAATCAACTTATACGGTAATAATGATAAAATGAATCAAATGGATGAAAACTCCTTTTATTCAAATAAGAAACATCTCGGCTACAACCTCCACTGACCGAACAAAAGGGTAAATTAACCGAAAATCCCAACTAAGAACCCGATTACAATAATGGGGAGACCGCTTAAAACCACTAAGAGCCCAAGAATGCGGTAGGGGTTTCGGGCGTCCATCAGAATGAACATGAGGATGGCCGAAGCCACTGCAACCGTTCTCAGTACCAAGGGGATCACACGAACCATCTTTCCTTTTCTCCTTCGGTTGCTTGGAGTAAGGGATACCCCGAGACCAGACCCTTTTATAAGTACCCTAATCTGACCGTTGAACCCCAAACGGCTATAAATTTGACCGTTGGTTTCCCCAATAATCTTATGTTTTATTTTGACCATTGGTTCCTCCTATCCTCTAAGTTTTGTTTTTGACCGTTGGAAATAGGATGGCTTACCCCTGGAAGGTTCAGAAAATTAATTTGCTTCAAAATGACATCAATGTTAATTTAGTTAATTTATCTCTTGATTTCCCAAAATGATAATTTTATTTTATGTTTCTAAACGGAGAAAATTAATATTATTGTTTATCTTCCATTATACATATTAATTTGAACAATTGAACTTTTATTTTCTAATTATATCAAACCTGATGGATTTTTATGAGTTATATATATTGCATCAAATTAGATATATTATTTCTCTTATAATTCGACCTTTATTAACTATTTTGGAAACTTTGTCAAATTATGATTTTATTTACAAATTTCGAATCTTTAAGCTTACACAAATACTTTTAAGCAACCTTTTTCTTTTTCTTTTCTTAAAGGAGTATATCCAAATATTTGCATGAAATTATAAATTAAGGTAATTATTATGTAATTCAGCAAAGGAAAAATAAATAAATAAATAAAAAAAAAATATATATATTATGTTGGATAAACCAATATTTTCTTTAATCGATTAAATGAACCTCTGGTTTTTTTCCCAATATAATAATAAAAGATCAATAATTATGGTTTAAAAATAATATAATAAGGTCAATAAAAAAATTATTGGTATTTTAAAAATAGAATATATATATATGCATATGTTTATATAATAACATGTTTTGATTAAATCAATTTATAATTTTTATTTGACCAATGATTTTTATTAAAATAATAAAAGTCAGATTAATAATTGATTTTTTTTAATAAAAACAATGTTATAGTAAATTAATAATAATTTTAATAAAACATTTTTTTTGTTTTAAAACCCAGTGAACCGCGTTATTTTTTTTAACCTCATCAACTCCAGCCGCCCGATCATGCCGCGTCTAATCTCAGCCATCGTTTTCTTCTTTATCTTTCCCCCACGTCGCGCGTCTCTTCTTCCTCGCGCCGAACCAGCAGTACACAGCTGCTGCGTTTTTTTTTCTTCTCCTGTCTTCTTCCCTTAGTCCAATGGGTGGACCCAGCGGCACCCTCCTTTTTCCACGCGGCAGGTGCGCCTCAGCCTCGGGATTCCTGTCGTCTCCTTCACACAGGGCGAGGAGTCTTGGTTTTAAGTCCTTGGTTGCACCGCAGGCGAGGGGTGGTTCTGCACCGGTTCTGAAGGGTTTTGCACCGAGCTCTCTTGTTTGCCGACCTCTGATCCGGCATCGCCCCGCATCGTCGCCCGTTTCCTTCCTCCTATCCAAGCTAAGGTAAGGGTCGTGTTTCTTTTTTTCTAAGTTTGTGTAAACTCCGGGTTTTATATATAGATATATGTACAGATATACATGTTATATGTATATATATCTTCTACGTTTATTTATTCAGTTCCTCCTGCCTCGCCTACTTCTCCTCTCCAAGAAAGGTAATAAGTAGGTTTTTAATTTGGTACGGTTTGGTCAAGTTTCGGTTTATATAAATGTGTAAATATATATACATGTTATATATATTTATGGTGTGTGTGAAACCGGTGCAAACCTAGATCATGGGATCCCTCTCGGCTTAAAGAACCGATTAGGAGTAAGGGGGAAAATCCTCTACATCGTTCATACCATTTCTGTAAATTTTATATAGTTTTATACACTTGTTGTATAATTGTGTATAAGAATATACAAACCTTTTTTACCGATTCCTAGAACCGATCTTGTCAGCCTCTTTGTGAAAACCTAAAATTGGGGTAAGGGTTCGAAATATCTGCTTTATTTGGGTGCGGGTTCTTACATCTTACACCTTGTGTTTATATATGTGTATATAAATATACACTTTCATATACACATATGTATAAGATGATATGCGCAAGTTTACAACCTTTTCTTAATGTTTATAACCCTGATTTTTCCTTTTGCCTATAAAAAAAAATAGAGATTTTGAGTAATTGAATGAATAGGTAAAATTATGCAAGTGAAGGAAGTATATTGTTATGTATATACATACATGTGATTATATCAATGTGTATATACATTAATATGAACTTGGTGTCCATGTTTTGTAATTTATTACAATATATCATGATGAAGTTTATGGGATGGTTTGATTTCAAAATTATTCTTCCAATTGAGAATTTTCATTTATCACTGCTTTGGATAAATCAGGATTTTTGCTTTGTGAAAATGGTTAGTATGGACTCCTTGAACTTTTACAAGTGCATACATGTATTCATAGGTATGTACTCATGTTTATTTAAAGTTATAATAAAAGAGTTTACACAATTATATACATGATTTCCCCAAGATGGACTTGATTATGCACATTGTAACCTCAACTGCCTATTTTAAACGCCTATGATATCCATTTATCATCATATGTGTAAGTTATGAACGACCATGCTTTAATTGGGTATTTTGATGTATGGAATGTTAAGTGTTATGTTTATTTTCTTAAAACCCATGTTTTCAAATGTTAAGATAACTTTTATGTGCACGAAGCTTTAGCATGCATGTCGTAATGTTTTTAATGATAAAACTGTTTTCATATTATGAATACATATGTGAAAATGGGGTTTAATTAATAATGCATGGCACCCCATTAATGAATGACCATGTCAAGATATGTGAGGGATGTGTAGGACTTACATGTGATGGGTGCGCCCGGAATTATATAGCGCAATAAGAATGATGTGACGGGTGCGCCCTGAATTATACAGTGCTCCAATGCATTGGGTAAAGAAGGAGTATCATGAGACGATTATGTGTGACGGTCTTGGCAGTTAGCCATGGCTCGAGCTATCTAGGAAATGGGGTGGGCAGTGAGCCTTGACCCGTTAAGTATGTTATACGGTCTTGACGAAAGGTCTTGACAAAGTCCAGTATTATACATTCCCTCTACATGTAATGATTAAGGTCAACCAGGGGTTAGTTCAACTAACAGGACAACCCCTAGTTGAAATATCCCATGACCATGAGAATTCAATTTATGCGTCAAGAACTGTCTTTCATATGGTAAACTGTTAGATGATCTGTTTTTTTTCATGAACCATGATATGCATGTTTTCCCTGCTTAGACATAGAATTATTTTAGAATTAAAGTAACCTTGTTTGAATATTATGCATTGTTTATCTTTCCAATGTTGCGCTCTCTGATCATGTTTACTTTAAAGCTTATTTCAAGTACGTGTTTCTTTTTGCAAGTGGTTTTCAAAGAATGATGGATTTCATGTTTTAAGAAAAGATAAGGTTTTGTTTTAGAAAATATTTTATTTTCTTCAAAAGGACTTCTTTGAGAAAGGATTTTTCTTAAAATGTTTTTAAAACCCCTTACTGGGAATTTTTTCTCACCCTATGTTTTCGTTTAAAATTTTTCAGGCATGGTTGGTACTAATGAAGTCAATCAGAAGCAGCTGGTTTCCCAGAATCCTGAGCCTCACGATCTTCTGTAGTAATGAGACATGATATTTAATTTGTAATGATGTAATGTTAAGTATATCATGTCTCATTAAGCACCCTGGGTTTGGGGGTCGATACAGTTGGTATCAGAGGATGGGTTCAGGGAACTCTGGAAAACCAGGTGATATAAATGTATTGCTATGACTAACTAAGTAAAAATGTGGTAACTTTCAGATGGCTGATGTACCTACCGACCTTTTGTCACTTCCCATTGAGGCTTTAGAGAACATTATATCTCTAGATAGCCGCGAGAACTTTCTAAACTATGCCCAAATTCGCATGACGTGTAAGCAAGTGTATGGCGTGTCAAACTCATCTAGGGTGCTTAGTCTCCACCAGGGATTGGGGATGGATTATCTCCTAATGATGATGACCCAATTTCCCTCTTATGCATGTCGGGGAAGGTATCACGAAGGACTCTTCCGAGTGTTTACAACTGGCGAGGAATTTGGCACAATGCTTGATAACCCCTTTCAAGAAGCTGCTGCTGCTGGAGACCTTCGCGTGGCTTACCTGTGCCAGATTTTGCACTATGGCTTCTAGGGCCAGTTAATGGACTTTGGAGCATTGGAAAATGAATCCACTCGTGAGTCTCTTAGGCAAGAAGTGTACACCGATGTCTCCCAACTCCATACCCCTCACGCTAAACTCAGGAGGCATTATAAATGTTCCCATGAGTTTAGTCCTATCTGTTCATCCTGTGTGTCGTTTGAAGAGTTAGGAAGTTTTGCCACTCTTTGTGGCGTACGTCTTGTAAACTCAGACTTTGCCGTGTAAACTTTTTCATAAATGGAAGTTTCTTGTTTCCTTTCATGTCTCCACCTTATCAATGTTGTTAAGAGTTTCCCTTCAATGTTTGATTTCAGATGGCTGGTCAAACGAACTTCTCATCCCTACCCGATGAGCTAGTAGAAGTCATCTTGATCAAGGCATGCACGGTGGATTATCCATCCTTTCTCCACCTGCGAGGGTCCTGCCAGCATTTGCTTGATCTAGCAAACGGCCCAGAGATCCTTCATTTATGTCAAGAGGATGATCATGTCTTTCACCTCATTGCCACAGCTCAACTGCCCTACTACAGGCAAAGGGGAAGATACTTTGAGGGCCTGTTTCAGTGTTTCACTCTGGCACATAACTTTTCTGGCAGAGCGTGTTTCCTCGTGGCTGCTCAGAATGGCCAGCTCAGTGCAGCCTACATGTTCCAATTCCTGAACCTCAGTTTCCTCAACCGCATCATCCCTCTCGACTACCTCGAGCATGATGTGGCCAGAAGATTCATCAAGGAGTTTATCTACTCGGTCGTTTTCGAGCTTTGCATCGCACGAGCCTCCCTTTGGATGCCCGTGTGCAGTACGCACGAACATGATTTCAAGGAGTACTGTTCGAGGTGCATCTGGGCTAGGGAAACGGAAGAGTTGTGTGCCAACTTCGGTATCACGTTAACCGAGCTAGATCCTCTGTTTTGGTAGTGTTCTATGTTTGGAGTTTCAGTTTTTTTTCTTTTTATGATAGAATTGAGAGGGCGCAATTCTTTGAAGGAGGAAGTGATGTAACGACCCGAGAAAACCATGTTTTGATTTTTCACAAGTTTGCTTTTCAATGACACATGTTAAGTGAACCAACAATCAACTTATAAGGTAATAATGATAAAATGAATCAAATGGATGAAAACTCCTTTTATTCAAATAAGAAACATCTCAGCTACAACCTCCACTGACCGAACAAAAGGGTAAATTAACCGAAAATCCCAACTAAGAACCCGATTACAATAATGGGGAGACCGCTTAAAACCACTAAGAGCCCAAGAATGCGGTAGGGGTTTCGAGCGTCCATCAGAATGAACATGAGGATGGCCGAAGCCACTGCAACCGTGCTCAGCACCAAGGGGATCACACGAACCATCTTTCCTTTTCTCCTTCGGTCGCTTGGAGTAAGGGATACCCCGAGACCAGACCCTTTTATAAGTACCCTAATCTGACCGTTGAACCCCAAACGACTATAAATTCGACCGTCGGTTTCCCCAAGAATATTATGTTTTATTTTGACCGTTGGTTCCTCCTATCCTCTAAGTTTTGTTTTTGACCGTTGGAAATAGGATGGCTTACCCCTGGAAGGTTCAGAAAATTAATTTTCTTCAAAATGACATCAATGTTAATTTAGTTAATTTATCTCTTGATTTCCCAAAATGATAATTTTATTTTATGTTTCTAAACGGAGAAAATTAATATTATTTACTTATCTTCCATTATACATATTAATTTAAACAATTGAACTTTTATTTTATAATTATATCAAACCTGATGGATTTTTATGGGTTATATATATATTGCATCAAATTAGATATATTATTTCTCTTATAATTCGACCTTTATTAACTATTTTGGAAACTTTGTCAAATTATGATTTTATTTACAAATTTCGCGTCTTTAAGCTTACACAAATACTTTTAAGAAACCTTTTTCTTTTTCTTTTTTTAAAGGAGTATATCCAAATGTTTGCATGAAATTATAAATTAAGGTAATTATTATGTAATTCAGTAAAGGAAAAATAAATAAATAAATAAACAAATAAATATATATTATGTTGGATAAACCAATATTTTCTTTAATAGATTAAATGAACCTCTGGTTTTTTTCCCAATATAATAATAAAAGATCAATAATTATGGTTTAAAAATAATATAATAAGGTCAATAAAAAAATTATTGGTATTTTAAAAATATAATATATATATATGCATATGTTTATATAATAACATGTTTTGATTAAATCAATTTATAATTTTTATTTGACCAATGATTTTTATTAAAATAATAAAAGTTAGATTAATAATTGATTTTTTTAATAAAAACAATGTTATAGTAAATTAATAATAATTTTAATAAAACATTTTTTTTGTTTTAAAACCTAGTGAACCGCATTATTTTTTTTAACCGCATCAACTCCAGCAGCCCGATCATGCCGCGTCTAATCTCAGCCGTCGTTTTTTTCTTTATCTTTCCCCCACGTCGCGCGTCTCTTCTTCCTCGCGCCGAACCAGCAGTACACAGCTGCTGTGTTTTTTTTCTTCTCCTGTCTTCTTCCCTTAGTCCAACAGGTGGACCCAGCGGCACCCTCCTTTTTCCACGCGACAGGTGCGCCTCGGCCTCGGGATGCCTGTCGTCTCCTTCACGCAGGGCGAGGAGTCTTGGTTTT
Organism: Viscum album; assembly: GCA_963277665.1. NCBI lineage: Eukaryota > Viridiplantae > Streptophyta > Magnoliopsida > Santalales > Viscaceae > Viscum > Viscum album. The sequence continues at coordinate 1,350,438,116 of OY728159.1, read as the reverse complement.
AAGTCCCGGGTTGCACCGCGGGTGAGGGGTGGTTCTGCACTGGTTCTGAAGGGTTTTGCACCGAGCTCTCTTGTTTGCCGACCTCTGATCCGACATCGCCCCGCATCATCGCCCGTTTCCTTCCTCCTATCCAAGCTAAGGTAAGGGTCGTGTTTCTTTTTTTCTAAGTTTGTGTAAACTCCGGGTTTTATATATAGATATATGTACGGATATACATGTTATATGTATATATATCTTCTGCGTTTATTCATTCGGTTCCTCCTGCCTCACCTACTTCTCCTCTCCAAGAAAGGTAAGAAGGAGGTTTTTAAGATGGTACGGTTTGGTCAAGTTTCGGTTTATATAAATGTGTAAATATATATACATGTTATATATATTTAGTGTGTGTGAAACTGGTGCAAACCTAGATCATGGGATCCCTCTCGGCTTAAAGAACCGATTAGGAGTAAGGGGGAAAATCCTATACATCATTCTTACAATTTCTGTAAATTTTATATAGTTTTATACACTTGTTGTATAATTGTGTATAAGAATATACAAACCTGTTTTACCTATTCCTAGAACCGATCTTGTCAGCCTCTTTGTGAAAACCTAAAATTGGGGTAAGGGTTCGAAAGATCTGCTTTATTTGGGTGCGGGTTCTTGCATCTTACACCTTGTGTTTATATATGTGTATATAAATATACACTTTCATATACACATATGTATAAGATGATATGCACAAGTTTACAACCTTTTCTTAATGTTTATAACCCTGATTTTTCCTTTTTCCTATAAAAAAAATGGAGATTTTGAGTAATTGAATGAATAGGTAAAATTATGCAAGTGAAGGAAATATATTGTTATGTATATACATACATGTGATTATATCAATGTGTATATAAATTAATATGAACTTGGTGTCCATGTTTTGTAATTTATTACAATATAGCATGATGAAGTTTATGGGATGGTTTGATTTCAAAATTATTCTTCCAATTGAGAATTTTCATTTATCACTGCTTTGGATAAATCAGGATTTTTTGCTTTGTGAAAATGGTTAGTATGGACTCCTTGAACTTTTACAAGTGCATACATGTATTCATAGGTATGTACTCATGTTTATTTAAAGTGCTAATAAAAGAGTTTACACAATTATATACATTATTTCCCCAAGATGGACTTGATTATGCACATTGTAACCTCAACTGCCTATTTTAAACGCCTATGATATCCATTTATCATCATATGTGTAAGTTATGAACGACCATGCTTTAATTTGGTATTTTTATGTATGGAATGTTAAGTGTTATGTTTACTTTCTTAAAACCCATGTTTTCAAATGTTAAGATAACTTTTATGTGCACGGAGCTTTAGCATGCATGTCATAATGTTTTTAATGATAAAAATATTTTCATATTATGAATACGTATGTGAAAATGGGGTTTAATTAAGAATGCATGAAACCCCATTAATGAATGACCATGTCAAGATATGTGAGGGATGTATAGGACTTACATGTGACGGGTGCGCCCAGAATTATATAGCGCAATAAGAATGATGTTACGGGTGCACCCGTAATTATACAACGCTCCAATGCATTGGGTAAAGCAGGAGTCTCATGAGACGATTTTGTGCGACGGTCTTGGCAGTTAGCCATGGCTCGAGCTATCAAGGAAACGGGGTGGGCAGTGAGCCTTGACCCGTTAATTATGTTATACGATCTTGACGAAAGGTCTTGACAAAGTCCAGTATTATACATTCCCTCTATATGTAATGATAAAGGTCAACCAGGGGTTAGTTCAACTAACAGGACAACCCCTAGTTGAAAGCTCCCATGACCATGAGAATGAAATTTATGCGTCAAGAACTGTCTTTCATATGGTAAAATGTTAGATGATCTGTTTTTTTTCATGAACCATGATATGCATGTTTTCCCTGCTTAGCCATAGAATTCTTTTAGAATTAAAGTAACCTTGTTTGAATATTATGCATTGTTTATCTTTCCTATGTTGCGCTCTCTGATCATGTTTAATTTAAAGCTTATTTCAAGTACGTGTTTCTTTTTGCAAGTGGTTTTCAAAGAATGATGGATTTCATGTTTTAAGAAAAGATAAGGTTTTGTTTTAGCAAAGTATTTTATTCTCTTCAAAAGGACTTCTTTGAGAAATGATTTTTCTTAAAATGTTTTTAAAACCCCTTACTGGGCATTTTTTCTCACCCTACGTTTTCGTTTAAAATTTTTCAGGCATGGTTGGTACTAATGAAGTCAATCAGAAGCAGTTGGTTTCCCAGAATCCTGAGCATCGCGATCTTCTGTAGTAATGAGACATGATATTTAATTTGTAATGATGTAATGTTAAGTATATCATGTCTCATTAAGCACCCTGGGTTTGGGGGTCTCTACACCGAATCTCTCAAGCCTCAAATTTTTTGAATGTTGGTTCCACGATGTGGGCACTACAGGACCAGAAAGAAGAGCAAGGTCCATCGTCCTATTGGCAGGATGTTGGATCATTTGTAAGGCTCAAAAATCATCCCATTTGAAGGAGACTAGGAGACATGATGTGTCTTTGGTCACCTGTACCAAAAACATACTTCCGGACTTGTTACATTTTGTGAAGGATTGGAGGGATGCCACTTCTCTAAGGCCCATTTGTACTATTTTCTTATTTCCTATGGGCAACAGACCCCAAGGAAACTGGGTGTGTTTGAAAACCCCCTCTTTGAGTCTCAAACTCAACTCGAATGGGTCCTGCATCTCCATCATGATTAGCGGGGATGCGGTTTGTGACAACCAAGGTTCTATCATACTTACTTCTAGTGATTTATTTGTATAGGATAAATCTTTATAAGCAGATTCCTTGGATCTCCTCACTGATCTCCAGATTTTCCATCAAAAGAAGATTAATTTGGATTTGGTGGATACTAAATCCCTCATTATCCATGAGTCTTTTAAAAGAGGTGGTAAGGTTCCCTGGTCTATTGTTTACATTTTTAGGAAGTGAAGAGGTCTTATAAACAGCCAAAAAAATATTCTTCATACCTAGAGGGAATAAAATAATTTAGCATACTTTCTTCCCTCTACAACATCCCACTCTAATTACATCACTATATTCTCTCAGTTGAACTCTTTCCCCCCTGATAGGGTGAACCATTTTAGGGGAGATGCTCTTGGCTGGCATTACATTAGGACCCCTAGCTTTGTTCTGGTGGTTTCCATGTTTTCTTCCCCTAAATAAAATATCCATGATTCTAATGTACATTTTATATTGGGCTGTTTTTCATTTTGATATATCTTAAATGTATTCTTTGATACTCATTTTTTTATATTTATCATATGTCTGTTGATGGTGAAAACATTTTCATAGTTCTTTTTATGATACCTAGGTGCTATTGGATATCTTGTGGTGATTGGTAATTCACATAGGGACTTATGGTGGGATAATTCATGTGATTTTATATGTTTAACTTGGTTTATCTATTTCAAAATAAGATTAATAACACTTAATTTTAAAAACAACATTTTTATACAAAACAATATTTCTATATATAAAATTGTTTAATTTAAAAGTAAGTTTTCTAGTATTTAGAAATTGAATTATATTTTTTTGAGATAAAATATAGGTTCATAACATAAAAATTTGGCAAGAGTGGTTACTATATATTTTTAATAAAATATTAATTACTTTGGTAAAAATTAATTACCAATGTAAAAGCCAAAAATGTTAATATGTAAAAAACTTATAGTAAAAGCCTTGAAAGAAGCTTGAAAAATGTATCTGACTGAATAGTAGAGGTTTGTTTGACTTTATATCACCCAATATATATTATTTCTATTCTTTGGAGAAATTTACCCTTGAATAGTGTCATTCCATCATTGAAAAAGTAATGGGTATCTAAAAAAATTCCATTTTCTTCACTTATAATAGGAGATCACTTACACCACATTTTTTCTACCCATTCTAAAAAACTAGCTTGAAGAAAAATATTCCCTTGCCTATAAAAAACTCTCCTTGTACTTTTTATAAGCATTGGACTTTAAAAAAGTCCAAGTAAAGGAACTTTAAGGTGTTACCCATGAGAGGATATCCAAAGAGAGAGGTAATGTTCTCAACTAAGCTCTTATAATTCCTTCCATATTCCACAACATAAAATATAATTTATCCATGAAATTATAATAATATTATTATTAATAAAATGAAGAAAAATTATTATATAAATGGAATATATGTTCGCAACACTCTTCATAACCATTGTTAAGATTAAAATGTCGCTATTGTTACATGAATACTACTACCTCCATAAGTGACATGATCTATTTTTCATAACCAACTTACAAGGGTGGATCAAATAGAGAATTTAATAAAAAAATATGATATTTACTACATTGATTTTTTGTAAAATATAATCTAATTCCTACATATTTTACATTATACATAAATGAACTCATCACCCCTGCGTACATATAGACTACCTCATCCACAAAAGTGACGTATTTAATTTTTCAATATAGTCCTTTATTATTTATATAAATCTTACAAAAATAAATCAGAACCTTCAAAACATATAAATAACATCATTAGTATTATATAATAATTACATTATTTCAAATTAATCACTATCTTAACCATACTCACCCATATATTATAATGTGTTCATGTTGGGTCTAGTTTAACCACCTATATGAAAAATGCTATAAATTTATATCATGGATGACAATGAAAACATAAATATCCATGTTACTATAAATTAGTTATAAAATATTTTTTGGTTTATTTATCTTTGAATGTTATATATATGTTAAATTTATTATTAATATACCACCTCTCATTTGATAAAAATTTCTAAAACAAGCCCATCACTGACTTCGTCATCACAAATCATTACCAAAATACTTATGAAATGAAATTATAAAACTAAAAATCACTATAAAATATTAATTATAATACCTATCATTTTCTCATAATTATAAACTTTGAATTTATAAACATGAATCTACACTTCCATTTTGAAAATAGTACTTAACAAATAGTTGAAGCTAATAACATCTGGTAATTAAAATAAAATAAAAATGAGTAAGATATCAATAATCAATAATTATAAATAAATTTTATAGTTATGAATAATTATTTTAAATACATTATTAAAAGATCTATTTTTTTATACATGAGGTTAGATCACATTTTGATAAAGTGGGATTTGGGTTAAGGCCTATTTATCTCTATATTTAATTCTATTAGAAATGTTTGATATTGTGCACCATGATATTTAATATTGTATATATACTACCATATTTGCTTCAATTATAATGAATATATTTCATTTAATTTTATTTTAATTTCTATATCATGGTAAACCTCTTATGTTCTTTCGATTATTACATTACTGTTATTGTAATATTTTTTTCATCTCAATTTTTCTTCATTCATACATGATGTGTATTAACCATCTATTTCCTTTTTGTGGTGTATATAATGGACATGTATTTATTTTATCATAATTTTTTTAAAAGTATAGAATATTTAAAAATTCATCTCATGTTTTACCTTTCTTGGGTTTTTAAATTGAAAGATAACATTGATGTCCTAGTTTTTGTTAACTCAATTCTCATTAATTAGGTTGTTTTTATTATTATTCTTGAAATTATTTTTCATAATTTTGGGACATTATAATATTTTAATTTTATGTGTAATTGTATCTTTTTTCATTGGATTTACATTTCATCCATATAAACCCATTTAAAAATATACCTTACTTCTGGAATTATGATATCCTTAAGGGATTTTTTTAATTCAATTTTTTTTTTCATTAAGTTAAAATTATATTCCTTAAGAATCATTATTATAGGTTTTATAAATTCTCTAATTTCCTATTTCATATGATATTTAATCTATTATTTCTTGGTAAAATTATTTTATCATCAAATAGATTCTTTATTGATGAATTTATTTCACATAAAAGTGAAACTTTTTTAAGAAAAGAAATCTCATCTCATTTAAAAATAGGCTGTCCTCCATTTACATCTTGAATATTCTGAAAAATATATTCCTTTATTATTTTTAAATCCAAATATGTGTTTAATCATGTGACCTTCTTATTTTTCATTATCAATTTTCAAAGGGAAATGTTACTACCACATTTAATGATGTGGGTTTTTGAAAAAGGTATCTAAAAATATTAAAAAATGTTTCCATCCATTCAAAATGAAATGTTTTATCTTCCACTACACATTTTATTTATAAAAACATTATATATTTTAAATTTACTATTATATAATACTATTTAAAAATTAAAAAAATTGAAAATATTTTCACATTAGCCTTTCTAAACCATTATGTATTTTTTAAGAACCCATTATTGATTATTATTTTTAAAAAATAATTGTTTTAAAGATGATTTAATGTATCATTTTTTAATTTTTTTGTCTTTTTTAGGGATACACTATTAAAAGTTCTTTTTTAAAGTAAATTATTTCAAAAAAAAAAATCATTTCACCTTTTCAAAAATGAATTTTGAATGTGGCATATAACTTTATCTTTCACAATAATTATAAGGCCCTAGCCTTAAACCTTACTTAATATTGAATTAAATGAATAATTCACATTGAGGACCTTTTCAGGTTTAGAGTTTTAGATAATTAGAAAATAACTATTACATCTTAAAAGATTACAAAGTAGACACTTCTACTAAGTCTCCATGAAATAAAAACTCTTAAAAAGAATGATGTCTAGATTCCATGTTTTAGATAGCATGAAATTCCCTTGATCCCATCCTTGACCTTATTCCACTTTAAGTCCTGTGAAAAACATTTCGAAAAACTTGGGGTGAGCATAAAAAGCTCAGTAAGGGATACAAAAAGAATGAAAACTGTTAGTTTTTCAAACATCAAGTAAACCATGTATACTATATCAAAGTAATACCTTCACCTTCATGAATTAGTAAAAAAAAATCCTCACTGAATAAAGTATCATTACTTACCTTTTTGTAACCAAAGGATTACCATAAAATCCATAAAAAGAACACATAACATATATAAAGGTAACTTGAGACATAAACATACTTAAGTGGAATAACCATACGGTCGACTTCCACTCATATCACTTAATGGAATAGCCATACGGCCAATTTCCATACATACTTAATGGAATAGCCATACGGCCGACTTCCATACCCAATGCGTTGGAGGTTATAACGTAACCACCCGTCCTGGTATTCACGGCACCACCCGTCATATGGTTTATAACGTAACCACCCGTTAAAATGTCCAAGTACCAATATAAAATCATAAAACATAAAACCAATATAAAGGAAAGATAACATTTCCACATTTCAATCACAATATATCATAAATATATTGACATAATAGAATCCTTTATCAAAACCATTTTCAATACCAAAATACATAAAAGAGTATATGGTATTTATTTTATTTTAAAAACATTACGGCTTGTTGAGGAAGCCAAAGACCAAATAATACTCGCGGCGGCGGAAAAAGTCATTGTCACCACGTACGTTAAAAAAAACATTCCTTTTTGTCGTTTAGTAAAACGATTCATAGAAAAAGATTCCTTTTGTATAAAAGTAAAAGTAAAAGGAGTTTATACACCATATAAAAGAAAGTTGTGTATAAAACGAAATATGCCTCAATGAAAGGAGATTGAGACGAAGTCCCTTACCTTGGGTCCGACTTGACTCGATCGTTCTTTAACGTCCTGAATAATAAACTTGAGTTAATTTATACTTGATTAAGAACATTTTTAAAGTTCATTATTCTTTTTATATCACTTATTTCCATGTTATAAACATTATGTGACCATTAAGTTAATAATGTTTGTTTTGTCAATATTTGGTTCTTAAGTCGAAAGTTGACTTCTTACAATTACATGTTGTTCATGTGGTCAAAAGTTCTTTATATCCAGAATGAAATTACCGATTTGGATATAATATGTATCATATATATCCAGAATATACATGTATTTATAATATTACATAATCATTTAGAGGTAAGAAATGAAATGCACCGTTGATGGAGACGGTAAGCTGTACGTACGCATGAACGCTACTTTCATTTCTTTGTCATATTAATGGAATTAAAACTAAATAAGAGGTATGTATATTTTAATTCCAGAATTATATTCATCATTTAGATATATCATTAATTATATATATACATTATATACATGTAATTTTAAAAGTACATTACATTTGGGGATAAGAAATGAAATGCACCGTTCATGGAGACGGTAAGCCGTACGTACGAATGAACGCTACTTTCATTTCTATGTCATACTTTAATGAAAAGAAATAATAATTATATAGAGGTATATTATAATTCCAGTATAACATCATATATAATAACTTTAAATCCATCCTTTACACGTCCCACATATGGCATTAACGAATCACATCACTTTTAGGGGGCGGTAGTCCGCACTTCCTTAAATGAAGATATCGTGTTTACCCATAATGGAAACCATAAAGGTATGCAAAAAATGAAAAATACAGAAGCATAAAGAAAACATAAACATATTATATATCATATATAAAAATAGTGACATCATAATGGCCACCCTTGAAGGTGTTAAATGAGTATTGAACAATCATCATTTCGGGAGGCAGAATTTCGCCATCCACGGAAACCGTATGTTCTTTAACCATTTGATGTAGTTGTGTGAGAGTGTAGCTCAAATAAATATTATAACAACATCCTAGTATATTGAAGATACTGGTGTTGTTACAAAAGAAGTAAATAAAAAGAGTTTAGAGGGTTGGAGAAGCAAAATAAAACAAATGAACAAGAGAGAATGAATTACCTTTAAAAGTGTAACTCCTTTTTTATTTGAGCCTAAAGGCTTCCTTTGAAAGGATTCTGCCCAAAGGGAATCCTCTAGGATGAGGAGAGGGATGTGGAGAGAGTAATTGGGCAGGGTTTGGACGAGCCAAAGGCTTGAGAAGTGTGTGAAATGGGGTAGAGGTGGGGGCCTTTTATAAGAGGAGAGGAGGGGCACTTTTGGAAAGTAAAGAAATATTACTTTATTTGAAAATGTGTTTCGGTTTTAAAAGGTCCCACATTGATATAATTCGTGGATAAGGTGATAAGGGTTCTAAATACACTCATCCAATTGGTTTTGGCCATGTGTAGGTTTTATATTTTTCATTATCTTTCCATTTTATTTAAATCGTCAAATAATGATGTCATCGCTGCATCATTATTATGTAATATATAATTTAATTTATTAAATGTCTAAAAATTATAAAAAAAATACTATGATGTAGGAAATCTTTTTATCTTTCCAATTACTATTTATAATCAAAATTTGTACTTGTATAACCTCACTCAAAAATTATTTTAGTAAAACAATTTATGTTAGTGTTATTTTCACTTTAACATTAAATAAAAATATATTAATGTCATTTTCCAACTAAAGTGGCTCCATGGGGTCCCCAAGTTGGCCCATGACTTGTCTTGGTCGGCCATGACTCACCCAATAGGTGTAGGACAAGTGTCATGGTGTTTTCACATTCTTATAATACCATTTTTACCTTAAACTACACTAATTACCTCTAATCGCGATTAATGAAAAAAAGTTACTATTCACCAAAAAATTATTTTAATCTCATTGAACCACATTTTACTTCTTAATGACAACCATGTATGTCGGATTTTCAAAATTCAATACACATTAGTGGTAAACTTTCATTTAACTGAAAAATCAGTTTGCTTGATTACCACTTAGTGGTTTCACTATTCATCAAAAATTGAAGTTTTTCAGAAAATTACCAAAAATTCACCCTAAGATATATATGATATTCCGAATTCAAAAATGAAGTCTATTTTACAAAATTCAAATCATATAAGTCACATTAATTAATTTAATAATTAATTCCCGCTGTCATGACAAATAGCGTGTTTTTGTGAAACAATAAGTATCAAAAGATTGACACCAGTTTAAGTCCAATTTCAAAGTGAAATTGATTCCAATGACCACCATTGGATTAACTGGTAAAAATATTTTATAATTTCACTTTAAAACCAATTAAAATAATAATCTAATCATATAAATAATTTAGATTAAAAAGAGGTTTTGAATTAAAATACAACATTTTACACTATTCATAAAAAAATGAACTTTATCAGAAAGGTACCAAAAATTTACACAAAGTAAATTTTGATGTCCCGATTCTAAAGAAGAGTTATATTTGGTCCAAAATAAAGTATAAGAGTGATAAAAACTATATTTAATGACGGTTCACCATTAAAAGGTGATAAGTGAACCTTTAGTGAAAATTAGAGTATATATGCCCTAAAATTGGACTCTTTCCGTATTTTAAGCCTTTATCTTTTATTGGGTAAATGTATAAACATTTAAAAACATATCTAATCATATTTTAGTTATTTCTATCCATTCCCGCCAGTACAACGGCTACTTGTTAACTAATATTTAAAATAATATTATTTTATTACTAGTGTGCTACGTAAGTTTCAAAGAAACTCATCGTTGCGTATCAGGTACGCTATCGAACATAGCAACCCCTTTAAAATAAAATTAATATTTAATTCGTAAATATTAATAAATATGAAAATTCTTTATTCTTTATTTACCTGGGATGTTACATCCTTCCCCCCTTTTGGGAATTGCGTCCTCGCAATTTTATTCACTTATCAAAATAAGTGGGGGTATTTATCCCTCATAGCATTTTCAGATTCCCACGTTGCCTCTTCAATCACATGGTTTTTCCACAAAACCTTTACCTGATGAATCACCTTATTCCGTAACACTTGCTCCCTGTGGTCATGAATCTGGACCGGTTGTTCCTCATAAGATAGGTTCTCTTCCAGCTAAACTACCTCTGGACTCAAAACATGAGATGGATCTGGCATATACTTTCTCAACATCGAAATGTGAAAAACATTGTGTACCTGAGATAAACTCGGAGGTAAAGCCACTCGGTATGCAACTGATCCAACTCTTTCCAGAATTTCGTATGGTCCAACCAACCATAGACTCAACTTTCCTTTCTTACCAAATCTCATCACACTTTTCCAAGGAGAAACCTTGAGAAAAGCATGATCACCTACCTCAAAAGATAGATCATTCCTCCAGTTATCCGCATAACTCTTCTGCCTGCTCTGAGCTGTTCTCATGTGTTTTCTGAATCAACTGAACTTTTTCTGCCATCTCTTCTACCAATTCTGGTCCCATCAGCTTCCTTTCACCCACTTCATTCCAAAATGCTGGAGTTCGACACCGCTTCCCATATAATGCCTCAAATGGTGCCATCTGTATACTGGAATGAAAACTGTTATTATAAGAAAACTCAACCAAAGAAATTTGTTGGTCCCAACTTCCCTGATAATCCATAGAACAAGCTCGTAGCATATCCTCCAATGTCAGGATTGTTCGTTCTGACTGCCCATCTGATTGAGGATGAAAAGCTGTACTAAAATTTAATTCAGTACCCAATGACTTCTGAAGGCCTTTCCAAAAGTTAGAAGTAAACCTGGGATCACGATCTGATACAATGGAGAGAGGAACTCCATGTAACCTGACTATCTCTTTAAGATACAGACGGGAAAGTTGATCAAGAGAGAAAGCATCTCGTATAGAAAGGAAATGAGCAGATTTGGTCAAGCGATCAACAATAACCCAGATTGCATTATTACCTCGAGATGTCCTCGGTAATCCCACAACAAAGTCCATGGATATGTTTTCCCATTTCCAATCTGGCACTGGTAAAGGCTGAAGCATCCCTGCCGCTCTGCTTTAACCTGTTGACATGTCAAACACTTCACAGTAAAATCAGCAATGCCTCTTTTCATTCCATCCCACCAGTAATACTCCCGCAGATCTCTGTACATCTTAGTACTGCCAGGATGAACTGAAAACAGGGAACTATGAGCCTCACATAACAACTCATTCTTCAACTGTGAATCACAAGGCACACATAACCTCTTCACAAACCTCAAAACACAAACACAAACTTATCCAAGAACTCATGGAAAATTTTATTCATATGGTCCATGAATACAGTAGGTGCATTGGTTAACCCAAAAGGCATAACTACAAATTCATAATGGCCATATCTAGTACGGAACGCAGTCTTCGGAATGTCTGCTTCTTTTACTTTCAACTGATGGTACCCCGACCTCAAGTCAATCTTCGAAAAATACTGAGCTCCCTGGAGCTGATACCACTTCATTCGATGGCCCAACATCTGCTGAAGTTGTTGCAAAGGATTTCACCACCCCTTTCTGCTTGTAGTCTGACTGCATTCCCCCAGTTTAGTTCTTCGTTGGACACTCGTTTGCATAATGAACCATTTCATTACACTTAAAACATCTTACCGTTGGCTTTTCATTTCCTTCTTGATCATCTTCCTTACAGTTACGAGCAATATGACCAGACTTACCACACCGAAAGCACTTACCAGACTTGGATAAACATTCTCCAGGATGCATTTTACCACACTTCCCACAGGATGGATATTTGGTTTTCTTACCTCCTTGCTTCTTTGATGAATTCTTCTCCTTTTCCTGCCAACTAGACCTCTTATTCTTTTGTTTTTCATAGAACACCTGATCATCGGCAAACTCCATTTCCACCTTCTCCGCACATCGAACAAGTTTTTAATAACTTTTGAACTCACGAGAAGCTAAATCCCTTCGATACTTTGGCTTTAACCCTGAGTAAAAACGGTTTATTTTACTATCAAGATCTCGTATGAAGTTTAGAGCATACCTTGCCAATCGAGTGAACTTTTCTTCATAAGAATCCACTGAATCATCCTCTTGACTCAATTCTAGGAACTGTTTTTCCAACCTAAGACGAACCACCTTAGGAAAATATTTCTCAAGAAACATACCTTTGAATTCGTCCTAGTGAAGATACTCAATCTCATCACCATCCCTTATATTTTTCACCATCGACCACCACTGATCAGCTTCACCTTCAAAACGGTAAACAACAAGACTAACCCTTTGATTTTCTGAACACCTAATGACATCAAAAATCTTCTCCAGTGCTTTAATCCACCCTTCAGCTTGCACAGGGTCAGATGATCCTCTGAATGATGGGGGATGTTGCCTCATGAAATGTTCCACCACTGACATGTTCCTCTGCGGTTGATCTGGCTGATCTCGTGCATGGATACCACCACCATTTATAGCCTGAGTCAACTGTGCCATCACTGCTAAAAACTGTTCAGTTCCGATTTCGACCATCTCAGGTTGCTGATTTGGAAGGTTATCTTCCTCCTGATGTCGTCCCAACATAGCTGCTTTGTTTCCTCTCCGGAAAACCATTCTGAACACAGAAATATCTTAGGAGAATCAACATGGTAATCCGTAAATGCTATATCATTTCAATCATATTATAATTTAACACTTTTCTAACTCCTAAAGTTGTCTAAACCGACCTCTGATACCAACTATAAGGCCCCAGCCTTAAACCTTACTTAATATTGAATTAAATGAATAATTCACATTGAGGATCTTTTCAGGTTTAGAGTTTTAGAGAATTAGAAAATAACTATTACATCTTAAAAGATTAAAAAGTAGACACTTCTACTAAGTCTCCATAAAATAAAAACTCTTAAAAATAATGATGTCTAGATTCCATGTTTTAGATAGCATGAAATTCCCTTGATCCCATCCTTGACCTTATTTCACTTTAAGTCCTGTGAAAAACATTTCGAAAAACTTGGGGTGAGCATAAAAAGCTCAGTAAGGGATACAAAAAGAATGAAAACTGTTAGTTTTTCAAACATCAAGTAAACCATGTATACTATATCAAAGTAATACCTTCACCTTCATGAATTAGTAAAAAAAAATCTTCACTGAATAAAGTATCATTACTTACCTTTTTGTAACCAAAGGATTACCATAAAATCCATAAAAAGAACACATAACATATATAAAGGTAACTTGGGACATAAACATACTTAAGTGGAATAACCATACGGTCGACTTCCACTCATATCACTTAATGGAATAGCCATACGGCCAATTTCCATACATACTTAATGGAATAGCCATACGGCCGACTTCCATACCCAATGCATTGGAGGTTATAACGTAACCACCCGTCCTGGTATTCACGGCACCACCCGTCATATGGTTTATAACGTAACCACCCGTTAAAATGTCCAAGTACCAATATAAAATCATAAAACATAAAACCAATATAAAGGAAAGATAACATTTCCACATTTCAATCACAATATATCATAAATATATTGACATAATAGAATCCTTTATCAAAACCATTTTCAATACCAAAATACATAAAAGAGTATATGGTATTTATTTTATTTTAAAAACATTACGGCTTGTTGAGGAATCCAAAGACCAAATAATACTCGCGGCGGCGGAAAAAGTCATTGTCACCGCGTACGTTAAAAAAACATTCCTTTTTGTCGTTTAGTAAAACGCTTCATAGAAAAAGATTCCTTTTGTATAAAAGTAAAAGTAAAAGGAGTTTATACACCGTATAAAATAAATTTGTGTATAAAACGAAATATGCCTCAATGAAAGGAGATTGAGACGAAGTCCCTTACCTTGGGTCCGACTTGACTCGATCGTTCTTTAACGTCCTGAATAATAAACTTGAGTTAATTTATACTTGATTAAGAACCTTTTTAAAGTTCATTATTCTTTTTATATCACTTATTTCCATGTTATAAACATTATGTGACCATTAAGTTAATAATGTTTGTTTTGTCAATATTTGGTTCTTAAGTCGAAAGTTGACTTCTTACAATTACATGCTGTTCATGTGGTCAAAAGTTCTTTATATCCAGAATGAAATTCCCGATTTGGATATAATATGTATCGTATATATCCAGCATATACATGTATTTATAATATTACATAATCATTTAGAGGTAAGAAATGAAATGCACCGTTCATGGAGACGGTAAGCTGTACGTACGCATGAACGCTACTTTCATTTCTTTGTCATATTAATGGAGTTAAAACTAAATGAGAGGTATATATATTTTAATTCCATAATTATATTCATCATTTATATATATCATTAATTATATATATACATTATATACATGTAATTTTAAAAGTACATTACATTTGGGGATAAGAAATGAAATACACCATTCATGGAGACGGTAAGCCGTACGTACGCATGAACGCTACTTTCATTTCTATGTCATAATTTAATGGAAAGAAATAATAATGATATAGAGGTATATTATAATTCTAGTATAACATCATATATAATAACTTTAAATCCATCCTTTACACGTCCCACATATGGCATTAACGAATCACATCACTTTTAGGGGGCGGTAGTCCACACTTCCTTAAATGAAGATATCGTGTTTACCCATAATGGAAACCATAAAGGTATGCCAAAAATGAAAAATACAGAAGCATAAAGAAAACATAAACATATTATATATCATGTATAAAAATAGTGACATCATAATGGCCACCCTTGAAGGTGTTAAATGAGTATTGAACAATCATCATTTCGGGAGGCAGAATTTCGCCATCCACGGAAACCGTATGTTATTTAACCATTTGATGTAGTTGTGTGAGAGTGTAGCTCAAATAAATATTATAAAAACATCCTAGTATATTTAAGATACTGGTGTTGTTACAAAAGAAGTAAATAAAAAGAGTTTAGAGGGTTGGAGAAGCAAAATAAAACAAATGAACAAGAGAGAATGAATTACCTTTAAAAGTGTAACTCTTTTTTGATTTGAGCCTAAAGGCTTCCTTTGAAAGGATTATGCCCAAAGGGAATCCTCTAGGATGAGGAGAGGGATGTGGAGAGAGTAATTGGGTAGGGGTTTGCCGAGCCAAAGGCTTGAGAAGTGTGTGAAATGGGGTAGAGGTGGGGGCCTTTTATAAGAGGAGAGGAGGGGCACTTTTGGAAAGTAAAGAAATATTACTTTATTTGAAAATGTGTTTCGGTTTTAAAAGGTCCCACATTGATATAATTCGTGGATAAGGTGATAAGGGTTCTAAATCCACTCATACAATTGGTTTTGGCCATGTGTAGGTTTTATATTTTTCATTATCTTTCCATTTTATTTAAATCGTCAAATAATGATGTCATCGCTGCATCATTATTATGTCATATATAATTTAATTTATTAAATGTCTAAAAATTATAAAAAAAATACTATGATGTAGGAATTCTTTTTATATTTCCAATTAATATTTATAATCAAAATTTGGACTTGTATAACCTCACTCAAAAATTATTTTAGTAAAACAATTTATGTTAGTGTTATTTTCACTTTAACATTAAATAAAAATATATTAATGTCATTTTCCAACTAAAGTGGCTCCACGGGGTCCCCAAGTTGGCCCATGGCTTGTCTTGGTCGGCCATGACTCACCCAATAGGTGTAGGACAAGTGTCATGGTGTTTTCACATTCTTATAATACCATTTTTACCTTAAACTACACTAATTACCTCTAATCGCGATTAATGAAAAAAAGTTACTATTCACCAAAAAATTATTTTAATCTCATTGAACCACATTTTAATTCTTAATGAAAAACATGTATGTCGGATTTTCAAAATTCAATACACATTAGTGGTAAACTTTCATTTAACTGAAAAATCAGTTTGCTTGATTACCACTTAGTGGTTTCACTATTCATCAAAAATTGAAGTTTTTCAGAAAATTACCAAAAATTCACCCTAAGCTATATTTGATATTCCGAATTCAAAAATGAAGTCTATTTTACAAAATTCAAATCATATAAGTCACATTAATTAATTTAATAATTAATTCCTGCTGTCATGACAAATAGCGTGTTTTTGTGAAACAATAATTATCAAAAGATTGACACCAGTTTAAGTCCAATTTCAAAGTGAAATTGATTCCAATGACCACCATTGGATTAACTGGTAAAAATATTTTATAATTTCACTTTAAAACCAATTAAAATAATAATCTAATCATATAAATAATTTAGATTAAAAAGAGGTTTTGAATTAAAATACAACATTTTACACTATTCATAAAAAAATGAACTTTATCAGAAAGGTACCAAAAATTTACACAAAGTAAATTTTGATGTCCCGATTCTAAAGAAGAGTTATATTTGGTCCAAAATAAAGTATAAGAGTGATCAAAACTATATTTAATGACGGTTCAACATTAAAAGGTGATAAGTGAACCTTTAGTGAAAATTAGAGTATATATGCCCTAAAATTGAACTCTTTCCGTATTTTAAGCCTTTATCTTTTATTAGGTAAATGTATAAACATTTAAAAACATATCTAATCATATTTTAGTTATTTCTATCCATTCCCGCCAGTACAACGGCTACTTGTTAACTAATATTTAAAATAATATTATTTTATTACTAGTGTGCTACGTAAGTTTCAAAGAAACTCATCGTTGCGTATCGGGTACGCTATCGAACATAGCAACCCCTTTAAAATAAAATTAATATTTAATTCGTAAATATTAATAAATATGAAAATTCTTTATTCTTTATTTACCTGGGATGTTACAATAATGATATTATTTTTATAAAAACTATTTTATGGCTTCTCTTTAATTTCCCTACATATATTTAAAGGATTTATTTCCATGTAAATTATTCTTCATAAATCACTCTCTAAGTCACCTTTTGTAATAGTATTTTTGGATGATTGAATTTTTTTCATAAAAAATTAAAATTATTGAGGTAAATTTAGGTGATATCATCTGAAAATGTTATATATCATGAAATAATAATTTTGAGTGTAAACCCACTATGAGTTATCCATGTTCATACGATTTATCATGAACCTGATGCAGATTATCCAGCTTCAAAAGCTTGAGTGTGGACCTACTAAATATTAGATATGTTTACAAGATTTAGTGTGAACCTAATTCTGGATATCTAGGTTCACAATATTGAATGTGAACAAGATGTGGGTTAGCTAAGTTCACATGATTGAGCATGAAACTGATGCAGATTAGATAGGTTAATAACATTGAAAATGAATATAATGTAGATTAAAAAGGTTCAAAAGATTTATTATGATTATAATGTAGATTATCTAGGTTTATATGATTTAGCATTAACCCAATTCAAATTATCTAGGTTCATAATATTGAAAGTGGATACGATGTAGTTTTCTTGGTTCATAATGTTACGGATCTCTATGTTTTGGATTATTCCATATTTCTATATAATAAGCCTATGATTATTTCCATTGGATTATGTTTATTATCTAAATATTCCTCACACTTTTTCTAGTTTATATGTTTGTTCATCATTGATTACATGTACTTCTATCCAAAATTATGGATAAATCTTTTTGTATTTATATTACTTTTGATAATTTATTTCTCCCTTTTCATGTTTTCTAATATTCTTATGATGTAACTATTGATGACATGTTGATAAGTTTTCCATTACTAAGCATCTTAGCTCACCCATATCTTATATTTTCTTTCATAATGTTATGAAAATGGGTATAAATTATGTAAAGTCTATAAGGGATTCTAGTATAGTTCTCTTATGAAAAATTATTCATAAGAATTATCAAATAAGTTCCTTATGATGTTGATCCACAAGAACATTAAACCTTTCATTCTTAGGATTATTTTATTATTGAAATATGAAAAGTTTAACTTATAGAAATGATGTACTGTAATGATAGGTTCATATCTCTATGTACCAATATAGTATATAAAAAATACACTTTTATCATTATATCCATGAGTGTGGGTTTGGGGTACTTATAGAACAAGAAGAGATGGCCTAAAAATCTATCCATTGTGTTGTGGGAATATTGGACCATGATAAATACTTCCACCCATGTGAACCCTTATTCCTTGGTGTATATAACTAAATAATTATTTCCCATTGAGTTCTAACTACTATTTATCCATGAAGTTATCTATGAGAAGTTGACATTGGATGAGTATTCTAAAATTTAGATAGTTAAGTTGGAAGCCCTTGATGAAAATAGGTTTTAGGAAATGTCTAATCTAGAGGTATTTTAGAATCAAGTGGCCCTAAAAGTCAACAAGATGGTTCACCTTATCTCATTCCTCGAGGGTGATATGGTACTATAATTTAAAATGATAATGAGACCCATACGAAAATTCCCAAATATGGAGGTTAAATGGAAATTCCCCTTCATCGTTCATAATTTTTAATCCAATGGTATGTACTCATAGATTGCCATAGAAAGGGTGTTCAATACACCTACCAAAAATGTGAGGTTCTTTAAGAAATATTTTTCATAACCACACATTATGTTCAGATAAGTTTGTTATGAATGAATTTAAACTTCTAGGAATAATTAAATTCTTCATGACTTTAAAATTATTTAAATAAGTCCATTCCACATTAATTTAAACTAATAAAAAAAACTCAATTCTAAAAGGCTTTAAACTTACTAGAAAATATCCTTTTTATATGACCCTAAACATTATGGTACATTAGTCCTAACATCATGACTTAAAACTACGTAGCATATGTCCTTATAGTATGATGTTAAACGGTGTGTTCATAATCCTCACTATATGATGTTAAATTGCATGGTCAATGTCCTTTACATATGATTAAAAAGTTAAATATAATTTTTACTAAAACAATTAACATTAATTTGGTGGATAAATTTATTTTTTAGGATGCTTAAACTATAGAACTGTGTTAGTTTCCTCATACCAAAGGACACCCCCTTTTACTAGTAATGATCACATGATGCAACACTTCAATGAACTATTTGTGGACTGATTCTTGTCTTAGAGGATATGTAGTGAAACCTAGATGCATAATCCCAAGTATATCAAAAAATTTACCATAGACATAGCTCCTATTGGTGTTTACTCCCACATCAGGTGTCCTCTACCTACCAAACATTGAGATAATGATGCTCTCCAAAGAGATGGTCTGTGTTCCATAACCATAAAATAAGAACATAGTTATAAGAGTAAAGACCTTATATAGTGTTAATTTACCCTTGATAATGTAAATATTATTATTTTATTCCCATATTAACATCAAGATTATCTTTCCCATTTTTCTATATAGATAGCATCGAGCTCCCGCTTTCATAGAAAATTTTCCTCAATAAATGATGTGAAACTACACAATACATTTCATTGTAACACAAACATAAAAGGAAATTTAATTATTCTGAGCTATATTAACTTAAACTATATACCATCATAGGTCATACCATCTCCACTAAGAAATGATATAATTTTTTTCTCATACTCTTTATGGATTTTGTGTTCGTGTTTAGATAAAAATCAAAACACCTCACATCTCAGCCACATGAATTGATATGTCCTATAAATAAGAATAATGAGTGGTATTTTATCCCTTATAGTGATCAAAATATAATTGACTATCTTATTTACTTTTGAATTCCCACTTTGGGCCACTATGTTTGAATCCCCATCAATCCTTCCTTTCCAAACCGACTCCCCTGAGTCCATGGTGGTGTCATAGCACCTCAATATCATCCCACCTCCAATGCATGATACACATCATATAGGAAACCTTATTGATAGTAAAATGATAGAACCTACTATTCATATATGTTTTGGATGATCAAAATAAACTTTCTCCACCCACACAATTTTGAACGTATGGTAATGGAAACCCATCTTCAGATCTTTTCCTACTATTATTCCATTGCCTATCTGTCACTCCCTTTCTGATTCAGATAATGGAAGTCACAATTTACCTCAGTCTGAAATTATTTTATTCAATTGAAATTTTTACACCCCCTTTTTTACCACCTCTTAAATATTTTCACATTAGAATATTGAATTTATCTAATGGAATCACACCCCACAAGTTCCCCTATCTTCACAGGTTCTCCTACAATGATTGACTCAATGTTCCAACCCCAAACCATATATCCCTATCAAAAAATATAATTTAAAATAAGTAATTATAAATTTTATAATGTTTCATACATCAATTATGAGTCAAATGATCTCAATGGTTTTGAATTATCTCTTCATTAGAATGATTGAGATGTGCCATAGTCAAAATTAGGGATCCTTATATAGTCATAGATGCATGAATTTAATATGTATTTTATATAATCTTGGATAAATGTAATTAAATTTACCAACTCCCTTTAGTTTTAGCTATATGAATTTAAATTATTTATCACATTACCTTCCCATAAGAAGTTACATTCCATGATTTTCAACCTAATTATAAGACATTAAAATTCAAGATCATTATTTCAATCATATGACATTAAACTTCATGGAATTATCCCTATCACATTTGTTAAAATAGAATTATTCTTTACTCATATCCTAATATAGTTACCGTTTATAGTGGTGTTGGTCTCCTTCCATGCCCCTGTTTGGAGTTTCAATTCTCTATGGTGGGCACTCATTCATTTTTTTCCACTACAATACATGATTCTGATCTATATGGGGAACACTAGAACTATGTGTGTCTTGATTCCTATTTCCTGAGATATATAGTGAAGTATAGATATCATATAACAAGACCCACTACAAATTTTCTATAACCCCCACCTCATCTCAGTGATCAGTTCTCCTCCATCGGGTTCCTTTTACCTACCTAGCATCAAGATAACATTTTTCTCAAAAGTGACGGTCATGGTTTTGCAACTTTAAGCCTCATCACTTTAGTATATGCATCATGACCTTAAACTATTTACATATTACTAATAGATTATCTATATTATCATTATTCTCCTAGATCATGTTGGGTATACCCTACCCTTATTTCTAAATTAACTATCTCACCCCCATATTTTAATCAGTATAACCCAAGACTAGCAGAATCCCATGGTTTGAATTACACGACCTTAATCTTGGAAGACCCTTTCTTGTTCAAGGCTGTGTAAACTTAAATTTTATAAACTCTATGATCCAAGATACATCAACTTAAAATAAATTATCCCCATCTTCTAAGGAATACTAACTTAAACTAGTAGCCTCTATATGGACCAAGAATCAAAATCTTAATGTATGTGAATTCATCCAAGGGGTTATCTATATTAGCACGTGGATTCAAATAAACATTAGGTTTGCATGTCCTTTATTACTATATAGACAACCTAAATTATTGGTCTAATCTATAAAACCATAAAATTTATCACACCTATAGACTGATATCCTTGATCATAAAATAGTAGTCACTATCGATTGAAAATTTATATCCATAAACTATTCATACTCAGAGATTGTATAGGACCCCTCTCTAGATCACAATTTAACACTTTTATCATGTATCTCATTAAGTTTTCATTTTTTGGCCCAAACCATACCGGACCACATGAACTCCGTATTTTTTTATTTTCCCCAAAAATATGTTAAGTACATAATGATATAACCCTAATACTTATTGAACCCCTACTGAGAATAATTCCCTATTTCAAAAACACACTTTGCCTCTTTGGATTTAAATCACCCATCAATATTTCATTTCCAAATGAACTCCTTCAATCTACTGTGATAGAACACACCCCATTCTAGGATTATAATTCTCATCAAAGTTATATGTCCTAGTAAAAGTATTTAATTTATGTATAGACTCACCTCAGACTACGATGATGACTTCGGTTCCCTAGGTTCATCCACCTTCTATCCAAGGAGTGCATCCAAGAGAAAAAATTATCAGAGAAAAATTGATGGAAACTGATATTTGGATTCATCCCAAAGGTGATCCTTAAATCATTTTCCACCAACTCTAGTAGTTCGGTAGTGAATCCCACTCTTGAAATACATTCCCGATGGTTATCCCAAACCTATATTCCCCTTCACTTTTCAATTGAAACTCATTGATTTTTTATGTTTTCTACCAATTCCATTTAATAAAGTAGAATTATAACTCCCTTGTTTTTACACCAACATATGAATCTAAAAATTCATATGGAAAATATATCTTTTGGAATCATACCAATCTGGTTCTCCCATATTCATGGGTTTCTTCACAGTGTTCGATGTGACATTCCGACCCCAACCCATCATCCCCTATTACACTCTCATTTAAATTAGAATATATTATATTATTTAATGTTTTTCATATCTAAAATGACTCACATGGGGCACATGGTTTTAGTTAACTTATTTATTAACATGATTGATATTAAATCAAGTCCAAAAGGATTCCAAACCCTAGAATCATGCTTATAATCCAACTCACCTCATCCTTTTAGGAACCAAATTTGAGGGGGGGGGGGTTTACACTAAAATACACTTCCAAGATGGATCAAGGGGGTAGAACATCAAATTAATTAATTTCAAATAATAAGGGTATATTCAGACACAAATCTACTTCTATGAGTCTATAACGTGTGGTTTTAGGAATGTATAATGTTTTACATGTGTGAATGTTTTCCATAACTCCATAAATTGAGGCATTACCCAACCTTTTAGTTCCAAACATGAATATATATTCTATGATCCTTTCACTTCAATGAGATAAGAGCCTATAAACACACATTAAATCACCACATTAAGGGTTTTATTTTTATTTTTGGGTTTTCTCTTGTATTTTTATAGGAATACTAAGCATCTTAAGTCGCATAACTCCAATTTTCATGCCCTACATAAAATAGTTAAAAATAATTTATCATAGAGTCCTACGGATGAGAAAAATTATATAAAATAAATCATGTAAGACTTTAAATGTGTTTGAAAACTCTTTGGAATAATCTTTGACAACTACCTTATGTAAAGAACAACCTTTTCATAAAGTCTAAAATCCTTTCACAAGAAAAATACTCCAAAAAAATATGTCATACACAAGAACTGTACGATGAAATATTTTTTGATTCCTGTTCAATGAAGAAATATTTTCATGATAGCTTATAGGTAATAGGGACCACATATTAATAATATTTATTCATTAATTCAAACACCAAACACCCAAAAAACATTATGTTCTTTCCCCTCATAGCCATTATCATCAGATAAGAGTTGAGAAACACTCATGAAATTCCCATACATATCCATTTTTTTCCAGGAATAATTTGGTCCTCCTGCAAGATGTAATATTTTACCACATCTTCATTGATGATTACAACAATCATCCACTCAATGATCCATACCTCTAATTGATTTTAAAAAACCCTAATTAACTTTAAGACCAACACCTGTCATTCTCTCCCACACCATCCCTCCATGTATGTGACCTCCAAATCAGCCCTACCCTCTTTCTCTAGTCCCTCAAGACTCCAGTGATGGAGACCCCATTTTTATAGCAACACTAATCCCCTAACCCAATTTACTCCTCCTTCCATGTACTCCCTTACCCATCCCTTCACTACATCTGAATCCTGGGCCAACCATCCCCACTATCTTCATCCCCTCTGGAATCTTATGATTGTTTTAGCCTTCTCCCCATAACTCTGACCCCTCTTACTCCTCCTCCATCACATCTTTGACGCAAATCCCCTAACCACCTATCCATTTGTGATTATTTCATCACCATACTTGTGTCCTTTTCCTCCATACTAGTCACTTCCCTCTCCTCATTGACATCCATCCCCTCAACTCATCGACCATCTCCCATGACATCTAACCTCTAACCCCTCATGTCCTATTTGGGGGTTTTTATTTCAGAGTAACATATACTAGTTATAATTATTTTAAAGAATATTATTGATAATTTTAATTTAGTTTTATTATTTTTAATTTAAACTTATATTTCCTATGAGTATAATTTTATTAAATATTTTTTCTTTTTCGTATTGATATTAATAATTTAATTTATTTATTTTAGTAGATATTTTTATTTTTATTTTTAAATGTATATGTATAAGAGTATTATTACAATACATATAGATAAAAGTTGGATTAATTTAATAGAAAACACACCTTAATATATTAAGTTTTTAGAATAATATTTAGATTCTGAAACTGAAAAATAGATTATTTGATGGTAGAGTAAAATGATAATGTCATGATTATAAATTAAACTAAAGGTTAAATAGAAATGAATTATATGAATGCCTAATTTTGAAATAGTTTACTACAAAATATTTATATTGGATTTTTTATAGAAAATAAAATGTAATAGAATGTCAAAAACGTGATTATCCTATCAACAA
The DNA here is from genome assembly GCA_963277665.1 of Viscum album. Classification (NCBI taxonomy): domain Eukaryota; kingdom Viridiplantae; phylum Streptophyta; class Magnoliopsida; order Santalales; family Viscaceae; genus Viscum; species Viscum album. Next base: position 1,350,413,094 of record OY728159.1, on the reverse strand, counting down.
AACACAAAGTGTCCTGCAAGAGGAGAATGTAGTTTGAAAATTAAATAATGAGGGAAAATTATTTTCATGATATAATGACAAGATTTTAAATAATAAAAGAACATGTCAGTTGATCCTAATAAGGTTATCTTACTCATAACATTAGTGATGAAAAAAATATTTTTTATGAATCAGTTAAAGACAATAATCAAAAAATACATAAAGAGTATGCTAAGTATTCAAAGTAATATTTTCTTGTTAAGTTTAACCATATCAAGAATATTTATGGAATTATGGAACAAGAAATTCACATGATTTCTATAGAGACACAAGCCTTTTATATAAAACATCTAATGATTTTAAGCATAATTAATCATCAGAGTGCAAGACAAGGATCGTTAAGTCTAGTGTCTTGGAAGACTAGGTACATATAACATAAAAAATGGGACTAAAAAAAAATTTCTTTATTTAATCTCCATAAAGAGATTCTATCTTCCTTTGAGCTCTTACATCTGCATAGGGTACCCTGGGGAACACATGAACAAAGGGATGAGCTAAAAATTCCCAGCAAGGGAATGGACATAAGGATACATCTCAAACACATGAGTTAAGAGGCATGACATAATGATATCCAAAGAATGAAACTTATGAAATCATTTAATATAATAATGGAATCATATAAACATGGAATCATATAAATTTGACAGAATCATAAATCATATCTTTAGTACGGGTCAAGGCTAACCGCCAATCCCGTTTCCCATTTCAGTACGGGTCAAGGCTAACTGCCAATCCCGTTTCACATCGCATCTCATGAGACTTATCCTTACCCAATGCATTGGAGCGCTATCTGGGCACAAAAATCTCAACATATTCAGGAATATTCTCGCCATATAAATAATCATTCCACATAAATAATCATACATAATCGAGCATACATAACATAAGGTTACCCATGGAAATAATTGGGCACCACAATCATGACATAAAACATATCTAATGGGCGTATCACGAAAGTGTCCATGAAAGGAAGGTATTAGAACATAAATGGAAATTAATAGGGTAAAATAGTCATATAACATGGTAAGTGGTGTCAAATATAAGTGAAAACATATAAAAAATGTATTTTAGAAACATTAGCATTAAAACATTTTGTGCGGTTTTAAGGAAAACACTCTAAAGCTTTTCAAATAGAAAAGAGAACCTTCTTTTATATAAAACCAGAATTTAACCAAGAAGGTTTTCATAATAAAATTACTTATTTTATAAATACAATGGTGTTTTAAAACATAGGATAGAGTGCACTTGAAATTTGGGTAAAAATTTGGGAAGTCCCCTTAAAACAGGTTGAGTTATCAGAAAGTTCTAAGGAGGGAATCTTTCAAAATCATGTATATCCCCGAAAGAATGTGATGAAAGGGTATTTATATAATAATATTGTACAAATAAAAATAATTCATAATACTCACATAGATAGATAATATAACACCATTTTTAAAGAAGGATAAGGCAACCCGAAAGAACAAAGAAGGTTCAGGTAGAATTCGTTACAATTTTATTGGCATGGTGTCGGGTGTGACCAAGAGGGATTGATGAGAGAGAAATGGGGTTTCTAATCACTTATAAATAAATAACAAATTATGGGGGAGGTTATTAAATATACCCCATAATTTTCTAGTACACATATAAAGCCATAGTATAGAGGACAATCTTGATTAAGAGAGAAAAGGAGAGAATCCCTTACCTTAAATCCGGTGGTGTTCTCCAATTGTTATTAATGACCTGAATAAAAAAATTAGGATTAATAATTAATAAGTATATAACATCTTATATATTTAATTTATTTATTATAAACCTTTTTAGTTCATTCAAATCATTTTTTTATTAGTTACAAGGTTCAATTTCATTGTTCGGGCTCGTTTGTTTACTTGGCTTTAAAAGATCGGTTCACTATTATTCAAGTTTGGATTATATGAAAGATGAAAGTGTTTGTCCAGAATTGAAGTAATATTCTTTAGTTAATATCCAGGAGATTACCTGGTTTTAATTTTAATTAGTTTACTTAGAGTGAAGTCGAATTATTATATATATATATATAACCATAGTGATAACCGTTTTTGTTGATCGATGGATTTGATTACAAAGAATGTGTTTTGATTTATAACTTAATTCCATTTGTACCAAAGGATTACAGAACAAAAAATAGGATATATTAAATATATAATAATCTGGTTAAACTATAACACAAATGGTTTCATGACCAGAATTAAAGACAATAATAGAAATTGATAAACCGCTGTCCTTAAATGTGCTAAATTAACACATCTCAAACAGTGCTTTCATTTCTTCAAATAAAAGGGTTGGGAAAGGGGGAGGGGTAATTAAATATACCAATAACATGAATAAATTATAGTACATGTATGTTACTAGATTTATCATACTATTATGATGAAGGGAGGTGAGGAAAGAAAATAAAAAAGAAAAGAACTTAAAAGAAAAGAAAAAATCTGGGAAGAGGAATTTACCTCTTGAGACTTCCTCCTTTGAGAAACTCTTAAGGGGAGATGTTTTGGTATTTTGAGGAGGCTGAGAGCTTTCGGATGTGGGGAAGGAACTTGGGGAGAGATTTGGGCAGAATTTAGAGAAGTCTTGGAGCTTGAGAGGAGTGGAGAGAAGAGGGAGTGAAGGGGGGTTTTATAGTGGAGGAGAGGAGGGATTTCATGATATTATAATCCTTAATTTATTATTTCTTCACAAGAAAAAGAATAGTAAGTATTACATGACCAAGAATAGTAAATGGGTCATGTGAATTCGAACCAAGTGGGATTACATCATCATAACATCATCAATGACTCAATTAATCCATTATTTAGCATTTATTGTAAATTATCGGATTCTACTATTTATAAAAAAATCAAGTATTTCAGAAAAATACCAAAAATTCACCCTAACCATTTTTCGACGTGTAGAATCCAAAAATGAAGTCCATTTTTCAAAAATAATTTTCTAAATATGATTATTTTAATATTTAATTAAAATAATAATTTATTATCAAAACCAGTTTTAAAACATTCATTAACTTATTCTAAAATATAGGTATATCGTACTTCCAACCTAAATATTATTTTATACCACCATAGGTGATGTTACTATTCACTAGGGTATATCACTATTCATAAGGGTATGTTACTATTCATTAGGGTAGGTTACTATTCACCAACAATTATTTTTGTTTTATTAGACTCCAAAAAACATCTTGAACACAACCATGTATGTCAGATTTTCAAAATTCCAAACATAGAAGTGAAAAAATTATGTTTAAAGGTCACTTATCACTTAGTAGTTCATTATTATGTGATTTTATGACATATTTATAAGAATGGAATTTCCATTAAAAACATTGGGTCGTTACATTCTTCCCCCCTTAATAAATTTCGCCCTCGAAATTTCATTTTACATTCTAGGCCAAAAACAGATGTGGGTACTTTTCCTTCATTGCTTCCTCCAACTCCCATGTTGCTTCCCCAAACTTATAGTTCCTTCACAAAACTTTGAAAAGATGGGTTTTCTTGTTTCTTAGAACCTTATCTCTCCGATCCAGAATCTTTACTGGCTGCTCCTCATAGGAGAGATCATCTTCCAGCTGCACCACCTCTGAGTTTAGTACATGTGAGGGATCAGGTATGTACTTCCTCAAGAGTGATACATGAAAAACATCATGAACTCGAGCCATATTTTGTGGAAGTGCAAGCCGATAGGCCACGGATCCTATGAGTTCAAGGATCTCAAAGGGGCCAATATACCTTGGGCTTAGCTTCCCTTTCTTCTCGAATCACATGACTCTCTTCCATGGAGATATTCAAAGGAAGAATTTATCTCCAATGTCAAACTCCAAGTCCCTTCAATGATTGTTAGCATAGATATTTTGCCGACTTTGAGCATCTTTGATGTGTTTCTGGATGACTTGAAACTTCTCTGTCATCTCTTAAACAAGATCAGGTCCAAGTAGATTTCTTTCTCCAACTTCATCCCAACAGGTTGGAGTTCTACATCGCTTTCCATACAGAGCTTCATATGGAGCCATATGAATAATAGAGTGGAAGCTATTGTTGTATGAGAACTCAACCAATGGGAGATGCTGATCCCATCCACCTTTGAATTCTAGAGAGAAGGCTCTAAGCATATCTTCAAGCGTCTGAATAGTTCTTTCAGACTGGCCATCAGTCTGGGGGTGATAGGCCGTGCTGAAATTTAATTCAGTACTCAAAGAATGTTGAAGGCTTCTCAAGAATTTAGATGTGAACCTTGGATCACAGTCAGAGACAATTGAGAGTGGAACACCGTAAAGTCTCACCACTTTCTTCACATATAACTTTGAAAGTTTTTCAAGCAAGATATATTCCTGAATAGTGATGAAATGAGATCTCTTGGTGAGTCGGACAACCACAACCCATATCGCATTATTTCCCTTTGACGTCTTTGGGAGACCTATGACAAATTCCATAGTAACATTTTTCCATTTCCACATGGGTATAGGCAATGACTGCATCATACCTTTGGACTTTTGTCGCTCAGCTTTAACTTACTGACATACCAAGCACCTTGATATATATTTCGCAATATCCTTATTCATGTTATCCCACCCAAAGTGTTCTCGGAGATCACAATACATTTTAGTACTCCCAGGATGGATAGAGAAGGTCGAGCTATGTGCATCATTCAATATATCCTTCTTTATATCTGGATCAGATGGTACACATAATCGTGTCCCAAATATTACAACTCTTTCCTCATCAATTTTGAAATCGGAGGATTTCCCATTTTTAAAAGCTTCCAACCTTTTCTGAATTTACACATCCTTTCTTTGAGCAACCTTTATTTTCTCCATGAGGTATGGTTGAGAAATCATTTGATAAAGGATTTATGATGTTCCTCCCTTAATTATTCCCATGTCCTTTTTTTGCAAATTCAATAAGATAGGATCCTTTTCAATTCCCATCATTGATAAAGATGCAGGATCTTTTCTACTTAGAGAATATGCCACCTTGTTTGACTTACCGGGATGGTAGTGGATTGAGCAGTCATAATCCTTGATGATCTCTATCCATCTTCACTGGTGCATATTAAGCACTTTCTATGTGAATATATATTTGAGACTCTTGTGGTCAGTATATATCTCATATTTTTTCCCATAGAGATAATGTCGCCAGATTTTCAATGCAAAGATCACAGCCGCCAACTCCAAATCAGGCGTGGGATAGTTTTTCTCATGTATTTTCAGCTGACTTGAGGGATAGGCTATCACTTTATCATTTTACATTATCACACAGCCTAATAATTTCTTAGAAGCATCACTATACACCACAAAGAGTTCTCTACTTGAAGGGAGTGTGAGTACTGCCGCAGTGATAAGCCTCTTTTTCAACTCCTTGAAGTAGTCTTCACATTCCTATGTCCATACGAACTTTATACCCTTCCGTGTCATCTTGGTCATTGGGTTTGAAAATAGTGAAAAGTTCTTCACGAATCGTCGATAATACCCAGCTAGACCTAAAAAGCTACGGATCTCCATTACAGAAGTTGGCCTCAGCCACTCTTCAATTGTCTTCGTCTTGGAAGGGTCCACAGATATCCCTTTCCTGGTGATAAGATGCCCCAAGAATGATACTTCCTCCATCCAGAACTCACATTTACTGTACTTTTCATACAAATTCTCCCTTCGCAAAGTTTTTAACACAGTTTCCAAATGCTCCTCATGTTCCCCCTTGCTCTTAGAGTATATCATAATATCATCAATAAAGACCACCACAAATTTTTTAAGGCAATCTCTAAAGACTCTATTCATTAAATCCATGAAAATTTCTGGAGCATTAGTGAGTCCAAAGTGCATCACTATGAACTCATAGTGTTCATACCTTTTTTGAAAGGTAGTATTGGGAATATCTTCCTTCCTCACCTTTAGTTGGCGATATCCTGATGGAAGGTCCATCTTAGAGAAATAACTGGCCCCATGAAGCTGATCGAATAAGTCATCTATCCATGGAAGGGGATACTTGTTCTTTATAGTGATTTTATTGAGCTCACGATAATCAATATAGAGGTGCATTGATCCATCCTTCTTCTTGACGAAGAGGACTGGAGCACCCCATGGTGAAGCACTCGGGCGTATAAAACCCTTCTCCATATTCTCCTGTAACTACTTCTTCAGCTCTTCCAGCTCTACGGTGGCCATTCTGTAAGGTTTCTTTGAGATTGGAAGAGATTCAGAGATAAGTTCAATTGAGAACTCAACCTATCAGTTAGGAGGAAGACCAGGCAACTCTTCGAGGAATACATCAGTGTAATTCATCACGATGGGCATGTCTTCAAGCATGATTCTCTCCTTTGTCTCAATCATTTGAGCTAGATATGCATGCTCATAAGTAAGCAATATCCAAACTTGAGATGAAGATTCTAAAGGAGAATCATCTTCCTCCTTGCACTTGTAAATAATCAGAGGATGCTTCGGGATGTGAAGAGTAATCTCCCTTTCCCGAAAATTGATGTTGGCCTTGTACAAAGATAGCCAATCCATGCCCAAGATAGCATCGAACTCCACTAAAGGAAGTATGAAAAGATTTTCTGGGAGGTTCAGTCCACAAACATTAACCGGGGAGGAGTTATAAACCATGGATGTGATAATTTACCCATTCACTATTCTCACAGATAAAATTTCCTCCAAATTTTGAGGTGGTGTTTGAATAGTTATACTAAACTTGCAAGATATAAAAGAATGCGTAGAACCAGAATCAAATAGTACATTTGCTATTCTTGAATTAATAACAAGCATACCTGTCACCACATCATTTTCTGGCTCCACCTCAGTAGTAGTGATAACATAATACCTTCCTTGTTGCCTTGGAGGTTGTTTCTGATTGCCTCTGACAACTCTTGGCTTAGGGAAATTGTTCGCATAATGCCCAAGCTCCTTGCAGTTAAAACATTGCACTATAGGCCGAGTGTTGATCTTAAACTTCTTTTGTCCTTCAACATTAGTGGGATTTTTCATATCCCTTCGGGAGTTATTGGATATATGACCAAAATTTCCTCATTTGACGCAATTCATGGTTCCCATGAGACAGTCACCAAGATGCTTCTTCCCACAATTTTTGCAAAGGGGAAAGTGAGGCTTCTTTCCATCATGAGATTTGTTTGATGAACCACCCATGTTGTTCTCTATTTTCTGCTTCTTGTCACTAGGCCCATGAGACCACCGAGAGTCTCCAATCTCTATTTCAACCTTGAGGGGACAGCGGACAATCTCCTCATAGCTGTCGAAGTCTCGAATTGCTAACACTTTTTGTAGATTCGGCTTTAGTCCGCTAAAGAAGCGATCCACCTTGATTTCGATGTTCATGACAAAGCATTAGTCGTACCTTGCAAGCCTTGTAAAGTTCAATTCATACACCCCGATGGACTCATCTTCCTTCTTCTTGAGTCTAAGGAACTCTCTTTCCATATTGAGACGGAGGGTTCGAGGAAAATATTTGTTGAAAAACATCCTCTTGAATTCATCCCAATCTATGGAATCAATTTCCCCTTGGGAATTTGGATTCTTGATCAGTGCCCACCACCGATCAGATTCCCCATCAAAATGATAGACTGCCAGTACAACTTTCTCTTCTTTTGAGCACTGGAGGAAAAAGAAAATATTTTCAATGGAGTTAATCTATTGTTCTGCGAGGAGGGGATCAGAAGACCCGCTAAACATGGGAGGCATTTTCTACATGAAGGATTATACGACAACTTTCTCTTTCCTTGGAGGAGGGGGACATTCCACCTAATTCAAGTTACTATTCATAACTCGAGCCAGCTGAGCAAGTACTACCATAAAGTTTTGAGCACCTTCTTCCACCTCATCAGGCATGTCATTAGAGCAATCATCACATTGCCTATCACATTGGTTGTTGGAATGTGTTCTTCTATTTCACACCATTAACTAAGAAAAAGAACATATAATTATAGGTCTTGAATACTTAGCTATTGATCATAAAAAGGAAACATTGAACATTAAAGGATAAACTTATAAAGAAGAAGTACATCCTAACTTTTGATTCCTTAGGTTTATATATAGGTTATCCTCAATATATTTCTCAACTTATATTCTTATGGGATTTTTTTGTCCCTTAATAATGGTTTTTACTAAGCTCTTGAATCTACCGAAGCATATCCCCCAGGAGTGTCGTAACCAAGAGTGTAGCAAGGCCCGTTATCGTGCACCAGTTCCTATTTGAGTCTAGCTCAAAGTGGTGTTTTTGGGTTTTACCCCTAGATACATCTGTGCCAGAGCTGCCTCTACCTGCTCGTATCCAGACAGGGATGTATTTTCTTGATAAACCACTTACTCTATACTCACCAAAATTTAGGACTGTTTTCTTATACTTAGTATCATCCTTAAGGTTCTCACTAAGGTTCTATATTCCTAATCCCCCAAAATAACTAGACCATCCTCAGATAACAACTATATCGACCCAATCCTTTTACATAAAACATCTCATGATTTTAAGCATAATTAATCATCAAAGTATGAGCCAAGGATCGTTAAGTCTAGTGTCTTAGAAGACTAGATACATACAACATAAAAAATGGGACTAAAAAAAACTTCTTTATTTAATCTCCATAAAGACCTTCTAACTTCCTTTGAGCTCTTACATCTGCATAGGGTACCCTGGGGAACACATGAACAAAGGGATGAGCTAAAAATGCCCAGTAAGGGAATGAACATAAGGATACATCTCAAGCACATGAGTTAAGAGGCATGACATAATGATATCCAAAGCATGGAACTTATGAAATCATTTACTATAAGCATGGGATCATATAAACATGGAATCATTTAAATGTGGCAGAATCATAAATCATATCTTTAGTACGGGTCAAGGCTAACCGCCAATCCCGTTTCCCATTTCAGTATGGGTCAAGGCTAACTGCCAATCCCGTTTCACATCGTATCTCATGAGAATTATCCTTACCCAATGCATTGAAGCGCTATCTGGGCACACACATCTCAATATATTCATGAATATTATTTCCACATAAATAATATTTCCACATAAATAATGATACATAACCAACCATACATAAACATAAGGTTACTCATGGAAAGAATTGGGTACCACAATCATGACATAAAACATATCCAATAGGTGTATCACGAAAGTGTCCATGAATGGAAGGGATTAGAACATACATGGAAATTAATAGGGTAAAATAGTCATATAACATGGTAAGTGGTGTCAAATATAAGTGACAACATATAAAAATGTATTTTAGAAACATTATCATTAAAACATTTTTGTGTGGTTTTAAGGAAAACACTATAGAGCTTTTCCAATAGAAAAGAGGACATTATTTTATATAAAACCAGAATTTAACCAAGAAGGTTTTCATAATAAAAGTACTAATTTTATAAATACAATGGTGTTTTAAAAAATAGTATATAGTGCACTTTAAATTTGGGTAAAAATTTGGGAAGTCCCCTTAAAACAGGTTGGCTTATCAGAAAGTTCTAAGGAGGGAATCTTTCAAAATCATGTATATCCCCGAAAGAATGTGATGATAGGGTCTTGATATAATAATATTTTAAAACTAACCAAAATTCATAAGACTCACATAGATAGATAAGATAAAACCATTTTTAAAGAAGGATAGGCAACCCGAAAGAACAAAGAAGGTTCAGGTAGAATTCTTTATGATTTTATTGGCATGGTGTCGGGTGTGACCAAGAGGAATTGATGAGAGAGAAATGGGGTTTATCATCACTTATAAATCCATAAATAAGTATGGGGGAGGTTCTTAAACATACCCCATAATTTTCTAGTACACATATAAAGGCACAATATAGAGGACAATCTTGATTAAGATAGAAAAGGAGAGGATCCCTTACCTTAAATCCGGTGGTGTTCTCCACTTGTTATTAATTACCTGAATAAAAAAATTAAGATTATTAATTAATAAGTCCAGAACCTATTATATATTCAATTTATTTATTATAAACATTTTTAGTCCATTCAAATCTTTTTTTTATTAGTTACAAGGTTCATTTTCATTGTTCGGGCTCGTTTGTTTACTTGGATTTAAAAGATCGGTTCACTATTATTCAAGTTTGGATTATATGAAAGATGAAAGTGTTTGTCCAGAATTGAAGTAATATTATTTAGTTCATATCCTGGATATTACCTGGTTTTAATTTTAATTAGGTTACTTAGAGTGAAGTCTAATTATTTTATATATATAAGCATAGTGATAACCGTTTTTGTTGATCAGTGGATTTGATTACAAAGAATGTGTTTTGATTTATAACTTAATTCCATTTGTACCAAAGGATTACAGAACCAAAAAATAGGATATATTACATATATAATAATCTATTTCAACCAAAACAAAAATGGTTTCATGACTATAATTAAAGACAATAATCGAAATTGATAAACCGTTGTCCTTGAATGTGCTAAATTAGCACATCTCAAACGGTGCTTTCATTTCTTCAAATAAAAGGGTGGGGAGGGGGGGGGGAGATAATGAAATATAACACTATAATGAATAAATTCTAGTATATGTATGTTACTAGATTTATCATACTATTATGGTAAAGGGAGGTGAGGAAAGAAAATAAAAAAAGAAAAGAACTTAAAAGAAAAGAAAAAATTTGGGAAGAGGAATTTACCTCTTGAGACTTCCTCTTTTGAGAACCTCTTAAGTGGATAGGTTTTGATATTTTGAGGAGGCTGAGAGCTTTTGGACGTGGGGGAGGACCTTGGGGAGATATTTTAGGAGAATTTAGAGAAGTCTTGGAGCTTGAGAGGAGTGGAGAGAAGAGGGAGTGAAGGGGGGTTTTATAGTGGAGGAGAAGAGGGATTTCATGATATTATAATCCTTAATTTATTATTTCTTCACAAGACAAAGAATTATAAGTATTCCATGACCAATAATAGTAAATGGGTTATTTTAATTCAAAAAAAGTGGGCTTACATCAGCATAACATCATCGATGAATCAATTAATCCATTATTTAGCATTTATTGTAAATTATCAGATTCTACTATTCATAAAAAATTCAAGTATTTCAAAAAAATCCCAAAAATTCACCCTAACCATTTTTCAACGTGTAGAATCAAAAAAATAAGTCCATTTTTAAAAAATAATTTTATAAATATGATTATTTTAATATTTAATTAAAATAAAAATTAATTATCAAAACCAGTTTTAAAACATTCATTAACTTATTCTAAAATATAGGTATATCGTACTTCCAACCTAAATATTATTTTTATACCACCATAGGTGAGGTTAATGTTCATTAGGATATATCACTATTCATAAGGGCATGTTACTATTCCTTAGGGTATGTTACTATTCACCAAAAATTATTTTTGTTTTATTAGACTCCAAAAAACATCTTGAACAAAACCGTGTATGTCAGATTTTCAAAATTCCAAACACAGAAGTGACAAACTTATGTTTAAAGTTCACTTATCACTTAGTAGTTCATTATTATGTGATTTTATGGAATATTTTTAAGAAGGTAATTTCCATTAAAAACATTGGGTCGTTATAATTTCTTAGTTTCTTCATGATGTATCTGGTGAATCGATGATCCTTGCATCATTTTATGAGATGAATAAAATAATCAAAAATATTATCCTTAATTACTTAAAAATATATTCATGTCTAATTATTTCATGCTTTATCAGGGGAAAGAGTCTAATAAAGAAGAATTAATAAATTTTCATACATGGGGATGTGAATAAATGAGAAGTAGTGAGACTAAAAAAATGTAATGCTAAGAAGAAACCTTGACTACCTCCGCTTATAATAAAAACATTGTAACATCAATCTCTAATCCACCATAAGTTCTCATACAGTAACACAGTAAAAAAATTGCTCCTTCAGAGTTCCTCCATCCTTAACTGAGTGTTCCATAGGTATGAAGTATGAGCACACTGCCAACCAAAAAAATTATCCTTTTCACACTATAAATATCTCAAAAATTCAAATAAATGAAAGTATATAAAATAGGAAATGAACATAAAGGATTAATGTATTTTAAATTATTTTTCTTATGTGAATGGGAGAGAAACTGAAGCTTTCTTTTCATTCACCTAACGTACAAGATTATATTCATCTTACAAAAAGGTTAGTAAGAATTTATTATAGTAGATTGACTTTCTACAGTTCTTTGATCTTTTGTTCACTTTTCTCATGATTTTTTTATAATCAGGATGCATTATATATCTACACTATGTGTCATACATATCAGTCTCCATATCCTTTAATATTAATCTTTATATTATTGTCTAGGTATAACTACCTTCATAATTTCAAGTAATTTCTACCATTTGTAAAATTACTGGAGATCTACAGTAACTTTATTGTCATCATCTACTTTCACTAGTAACCATCTCTAGAAAATTAAATCTACAGTCTTCACCAAGCATTTCAGCTACCATGGCACCATTAAAATACAAAAACATATGATGGTTCTACTTTTAACCAGAGATATTGAAATATTAATTCATGCACATTGAGTCTATCCATATTCTGTTAACTAATATTGAATAAATTAAATTCAAGGGAATTAACTTTAGATGATTCTGAAACTAGTCTTTATATCTTAATTATATCCCACTTGATGATTTGTTTTATGGAAAACCCTCTAGAAAACATCCATTAAATTAAAAAAAACTTTCATTCTCCAAAATATGTAGTGTTTCACCACTCTATTTTATATCACCCAAGCCCCACTAAAGCATGATTTCCCCCAGAAATTCTTGAAATAATGTTTTAGTGAACATATATACCATATTTTGGTTTTTTATTATCTTCCAGAGATCTAACACTTTCTTCTCCAACATGTTTCTGATAAAGTTATACTTCAGGTCTATGTGTTTTTTCCTTATATGAAAAATGAGATTCTATACAAGTGAATCATGCTATGATTATCATAGAATATAACTTTTTTATTTATGACTTCTTCCATGTTCTTTCAGCAATTCATTTAACTAGACCAAATCCATCCCCAATTTCATTGAATCTATACAATGAACTTCTATTGTACTTAATTTAGTGATTTGATATATTCAAGACATCCAATTGATTTCAATTCCTTCATATGTAAAAATGAAACTAACTGTTCTCTTTATGGCCTCTAAATATACAGTAATGTATTCATGCATAAATCCTTTTAACAAATATTTTTTTACGAAAAAAATAGCTATATCTTTTATTATTTTAAAATATTAAAGGATCCATTTGAAATATTCCAAGTTTTCCCTTATGAGTCTTGACATAAAATGACTTACAACCCCCACTAAAAACACTATATCCATCCAATTACAAATCAGTTTATACATTAATCTTTCAACTATTGATGCATCTAGAACATTATCCTTATGCAAAAACTCATATTATATTTTTATTGCATGTCCCTTTGATAGTTTAATGTTTTTGATGAGAGGGGTAGATACTTGATTGCTTCTGGTCATCCAAAATATTTTGATGATCTTAAAAATGTATTATTTATGAGCTATAACCATTGACCATGTATTCATATCTCTTTTAATCATTACCCCTAATATCTTATAGGATTTCATAAGATATTTCATCTCAAAACATCCAAATTACTTAATCATCAATTTTCAAATCCTCATATCTTCTGGTTTAACTATAATATTGTCACCAATATATAATTAAAAAATTATAAAATTAAGATCATCCATTTTCTTCTAGTAAAAATAGTGATCTTCATTTCCCCCTTTGAATCCTACTTCTTATATGAATGACTCAAAATTATAATTCCATTAATTTGGTTACTACTGCTATCCATAGATACATTTTTAACTTATAGAATATTTTATAAATTTACTCTTTCAATAATCCTACTGGCTACTTCATATATATTTTTCCTCTAACTCACCATGAAAGAATGTTTTCTTAAAATTATCCTATTTGATATATTGATATTTCAATTATATAATCATAATCCCCATATAGATATTTAAATGTTTAACTATATGTGGGTACATTTATAAGAAATCAATCCCCCAGGCTGAAATTTCTTTTCCAGTATCATTTCTTTAATCCTATTTTTTCCATCAACTATCTATTTCAATCAAAAAACCCATGTATTCTTAAATTCCTTTTTTCCTTATCAAAACTCAATCAATTCCCATGTTCCATTGGTTTTTAATGAATCTATTTCATCATGAAATACTGAATTTCACTATTTTTCATCATTATGTGTTTCTAGTTCTTTAATAAATTATGGTTCTCATGCATCCGGAAAGTGAAAGATATTAATATTATCCCCAAGACTTTATACCGGTATTATGATTCTTATTGATCTCCTCAACTAAATTTTCATCTCTATAGTGATCAGCTCTTCACTATCTTCCATTACTAAAATATTTGGTACTCCCACTTATGTTTCAGCAGCCCTTACACTTTCTAGAATTTCTTTTGACGGTCTTACACATGGACTTATTCTATATTCAAGGTTTTAATTAGAGTTTTATAGAGGTTTTAAACTTTCAGTCTCTTATATTAACTAAAGTGGACTTTTATTGTCAATTTATCTCCCTCAATATCTTTTTCTCCCATTTTTATTCTTTCCGTGCAACCTTGTCATTAAATAGATCATCTCTACTCTAGAAGTTTTTTCATCTTTCATCATCTCATATAAAATATCCAAAAATTTTATCTTCATATCTGATAAAGGAAAAAATATTATATTTTTATTTTAACATGAAGTGATCCTTAGAATCAACATGAACATACACCAAGCTTCAAAATACTTTAATATGGATGAATTCTATTCATTTATCTAACCATAAATCTACCAAATTTTCTTTCCTTACTGATGATTGTGGACTTTGGTTGACGAGATATTCCACTATGTGGAGTTACTCAACCCAAATTCCATTATGAATTTTGAGTGAAACCAAATTCTTAGATATATTTATATCAATGTTTTATTTATCCTGTCAAATAATTCATTTTATTTTAGAGTTCTTGGATCCGTATTGTCATGCCTTATCCCATTAATTTTTATGAAGTTTTGAAAGTTATACATGGAGTACCCACTAACTTTTTCTATATAAAGACACTTAAACTTCCATCTAAAATCCCTTTCCATAAATGATTCCATTGAATAAATACATAAAAAAATAAACATTATTCTTCAAAAAGAAATTCCACACTTTCTTTATAGCACCTTAAATGAATTTTATAATGTAAATAAAACCTTTATAAGACTGAAAAGGGGAAGGTCCTCAACCTCTTAAGCATAGATGCTCTAAATATTAAGCCCTAGGATCCTATCAATATAAATTAAAAAACACCCTTCTTTATTTCCCTGAAATATAACTTTTAAATCTTTTGATGTCTGCATAACCAATATTTTTTATGTATTTTCCATTATAAATTATATATTATTCTCACTAAGGTGACCAATCCTGTAATGCCAAACATTAATATTTTAAGAAGTAATACTTCTAGAAATTTAAATTAAATATATAAATTTCTCTTCAAGTATGTAGTCTCATCTTTAAATCCTCCTTAAACTTCAAATTATACTTGATTAAATTTCTACACCCCATTAAAAAAGGTTGTTTCATATCCTACCTCAATATGTTCTCTAATAGAAATATAGTTTTTCCATAGACCATGGATATTCCTAACCACTATGAGATTCAATAATCCTTCCTTGTTATTTTTTATTTTATAAATACCCTTTTCTAACTACTTATAGGGATTTATCATCCACTAAAAAAAATTCAAACATCCCAGATACATAATTAATCATGCATATTTAATCACCAGTTGAGTGGAGGGATTCTCTAGATTCAATCACCCATGTTCTATAGGATTATTAAAAATTAGAAATAGTTTTTTAACATCATCTATTAAGATTATGGAATTTAAAAAAATGGATTTTGATGTATTTGTATCATTTTACTTGTGATTCTTACCATTATTATTGATGATTCATTTATTTTTATAACTATATCATATAGAACCAATACCATAAAATTTTATCTGAGTTCTTTCTTAATAATTATATTAATGATTTATTCTAATAGACATACTTTTATTCAAGTGATTTTCCTCATCCATCGGTATTGAGCGAATTGCTGAATAATATGTGTACTTCCCTCCACCCAATCTCCTCATTCAGAATCATGTTTTGGATATATTCAATTAATAAGTCAGTTTTTCCACTATAATGACCCCATCACATCCCAACTCTCTAGGGATGATGAAAATAGAAGTAACACCTATACAACATCCAAAAAATTTAGCTTTACTAATTCATTATACCCTTTGATCATGTGTAAGTAATTAACATTATTTTTCACTGGTCTTCCTTCTGATAACTATAATCTAAACAATCAGTACAATGTGAAAACATTGTCAAGTGTATTTTATTTTTCATACATATCTAACAATACCGTAAATACAATCATTTTATCTTTTTTTCATGAATGATGAAGGTAATATTTATTGAAAATGGAATTATCACCTATTCCATCGTCATATTATCCAACCATTCCCATTAATTCATTTCTATTTTCTTCTAATTTTCAGCTTTGATTGGAAGATCCAGGTCTTTCTAAATTAGATGGTCCTCTAACTTTATTACCCAAAATCCAAAATCTACCCCATCATATATATCTATCTAGATCTGTATTTATTAAAATTCTATACCTTACATTAATTATAAACTTTTATATAAAAACAAAATAACATTATAGGTAATAGATAAAAAATATATTTTGAATTGTATTCTATGATGCCACTTAATGGGAAGAAACTCTAACCACATGTTCTCTTGGAAAAAACATCGAAGCTTCAATCTTCATTCCAATGTAATTTCACACACTATAACACCATGGAAAAACTACACTACTTGATCTCATCCCCCTTTGACTAAGTGTACCAAAAATTGGAATTCTGGTCTCATTTCCCAACCATACAATGTCATTATAACACACACTAACATTCAAATTGATGGAAATACATAAAATAGTAAATAAAGATAGAGGATGAATGTGCTTTAGACAAGTTGTCATATGTTCATGGGACAAACACCACAACTTTATTTTCAATCAATGAAAGTAAAATATTACATTAAACTAAAAAAATAAGTATAAATTCATTATATTAGATTAATATGATGTAATTATCATATCCATGATGTACTTTACTCATGAACTATTTGTAATCATGATGTAATGTACATATACAATATATGTTGTGTAGATCGGTCACCACTTCCTTTTATAAGAATCTTTATCTAGTCATCCAAGTCTCACAACCTTCCCAAATTCTTAGACATGACTCTATTTGGAATGTGAATGTTTATCACTAGTAACTTCATTGACCTCAAATATATTCACTGATAACCATATATAGAATAATCATTCTAGAGTCATCACCGAATATTTTATGCCTCTTTATGTAAGATCATATATTCTCCATGTATGTCTCTACTTATATTCTGGTAAACCTTTTGGGGTCTAGATATATATTTTTTGAGGTGTTTTCTAGAATAATTATAAGTTATTGAGGTATAATCAGGATAGGGTGATTTTCTAGATGTAGAATGAATTTTCACCATAAATCACCTATTTATCATTTAAATTAGTCGATTTCACCATGAAAACTAAATACAATCCATGATTTTATTAGGATGTCCATAAAACTAATTTTTTATCATAAATCATTTTTATAACATAAAAATGTTCAATTAATCAATTTTTAATTCATGGTGATGGGTTTTTCAGTGTATATGGGAATCAAGGTTTTTATGAAATAAAATATCTATTTTCATTATAAATGTGTTCTGCCTAGAATTTAAGACTCTTGTGTTAGGAATTATAATGATTTATCCCTTATCTCTTGATTTTAGAACTTCTAGTGGTGATGTATAAGAATCCTCTTTGATCTAGAATCTTGTTCCTTTTTTGATCATCTTATGCAAAATCCAGAATTGACGGTAAGCCTTTATCCTTTATTCACCTTATCTAACTGTATATTTTTCTGAGTAAAAGAATATAAGGTTAGAGTACCTAAACAAGATCATGATTATATGTTCTTGTTGGCAGTTCCTGGGGGATGTTAAGGGAGAATGGAGGAACCCAAATTTACCTGAGATGTTGATAATTTTTGGAATCTACTATACTTTTGTGGTGGGTAGTCTAGAATAATTCTTTGTAGTCTATTTAATTTACCCTAATATTACTATCATGTTGACACACCATACACACAACCTAAATAATTGAATAATTCACTATTTAATGACAATAATATATTGAGATTTTCTTTTGGATCCCATTAGGTCCATTGGCATGGACACTAGAATTACAGTTACACATAAGAGAACCCTGCCCTTGAAATCATAATAAAACATATTTTTGAAAAATTAGATGTTGGTTTAATATTATGTACTTGAAAAAAATATGAAATTGTTGTTAATGATTGATATGGGATCATAAAGACTACAAATAGGTAATTGGCATGCTAAAAACCTTGGGGTTTTAATGAAACTTGATTTCATGTAATTTTGAAAACAATTGGGATCCCGACCTTATAAAGTGTAAATGGAGAGATAAATGATAATTAGATGAATTTAAAATAATGGATTGTGATGACTTGTGTTATTATTGGTGATTATTAAGCTGTAATACATATAGGGATTTTCCTAGTTATACTATAATGCATGTAGAAATTGGCTTGGTTATATTGTAATTCTTAAAGAGTTCATCTACTTTATTTTTTGTTCTATACCCTTAGATGGTTATGGATATGGTTGGTATGATTCCATGACATGATCATAGATATTTGGTGTCATGCTGATGCAGGTATGGGTTCTTCAACTCAAAACGTGAGGGTTAATGGATTTATTTCATGAGTATTATAAATTTATAAAATTAATACCCCTATTTATCTCATTATTGCATGAACCCTTTTCTTATAATATATCTATTTATATATGGTGATTTCAACATACTATGTTGTAATCACAACCTATTTTGTCCTCCATTTGGTACCCGAGCAGACTCTATAGATGTAGGTTTGGATAAGGTGAAGGGTCTCTACTTTGATTAACTTCTTGCTGATGGGTTGGATGTTGGAGATGGGATCAAAATGGGGTTCATGACTAGATTTATGGAGTTATTTATTGAGTCTAATATTATTTTATTCAAATGGAATAAACAATATCATTTATTAACATTGATCATGAAATTACATGATTATTATTATTTTATTTGTTTCATTTTCCCTTTATTCTTATATGGTTTCCTGGTTGGTTATATATATTTTCATTCTATTACTCTTTCAGTATTTATTTTTTAATTTCTACTTTTTACCATAGGGCATAGTCTCCTCACTATGGTTTTACACCCTCACTATTAGTTTACAACCTCTATCATATGGGGATGCGTTTCTAGGGTCACATAGCTAACTTGACTCGGTCACTTGAGCAATCAATTGTTTTGAAATGTTACAAAGTGGTATTAGAGCATCAAGTTTATTTTTATATTTCTTTACTATTTAGGAATGATAGAAAAGAGACTAAGTTGTATTGGATCTTGAAACTGGGATCGTTCATCCGAGTAGTTATCCCATGTACAGGGAAAAACTATAACACCTAGGGATGGGATTATTTGTTACGTTTTTCACTTTTTACAGTTTTAATTTTATTTCACCATGGGTGATTCACATGTTTTATGATGTTTTTTTAAATATTTTTGTAAAGTTATAGTATATCATGAGATTATTATGATTAAATCATGTTAAGAACATATAAATATATATATATTGACATGAATTGTTCATGTTAGGAACATATTTACTGCTTGATACATATCTACCCATATGAGCTATATAATGAAATCCATTGGTATATCTGATAAAGAGAAATGAAATAAATCATTATTCTATTCCAATTCACTTCTTAATCCTAGAACATAGGAAACTTAATCCATTGTTTATATATTGTTATTACCTGTTGAGTTTGATCCCATAGTGTATCTTGTGTTATAAAATGTTCATTTAACCTTGTAAAGAGAATTCCTCATCACTGTCTTCTAATTGAGCATCATGAGAGTGGCAGTCAACATGCTCCTAACACAATTGAACCAGAACATATCATAGCTCAGATGGATGAAAAAATTCATGATATATTCCTATAGATTATATGATACATGGAATCAGAGTCTATTCACACCATACCCCCAATATTTTAGATGAAGATAGTTTTTTAGTACAAAAATTTTCCAACATTCACTAGGGAAGGAGTACCCCAAGTATTTGAGTTTCATATTGAGTTAGCCTAGATGATTATCAATCACCTCAATATATCCTCATATAGGAAGGTGAATCTTGTTTATTATATACTTTTAGGACCAAAAAAAATTGGTGGGACACCATTGAGTACGTCAGGAAGTAAAAGGAGTTTTCCTATAAGGAAATCTAGTTAAAGTTCTTGAGACACTTCTATACAGATATTTTGAATGATAAGTGGGATCATTATTTCATGCATCTAACATAGAAGGTCATATCGGTAATAGAATAGATAGGATGATTCACTAACATGTGATATTTTTCTCCACCATTGGAAACTGATGAGATTATGAGGGAAAGAAATTTCCAAGACGGGATACATTATGAGATAAGGTTATAGGAAAACATATTTCACTTGAGAATCCTTGAATATATAATTAATTAGGATCTTATTAGGGAAGGTAACCTAAGAGAGGCCTTGAGTTGTGGACATGTAGTTTCAGTCAAGAAATATGGGATCCCTTCTTCTGGTAGAGATAAGCACCACTATGACAGTTTCCACTAGGGTAGTATCTGGAAGAAAATCCATGAAAGTGGAAAACTATCTTAGAATCATAGTTTGTTGTAGTGCATTTTGTTTGGAAAGGTTGTCCACAATCACTCTATGTATCCATACTCAATTTTGGAGTGTTGTTCTTATGGAAGGTTGGGTATTATTTAGAGGTTTTATAGGACCCTATAGTTATATAACAGTGGTAGGGGATCATTAAAAGTACCATATTCCAAAAAAGGACAGAATTTACCCATAAAAAAATTGGTATTTAGAGTTCTATGGGATGTTCAGACTATGGTAGTGGATATGGAACCCAGTGAATGAGCGATAATACCACTTCAAGGGAGTATCACATGTGATTTATACTAGATCCTAGAGAATAGGGGTGAGTCAACTACATGCTATACACTATACTATAAGAAGTATGGATGTAAAAAATTATATCATTAGAGTTATGATTATTATATAATATACTCTTGATTTCATTTTTTATGATACATAAACATCACATTACTTTTTATTTTCCCAATTCACTATTGTATTTGGATTGGTTGTGGAGATTTTGGATGGTTTTATAACCACATATATTTCATTGGAAGTGTTTTCAGAGGATATCAAATGTTTTAGGGAATGTTCTCTAGAAATTAGAGGATACCATTTAATTTGGGAACTTTTTTGTATTGGAAATGAATTTTTTTTATTTAATACTTAGTATGGATTTTTAAGACCAATTATATGATCATATCAACTATAATCAGAGGAGAATTATGTTCCATCCTTCATAAGGGGAATCTATACTCACCAGGGTGATTGGGATCTTCAAGATGGTCTTGTGGGACCAATTTAGTATATATTGGATTGTATCATTACTCATATAGAATGCATTGTTTTGGATGATGACGTAATTTAATTGTAAACTTTACCTTAAAGAGTGAACCTTTTTCATGATGTATTTCCAAAAGTGTTCTTTGGATTACCACATAATAGGGAGATAAAGTTCACTATTGAGTAGGTATTGGGAGGTGAGCCAGTTCCTATCCCGCCTTATAGAATGATAACATTAGAGCATTATGATTTAAAATTTCAGTTGTAATACCTTGAATAAAGGATTTATTGAGGCCTATTACATATCTATAGGGTTCTCCCATGCTTTTATATAAGATGGGTAATGTGACTTTACATGTATGTGTGGATTACTGGAGACTAAACCAGATAATGGTCAAGAACTAGTATCCCCTTCCATGCATCAATGATCTCTTTGATCAGCTGATAGGTTCCAAGATCTAATACAAGATTGAATTTTAGTTAGAGATGCATTAGATGAGGGTTAGAACATTTAACATACCTCAAACTGCATTCATGATAAGATATGGAATGTATGAGTTTTTATTGCTTTCTTCTTGTCTAAAAAACACACCAGTGGTATTATTTTACTTGATAAAAAAAATATTTCATCCATTATTAGATCATTTTGTGGTAGTTTTTTTTTTCAAAAAAATCTCAGTGTACTCCCATTCTGTGAATGATCATGTCTAATATCATTACTTCATCTTGAGTAGATTGAGATAGCATTGGCCCTACCCCAAGTTATCTAATTGAAGTTTCTATATTAATAGAGTGCACTTCTTAGGTCATTTTATCTCAAATACTAGAGTTTCAGTAGACCTAGACAAGGTTTTAGCTGTGGTATCTTCAGAGAAACCTAATTATGTCATTCATATTTAGAGTTTTATAGGTTT
Source organism: Viscum album (assembly GCA_963277665.1). Taxonomy (NCBI): domain Eukaryota; kingdom Viridiplantae; phylum Streptophyta; class Magnoliopsida; order Santalales; family Viscaceae; genus Viscum; species Viscum album. The sequence goes on along the minus strand of OY728159.1, from coordinate 1,350,390,499 downwards.
AGTAGGCTATTACCATCATTTCATTCAGGAATTCTCCTATCTGGAATCACAAATTTCAAGGATGAATAAGAAAGGGGGAAGTTTTTTTCATATTACCGAGACATGGTTTTCATGGAGATGAAGAGTAGGCTGACCTCAACACTTATCCCCACCTTAACTATTCTAGTTAGAGAGTATACTATGTATTATGACACATCTAGAGTTAGATCGGAAGTAGTTCTAATATAGGGGGACTAGGTAGTTACATATGGATATAGATAAATGAAAACTCATGAGAAGAATTAACCTACTCATGATCTAGAGTTAGCTATGATGGTATATTCCTCGATATACTAGAGACAATATATAATGGGTAAGTGGTTTTTAATGTACAAAAACCACAAAATCCTCAATTACACTTTTTCTCAGCAAGACCTGAACCATCTGTAGAGGAGGTGGGTCCAATATCTATAGTATTTCAAATTCTATTTGTATTTCAAATTTGGAAAAGGTAATGTTTTTATTGATTTCATGAACCAAAATATATAGACAAAGGTAGTGCAAGATTATTGTGATGAGTGGTGTCTTATGAAACTCTTTTGGTGTGAATCTAGATCTTCAAGAGTTGTAGAGATGAGTATCTCTAATTTCTACATATGTTATACCCTAGATTCTAGACCATAACATAAAAGAGTACCTATTTATTCTAGAGGGATTAGATCTAAGGGAAAACTTATATGGAGGGGATTCACTACTAGGTAGTCCCTTATCAGTAGTTACATTCCTCATTTTTGTGTTTGCGTAGGGGTTCTTATGGGTTTACACGATGTGATGATAAGGGATTATCATGCTTCTAGATGGGAAGTGCATCTTGGTATAACATTGATAGACCATGATATCTATATAATACAATGGTGTCCGGGGATTATGAGGGATATAGTAAGATAAATGGAAATAAAATTCACTTTTTAGTAGGTGAAGGTCAAGCATCGAAGATCTACTTGGTTATTACAGCCTTTGGAAATTCCAAAATGGAAATTAGATGATGTCATTGTGGATTTCGTGATAAGATTACCCAGAAAAATCTGTAAGAATGATGTAGTGTGGGTGTTCACAGATCAGCTAAAGAAGGTAGACCACTTATTTCCTATATGGGATACCTTCACCATTAATGATCTTGGATGTCTTTGTGTGTGAGAGATATTTCAACATCATGGGGTTAAAAGGAGTATCATTTCTAATCAAGATCCTCATTTCATTAATTGGTCTTGGTAGGGACATTAAAAGGATTTTGGCTTACAAGTTCTTATTAGTACATACTATCATCCCTTGATCGATGAATAATATAGTCAGATGATTCAGATTCCATAAGATATGTTATGATCCTATGTTTTGGATTATGGTGGTTCTTGGGAGTAGTATCTCTCACTTATGGAGTTCGCATATAACAACATATTTTCAGAATCGATTAAAATATCCCATTTTAAGGCTCTATGTGGACAATTTTGATGTTTTCATCCTCGGTGGTTATAGGTAGGTGAGTCAGTGCTTGTTGGACCTATCCCTATACAGGAGATGTTTGATCAGTTCCAGTTGATCAGGAAGTGTTTTGAGACCATGAAGATTTAGAATAAATCTTATAATAACCATAAAAAACAACCTCTAGAGATTGAGGTTAGTCATCATGTTTTACTTTAGGTGTTTCCAAGGATGGGAAAAAACTAGGAAACTGTGGATATTGGAACTCAATTATTTCGATCCATTAGAGACAGTTAAAATGGTTGGTCAAGAGGTTTACTTTTTATCCCTTCCACAGTGCTACAAAAACATGCATAACATTTTTCAAATTTATCATCTTTGTAGATACCATACTGGGTTTTATCATGTGATAGAATTTGATTATGTTGATCTATATGTTGATGTGTCCTTTTAGGAAAATATAATTCATATCATGGACCATAGTGAAAAGAATCTTTAAGTAAAGTCCATGCCTCTTGTGCGAGTGTAGTGGAAGAATGTGTGTGTGTAAGAGGAGGCATGTTAGATGGAATATTATTTGTGGAAACAATTTCCAAACATGTACACCGATACCTCATAGTGAAGATTGAATTAGCTCAAGGATGAACTATTATATGGTAGGGAGGATGTAAGATCCCTTCCTTTCTATAAAAATTTATCCTTAAGTTTTAAAAATACTTTTGGGGTATGATTTTTTTGATTCATGCTTGGTCTGTAATGATGATTTTTTTTAGAGTAATAGCAGGGATAGTGGATTTTTATAGCTTTATAGAGATTTGATACCATAAATTCCCTATTAATGAAAAAATTCATCAAGCTGGCCCCTTAAAAAAAATACATGTAGTGATTCTATCGATAAGGATGTAAAACAAAAATTTACATCATAAATGAGGTTTATTATGTAAAAAATATTTTTACTTAGTTTTTTATTCTAGGTGATGGTTTTTTATAAATATATGTGAATAGAGGGTTTTATGATATAAAATCTATATTTAATTCATAAATGTATCACACCTAGCATTTAAAACTTATGTGACTTGTGTTCTAATAATGTAGCTCTTCTCTATTGATTGTAGACCTTCCAGTAGTGATGTATGAGAATCCTCTCTGATCTAGAGGCTCATTCCATATTGGATCATCTAGTTATAGATCAAGAGTTTACAGTAAGTTTTCATCCTTTCTTCTGTGTCTTGTCTCATATATATTTTTAGGTTAATAACCTTAGGTCTAATACCTAAACTAGATTAGTGATTGATGTTATGGTTGAAAGATTCTGGGGGATATTAAATGACAAAGTAAGGACCTAAATTTACCTTATACATTCAAAATTATTTTGATCTAATCTTCTTTGAGGTAGGTAGTCTAGAACAATTATTTGTAGTATATTTTAATTTTCCCTATTATGTGAATTTATGGTTATCGCATTGACACACCACGTGAACCACCAAAATAATTCAACAATAAACTGTTTAATGATAATCATATGTTAATATTTTCCATTGGATCCCATCGGGTCTATTGGCATGGAGATTGGATATACAGTGACCCGCGAGGAGTTCCTATCCTTGAAATCATAATGAACCATCTTTTTGATAATGTATTTTTTGGTTTAATATTATATATTAGAATAACATTTGAAACTAATATGTTTTCTTGATATCAGATCACGTTTAATAAAATTAGTTAATTGGAATCCCTATAACCTTGGGGTTTTAAATGATAAAATAAATGGGATTTTATGTAATTATGATGATATTTGTGATCCTGACCTTATGAAGTTTAAACGAATAGATAAATGGTAATTGGATTAATTGACCATAATTAATTGTGATAAAATGTTTTAATCTCGGTTCTTGTTATGCTATAATTCCTTTTGATATTTTCCTAGTTATGTTGTAATGCTTATAGGTCTTGGCTCAATTATGCTCTAATTCTTATAGGGATTTGTGTAGTATTGTTGTAATTTTTATGGAACTCTTCCTAGTTCATCTACTTTATTTTTTGTGCTCTACCTTATGAGGGTTATATCTATGGATGGGATGGTTCCCTAATGTTCTCAAATATATCCCGTACCATACTAAAGTAGGTTTGGGTTGAGCCCAAGTTTCAACCTAGAGATCAAAGGTTAGTGGTTTTATTTCATGAGCAGTATAAATTTTTAAAACTACTACCACTGTTTATCAATTTATCACAACCACTATATTCTTAGACTATATTTGTTTAGAAATTATGGCGTCAACCTATAGAGTTGTACTCACACCTTGTTTAGGCTGTTTTTTGGTACCTAGGTATACTTCTAGAATGAAAGTTTGGATAAGGGAAAGGGGTTGTAATTTTATTATCTACTTTTTTATGTGTTAGATCTTAGATACAGGACCGACATAATGTTTGGTGTTAGGTTTGTAGAGAGTTTTTTTCTAGCTTGTTTTTCTTTTCTTCATGACATATAACACATCATTTAGTAACATTTATCCTAAAATTACATTGTTATTATTATTTCATTTTTCTTATTTTTTTCTTTATTATGATATGGTTGACTAGTTGGTTATTTATATTGATTCTATTATTCTATTATTATTTTGACTATTGTTGTTAATATATACCATAGTGTATAGTCTCCCCACTATGTTTCTTACACCCTCATTAATAGTCGGTAGACTCTATAATATGGGTATGTGTAATTGAGGTTAAATATACAACCTAGCTTAGTCACATGAGGGAGAATTGGGTTGTGGATGTTACATAGTAACTTCATCAGAAGATACAAAATTTCAGTATTTATACTTCTTTCTCAAGAGATTGAACTGTTACTCCCTAAAAATTGAGTCCAACCATCATCTGCCGACCAAATTTTAAAAAGTAAAATTCAATTGGGTTAACATTATATGATTCTAAAACTAGGATTCACATCCCAACACGTAAAACCTAGAAGAAACATAATAACAAAACTCTCATGGAGGTACTTCATCATATTCCTCTGAAACCAAGCTTGAAATTATTATTCATTTTATCTTAGACTACATATGATATATAGTGTCATGATTTAGAAAGTAAAAATGACATGATGAGACATCCAAAAGATTCAACATCCTGGAAGGTGTTTGATACATTATATCATGTTTTTTCTTAAGATACAAGAATTTATATTTGGTATTTGATTCTAATAGTTTTAAAAATTTTAATACATTATGTATTAATTATAGCATAAGGATAATTGTTTTGATACCCTATAATCTACCTATAAATATGTTTATGAAGAATAAATATTTTATTCTTCCGATGATTACTCTAGGAAATAATGCTTGGAAATGACATTGATGTATATCTCAATCCTTTAATCAAAGAATTATGAAAATTATAGGATAATTTCTAGAAAAAAATTTATTCATAAATAAGAATACTCTTAAAAATGTATGTTGATTTAATATGGACATTTAATTACTTTCCTATAATAAAAAAGTTATCTTATTTGAGAAAACATACAACTTTTAAATTTCTAATTTTTTACTTTTGATTTTTAAACTCAATGATTACCTCATAGAAGAAATTATAATTTCATTTCAATTTTCTTAATGCATCTCATATATTCATGTTTATCAAGACAAAATTCAATAGGGAAACTTAATTGAGAATGTAAATAAAGGTGTTATTTTTTTTTCAGATATATTGGGACCTTTAATGAATTTCAATGTAGAATTTAGAAAATGTAATTATTAAAAGAGGGGGGTTATGGTATAATATTTAATGAAGTTACAACACAATAGTTGAAGAAAATGAGTATATTTTTTAAACTTCCTTATTGGTATATTATTTTAACATGTCAAAATATTAAAATATTGAATATTGAGAATAAATCATATGAAAATTTAATTTCTGAACTACTTAATAAGCTGGGTAAATCAATGGATCACTTTAATGCTTATAAGAAATTGGAAGACATGAATATAAAGAATATTTTGATGGAAAATGAGAATATAACGTATCTATAATCTATTTTTGAATACAAAAGTACTATATGGAAATTCAAGTCACATTTCAAGTTGTGTTGACTTAAAATAATGAATGGTAGATGGATTAAAAAGTAATGACTAAAAAATTATTATAGAGTAGTTGTGACCCTTGTAATTGTGTCATATGTTTCCTAAAAAATTAGTAGTAGTTCTAGTTGACTTTTACACCTTTATTATAGATCATTGTGAAAAATATTTACATCCAACTGATTTTGAAAAACATCATGAAGGAATTAGGTTGAAACTTTTCCAATTTGAAATAATATTTTGCCTTTATTTTTTTTTGTGATGATTAAATTTTTTATTCATTTTGTTGATGAAGCTAGTATTTGTGGAAAGGTACACTATCTATAGATATCTCCAACTGAGAGGTATGTTAATATTTTTTATTTTTATTGATGATTTTAATTTTATCAAGTCATTATGTAGAAAATTTAAATATGTTTCTTATATTTTTCATAAGATACTTAGATAGTTTGAAGTCTTATGTGAGGAATAAATATTAACTAGATGGCTTTATTTGTTATGGTTTTATAGTTGAAGAGTATTTAGTATTTTTTTCTATATATTTAGATAGAATTGTGACAAGATTCAATCATGTCAGATGTTATGATGACATCTCCAATAATTCTCATTCTAAAAAATAGTCATCAGTATTTATAACAATAGGATGGCTAGTTAGAAAGGGATTAAATTTTAAACTTGAAGAATTAGAGTTAATACAAGAAAATATATTTTTTTACTCAATAGTCTTATTGTAGAAGCATTTTTTTGAAGGATTGGTAAAGTTATTGAGACCCTAATTTTCATAAGTGGAATAATTATCTATTTTTTAGTATAGGATCCATGAACCCTCAATATGGATGAAATTGTAATTTAACCTTAGAGAATGACATTGGAAAAATATTCAATGGTTCCTTTGATACCAAAATTTGTTTTTACACTTGGGATGATGTTTGAATAAATTTTGAGCTGAGTGAATTATTTAGTATATTGAACATTTAATAATTAAATATTATTTATTCACATATGATTGAATGTTAATATTTCCTAAAATAAGTGTTGTATAGAAATTATAACCTCTTATATGGGTATGGGATAAAGTTTTTTACATGGGAGAGATATAATTTCTATCTAGTTTCTCGGCTCTGGGTTGATCTCCTTAATGGCTATTCCATTTTTAATTATTTATATTTTTAATTTTTGTCACCAACCCCATATCTTCCCTAATATTTATAAAGGTATAATCCCCTCCCCTTATTTAATTATGTGGTGGAACCAAGGGAGGAGATTAAAGTGATTTTTTCCTATTTCAATTTGATGTGTGGAGAATAGTGAAATGATTTTGGTTCATGAATTATCTATTAATAATTATGATGTTTTAAAAACCCTCCTTGAGGTGGGGCTCATTATTTTAAATTCTACCACATTTTGATTTGATATTTTTTTCTTCTTCTTATTTTGATAATTATGCGACCTATTTTTTTTCCTTTGTTTGGTGTTAAATTGTTTTCTAGATTTTTTAGGAGGAATCAAGATGTTCATAGGTGTTATGTGTTTGTAATTCCCCACCACATGATAAATAGTCTTAAGAACACATGTGATATATTTTGCTATGCATTTTAGGTAAGATATGAAGTCTACGTGGCATGATTTCCTTATGAAAATTTCATCTAAGATCCTTTTTGTATATGACACATGTTTTGAACATACACATGGATAGACCCCCCCTTGTAGGAAATATGGTGTATATAATTAAACTCCATCATGGATTACATGACATGTATCGAGATAGGGTAGATAACATAATAGACCATTTATATTACATGCCATATATGGTTGATACACTTTATGTTCTTGGGGATTACCCCCCGATTCATCCTGAGGTTCATGACCATTGAAAGGATTTGGGTGTACATGCCTTGTACTTATAGTACATTATGTATACTATAATTTTTATGGGTTTTTCAAAGTTTTTATCTCTAGATATGGATTTGGAAAATTAATTAGTCCATTCCAAGTATCATTCCATGTAGAAATAAATGGTGGGAACTACTTTTCTATTAGAGGATATTGATGGGATGATTCAATATGGTAGAAAATATTAAACCCTTAATGATGATGATGGGATTATAATGATCGAGAAGTATAGATGTAAGGGAGGTATACTTTCTATGGTGTCATCAGATGTTGGTTATAGAACCTAAAATTCTTTAAGAGACTATAAAAATATATTATATATTGGTATTTATATTTTCCTTAGAGTAAAAAGTGATGATGATGTTAGTTTTTGGATAGGTATGGGAAATTACCTCCTCATAGTAGAGTAGTTTAATGAGACATAGAAAGTCGTGGGACTCATGAAGGATTCAACTTTTTATTATGCACACTAGATTCAGTATTGTTTCATTTTGTTTGGATTCATAGGACATTAGAGTTAGTTTTTCATTCCCTAAGTTGTGAATTCCTCAATTATTAGTTTTCATACAGACAGTATACATATTTACACTCCCACATTTTATCTCTAGTTATGACTGGGGAACATAGAGTTGTGTTGTAGAGTGTTTTTGATGATCCCTTCCACAAAACCATTGCTTCTTCTATTTTTATGTCATTGTTAGTATAAAACCCATTATTATGTTAATCCTCCCTAATATTTCATGTTGGGACCAAGTGTGTGTCCTTACCTTATGATTATAGAGTTGGTACACCCCCATATATATAGAAAATAGACCCTCCATTAGAGATAAAAACAATTCATGGATCTCCCTCATTAGATGTTCATGTTGTTCTCTTAAGGAAGGTTGTGGTACTTTTTATGGATAGTCTCACCCCTTTATAATGTCATGGGATCCTCGATATGGATTTAGTGTTAGAAAGGAATTAGTAACAATGGTTTGATAGATATAGATTAGTGACCATCATCATTATCCCCTTAGTAAGTTGTAGTGTTCTAGTGAGGTGTTGGTCCCCTATGATGGTTGTTGACCATATGTCTTAGTGATAGAAAAAGATGATCTTTATAGATGGTTTGTGAGATCTTGGGTTGAAGATAATAGGGATCTCCAATTATCCCCACCTCTCACTTAGTGTTGGTAATATATTATCTTTTTCTAGGTATGTCCTTCTTTGATTTTTTCATTAAACCCATATTGTTTGGGTTTCCATGTATTTAAACCTTGATGGTTGAGTTTCATTCAGAGTCGAAGAGCCTTTATTGTATAAAATGACATAATGTTCGGGGATGTACATTTTTTTTGAATTAATGGATCCTTGGTATAAACATGTTAAATAGGATTACATGGTATTCCATAAGTTTATAAGGCTTAAAAGGTGGTTCAGGCTCTTCTCATGATTTTGGGGATTAAAGATCTCTGTAAGGAATTGACACATCATGTAAATAAATTACATTACATGTAACTACTTCTATTTAATAATCCATGGAAGTGATACATGCCATGAAAGGGTTCATGGTGCGAACCAGATTACACACTAGGAATCAAAATTACGCAACATGTAATTTTTTATCAGGTTTAAAATCACCCAAGGTGAGAGGAATTTCAGTGTAACATTTAAATAATAAATAAATTACATGATAGAATGATACAATCCATATATTTCTTGGTTACAATGGTTTTAAGTAGGAAGTTCATATGATTTATTTCATTACATCAGTGTAAAACTTCTATCTCAACCCTAGGACTATTTTTTTCAGGAAAATTTGGATCTTTTTCCTCCATTCTGTACTCCCCATTCAAGTAATCGATCCCTAGTGAGTTCTACTTAAGTATTACTTTCTCTTCTATTATTATCCTGCTATAGTTATTGAATCTTCTAACCACATTTAGTTTGGGTTTTGATCTTGATCTAGTTTGATCTAGGCCATCTTGTGATCTTTTGCGCCTTAATTATTACTGGTGTTTTCTATTTTAAGTGTTTCCCTGGTCTCTAATAAAAATATAGTTTGTCTAAACTTAACCCTATGGTCCATTTAATTACTAAGTATGTGAAATATCATGATTGTGCTGACACACCATACACATTAATTAATTAAATGACGAATGATAGTAAATGATAGATTGGATTATTCCTTGGATTCCTTTAGATTCAATGGAATTGTGACATGGGATGTGACTACCCATTGGGTGAGAATACACTGGATAAATATTGAATTATCTCATGGTTAAAATATTATTTATCATGACATGGGATTTAGGTTATTTCTTGATATATAATCACCATGGTTATATCTTATGGATATTGATATGACTGTTGTTAATTTAATATATAAATGAATATTAATTGAAAGAAAATCGGTAATTCTCATAATTAACCATTGAAGCTTATGATGTGATATTATGATATCCTTTCTATTATGAAATGATGTGTTTAATGTAGTAATGATTATATATAGGTCTATTCATGGTGATGCTGAAATTATTATATAGCGTGATTTTCCCCGTTGATGTTGTAATTATTATATATAGGGCTATGTTCGATGATGCTAAAATGATTATATAATGGTATTTGAATACTTGGTTATAAAATTATTATATATATGGAATGGTACAATGATACATGATGAAATAATTATATAGTGTTCTTGGTCCAGTTCATGCTAAAATTCTTATATATAGGGCTTTACCCAAAGGATAAAATTATTATACAGATGTATTTTCATGGTTATGTGATTATTCCAAGGTTTATGGTTATGATTGGATTGGTTTTTCTACATGCTCAGATACAATATGGCATGGTTTCAAAGCATTTTTATTTATGTATTGTATTAATTGATAAATCAATACACATATTGATCACTTTATTTCATGCACCTATTATTAGACTGGATTTGTTTAAACATGACAATGTCAACCTACTAAGTTTTATTCACACCCTATTTGGGTGGTCATTTGGTTCCCAAGAAGATTACATGGATATAGGTTTGGAAAAGATAAAGGGACATTGTTTCTGATAGTTTATTTCTATGTGGGATGAAGTTTGGATATGGGACCAATATGGGGTTTAGAACTAGGGTCTTGTGAGATCATTTGAGTTATCTAATTATTTTAGTTGTATTGTTTTTAGTTTAAAATTTATATTCATTTCATCCTTTCATTACAAGATTATTTATTATTTTTTTATTTTATTCTCCTTTTACTTCCCTGTTATATGTTGTATTTTTTCTTCTATTTCCATTAATATGATGGTATTTATTATATTTTTCATTTCTTCTTATTTTTAACTCTATAATAGGGGTTATAGTCTCCCTAGTATACACATTTGACTCCACAATTATTTATAAACCTTTATCGTATGGGGAACCATGCTTGAGGTCCCGTAACAAACCAGATTTAGAAACATGAGAGAGTACATGACCAGGTGACATTACAAAGTGGTATTGAAGCTAGGTTTTCTTTTACATTACTTTTCTATTTTGGAATAGTAGTAAGGGGACTAAGATGTGCTGGGACTTGGTAATGGGATTGTAAATAGGAGTAGCTAACACATGAACATGGTAAAACTCAAGTTCCTAGGTATGGTATTTTTGTTCATGATATTTTCTTTTTTACTATTTGATGTTATTTCACCTAGGGTGATTCACATTTTGTGTGATGTTATTGTTTCTTGAGATTTAAACTCGTGGAATGAAATAGTGCAATATGTGTATGAATGTATCATGGTAGATACATATACATATAATTAGAAGAATTTTTCATGATAAGAACATATTTTATTGCATGTTATATATATTTTCCATGATGAGTTGTGAAATGAGATTCCTTTTATATCCGATAAATAGAAATAAACGAACTATTACGTCATGCTAAAACACTTTTAAGCCATGTTTTGAGAGACCATGAGTTAGTGTTTCTCTATTTTTGTCACATTTTGAGGTTGAACTTGTTTTTATCTAGTTTTATAGGCAGTGTGTTTTTTTCTAGAGAAAATTATTCCTTGACATCTTTGAGTTGAGTGTCAGGAGAGTGGAAATGAGCACACTCCTAACGTATCTGAACTAGAGGTTCATGTAGCTCATGAGGATCATATTGATGTTTAGCTTCACATTTTATTTTTGAGGTCTATGAAATCAATGGAAGGGGATGATATTTAAATTGTACCATTGATGACTAAGCTAACGAGAGAGATCTAGTTGTAGAATCTTCCTACGTTCATTATGGAGGGAATACCTTAGGCAGTTGAGTTCTGGATCAAGTTAGTCTAGATGATATTTAAACACCTCAAGATACACATAGATATAAGGTTTAATCTTATTGTGTATAAGCACTATGTACCTTCAAATAATTTATGGGACATTTTAGAGCAAGATAGAAAGGTATAGGATTTATCATGGAAGGACTTTGAGGTTATGTTCAAGAAAAACTTCTATTTAAAGACATTGAGGGATGAGAAGGATCGTGATTTCATAAATCTAACATAGGAGTGTATGTTAATGATGGTCTACACTATACTCTTCATCGACCCACAACACTTTTCTTCATATTTATCAGTTAATTAGATGTATAGGGTGAGATGTTTTTAGGATAGGATTTAATATATGATATAGTAATAGGTGAATGTATTTTTCTTGAGTGTCTTTTCAGATGTGATAAATCAAGAACTCATCATGGAAGGGAATAGTAGAGAGGCCCTAAGCAACATCCTTTCTATTTCACTAGCGCGAAATATGAGATCTTCTTTTTGTGTAAAGAATCACCGATGTGATTGTTACCGATAAGGAAATAGTATGAAAAATAGTTAGTGCAGTGGGTTGCCTTCTCAAAACCTTGTTCTATTACAGTGCTATCAGTGTGGAAAGTTTGGTTACAAGAATCCTCTAGACCCTTACCCTACTTTGGATTTCCATGCTTGCGGTAGGCTAGGTTACCTATAGAGGTTTTGTAAGTGAATAAAATAAGATAACAATGTTAGGGGAAAATTAAAGGTAAAAGATTCTAGGAAAGACTAAGATACCCCTTAGAGGAAAGGTAGATGGAGTTTTACTAGACGTTCAAGTTGAGGTAGGTGTTGTGGTACCCTAGTGGAAGAGAAACAGTATCAGGAAGAGGGAATAGACCAAGGGACTCAAACTGCATCACATGGTGAAGGGGTTAGTCAATTTCATGCTATGAAGACTACTCTATCTATTTTTAATACAAGACCTTTTACCATTAGAGTTATGATTCTTAAATTATATACCCTTACATATTTTTTTATAGGATCATAACATTCCTTTTTATATAATATTTTAAAAAATATATTAGGATTCGTTGTGGAAATATTGGATAGTGTTTTTATCATCAACACACCATTGGGAGTGTAGTTGGTGAATAAAAACTATTATAGGTAATTTTCTATTGAAATTGGTTGTTATCATTTCTTAAAGTAATCGTATGTACTATAAATGAAATGTTTCAATTTTATTCTTGGTATGGATTAGTTAGTTCTATACCAAGATCTTATCAAATGTTATCAGATAATTTTTACCATATTATCTCCAAAATGAGGTATTTATTCTCACCATGGTGAGTGGGATATTAAGGATGGTTATGCAATACCAATTCATTGTAGATTTTATTGTCTCCTAGACAAGATAAAATCTTTTTTCTACATGATGGTGGAGTTCCATGGGATTATTTTCCTATCATGGAATACTATTTTTAGAATTTATTTCTTGAAAAGTTCTATAGATTACCGATAGAGTGAGTGATCAAGTTCATGATCGATTTGGTTCTGAGAGTAGAGACAATTTCTATCCCACCTTAAGTAATTACACCAGAAAATATTCAAGAGTTTAAAGTTTAGTTGGAAGATATAGAATCTAAGGGTTTCATATGGAATGGTATATCTCCATGGGGTTATCCAATTATTTTATCCAAAGAGGCTAATGTTACTTTTCAATTATGCGTGGATTGTCAATTATTTAACCCGATGATGGTTAAGAATCGATATCCCCTTCCGTGCATCAATGATATTCTCAATAATTTGAGAGGGGATAAGATTTTCCCCAAGATTTATTCAAGATCAGGATACCACTAGTTGATGGATAGAACATCAGACAAACCTCAAATTTTTTTTGGAGTATATATGGCTTATATGATTTTTTATTGATTCCGTTTGGTTTAATTAACACACAGGTGGTATTTAAGGCCTTGATGAATTTTATATTTTCTACTTTTCTGGATCGTTTTTTGGTAGTTATTTCTATGAAATATTAGTTTACTCACATTCATAAAATGATCATGAACAACATCTTGACATCATCTTGAGTACATTGAGAGAGCATCAGTTTTATTCCAAGATAACCAAATATAGTTTCAAAAATGATAAACTGCACTTCTCAGGCCATGTAAACTTAGAGGTAGGAGTGTTAGTAGACCTTGAGAAGGTTTCAGTCATAGTATATTTAGTGCATCCTATAAATTTATTCAAGTTTCATATCTTTCAGGGTTTAGTAGGTTATTATCATCACTATATCTCATAATTCTCCCATTTGGAACCACTGATGTCAGGGATCAACAAAAAGGAAGTGAAGTTCATTTGGTCAGATACTTGTGATAGAGATTTTTTGGAGATGAAAGAAAGGGTAACCACAAAACCTATCCTCACTTTACCTATATCAATTAAAGTATATACCATGTACTATGATTCATTTTTAGTTGTACTTAGAGTATTTTTTGATGCAAGAGGATCAAGTGGTTTCTTATGGATTTAGACATTTGAGACTGCATGAGAGAAATTATCATAATCATGATCTGGAGTTAGTTTCAGTGGTATATTCCCTGACGTGATAGGGATATTATCTTATGGTTGAGAGGTTTGTGGTGTAGAAAACCCACAAGATCCTTAGGTACATATTTTCTCAATAGGACCAGATCCTTCAGCTGAGTAGCTGGGTTGAGAATCTACAGTCTTTCGAATTCAAGTTGTCTTATACATCGTGAAAGGGAAATGTAGTTGTCATTTATTTGAACTGGAAGATGAAGATAGAGTTAGTGTGGGAGTCTTTACGATGAGTGGAATATGGTGGATCTATTTGAATAAATGCATTTAGATGTTCAGGAGTCTCATGGATGAGTAGTTGTGACTTTGACATATTTTATACCTGTTATTTTTGACCAGATCAAGATAGATAAATTATCTAGTCCAGTGGGATTAATTATGAGGGGTTTATTATATGGTGGGAGGTCACCATTAGGATGTACTCTTGGATATGGAAATTATCTTCATTTCCATGGCCGGGTATGTGTTTATACGGGCTTGTGTGAGGAGGTGATGTGAGAATTTTATGCTACTACATTTTTGGTACATCCTATTTTGAAAAAGATGCATCATGATCTCCATAGAAAATAGTAGTGTTTAGGAATGAAGGAGTTAGAAAAATTTGTGGTGATATGGTTAACCTGTTAGATGGTTAAAGCTAATCATCAAAGTCCTTTTAGGATTTTTTAGCATCTACCCATTTCTAAGTGGAAATGGGATAATGTCACTATAGAATTTGTGACTGGATTACCCATGAAAACCTATAATAATGATACATTATGGGTGATTGTGAATTGAATAAAGAACGTATAACAATTATTTATCTTGAGGGAGACCTTCACTGTGTATGATCTGGGTAGTCTCTATGTGCGCAAGATAGTTCAGTTTCAAGGTGTTCTATGGATTATCATTTCTAATAGATATCCTCATTTCACATCACGGTTCTCATAGGGTCTTTAAAAGGATCTGTAATCACAGGTTCTTTTGAGTACAACCTATAATCCTCAGATTGATGGTAAATCTGAACAGATGATTCAGTTTATTGAGGATATGTTATGAAACTATTTTTTAGATTTTGGTGGTTTATGGGAGAAGAGTATGGAACTAGATGAGTTTTCATATTATACCAGCTTCCATGAATCGATCTAAATGGAAAATTTCAATGATTTTTATGGAAAGTTGTTTCATTTTTCTCTTTGTTGGTTGGAGGTAGGTGAGTCTGCACTTTTTGGAACTAGTCTCATACAAGATTCATCTAAGAAGGTTTGTCTTATCAATAGGTGGTTTGTAACCATGAATAGTAGGAATAAATCATACTCTAACCATCAGATACTAAATCTAGAGTTTGAGGTTGATAATTGTGTCTTCCCTCAGGTGTTTCATAGGTTAGGAAAATTTGATATCATAGAATAGGGAAAGCTAATTCTCAGGTTTGTTGGTCCATTTGAGATAGTTTAGAGGGTTTATCCAGTGGCATACCAATTATCCCTTCCACAGAACTACAATGTCATGCACACCATGTTTAAAACGTATCAACATTAGAGATATCATCCTTAACCTTCTCATGTGTTAGATGTAGTGGAAATTGAGATTTGTGATTATGTTTCCTTTGAGAAATATCCAATACGGATTTTGGACCATAGTGAGAAGTATCTCTGGGGTAGGACTACACCTCTAGTTAAAGTGAATTGACAAAATGGATGTGTTCAGGAGAAAAAATGGAGAGGGAGTCTAATATACAAGAAAAATGGATAAACTTGTTCGCTGAGGCCCCATAGTGATGATTAGAGTAGCTTAGGGATGAGTTGTTATATGGTGGGTAGGTTGTAAGATCCCATATTTTTTCAGGTATATCCCACTTTGATTTTTCAGTTAAACCTCTTTTTCTCTGGTTTCTTTGTCTTTAAACATGGATGGTTAAATCTTGTTCATAGATGGAGAGATTTTATTTCTTAAAATGACTTAATTTTTTGGATGTATATTTGTTTGAATTAATGGAGTCTGTGTATAATCTGGTTAAACATGATTATGAGGGTTGTTTGTATGTTTAGAAGGTTTCAAAGGTGGTTTGGTCTTTTTTGAGGATTTTTGGGCTTAAATCTGTCCTACAGGGAATTTAAATTCCATGTGAATGAATTACATGCCATACAACTATTGCAGGGAAGAAGTCATTAAAGGGATATAGGCCATGAATGGGTTTTTGTTGTAAATTGGATTAGATCCATGAATCAACATTACATGATGTGTAATGTTTGAGTTGGGTCAAAATCAAACAAGATGATGTTAATTTTGACATAACTCTTAAATAATAAATACATAACATGAAAGGGTGTTACACATCATGTATTTATCATCTCTGGTGGTTTTAAGTGGGAAACACATATGATTTATTTCATTCCATCAATGAAAACCATTTCTATTAACCCTAGGACAAATTTTCCTTTCATTTTTGGATCCATTTCCTCCATTATGGACTTCATGTTCAAGTGATCAATCCCTGGTTAGGTGTTCTATTATGTATTCTTTTCTCTTCCATTGTTTGTCGGTCGTAGAGATGGAATATCCCAACCACTATTATTTTGGTTTTTGATCTTGATCTAGTTTTATCGACGTTCTTCTTGAAATCATCTATACCTTCATTCTTGTTTTTTTTCTATTATAATAATTTAATTAATCACCAGTAAAAGTTAGGTGGCCTAAACTGCACTATATGGTCTCTTTAATTTCTATGTATTTGTAATATTGTGATTATACTGACACAATGTTCAACTCAATTAATTGAATAATGAATTATAGTAAATCATGGATTGGATTTTTCCTTGGATTCCTTTGGATTTAAATTAATTGTGACCTAGCTTGTGGCTACTTTTAGTTCAGACGACCATAGTTAAATAATGAATTGGCTAATGGTTTGAAGTGTTTCTAGAATAAAATGATATTTAGGTGATTGTTTGATATAGAATCACTATAGTTATAGCTTATGGATATTGATATGACTATTGATAATATGATATACAAATTAATTTTAATTGAATGAAAATGGGAATTTTCATAATTAACCATTGAAGATTATGATGTGATATTGTGATATCCTTGATTTTATGACTAGATGTGTTTGATGTTATAATGCTTATATATATGGATATGCTTGGTGATGCTAAAATTTTTATATAATAGGATTAACCCAATTAATGTTGTAATTATTATATATAGGTATATTCCTAGTGATTCTGAAATACTTATATAGAAGTCTTGTCCCGGTTGATGCTGAAATTCTTATATAGTTGGCTTGGCCGAGTGATACATGCTGAATGATTATATATAGGGCTTGGAACAGTTGATGTTGAAATGATAATATATAGGGATTTTACCAGAGGATGAAATTCTTAGACATAGTTATTTTCTCAGTAATGTGATAATGTAGTGGTTTATGGTTATGGTTGGAATTATTATGCTATATTCATAAATATATTACGGTATAGTTCCAAAAAAGGTTGATTTATGTATCATACTAATTGGTTAATTAATAAACTTGTTTATCAATTTATTTCATTCACTTATTATCAAACTGGTTTTATTTAAAAATGGTGGTATCAACCTACTGTGTTTTACTCACAACCTATTTGGGCTTCCATTTGATACCTAAGCATATTTCTTGGACTAAGGTTTGAACAATGAAAATTGAACTTGTTTTTGATAGTTTCTTGCTAGATGGGATGCAGTTTGAATATGGGACTAACATGGGGTTTTGAGACTTGAAAATTTTG
The DNA here is from genome assembly GCA_963277665.1 of Viscum album. Classification (NCBI taxonomy): domain Eukaryota; kingdom Viridiplantae; phylum Streptophyta; class Magnoliopsida; order Santalales; family Viscaceae; genus Viscum; species Viscum album. Next base: position 1,350,372,465 of record OY728159.1, on the reverse strand, counting down.
ATATTATTGATTTAACTGATTCTTTTAGTTTTATTGTTTCCAGTTTGATAATTAGATACATTTCATCCTGTCATTACATGATTCATTATTATTTGTTTATTTTCTCCTCACTTTACTTCCCATTTTTATTTTTTACTATTTTATCTATTTCCAATACTCTAGTGGTATTTATTATATTGTTTATTTCCCCTGATATGTAACTCTATACCAGGGTTATATTCTCCCCACTATACACATCTCACCCTCGTTGCAAGTTGATATCTTCTGGAATATGGGGAGGCATACTTGATGTCTCATAACCATGCTGATTGGACACATGAGAGACTGCTGGATCGAGGGATGTTACAATATTATTCCTAGAGTAGAGTTGATTTGGGTAGTATTTTCTCTTCTTATGGTTTGTTAATCCTCCCTTTTAGTGCAACCAAGTTGCTTTTATTCTATCATAGGTAATATATTGGACAAGTTGGTGCATTCCCTCATGTATATTTCTTCATATAGATGGGTTTGGGTTCTTATTTTACATTTTTATGGGATACTAGGCAGTGTCATTAGGTGTTAAAGGATTTGTTATACTTATTCTGAATGGGGTCATTTTCTATGAATGATGGAATGTGGGTAACTCTAAGTATACACCCTATTTATAGGGTCGGTTGTGATATAATTATAAATGGTTTAGTTTGGGGTTTGGTAAGAATTTATTTAGCATGATCCCCCTTAATAGTTCTTATGGTGTGATAATGTTGTTTAGGATGGAAGTTATCTCTTTAGAATAGAAATAGACCGAACCTCTAGGTTTTTGGATGGACAAGTAGGTGCAATCCATTGAAGTGTAAGGGTTTTTCATGGGGTCCTTGGTTGGTGGGGTTGGGAATGTTCTTAGGGTTATCCCTAGAGGTCATCAATGGTATTAGGTGGTTTTCTTCTTAAGTAGTGGAGTTTTAGTGTTTGTAACACCCCAAGGTTTTGAAAATAAATATAGAATGCAATTTTATAATCTATCCATTAAACACAACTTTGCCTCTTCTATGTTTTGAATTTCAAAAAATGGTCATCTAGAGTTGGGTTCAGTAAGTCATTTGGAGTTTGATAGAACAAACTCGTTTTTAGTGAATAGTAACATACCCATATGAATAGTAATATGAATAGAAATATGAATATTAATATGACCCTTATGAATAGTAAATAATATTATTATTTTATTTTCTTAAGGCAATAAGATAATGTGATCTTAATTAGTTTTTTAATGAGAAATAAAACTAATTTCTCTTTAAGATTGTTATTTTTCGAATTAACTATGACCTTATTTAACAATTAAATTAATAATATTTAGAAAATTATTTTTGAAAAATGTATTTCACTTTTAATTATACACGTCAAAAAATGGTTAGGGTGAATTTATGGAATTTTTCTGAAACAGTTGATTTTTCAGTGAATAGTAAAAAATGCAGTTTTTAGTTTCAGTGTGTTAATGACATCATTAATGATGTAATAATGATGTCATAAATCTGGTCGACTTTTGTATAGTTAAATAAGGTGTGATTTGTCCCAAGTGGCTTATAACATGGTCAAATACCATGGTCAAGCCCATTGTTTTGAAAAAACCACTCATGAGGTGTCCCTTGAAAATTATTAAAATAATCCCTCACTTTTCCTATAAATACCAACTCTTACCTTCATTTAATTCATTCCCAATTCTCCCTCAACGAAGATCTGGCCTCCTTACCTCTATATTAGTCCTCCCAAGGTTTCCTCAAGCCCCCAAGGTCCCAACCTTCAAGTTCTAAGGGTTACTCTACAAGGTAAGAAAATTCTCAATTTCTTTCTTTTTCCATTCAAGTTCTATTTTATGTGGTATAACTTTCAAGTTTCCATACCATGTTATTATGTACTTATTATTCTTGATCTATTTCTATATTATGATTCATTTCTGTATGGGTGTCCCTTATCCCCTCTCTTCTTAATATTTTCTAAAACCCTGTTGCATAGCCGTTGGGCTGCCGAATTTTTTGTAAGAGATTTCTCACTTATTATTTTATTTTGAGTTCCTTTCTTATTATTTATTCATATATTCTTACCCAAGAGGAATTAAATCTCCATAAATCATGCATATTCTGTATTTTATCATGTTTATGAAAAATCCTCATCATTATTTTTTTTCTCCTCTCCCACTTATTTAAGGAATAAAAACATTGTCCGTGAAGTGTCGGATTACTGACATCGTGGATGATGTAATCTCAATTTCCATTAATTCTTTAAAGTATGGTCATGAAACCATTTATATGGTTGAACCAGGTTATAATACATGTGTTATTAATCACCCATGGTTCTGGAATCATTTTGTACTCATGGTTCTAATTTATAAGAAAAAATGAGGTTGTTATTATCAAAGAACCACTAAAACGATCTAAACGAACATCATTAATGTTTTAACTAATGAATCATGATCATGGTATATAAACCAAAATCATTATAAAATCATTTATATATCCATAATTTAATTAATTATATGTATTAACAATTCTGGATGTTTAACCATGTTTTAAATGAACTTCCATTCATGGAAACAAGTAAACGAACCATGAAAACCAAGGAAGAAAATGCTTCCAAAACATGAAAATTGAACCAATTGAACCCATAGAAAGGGCCATGAATGAAACTAATAAGGTTATAATAAATCAATTACATGTATAACAGGTTCTTAAAATATTAATTAATGAAGCTAAATTTGATTATTCAGGTCATTAAAACAAACGAAGAACACACTCAAGCATAAGGTAAGGGGTTTCTTATCCCACTTTCATTTTTGTGAGATTTTCATCATTCGCCACTTATTTCTTGTATGTGGTATATTTGTACTGAAATTTGATATATAATAACATGAATATATTTATATTAATTTTATTCAATTATTCATTTGATGCTCATTAAGTTCTGGTCATATGATTCGACTGATTACATTGTGGTAAGGGACTTCGTCTCAACTACCTTTTCGTTGTGACTAACTTCGTATTGTGCACCTAATAATCCTTATGTGGTGTACCTACTGCAAATTTGAGATCACTTTTCATTTGAAATTATATTTATATTAAATATCCATAATCTCATGTCTTGGATATGTTTGTTTTCTAAACTGTATACCATCTTACATACAATATTTATTTGGATAGTTATTTTAATTATGGAAGTATTGATGAATCTGTATACTCTACTCTATACAGATATTGAAGAGGCATATTTTTATTGTATTTAATCAATGTATAAAGAATTATTTGGACATGAATTGGTGGTTGGGGCCCTCTATAGACCTTCTATGCATCGGTAGGTCTCATGAGACAAAACAGTTTGGCGACAAACCCTTCGAGTTTGTTTTTAAAAATCAGACGGGTTTCTACACACATAACTAAACCGTTTTTATGGTATTATGGTTTCATATGCAAGATACATGACTTCCAATTAATAAGAATTCTATTTATTCATTATCAGTTATTATTATTATCCATTAGGTTTTCACTATGACAAAATCTATGGATGCAGTTTCATTCTCTGTTTATTAATGGCATTAGTTATTCATTTATTCACTATGCCATATTTATTATGTCAGATTTATTGTGATTAACTTATTATTGTACTCATGATTCCACTATTTTTAACCCTTATTGATCATTTGATCTCACCCCTTTCATTGTCTACCTTCAATAGGTGATGAAGATAAGATCTTTTATTAAGTTCCTGGGGATTCCATTTTTAGTTTTTGTTATGTATTGTATTTTTTAAACTTTTCCAATGTAATTTGACTAACATCTATGTATCTAGTTTCTTCAAGACTACTAAACTGATCGTTCCTTCGGGATTTTAATTCCTTATAACCATGCCAATATCACAAGTAATGCACCGGCTCCAGCCTAGAGGGGTCGAGGTGTTACAATTGGTATCATAAGAAGTTTCGTAGAACACTTAGAAACTAGACTAGGAAATTTATAGTAGGGAACAAATCCCTAAGGTAGTATTTTAAGATAAACATACAATAATTTCCTGGTATTTTGGTAAGGAATAGAATATGTGAATCATTCTAGCAAATACATCCCTGTCTGGATACGAGCAGGTAGAGGCGGCTCTAGCACATATGTATCTAGGGGTAAAACCCGAAAACACCGCTTTGAGCTAGACTCGAATGGGAACTGGTGCATGAAAACGGGCCTTGCTGCACTCTTGGTTATGACACTCCTGAGGGATATTCTTAGGATAATTCATATTTTATTTACAAGCCATTATGAAGGAGTTTAATGTAAATTTTCTCTCAGAGGAACCATGTTTATAAGATTATCTATGCATAGAATTTCAATCTACGTTGAGTGCTTTTCCATTTGAGATTCATAAAATAATCTAATGTATCCCATTATTTAGAAATGGAATCTAATGGAAGAAGGGGAATCAATAATCATGGGCAAGGTAGGTATCTCCCTACTGAGAAAGTCAACACAGTCAATGTTGAATCAGATCAGATCATGAACATATTGGGAAAACTTACTCAAGCTGTAACGAATAACCATTACACACCTGTGTTGGATCATTTCATGCGGCCGAATCCCCCATATTTTAGCGGGACTACTAATCCAGTGGTTGCTGAGCAATGGATCAAGTCCCTCGAAAAGATATTCATGGTGTTAAGATGTAATGAAAATGAAAAGGTAGTACTGGCAGTATATTGTCTCAAGGGAGACGCTGATCAATGGTGGTCCCTGATTCAAAATACCATGGAGGAAGAAGAGATAGAGGATATGGAATGGAGGACTTTTAAGGAAATATTCTTCGAAAAATATTTCCCTCGTGAGCAACGAACTAAAATGAAGAGGAAATTACTTGGCTTGAAACAAAGGGAAGAATACAGTGTTGCAGAGTATGAGGCTACCTTCACAAGGCTAGCCAGGTATGCCGTGGATTACGTACGTGAATCGGCAGACAAGATTGATCATTTCATTTAAGGTCTTAAGCCATGTCTTCAAAGGGCATTAACTTCTCAATCATTTTCATCATATGATGAAATTGTATCAAGTGCCATCAAAACAGATAAGGAATTTGATAGATCAAAATTTTTCAAAGGAAACCAAGATAAGAAGCGGTATTATGATAACAAAGGAAAAGGAGAAGCACCCAAGAAGAGAAAGGGAATGAATAGTTTCCCATTATGCGAGAACTGTGGAAAGAATCATCCCAAGAAATGCTTGAAAGGCATGAGAGTCTGTTATAACTGCGTAGAAAAGGGTCATCAATCAGATGAATGCAAGGGGAAAAAACAATTCAATGATGTTCAATGCTACAATTTCAGAGAGATGAGACACTATGCAAATGAGTGTCCTAAGCACCAAGGAAACATGCCTTAGAAAAATCCAAGAGAGCAAGGGAGAGCCTATGCGATTACAACTGCGGAGGTTGAAGTTCCTAGTGACGTGGTGGTGGGTACTTTAATTGTTTCCTCAAACTAACCAACACTTTATTTGATTCTGGGTCATCGCATTTATTTATATCCTCTCAGTTTTCCAAGAAAATTAGATATGTCCAATTTGATTTAAGAAGGAGTTTTCAGTCAAAACTCCCATGGGATGTATCATTGCAAGAAAAGCATGTCAACTAGTCCCCCTCCAAACACCAAAACGTGATTTAGTTTCTAACCTTATCATCATACCCATGACTGAATTTGATATAATTCTCGGTATGGATTGGATGTCAAATTATGATGCGAGGATTTATTTCAATAAAAATGAAGTTACAATTTTTTAAAATGGTGTAGAATCTCTTATCTTTAGAGCGAAGACTTCACCATCTGATTCTTATCTAGACCCACCCCTAGTAGCTCTATTGAATGCACTTCTTGGAGAGGAAGAGAACCCAATATCTATGGGTGAGGAAATAAATATTCAAATTAAATATGTGCATATAGTGAAAGAATACATTGATGTGTTTCTATAGGATTTACCTGGACATCCTCCTAAGTGGAAAATTGAGTTTTCCATTGACTTAATTCCTGGTGTAAGACCTATATCAAATACCCCATATAGAATGACCACTGTGGAATTAGTGCAGCTGAAGAAACAACTAGAAGAGTTGAGTGAAAAAGGATTTATTCGACCAAGTGTTTCTCCATGGGGATCCCTGGTCTTGTTTGTAAAGAAGAAAGATGGATCCATGAGGCTATGTATTGATTACAGAGAAATCAATGCCATTACAATAAAGAATAAGTATCCTCTACCCCAGATTGATGATTTATTTGACCAAATTCATTGAGCTGAATACTTTTCAAAGATTGAACTTTGATTCAGATATCATCAACTGAGTGTGAGGAAGGAAGATATTCCGAAGGCAACATTTCGAACTAGGTATGGGCATTACGAGTTTACAGTGATGCCTTTTGGATTGATGAATGCAGCATCTATTTTCATGGATTTAATGAATAGAGTTTTCAAGGAATATCTTGATAACTTTTTTGTGATATTCATCGATGATATCCTTGTATACTCAAAAAGCTATGAATACCATGAGATTCACTTGCGAGTTATTCTGGGAACTCTTAGAAGAAATGAATTATATGGGAAGTTTAGCAAGTGCGAATTCTGGATTCAATCAGTTTCTTTTCTGGGCCATATTGTCTCTAATGATGGAATCCTAGTTGATCCTGTGAAGACAAAGGCAATCCAAGATTGGCCCATGCAAACAAACATAACCGAGGTACGCAGTTTTATTAGCTTAGTAGGTTATTATCGAAGTTTTGTGCAGAATTTTGTCCGACTGGCTAACTCGCTAATGAAGCTCACACGTAAAGGGGTTAAATTTGTTTGGACAAAATATTGTGAAGAGTGTTTCGAAGAACTAAAGAGAAGATTAGTCAATTCTCCTATATTGACTCTACCATCGGGGAATGACAAGTTTGTTGTTTATAGTGATGCTTCAAAGAAAGGACTTGGTTGTTTCCTTATGCAAAATGATAGGGTTATTGCTTATGCATCATGCCAGCTAAAAGTTCATGAGCAAAACTATCCTACTCATGATCTTGATTTAGCTGCTGTAATATTTGCTTTGATGATATGGAGACATTATCTCTATGGTGAAAAATGTGAGATTTATACTGATCACAAGAGTTTGAAGTATATTTTCTCACAGAAAGAACTCAACATGAGGCAACGGAGATGGCTTGAACTACTCAAGGATTATTATTGCATGATACACTACCACCTGGGGAGGGAAAATAAGGTAGAAGATGCTTTGAGAAGAAAGGATCATGGATTTTTGAACAAGATGAGAGTTGAAAGGGATCCTATTTTCATGGATCTAGTAAAGATGGACATGAGAATAACCATGGAAGGTGAAACATCAATGATTTTTCAAATGGTTGCCAAACCATCTTTACTAGAAAGGATAAAAAGTTCTTAAGATGATGATGAGGAGTTTAAAAAGAAGATTAAAGCCGTGAATGATGGGAGATAGAGTGACTTTGTATATGAAGATGGAATTTTGAAATTTTGGAAGATACTTTGTATTACTGATGTAACTGATCTAAAGAGGGAATTGTTGGATGATGCTAATAGTTCCAATTTCTCTATACACCCTAGTAGCACTAAGATGTATAGAGATTTGAAGGAACATTTTTGGTTGGACAACATGAAGAAGTAGATTTCTGATTTTTTGTCAAGATGCATGGTTTGTCAATAAGTGAAAACTTGAAGGCAATAGCCTGGAGGAGTATTGCAACCTCTTCCCATACCTGAGTGGAAATGGGATAATATCACGATGGACTTTGTCATGGGACTACCAAAGAGTCCTAGAAGGAACGATGCAATATGGGTCATTTTTGATCATCTTACCAAGTCAGCACATTTTCTTACTATAAGAGAAGATCTACCACTTGAACATATAGAAAGACTATATATTAATTAATTTGTGAGACTTCATGGATTATCCCTATTGATTGTTTCTGATCGTGATCCACATTTTACATCAAGATTATGGAAAATTCTTTAGAAGGCCCAAGATACTGATCTTTGTTTGAGCATTGCCTACCACCCACAAACTTATGGAAAATCAGAACGAACTATTCAAACATTGGAAGACATGTTGAGGTCTTGTTCACTTGATTTTAAAGGAATGTGGGATCAATATTTACCTCTCGTGGAATTTTCCTAAAAAAATAACTTCCATTCAAGTATTCATATGGCATCCTATGAAGCATTATATGGTAAGAGATGCCTTACACCAACTTTCTGGGATGAAGTTGGTGAAAGAAATCTCGTGGGCCCAGAACTTGTTGAAGAAACAATGGAAAATGTGAAGATTATCTCGAACCATATCAAAATAGATCAAAGTAGGCAAAAGAGCTATGCAGATAACCGAAGGAAGGATTTGGAGTTTCATGAAGGTGATCACGTTTTCTTAAAGGTATCTCCATAGAAGGGTATTATACGATTCAGTAAGAAGGGGAATTTAAGTCCCAGGTACATCGGACCTTTTGAAATTATGGACCGAATTGGATCCGTATCTTACCATTTGGCAATGCCACCAAGTCTCTCCAAGGTTCACAATGTGTTCCACGTGTCAATGTTAAGAAAGTACATGCCATAGCCAACACATGTAGTCACTTATGAAGAAGTAGAACTTGAGACAGATCTATCTTATTGTGAAGATCCTATCAAGATTCTTGATACTAGAGAACTAGTATTGAGAAATCAGATGACTCGTCTGGTAAAGGTTCTATAGAGGAACTATAAGATGGAGGAAGCAACATGGGAGCCTGAGGAGCTTATGTTAAAGACATACCCGAATCTTTTTAGGTAATATTTTGTGAATTTTGAGGACAAAATTTTTGTAAGGAGGGGAGAATGTAACATCCCAAGGTTTTGAAAATAAATATATAATGCAATTTTATAATATATCCATTAAACACCACTTTTCCTCTTCTATGTTTTGAATTTCGAAAAATGGTCATCTAGGGTTGTGTTCAGTAAGTCATTTGGAGTCTGATAGAACAAAATCAATTTTTGGTGAATAGTAACATACCCATATGAATAGTAATATGAGTAGTAATATGAATAGTAATATGAACCTTATTAGTAGTAAATAAAAATATTATTTTATTTTATTAAGGCAATAAGATAATGAGATCTTAATTAGTTTTTCAATGAGAAATAAAACTAATTGCACTTTAAGATTGTTATTTTTCGAATTAACTATGACCTTATTTAAAAATTAAATTAATAATATTTAGAAAATTATTTTTGAAAAATGGATTTCACTTTTTAATTCTACACGTCGAAAAATGTTTAGGGTGCTTTTTGGGAATTTTTCTAAAAGAGTTGATTTTTCAGTGAATAGTAAAAAATACAGTTTTTAGTTTCAGTGTGTTAATGAAATCATTAATGATGTAATAATGATGTCATAAATCTAGTCTACTTGTGTATAGTTAAATAAGGTGTGAGTTGTCCCAAGTGGCTTATACCATGGGCAGATACCATGGGCAATCTCATGGTTTTGCAAAAACCACTCATGAGGTGTCCCTTGAAAATTATTAAAATAATCCCTCACTTTTCCTATAAATACAAACTATTCCCTTCATTGAATTCATTCCCAATTCTCCCTCAAATAATCTCTGGCCTCCTTACCTCTATATTAGTCCTCCCAAGGTTTTTTCCAGCACCCAAGGCCCCAACCTTCAAGTTCTAAGGGTTACTCTACAAGGTAAGAAAATTCTCAATTTCTTTCTTTTTCCATTCAAGTTCTCTTTTATGTGGTATAACTTTCAAGTTTCCATACCATGTTCTTATTTACTTATTATTCTTGATCTATTTTTGTATTATGATTCATTTCTATATGGGTTACCCTTGTCCCCTCTCTTATTAATGTTTTCTAAAACCCTATCGCATAGCTGTTGGGCTGCTGAATTTTTTGTAATAGATTTCTCACTTATTCTTTTATTTTGAGTTCCTTTCTTATTATTTCTTCATATATTATTACCCAATAGTCATGAAATCTCCATAAATCATGTATATTATGTATGTTATCATGTTTATTAAAAATCCTCATAATTATTTTTTTCTCCTCTCCCACTTATTTAAGGAATACAAACATTATCCATGAAGTGTCGAATTACCGACATCGTGGATGATGTAATATCAATTTCCATTAATTCGTTCAAGTCTGGTCATGAAAACATTTATATGATTGAACCAGGTTATAATATATGTGTTATGACTCACCCATGGTTCTGGAATTCTTTTGTACTCATGGTTCTAATTTAAAAGACAAAATGAGGTTGTTATTATCAAAGAACCACTAAAACGATCTAAACGAACATCATTAATGTTTTAACTAATGAATCATCATCATGGTATATAACCCAGAATCATTGTAAGATAATTTATATCTCTATAATTTCATTAATAATATGTATTAAAAATTCTGTATGTTTAACCATGTTTCAAATGAACTTCCATTCATGGAAACAAGTAAACGAACCATGAAAACCAAGGAAGAAAATGATTCCAAAACATGAAAATTGAACCAATTGAACCCATAGAAAGGGAAATTAATGAACCTAATAAAATTATACTAAATCAATTACATGTATAAGATGTTATGGATATATTAATTAATTAATCTAAATTTTATTATTCAGTCCATTAAAACAAATGAAGAACACACTTGAGCATAAGGTAAGGGTTTCTCATCGCACTTTCATTTCTGTGATATTTTCATCGTTCACCACTTATTTCTTGTATGTGGTATATTTATACTACCATTTTATATATGATAACATGAATATATTTATATTCATGTTATTAAATGATTCATTTGATGCTCATTAAGTTCTGGTCATATGATTTGACAGATTACATTGTGGTAAGGGACTTCGTCTCAACTACCTTTTCGTTGTGACTGACTTTGTATTATGCACCTAATAATCCTTATGTGGTGTAACTACTACTCATTTAAGATCAATTTTTATTTAAAATTATATTTATATTAAATATCCATAATCTCATGTCTTGGATATGTTTGTTGTCTAAACCGTATACCATTTTACATACGATGTTTATTTGGAAAGTTATTTTAATTATGGAAGTATTGATGAATCTGTATACTCTACTCTATGCGGATATTGAAGAGAAATATTTTTCTTGTATTGAATCAATGTATAAAGAATGATTTGTACATGAAGTGGCGGGTGGGTCCCTCTATAGCCCCTCAATGCATCAGTAGGTCTCATGAGACAAAACAGTTTGGCGACAAACCCTTCGAGTTTGTTTCCAAAAATCAGACGGGTTTCTACCCACAAAACTAAAACATTTTTATGGTATTATGGTTTCATGTGCCAGATACATGACTTCCAATTAATAAGCATTCTCTTTATTCATTATCAGTTATTATTATTATCCATGAGGTTTTCACTATGAAAAAATCTATGGATGCAGTTTCATTCTTAGTTTATTAATGGCATTAGTTATTCATTTATTCACTATGCCATATTGATTATGTCAGATTGATTGTGATTCACTTATTATTGTACTCATGATTCTGCTATTAGTAACCCTTACTGAGCATTTGATCTCACCCATTTCATTGTCTACCTTCAACTGGTGATGAAGATAAGATCTTTTATTAAGTTCCTGGGGATGCCGTTTTTAGTTTTTGTTATGTATTGTATTTTGTAAACTTTTTCAATGTAATTTGAGTAACATATATGTTTATAGTTTCTTCAAGACTACTAAACTGATCGTTCCTTAGGGATTTTCATTCCTTCTAACCATGAAAATATCACAAATAATGCACCGGCTCCAGCCTAGAGGGGTCGGGGTGTTACAGTGTCCCCCTTTACTGTTCTCTCTTCACTTACAGAATTGGGAGGCTATTTGGCTTGACATTTATTAGGAGAAAAATAGTAATCATGTTTCCATTTTGTTTTCAGGGTGTCTTTTTGATTCTTTTTATACAAACCCATGGAAAATCCATGATCCCAAAAATGTTTTATCTATGTATATTATGTTCATATTAGTGGTATTTTATACTTAGTTCTATAAATATATATATTTTTTGATCTATTAGGATTCATAAATTTCAGGGATTGGGTTATAGTTGATGTTATGTGGTGAATCTCTTCCTCCAGTTGATAGAGGTCAATTTTATACCTTGGGATATTTTTTAGAGGTACAAATGTATATTTTATAGTTAAATACTTAATTAAATCATATGTGTTAGTGTGTTATTTTAATGTTTGGTGGTATACTTCTTTGACACATGATTTTTAGTTTAAGGCCTCTCATATACATTTTATTCTTTCTGGTACTAGTTGGTGCCCCTATCCCATTGGTGGAAGACTTTGGGAGGCTTGTTAAACCTATCACCATTCAGGAAGGTTCATGGTGAATTAGGTCATTCCAATTTGGAATAGTAATGAGGTTTCTATTAGAGATAGATTTTTGAGATAGGTGTCTCATGAGTTTTGGTTCTAGATGTGTGGGGTGACAATGCTCGAGGTGTGTAGGATTAATTTTTAGACCATGGAACTTATTTAAGTTGTTTTACATTATTTATTCCTACACAAAGACTCTGATAATTTGATTAATCATCTTGGGTTCTCAAATAATTTGTTGTAGGGTAAAATATTGGAAGTTCATTCGTTATATAACAGTCTGTGCATTATTTTTTTATAAGATTAAAACCTACCAAAGATATTGATATTATTAAATGATGATGTTGATAACCCTTATAGGAATGATTTCACAAGATGTGTGAAATATAAGGGCCCAAATCAGTGTGGATTGGCCCTTTGCGTTTTTTCGAAGACCAAGGTGCTTGGAGAAGGCTCGAAGGAATCCTAGAGGAGTTTAGTCACAATAAGCTAGAAATAGGGGGGATACACGATGTGACCAAGGTGGAAATGACGTGTACCGTTCAAGTTTCCAAAAAATAAAAGAGTGCCAAGGTGATGTGTTTTTTGGAATAAGTCAACCTTGAGGCGGTACATGGTGTGATGGGGAGGTACACATCGTGTAATTCCCCACTGATAGGTATTTTAAAGACACCCAACCGCTCAGGTTTTTCAAACCCTACGACTTGAGAACACCCTCTCTTGACTCAAGACCACCCGAATGCCTCCCTCTTCAACCTTTAGGGATTCCTTCATCCTGGATTAGTTCCCTACTTCCTTCTTCGATCTGTCATCAATCTAGGTAAGATCTACCTCTGTTTTTTGGTTTTATTCAATTTGTCTTCTCCCATTTATCCTTTCCATGCTATTGTGTTTGATCTCCATGGTTCAAAGGAAGTTTCTTTTGGTTGTTGTTGATGTAGTTGTGCCATGAAATCCTCAGGTGGATGTAGTTATTGTGTGGAAGATGATTGTGATCCATTTATTTGATCTGTTCCTGAGAGAAGAATGTTGAAAACCTTTTAAGGTAGGGGATTCATGGCTTCTCTATTAATTTACACACAATTGTATAGTTAGCATGTTTTATACCACTGAATCACAATGGAATTGACATAATAAATATTTGAACCAGATAAATTAATTGGTATCGATCATATGTTATTTAATATTGTTTTGATAAATAGCGTGATATCTATTCTTGCCTTGTTTAGCATGTTTTTCTTGATGGAATTTGGTAAAGAATGTAAACTGGGATTAATTGTAAATTATTTTTCAAAGATAAAGAGGCATGTAAATGAATCTGGTTGTTGTTGTTGTAAATTGATGATAATAAAATTGATGTAGTAAGCATGTCTAATTAATTTGTGATAGTTATGATAGCTTGATCTTTAGGATACCCATAGTTAGAAACTACTAATGATGAATCATAAATTCAAGATAGATTAATGAACTGGTTGTTTGATAAAATATAATGTCTGGTAGGGTTCTGAGTTACCCTCTTTCTTTTAAGGCCGAGTGTCTTGTGATTTGGATCCATGAGTGGTCATTATGTATATAGGTTGGATGCCTTGTTTAAGGGCCAAGATCCCAATTTATATGATGGTTATTTCTTGATGCTTGTGTTGTGATGTGAGCCTATATGGATGTTGTGATATATGGGGGTAGGGAGGACCATTGGTTGTGGCAGGAGTTAACGCCTAGAGTTGCGAGATGCCTCGGTTTATGCATGAGGGTGTCGGGGAGGAAACTGAAGATGATGAAATGGGTTGGATGTGAATTATTTTATGTTTGTTGAATCTTGTTGGTTGTTTATCTTATTTACTTTCCCCACTACTCAAGGAAGCTGGTCTTGCTTACCCTACTTATAAAAGGGGTGAAGACGTGCGAGGTATTCCATGTGCTTTCCATGTTTAGATTCTCGTGGGAGGATGGGTCTACACTCCACCTATAGGTGGAAAAGACATTATGGATAGTTTATCTACCCAATGGGTTGAGCCTCCTTGTGTTTAGTATCTTATAATGTTTTTCTAGAATGCCTGGGAATATGGGAAAGTAATAATACTGTTAATAAATGATAGAAAAAATGATGTTAACCCATGGGGTTGGAGCTTGCTGGGATGCAATGCTAAGGTAATATTTCTGATAAGATGTGGACATGGTTTGGTAATGCCTAAAGGGCATGAAAATTTGGTGTGATGCTAATGAAATATAATGTGAAATTGTTAATGGTTAATCAATGTTTAAAAAATTAATTAACATAAAGTGAAACTGATAAAAAGGGAATGAAGTAATGTAATAAATCTCCTAAAATGGTTTTGTGATTATAGGATACATAGTCTTAGGTGTGGTAGCTAGGAGTCTGAGAGACGTTAGATGCATTTGAGTATAATACTATGTTATACCCATAGCGTGGTTGTGAGATACAATATATTCTTTACTTTTTGTGTTTCTATACTCTACTCCACCCCGTCAGTTAGGGAAACTAACACCTCAGGGATTCTGAGCCCTGGGGGGTGTTTTTACCAACATTCTGGTGGGAGGATGGATGGATGACTACCCCCTTTGGCCCCACTCTCTTCTATTGATAGTTACTTGTGCTGGTATCCACAACAGTTAGTTTTCCCCATATATGTGTGTAGAGGGATGTAATGTATTGTGGTTATTCGCACACATATATTATGGATATAGTTTCCTATGGACTACTATAGGTGTAACATGTATAGGTTGTGATTGATTGAGGATCCTTACTTAGTGTATGGGCTATAATGGCTTGTAGTATAATGACCAATGTATAACACATGTTATGAGAGATGTGGTGTCTCCCAGAAACTACCTAATTACTTTGGTTACATGGACGTAGTGGTTGTGTTGCATGAGATTCATATTGTGGTGCTTCACCCAGGTGTCTTCTTGCAAAAGTTTTTGGAGAGAGATGCTTAGGACGTGTGACGTTGGGGAAAAGTGGAAAACCAGTGGGGAAGTGGTAGCGGGGTACCCTTGATATTATTTATTATATTATATACTCTTGTATGCGATATTTGGTGAGAGTATCTATGGTGAGGATGGGAACTTAGTATACCTATTTAGCCGAAGAGTTAGTTTCACTTTTTGTTAACTTCGCTTTAGCATGCTTTCTTTACTTTTACATGATAGGATATGAGGAGTATCTTACTAAGTATACTATTATACTCACCCTACATATATGTAAACTATTTTTCAGGTCACTTTGAGAAGGTTGGAGATCAAGCTGGTTACTACTAGCTTGGGGTTTTAGGAGCTGTTTGGGCTTCATGGTCACTACTTTTTTTACTTTCTTTTGGTACTTATAGTTTTCCCTTTAGTTATAGTAGTTCTTGCATGACATTACATATGTGTACTTGGGTTTTATTTTATATTGTAGTCTGAGTTGGATTTGGTTGGTGAATTTCTTATCTCTCTCTTTCTTAAGTGTTATCTTAGAGGGTAATGCCTCCCATTTGCGGGTTTACTATACCCTCGGTGCTAGTCACCAACCCAGGGCCTACTAGAGGTGGGACTCGAGGGTCACTATCTCCCATTTCACATTACCGGCCTAGGAGGGGTACACCTTGTTGGGAGGGAGTCATGACAAAGTGGTATCATAGGTCTGGTTGAGGGATAAGATTGAGTTTGTTGTTAGGAACAAGTGATGTTTCATGGGTTGGTAGGGAAATAATGCTAGTCAAGTTTAGAAAGTGATTTAAAAACTGGAGACTGACTGAGACATAGGCTTTTAGGGTCCCCTATGATCTTATGCATGAACCTTTAAGTTTACAGTGGCTACTAAATGAGGTGATACTGGTTGCAGGGTAGAGACCTAGGAAAGGATCATGCATCATTCTTCTTTGTTCTTGTGTTTGAATGAGTACACCTTGGGATATGTTAACCTAAAATGAATAAAATAATTAATTAATGTCGAGTATTCCATATTCTAGGTTTAGGAGCTCTAAATATTTTTTATTTTGTAGGTATGGATTCAGGTCAACGTCCTCATCAGTTTTGCATAGAAGATTTCTAGCAGGCTACACCATCAGATCACCGCATGGGTAGAGGTTGATGAAGACAACACTTAGAGGAAGAAACTCTGAGAGTTTTAGTACCAGAGTCTATAGATGTATGAGGGATCCATTTTATATGCGGTCACAAAATACTGTTTAGAGGATGTTAATATAGCCTTCAGTTCGATCCTTGCACAGAAAGAGAATTGGGTGTATTTGGTTGTGACGATGCTGCGTGGGGTAGTGAGGAAATAGTGGTTCTTGTTCCTTAGGGATCGCAAGGAGTTGGTGATCTCATGGGAGGAGTTCTTAGACAAGTTCATAGTCGAGTTTATTTATTTGACCGCAATGGCGTCTAGTCTCCAGAAGCTACTTACTCTTCGACAAGGGATCTCTATTGTGAAAGAGTTTGGAATCCATTTTAGGTACCTTTTACAATATGCTTTGGACCTATTTCTAGATTAGGAGGTTAGGGAAAGGAATTTTTAGGAGGCTTTGCATCCAGAGATCCATCACCAGGTCACCCCATTTATGCTGAAGACATATATTGAGGTGCTGGAGAGGGAAAAGGTCATCGAGATGAAGTTATCTAGAAACGAATCTTCATGAGAGGGGAGTTTTTAGGATTCCTCACAAACTAGAGCTATGGTTTGGGGTTCCTGGTTATTAGGGCAGAAGAGTTTCCATTTTTCCGATTGTAGGTCCCAACCCTCAGAATCTCATTTCTCTGGGGACAACGACTCTTAGGCCTATGCCAAGGGATAAGGTTCTTGTTTTTCTTGTGGTGGATGAGGTCATTAGTAGAGAGAGTACCCGAACTTTCAAATTGGTCATTGCACACTAGGTGTTCTTCTCCAGGTTCCTCTATTGAGGTAGTTTCAGATGAGGTAGCAGTAGTAGGTTGCACTAGCTTTAGGTCAGTAAAGAGAAGATGGGGTAGGCAGAGGACAACCCCCTGAAACTTTCTGTCTTTAGAGATTAGAGCATGGACATGTTGGTGGTCATCATCAGGGTCAGAGAGGCCATGAAGGAGGTTGTGGTCATCTTCATGCTTTATCATTTCTAGCACTAGGCAATCCAGACATCGTTCGGGGTACCCATTTATTATTTTCTACTTGGGTTTATCTCTTGTTTGATTCAAGAGTGACACAAATCCTTTATATCACCTTCACTTGTCCATTCTTTGGGATTGGAGGAAGAGAGGCTTCTAGTTCCCTTGTATTTGACTACGCCATTTAGAGGTCGAGCTGACTTGTTTGAAATATGTAGAGACTGTGAGCTAGTGCTGGGGCAACATTGCTCTTGGGGATATTTTCTATGTTTATAGATACAACCATAAGATTTCATCATCGATATGAATTTATTGTATTGGATGCAGGCAATCGTATATTGATTTTGGAGGTAGGTGGTGTTATTATATGCTGATGGAGAGCCAATGGTGTTTGTTGGTGAGTGAGACCCTTGAATGGATCAGAGGTGTGTTCCATCCTTTTCATCCTTGATGGATGATCTAATGCTAAGTTCTTCATAGGTTAAATAGTTGGTATTTCCTAGGGTCATAGAAGAGTACCCTGATGTCTTTCCAGAAGAGGTTGTAGCATTACACCCTCATCGATAGATCGAGTTTGGGATCAAGATATATCCAGGAGCATATCCTATCTATATGTCTCCATATAGGATGACCCCTTCTATGTTATGGGAGATATGTATATAGATCGATAGTCTATTATAGTTCAGTTTTGTTTGGATGAATGTGTCATCATGGGGCACACCAGTTTTGTTCGTGAAGAAGGATGATGGTAGTTTGCAGTTGTGTATCGATTATCATTGCTTAAACAAAGTGACAGTGAAGAATCACTATCCTCTTATATGGATTGTTGATTTATTCGATCAACTAAAGGGTGAAATTTGGTTCTCAAAGATTGAATTGTGGTAAGGATATCATCAGATGCATATGAGGGATGAGGATATCCCGAAGACTACTTTATGTTGTCATCATGAGCATTAAGAGTTCATTGAAATACCGTTCAGTTTGAAAAATTCTTCAGTTGTATTTATGGGATTGATGAATGCTGTGTTCCCTGATTTCTTAGATAAGTTCTTGGTGGTTTTAATTGACGACATCCTTGTGTACTATACATTTTAGGAGGATCATGCAGAGCATCTGCACATAGTTTTGCGAGTTCTTCATCAACAAAATCTATTTGGGAAGTTGTCAAAGTGTGAGTTTTGGACTCGAGATGTACGTTTCTTGGGGAATGTTGTATCCCGATAGGGAGTATCTATGGATCTATTGAAGATAGAATCAGTTGTGTCTTGGGAACCCACCAAGACAGTGATAGAGGTATGAATTTTCCTTGATCTTGCAGGCTACTACAGGTGGTTCGTAGTCGATTTCTCTTGGGTTGCGAATCCTATGAAAACATTGACTAGGAAGGATCTGGAATTCATGAGGGATGATCAGTGTCAGGTAGCCTTTGAGTATCTAAAGGAGAAGTTGTTAAGTGATCCAGTTATTTGTCTACTAGTAGAGGGAGTTTAGTTTGATATTTTCTAAGATGCTTCACATCTAGGGTTAGGCTGTGTTCTGATGTAGCAGAGTTTAGTTGTTTCTTATGGGTATCAGTAGTTTCATCCCCATTAACATAACTATTACACCCATAATATTGAGTTAGTAGCGGTGGTTTTTTCTTTGAAATTATGAATACATCACCTCATTGGAAACCGCCTTGTGGTTTTCACTGATCATAAGAGTTTGAGGTATGTTTTCTCCTTACATGACTTGAATTTGAGTAAATGTCAGTGGATGGAGTTCTTACAGGAATAAAACTTCTAAATATCATATACACTTAGAAAGGGGAATGTTGTAGCTGATGCGCTGAGTAGGAAGTCACATAGTGATGCAGTGCATGAATTTGGTGATTCTTGGAGAGTTATGGAATAACTTTTAGAATTACATATCAACATTGGAGAAGTTGGGGGCATAGGTTGTCTTTTTTCAGATGACGGTGTAGTAATCTCTAGTGCAGTAGGTGGAAGAGTCCCAGTTGGGGGATCTAGAGGTATAGGTATAGATAGACTGAGTTGTTTGTGATGAGGCCCCTGATGGTTGGTTTGAAGACGAAAAACACCGAGTGTGGTATTAGGGAAGGATTTTCGTTCCTTTGGTGATTCATGAGACAACTCTCAAAGGGTTCCATAGTTCACCTTTAGTAGTGTATCTTAGTGTGACAAAGATATACTGAGCCTTGAGGAGTCAGTTTTGGTGGCCAGAGATGAAGCATGCAGTTGTGATGTTTGTGTCTCGATGTTTGGTCTACCATAAGGTGAAGGCCGAGCATCGTGTCCCTGGTGGTTTTCTCCAGCCGTTAGATATTCCTCTATGGAAGTGGGAGGACATCTCAATGGAATTTGTTACTAGTTTAACTCGAGCTCAGGGAGGCCATGATTCTATATGGTTGGTAGTGGATCGTTTGATGAAATCAAACTACTTTATAGCAATCAAGGAATCAAGCTTAGTAGAGGTTTTGTTAAGGCAGTATATGGAAGAGGTGGTGAGACTCCACAGAGTCCTTAGGATGAACATTTCTGACCGAGATCCTTATTTTACCTCTAGGGTGTGGAGAGGTCTCTAGCATGCTTTTGGTTCTCAGCTATGCCTTAACACTACTTTTCATCTGCATATGGATGTCTAGACAGAGTAGACCATTCAGACTATTGAAGACATGTTGCGCTCTTGTGTCCTAGATTTTGGAGGTTCATGGATGAGGCACTTAACCTTGGTGGAGTTCACTTACAAAAATAGTTTTCACTCCACCATCAGTATGGCACCATTTGAAGACTTTTATGGCCGACCTTTCCATTCTCTATAATGCTAGACTAGGGTTAGAGAGTCATCAATTCTTGGACCGAAACTAGTGTATAATATGACAAAGATGTTTCAAATGATTCATGAGAGGATGAAGGCAGTGCAAGATCATTAGAAATCATATTCCAATCAAAGTTGGAGACCTTTGGAGTTTGGTGTTAGGAATCTAGTGTTTCTGAAGGTGACTCCTCATCATGGGAAGCAAAGGTTTGGTCGCGGGAGTAGTTTATCTCCCCATTTTTTTGGGCATTTTGAGGTGTTGGTTTGTGTTGGATCGATGGAGTATCGAGTAGTACTTCCCCCGAAGATGATCTAGATACACAATTTTTTCCTGTGTCGCATCTCCGTCATCATCTTCATGATGAATCTCACATCATTGATTGGGGAGAGATCGACATTGATGATGATTTAACCTTCAAGGAGTGGCCTGTGGAGATCCAAGACTTCAAGGATAAGGTGTTGCATGGGTGTTATATTCCCTTGGTTCGTGTCTTATGGTGACACAGTGGCGTGGAGGAGAGTACATGGGAACATGAGTCATAGATATGTGATCAATACCCCAAGTTATTTGATGTTTAACTCTTTCCTTATAACGATATTTGTTTTGTGGTTATATTCATTTCCTGTTTATGAGATGTTTTATTTTTATTTTTGTGGTTTGCTCTCTTTGATTGGTATCTCCATCTGGAGAGTGTTTAGGAGCTATTTGTGGTTGTCGCGAGATGTCATGTTTTTCTTTTGATGTGGTCGAGCTCCTATGGTGGTGAAATCCTTGAGAGGTATCTTATGGGGTGGTTGTTCAGAAAACCCATTTTCTATTTCCTCTCTAGGTTGGTTTTGGATTATTGAGGACAAGAATGTTTTGAGAAGTATCTGATGTAAGGGCCCAGATCCACATGGATCGGAACTTTGTGTGTTTTTGAAGACCAAGGTGCTCAGAGAAGGATTGGAGGAAGTCTGGAGGAGTTTGGTCGTGAGAAGCTAGAAATAGGGGGGGCACAACATGACCAAGGGGAAACGACATGTACCATTTGGGTTTCAAAAAAATAAAATAGAGTGCTGAGGTGACACATTTTTCAGCGTAAGTTGGACTTGAGGTGGTACACAACGTGACCGGGAGGTACACGTCATGTACTACCCCACCATTCAGTATTTTAAATACACCTATCCGCTCAGGTTTTTCAAACCCTATGGATTGATAACACCCTCTCTTGACTCTAGATGACTCGAATGCCTCCCTCTCCAATGTTTTGGGATTCCTTCATCCTGGATCGGTTCCCCAATTCCTTCTTCGATCGTCTTCAATCTGAGGTAAGATCTACCTACGTTCTTCAGTTTTATTTGATCCTCCTTCTCCCATTTATCCTTTCCATGCTATTACATTTGATCTCTATGGTTCTAAGGGAGAATTTTTTGGTTTTTGTTAATGTGGTTGTGTCACGACATTCTCAGGTGGATGCAGTTGTTGCGGGGAAGATGATCATGATCCGTTGCTTTGATATGTTCTCGAGCGAAGAACATTGGAAACCTTTTGAGGTAGGGGATTCGTGATTTATCTATTCATTTACATGTAGATATAGAGTTATCATGTTTTATCCCACTTGATCACAATGGAATTGACATAATAAATATTTTAACTGGATAAATCAATTGGTATCGATCACATGTTATCGCATCTTGTTTTTCTAGATAGTGTGATTTCTATGCTTGCCTTTTTTAGCATGTCATTCTTGAAAAAATTTGGTAAAGAACATAAACTAAGATTAATTGTAAATTATTTTTCAAATATAAAGAGTCATTTAAATAAATCCGGTTGTAGTTGTTATAAATTTATGATTATCAAATTGATGTAGTAAGGATGTTTAATTAATTTGTGATAGCTATGATAGCTTGCTGTTTAGGATGCCCATAGTTGGAACCTACTAATGATGAATCTATTAATTCAATATGGATCAATGAAATGGTTAGTTTATAAAATAAAATGTGTGGTAGGGTTCTGATTTACCATCTTGCTTGTAAGGCCGAGTGCCTTGTGCTTTGGATCCATTAGTGGTCCTTATGTATATAGGTTTGATTCCTTATTTAAGGGCCAAGAGCCTAGTTGATATGATGTTTGTTTCCTACTACTTGTGTCGTGATGTGATTCTAGATGGTTGTTGTGATATGTGGGGTTGGGAGGCCCATTGCTTGTGGCAGTAGTTGATGCCTAGAGTGGAGAGATGCATCAATTTATGCATGAGGGTGTCAGGGAGGACACCGAAGATGATGACACGAGATGGATGTGAATGATTGGACGTTTTCTAAATCTTTTTGGTTGTTTATATGCTTTACTTTCCCCTTTTCTCAAGGCAGCTGGTCTTTCTTACCCTCCTTCAAAAAGGGTCAAAGTTGTGTGATTTATGCCACATGATTTCCGTTTTTAGCTTCTCAAGGAAGGATGGATCTACGCTCCTAGTATAGGTGGAAAAGACTTGATGGGTAGTTCATCTACTCATCAGGTTGATCCCCATTGTGTTTAGTATCTTAGAATGTTTTTCTATAATTCCTGGGAATATGGGAAAGTAATAATTTTGTTAATAAATGATTGAGTAAATGATGTTAACCCATGGGGTTGGAGCTTGATGGGATGCAATGATGAGGTAATATTTCTAAGAATTTGTGGACTTGGTTTGGTTATGCCTAGAGGGCATGAAACTTTGGTGTGATGCTAATGAAATATAATGGTTAATTAATGTTTAAATAATTAATTAATGTAAAGTTTAACTGGTAAAAAGGGAATGAAGTAATGTAATAAATCTCTTAAAATGGTTGTGTGCTTATAGGATACATAGTCTTAGTAGTGGCAGTTGGGAGTCCGAGAGACGTCAGCTGTATTTGAGTCTAAGACTGGTTTATGAACATAGTGTGGTTGTGAGCTATAGTATATTCTATAATTTTTTTTTCTATATGCTACTCCACCCAATCAGTTAGGGAAACTGACACCCTGGGGATTCTGAGCCCTGGGGGGTGTTTTCCCCAACATTCTGATGGGAGGATGGATGGCCGACTAACCCATTTTACCCCGCTCTCTTCTCTTGGTATTTACTTGTGTTGGTAGGAACAATGACTAGTTTTCCCCATATATATGTGTAGAGGTATTTAATGGATTGTGGTTATTCACACAAACATATTTTGGATATAGTTTCCTATGGACTACTATAGGTGTAACGTGTATAGGCTATGATGGATTGAGGATCCTTACTCAGTGTATGAGCTGTAATGGATTGTGGTATAGTGCCCGACATATGATACATGTTATACAAGATGTGGTGGATCCCAGAAACTACCTGGTTACATTGGTTATGTGGATGTAGTGGTTGTGTTTCATGGGGTTCATATTGTGGTGCTTCTCCCAAGTGTCTGCGGGCAAGCCTTTTTGAAGAGAGATGCTTAGGAGGTGAAACATTGGGGAAAAGTGAAAAATATGTGGGTAAGTGGTAGCAGGGTACCCTTAATATTATTTATTCTATTATATACTCCTGTATGAGATACTTGGTGAGAGTATCCATGGTGAGGCTGGGAACTTACTATACCTATTTAGCTGATGAGTTAGTTTCACTTGTTGTTCACTGTACTTTAGCATGATTTCTTTAATTTTTAATGAGAGGCTACAGGGATGATCTTACTTAGTATACTGTTATACTCACCCTACATATATATAAAATATTTTTAGTTCACTTGGAGAAGGTTTGAGATCAGGATGGTTACTACTAGCTTAGGGTTGTAGGAGCTGTTTGGACTTCATGGTCACTATTTTTTTTTACTTTATTTTGGAACTTTCAGTTTTCCCTTTTAGTTATAGTAGTTCTTTCATGACATTACATATGTGTACTTGGGTTTTCTTTTATATTAAAGTCTGAGTTGGAGTTGGTTGGTGTCTATCTTATCTCTCTCTTTCACATGTGTTCTCTTAGAGGGTAATACCTCCCATTTGTGTGTTTACTATACCCTCGGTGCTAATTGTCAACTCAGGACCTATTGGAGTTGGGACTTGAGGGGACACTATCTACCTTATCACATTACTGGTCTAATAGGGGTACACCTTGTGGGGAGGGGGTTGTGACATGAAACATAAATTATATGGATTTAATTATCCCTAGGATGACATTCAGATGTGTTCTACTTATATAAGGAACACTCTAAATATATTAATAATGGATTTCATTTTCAGATAGGGTCTGGGCCCCCCACCTAGTTTTTCATGGTAAGTGGGATTCCATGCCTGTGGATTTAGTATTACCTTTATCTAAAGATATCGAATGGGACATGAGATCCTACCCTATGGTTGATACACCCTTGACAATAGTCTCTTTTAGTGAGGCCTGAGTCCCCCATAATAGACCATAGAATTTATTACTCCCCCATAGATATAGGGGGAATAGTTACCATGCACGAGTCATGGGTCCTTCACTTTTTCATTGGGTTGGTACTCCATCAATAATAATAAGGTGTGGGTCCCCATACTATGGTGGGTTTGATAATTCCCTATTGGGCAGAGCATGGGTCCTCCATCAGAAGTGAATATTGTTCTTGATATGATGATATGAGGTTATTTTATCCATGAGATTCAATAATATCACAAGGATACAGGGTCTATGAATACAAGATATGAGGTGTACCTCCCCAATTTGAGGGTTAGGTTTTCCCTCAATGTTTGTGCATGGTATTGACACTCTATTTATCTCAAATATGCATAGTACCCCATACTATAAAGGAGTTAACATCACGCTAATATAGGGCTCAAGATCTCCTTTTGTAGAGATTAATGTGGTGTGAATTAACTATTAGTGAGGTTGATACAACCTCATCTAGTTTTCAGAAACCCAATGAGGTGAGGTTCCCTCACCATAGTTTAGGATTGGGTAGGATAGTGGGTGTTGTACAATATTTGATATCAATCTCCTAGTTATGATTACAACTTATGGATAATCTACCTATAGGGGTTAGTGTAACCAATTTAGATCTTTCATGTAATGCGTGATGGAAATTATGGGTTAGATGACAGACCTGTGAGACTTGGATAAATGGATTATTCCTCCTCTTGATTGAAGGGAACCCTTGGTAGTCTGATATCTAGTGTGGATCACTATGACATTATATCTTGGTGTGAGATATAGAGGGATTTGATTTGGTATTTCATGATGTAGGATGAGAGGTGATCTATGGTATTTTACCTTGGCACTCAAATTTCATAACACCATAATGTATTATCCTTTCAAAATTTAATTGTTAGATGATGTTCTGTGTATTCGATTAAAGCCCCAAGACTTTTGCAACATGGAAAAGAGAATCTCTTGGAGGTGATGTTCAATCCTTGTACTCGCTAATGATGAAAAGTGATTTTGGAGTAATTTTCCTCAAATATTTCTCCATGGCTAGGTGAGACCCATATATGATGTTTTTTTGGAGTGGGCGATAACAATTGTAACACCCTGAGATTATAAAATATAATATCATCTAAAATAACACTTTATTCAACAATTTTCACCACACGCAACCCCAAACTAAAAATATTCATGGCATATTATATGAATATTAATAAGAAAATTTAAGAATAATGAATTCTATATTAATTAAGAATATTTTAATATATTATAAAGGAATATAATATAGGATTAAAATACTCAAATTTTTAAATGGTAATTTTTTAATAAATACAAAATTTATATAAATATTTTATTTTCATTTAAATTATTTTTTTTCAATTTTTTAATTTCAGTTATATAAAATTATATTCATTTTTATTTCAAAAATTAAAATTATCATTGGGTTCATTTTTTTTATTTTTCTAAAATAGTTGACTTCTAAGTGAATATTAAAAAATTTTGTTTTTACTAAAATTGTATGTTTTATGAAATTATCATTCTATATGAAAGGATAGGAAATTTATAATACATTTTAATTAATAAAATATGTATTTATGTGAAAATAATATGAATTTTAAATATTATTCTTAACTTATAAAACCAATGTTTAAATTTTCAAACTTACGTAACATTTTTATCCAATTTAAAAACAGTTTTTGGTATTTTCTTTTGATTAAAAAATTTTATTGTAAAATCCAATTTTTAATTTATGTAAAGGTAAAAAATATTATAATTTTTTTTATAATCAACCAATTTAATTCATGTAAATTGAAAACATTGGTAATTTTACCCTATACATAAATTTTTATCTTAAAACACTCTTTTTATAAAAACTATTTTTACATGTCTTGTTCATGAATTAGGAAATTATAATTTATAGACCTTAGAAATTTTATTTGATAAAATAATTTTCATATTTTAAACAATAATTTTCAAATTAGGTGATATGGAAAATTTTAATTTGTGTCATTATAATTAATTACCGAGGTTAAAAACATTCATTACCTCAGTAAAAGTAAAAAAAGGATAAAAAGAGTTTTATAAAGTGTAAACGACCATAACTATTTATAAAGAGTGTCTCCAAGTTTGAGGGTGATGTTTGGATTATCCAACCCTCATATAATCCATTATCTTAATATTTTTGATCCTTTGACCCTTTAATAGTGACATACAATTATTTAAATGTAATGGGTACTTAAAAAATCCCCCTTCTCTTTACTTATGAAAGTGGTTCATCTTAAACACTTCATAATAAACCTATACAATATAATTTCATAGTAAACTCTACCAATATTATACTCCTATAATTATATATTTCTTTAATAATCCTATTGTATAAATTAGTTATCACATGTCCTCTATTTCCAAGATTATTTTCAAGAGAAATCTCAAGTTATCAACATTAGTATTTTTTACACAGCCTTTTCTTCTTAATCTCACTCATCCAAAAATGTTATACCCAACATAATAATTATTGTTAATATATTTTAATGTTATTATATTTATGTTTCAACCACTATTCCATCCTTTACATTCATTGATAAAAACAAAACTACATTGATTGTGTATATGTGTGGGATATCACCACTATGAGGTAATGTGGTTAATTTTTCATTAATTCTATTCATTTTTGGGAAAATAATGGATTTTATTTATTAATATATTGAATATTTAATAATTATAACAATTAAATGGTAATTTATTATATACCTTCATTCCATCCCATTCATTGAGAAATGGATTCACTAATCATGTGTATGTGCATACTACCACCTCCACGAATAAAAAATTCTGTTTCTCACCACCACCATGTATGTATGGTTCTAAGAATAAATTTAATGGATTAAAATTAAGTTTATCATATTTTTAAGCTTCTTTAAATGTTATGTTTACATTATATAAAAAGTTTTCATACTCATTAAATCATTATAACATGATCTCATTTGGATTGGTTTTACTATATATGTGAACGATGTTATAATATTCCTATCATGAATAATTAATTAATGTTATATGATGTTAATATAATGTAAAAATAATATATTTAATATTTTTTAATGATTTTGGAAATGTTTTATTAATATTTATTATATTTATTAATATACCACCTTTCGATCATTAAACTTTCTGAAACTAGTTAATCACAATTTACTTTTTCATGAAACATATCCATGTATTTTACCAAATGAAATTATACGTAAGGAATCATTGAAAAAAATTTATTATATCCTGAATAATCTGTAAATTATAAACATTGAACCAATAAGTGATAACTGACCCTCTCACCATGAAATAAGAAAAAATAAATAGTAAAAAAATCCTAACATATGGTGATGAAAATAAATTATAACTAGGTAACATATTTTTGATAGATGGATATAAATTATGTTTATAAAAGGTATTATTTTTAAATAAGGCTCTAAAATTAGTGACTAATGTTTTTATTTTTATTATTTAGTAGGTTAGAGCGTGTTAAACTAAGAAATATTTAATGTATGAGCTTATTTGTCACAAATTTAATTTCTTGAGACATATCATATATTTTTAACCTTGATATCTTTGGTACGGTGTGATCAATACCAAAAGAATTTATGTTTCCATATTCATTTAATTAATAGGGTTTGAATATACATATCATTTTATTTTTTTAAATGGATTTAAATTCTGAGGATACCAAGGTTGTAAGGATTATTTTCTATATTTTCAATTCCATGAGACATGCTTGATATTGTGCACCACCATTTTGTTTATATGGGGTATTCACTACCCTATTTAATTCAAGTATATTGAATATATTTAATTTCATGATATTGTAATGTTCAATTAATTTTAACCTTATTAGGTTCTTTTGATTCATACATTACCATTACCCTAAGGGTTTTTGTTAAAATAACTCCCATCATCATGTTAAAATTATTCTTATTAAACTTATTTATTCAAATATTGTTTTATTCCACTCTAAGAATTTATTTACTTCTAAATTCTCTTCCTCTCAGAGGGGAAAC
Organism: Viscum album; assembly: GCA_963277665.1. NCBI lineage: Eukaryota > Viridiplantae > Streptophyta > Magnoliopsida > Santalales > Viscaceae > Viscum > Viscum album. The sequence continues at coordinate 1,350,343,756 of OY728159.1, read as the reverse complement.
TAATTTTTCTCAAATGTTTTACTTTGAAAAACTTTATTCTCAAAGATTACATCATTATTGAGAATAAATCTCATCTTATTTAGTGATGGTTTTCCATACATTTCCATATTTTAAATTCATACCAATATTATTCTTTATAAATGTAAACCCTATTAAGTGTTATCTCATGTGACCTTCATATTTCCCATTTCTTATTTTGGGAAGGATGTATCTCATCTCTTTGTTTTATGTAGGTTTTAAAAAATAAATTTTTAAATATTATAATGGTTTCCTTACATGATATTTTTATTTATCTTCCTATGCAAATATACTTAGGATAATATTCATGTCTTTTTTAAGGAAACATTATTTATAATTACTTTTAAAGGTAAATATTTAAAAAAATCATAATACATTTTCAAAAAAATTATTTTGAAAGGGATGTGTAACTTATTCTTTTTTGAAAATGTAAAAAATCAATGCTAAAATATCTTTTATTGTTTCATTTCCATTTTACTCATTATCATTGAAATGTTATTATTCTATGAGTATTTATTTTTTCTAAAATACCCACTAAGTTATCTTATAATATTTTTTGGTATTAAACTTGTGGAAATCAATTACTTATTTTTTCTTGTGAAATTATCCAATATTTATAAACATGGATATTCTTACAACACATATACTATATGAACAACCTATATTTACTTCCTTTTATTAAAGGTCATTCACCTATATTTCACACATTGGTTGATTAGGGAAGTTATTAACTTAACCATAAAACCTTTATCATTATAGTGTAAACACCATATGATTTATTATCTTGATTAAAGGTTGTTTACCTAGAATGTTACATAATATATTTATATGACTATTTATCATACATGGGTTTATCATGTTATTATTATTTATGGAATTATGAATGATTTATCTATGTGATTCCTTTTAAAATTATATGAAACCCTTTTTATTCCTATGAGTTTCCATGATATGTTGAAGAACTCATATCTTATTGAAGACATGTATATGGATGATTATGGATGATGTCTTATATCCCCCTCTAATGCATTGGTTATGGTTTTATATCTCATGCAATAATTAAGTGTGTACATTATTTTATTTTTTTCACATCATAAAGCATCGACGTACATAGATTTTCACACAACATAATAGGTGGGCATGCTTGAATTTTCTCACAACATAAATCATGAACATGCTTGTACTTTATCATAACTTAAAGGGTGGAAAGAATTGGATTTTTTTCACAACATTAAGGGTGGTCATTCTTGGATTTGTTCAAAACATAATGTTTTTACATACTTTTATTTATAATAAAATCCCCTTGTATGTTATGATTAAATGAAATTTCATTCTTTTATGAAATATGACTATAATTATTCTCTATGGATCATGTTTATTGTCTCACACTATTGTTCCATAGTACATATATTTTCATTTGATATTATATGTCCTTTTATCTTGATTTATAGAGACTATTATTATTTCAGGTTCATTTTAATATGATATTTATCCCCTCCTCATGTTTTAATATATTCTTATAATCTAACCGCTGATTACATGTTGATGATCGTTTACACTTACTAAGTTTTTTAGCTCACCCATTTCTTATGTTTCCATTTTTGAGGTTATGAATATTATTATATCATATGATAAATCTAGAAGGAAGTATAGTGTGGATCAATTAAGGATAACTAATCACTGGTACTGTAAAATAAGTTACTTATGTAGTTGATCCTTAAATACACTAAATATTATATTATTGGGATTGTATGATTATTTTTTAGATTTAATTTTTAAGTAATAGATATGATATAAAATAAAAATAGTTTCATCTCACTTTTTATCAAATCCATCATTTAAAAGAAGTTTTTTCCAAGGATATGGAAGCACATGTTTGGTGTGAAATTGTTGGTATTAGAGGGATATTTATTTATTTTTGGATATTAGTTTAGTTATATTTAGGTAATAAGGTTATATAAATTCGGTAAATCCCTAAGTATAATTATAATTATATGATATCATTCTTTATTTTTTTTAAAGTTTTTATTATTTGATTTTCCTAAAAATTACATCCACGTGATTATACTATAATGTGGAGAACAAAATAGCAGATATACAATGAATAATGTATATTGTAACATAGAAGTTCATGAGTTATCGTTCATATTTAATTAATTATCTATTCCTTTTAATATAATGATTTTCCTTTTTATAAGGTTACTAAATTAAGGGTTCTTATCTTTAACTTCCTTATTCAAGTAATGTGTAAATTAAGGATAAACTAAGATAATAATGTATATGATCAAAAATGTTTTGATAGTCCTAAACAAAAATAAAATGGAATTGAAGATGGTGTTGAAAATATTATGGTTATGCTAACCCAACCATCTCAATCTATGATTAAAATCTTATATCTATCCAAACTCATGAATAAAAAAAGAAGATAAGGATGTGATCTCATGGAATTTTAGGTGGTGAATATGAAGAAGAAAAAAATATTTAATTTCCTTTATATCTAAAATGTGAAAGAAACACCCAAGGTAATGTCTTAAAGGAATAAGAAAATGTTTCTTGTATAGAAGGATTATCCATTAGTCTTGTGATTATCAAAGAGATATGAAGAGGTATTATAATACAATTAAATATATTGGTATAGATACCCAAGACTCATAGACATGTTATTAAATTATTTTTAATTTAAATATCACAAAAACACAACCCAAGTAAAAGAAACATTTATGATAAGTGTGATTGGTGAGAGTGGGGATTAATGGTTTCCACTTTTTCTATTTTACACATTAAAAAAACACCACCTCCAATTCAATAAAATTAACTCTGCTGAAACAAAACACATATTCACACCCATCGAAAAATAATAATGTACATATTTCTCTATAAAAAAGTATTAGATAGTTCATAGAATGATTTGGAAATAATCTACGATTACAGATCCAATATAAAATAATCCTTTGGGGTTTAAATCAAATAGAGTATATTAATCACTTGAAAAAAACTGTAGTACTTTTATATTGTATGTTCTCCTTTCATAGAAAATATAATAAAATAATGTTTAGAATGATAAAATGAAACTTCACCAAACATGATTCAACATATATTCATGGTGCTTCTTTAATTTTTATAACTTTCCTTCCATCAAGTTCTTCCACCTCCTCTTTGATTTCATGCATAGTAGAAAGAAATAACTCCTACATGAAATTATTTTTCCAAACTTATCCTTTAGATAAATTCTCTGTATGGTACCCTCTAGTTAGGACACTCTATCTGGTACCATCTATTCTATACCATTCTGTTCAGTAAACTATGACCACTTCATCTGGTGCTTCAAAAAAAAAAAGATTTCTCAAGCTCTTTGGTTGGTACCTCACTTCTTTAACAACAAGACCAGTAGAAAAACCCACCATAAAAAACTCCTTATCCCCTTTATATAGCCATTGTTTCTCTAAAAATAAAGGGAAGATCACAAACCTAAATTTTAAATTTCCCATGATAAATTTTAATTTTTCAGTCGGTTCTTTCTTCATTTTACTACCTTCAAACCTCTAACTAATTTTTCCAAAAACTTAATATGACATTTCATCAAATATTAGTGATAAAGACTCTATATTCTCTGACCTTAGTAGCCTAAAGTCAGTGGATAATTTATTACATTGGTGAAAGATACAAGTGACCACATTCCAAAGAACTGAATAGTTTGGTAGTCTTGGTAAACTAGATACATACATGATTCCCATATTACTTTTAAAAACACAAATTGAATTTTTTTTGAGAATATCATTATTCCCTCTAAAATTTCCTTGAACATAATTCATTATACACTACCTGGATTACTATATAAAATAATCAAAATAAGGGTGATCACAAATGATCTTTAAGTGTTACGTACAATAGAATCTATCATGAGTAATTAAATCATGATCAATAAGGAAAGTAAATTAACTGAAAACACATGCTAAAAAATTAGTAACTTTAGTAGATAATAAATAATCAATGTGGCAAGGAAAATATTTAAAAACACATTTCATTTAAGTACTAATTTGAGAATGAAATTTATTTATGGATAATATCTATATGATAACCTCTTGGGTAATAATAATAACATAATTATCTAGAAAAAACGATTAATATAAGATACCATAATCTCATACTTCATGGTTTCTACACCATCACAATATGGTTTAAAACTAGGGATAAAGCCCATTTTAATGATTATTTACTTATTTTTCTCATGATACTTATTGGTGAATCAAGGGGATATTTATAACTAGGTATCACTCATTAATGCATGTCTAATTAATTTTTCATATATCAAATTATCATTTTAATTCATGAAGAATATGCCTTATCAATAAATTTTCATACTGAAAAAGGAATAAAAAACACCAAAATCTCCCTAGTTAATCAAATAACTTTCAAAGTAAAACACCATATTATTAAATGATACATGTTTTAATAAATAAGAATATCTATGATAAATAATATTATTTTTTAGGGGAAATGTATTTAAAATGATCATAAGAAGGTTAATATTTCAAGAAAAAGTTAATGATTACAAAAATTAATCAAGAAAGATAATTTCAATTCTTTCCCTGGTCAAACTGATGATAAACCATCTAGAGAAATAATAAGGATGATATCATTACAATATATCTCTAATGAAGTATATTTAAAATAAAGGGTTTTCATCATTAAGGAGTAGAAATACAATAAAAAGATAATTAAAAAATTTCTTGATGAAAATATAATTTTCAAATTTTAAAATAACTTTTAAAAACCTATAATTTCTAAAATATTAGGAAAATATTTTATTTGGTCATGACGGTGGGAAATTACATTCATGCCGAGAGAATTAATGTAATGAATTCTTTCACAATTTTGTAAGAAAATTCATAGAGTACCTTGTTTATAAAATTAAAATAAAATTCCTTTTAATTTATATTTAAAAACCATTTAGGAGTAAAAATAATTTAAACAATGACAGTAAATAATATTTCAATTTTTTTTATAAAACATAGATTTGGAAGAAAAGGTTTTTTGGTTGAATAAAGAAATGAAGTTGGATTTTATTAAAAAAATTCTCAATCATTTTAAGCAACAAAGATAGAAACATGGCACTGTTACATGAAAAAATCATTAATAAATATAGTATATGAAACTGAATGGGTTTTATTATATAATGATTAAATAATTTCCTTCAATATAAATTCAAGCATAAACAATCTCGATTAATAAATGAATCAATTATGTGTATCAAATTTAAATAAACATAGAATATTTGTAAATAAAATTAAAGTTAATAATAATTTATCACACATATAATCTCAGAATATCAAAGACAATGAAGGAGTAATATAATCCAATGAAATGAAATTGAGTTACAAAATTCCTTTCCAATTGGTAAAATTTAAGTCAAGTACCCTTGGATGAGATATAACAAATTGAAACATAAAATACCATGAATTATGAATGATTCCATATATTACATATAAAATTGGAACTGAAAACACCATATAAAATAAATTAGGCGCATAACATTACAATATGAATCAATGAAAGGAAATTGAGATAAAATCTCTTACCTCACACATCCTTTTGGTTGAAAATGATTTCAAATCATGTATAATGGTGAAAAACATGTTATTAATTTATAATAGAACCATATTAATGTTTATTACTTCAATTACTATCCTCTTATAACATCTTACCTACCATTCATTAACAATCATTTATTATTATTGTTGTTTTGGGCGTTAATTGCCTTATTTTCTCATGCGTGTTTTTTCATAAAAGTTATGGTTATTTCCTATATTATATAGTTACATAATATAGAGAATTATATTAATTATATATATATTATTTATTTTATTAGATACGTCTTTAATAATATTATTGAAAGTCAGACATAGAAAATGAATTTCATTACTTCATGAAGACGATAAGTCGAATGGACACACAAGTGACAATATAATTTCATGATGGGTGAAAGGGAATGTAATTGGGTGATAAATTAATTTTAAATAATAAATATCATGTCATATATATGAAATATATTCAATAAATTTATCCTTATTATCTTATAAGTAAGGTGTATGTGACAAATGAATCACATTGCTTCGGGTGGTGATAGCTTGACGTAAACACAAGAAAAGTTATCATATTTTTAACAGAATATAAATTAAGAATTTATATATGATATTATACTTAAAAAAGTATAATTATATCATAAATATTATATATATAAATTAAATACATCATTAAGTCGAAATGTGAGAGGTGTTTATAGAAAATAAGTTACATAGGTTCCCGGGGTGGTAGTTCATCGTAAACATGATCGATGATTTTGACTCTCATTTGATGGAAGAGGATATAAATAGATATTATTCTATAAAAATAATAAAACATCATTATATTGGAGATAATTTTTTTATCATATTTTAATTTTTATGAAATAATTGATGTTTTTAGATGAAGAAATAAAAATAAACATCTTCATTAATATAATTACCATCTCTTAGAGAAACCTCATTTAGATCTCTTCTTAGGGACACTAAGGATGGTATTTTTGGAATATAAATAGATATAAAACATTGATATGGGTGATGGGGAAATATTTTGGTAATGTTTTTTGAGAAAAAATGATTGAAATGTGTGAATAATTGAGGGGAGTGAGTGCCTGTTTATAATTGAGGAGGAGTGGAATTTTTATAAATACCCAAAACTATTCAAAAATGGGAGGCCACAATCACCCCAAGTGCCTCCAAAATTGATAAATAAAGGATTTTAGGGAATTTAATATCTAACTACACCTTCACCCCATAAAAATAAATAGGTTTTAATTATTTCATTCCTCATCTTCTAAGTATACTTACTTTTACAATTTTAATTTTCACCATGATAATTAGTTTTTTAACAAGGGTAATTTATCATTTAGGTCTAAAATAAAATTAAAAATATTAGATAATTTATAAAAAATGATTCTAAATATTAAATCCCATTTTTAAAATAAAAATTAAATGTGTGTGTAAAGTTAATATCAACACTAGCACATGTAACACGCAAAAGTCTGTTTTAACCATAATCATCACAAATAAATTTAACAGTATTTACTAATAATTGTGACCCAAAATCAAGATGAAAATATTATATAGTATTAATTATTATTATTAATAATATTTATATAATTTAATTAACATAACTCCACATAAGTGGAAAATTTTAATTTAAAAATAAACCTGCACATTGTGTTGAAAAACTGTTTTATAAGAAATTTATTTTTAAAGCCTAAGATGATATTACATTAACTATATGACTGGTGATCATAATTTTATGGATTTAAATTTATATATTTATATATATAATCCTTAAATAACATTTATATAATTCTTCATTATGGGTTATTTTAATTAATTAAAATGAATAAAAAATATGAACTTTAAAACAGTTTTTTTGCAAAATGTGTTTCTAAGACTAAAAATAAACTTCTACCAAAATCAGATATAAAGATTATTAAAATGAAATTAATTAATTTTTTTAATTATGTTACTTTTAAATTTATTTTAATAAATAATTTTAGTTTAAACATACTTAATTTAATGAAAATAACAGTATTAGAAAAATCAGTATTTTTATTTTTTCACTAAAAAAAAACCATTTCAAAAAAAAATAAAAAAACACCCTAAGATAATTTTAATATGCTGATTTTAAAAATTAATTTAATTTTATAAATATAAATTTTTAAAATAATAAAAAATTTAATATATTATTTTCTCACAAAAAGCAATTAAAACAGTTTTTGATAAAAACCTATTTTTTGAAGAATAAAGAGACTTTAATAAAATTTGGGTGATTATTATCAATTAGTTTGTATTGATTATGATATATATATATATATACATATTTCATAATTCATTTTATCATATTAAAACCATTCAATTCAACAGATATGTTATGATGTTCATATTTAAATAATTTATTTCTTGGTTCGTTTAGGCTCAGTGTTGCATGTTTATACACTATCGAAGACAATATTTATATTATAAAATATTGGGGATATATATACCAAAATTTATTTAATATATTAAATTTATTTAAAATAAATATAATTTAAAATCATATTTTGTTACATTCTCTTCACCTTCAATAAATTGTGTCTTTTCAATTTTAGTATGCATTAAAAAATTAAGGGTTTAATATTTAAAAATTCCTTTATTAAAAACCCAAATCGTAAAAATGGTTAATAAAACATCCTATTAAAATTGGTAAATGGTATTATAAAGGTAATATAAAATATCACATAACAAGGTTTCCATGTAGGAGAACATTGGTGGGGAAGTCAAAATATGGAGATGGAATAAAACAAAAAATAATTATGGGGAGTGATAGAGATCATTGATCACATGGAGGTGAATGCCCAACAGAAATTTAAGGACCACGAAATCATAAATATGTGATAATTTAAATGATGATATACTCATCATATATAAATATAATATAATTAAAATTTTGTTTTAAGATCAATTTCCTAAATTTAAGGAATTTTTTTATAGTAAAAATAGAGAACACCAGGAAATATACTTACTTGATGTATTTCTTTTTTTCTTAAGAAAAAATTCATCCTTTAGTAGTGATTCAATCAATTATTAATTCATATCTTACTCCAATTAATTAATATTAAATATGATTTTTTTATTCCTAAAAGACTTAAATTAACATTTAATGGATCATAAGAACCCTAAAAGAGTGAAGAGTATTTTTTTCCCTAAATATTTTCTAAAACCAATATGGTTAAAAAAAATTATCCAATATGATAAATTAATATCTAAACCTCAATAGTAACACCACTGGTTCAAAATTAATATTTTTCCATCAAATATTTTAATAAAAAATAATAACATATTGACCATAACACTATGTAGGGTAGTAGATTTGATAAACTAATATCACCCTTTGGTTGTGGGATCATGCCCCGTGACATTGTATGGTGTGACGGGTTGGAACTTGGCATGTGGGCTGTCATTTTTTCAAAACTATATTAATATAATTCATATCACATTCCAAAAAATATTATTAACATCCTAAAAAAACATTAGTCATCAAATCACTTTTTAACCTTAAGGGTTTTCTATATGTCATATTTTTTCCATAAAATCAAATAATCCTAATTGATTATTATTACCTTATCATCAATGATAATATTAAATTTAATGGTTATCAATGAAATTATAGTTATTTACACAAAATATAAAAGTATTATTCATCAAATCACCTTATCACTATAAAATAATTTATACATAAGGGTTACATATACCTAAAACATCTATTAAAACTCAATAAATGTATCTAGTGTACTTACATCACATAAAACCTTAAAATATGTATATGTTTCTTTAAACCTAAAATCATCCTTATAATTATTAACCCCCAATGGTACCAAAAAATCATAAAATATCCTCATCTAAATCATAAACATAATGTCTTTAGTAATACATTTATTTTTTAATCCTTTATAATGGTTTATAAATAAAATGTAAATTATCCTAATCTTATCCCTTGAGAGTATCAATCCATGTGTGTAGTAAGGAATGCTATTGTGTAACAGGTGATGATTGAGTTAAAGCCCAATGAAACTTTTTTTGGTGTCATTACCCCTACGCACAATAATGCCATAACTATGTTCACTTGTAGTATCCATACATGGATGCATTTCTAGGAAAAACCACATAATATCTTCCTCAAAAAAACATTAGGATGCACCTCTATAATTATCATCAATGTATTCCATGTAGTTTTGATACCTAATCTATATTTTCCTAAATTTAGTTCCCAAGGTTTCTACTAAACATTATATAATGCAAAATATAAATACTCTAGTCGTAGTAGCCTAGAGTCAGTGGTTACTTTACTATATTGGAGAAAAATAAAAAATATCATGTTCTAAAGGATAAAATAGTTTATTAGTATTATTATGATAAATATATACATGATTACCATATTATATTTGAGAACAAAAATTAATTTTTTTTGTGATAATGCAATTATTCCTTCTAGAATGTGCTTGCATATCATTTATATTACACTTCATGGATTCCTAGGGAAAATAATCAAAATAAATGTGATCTTAAATTAACTTTAAGGGTTATATAAAATTAAATATATCACCAGTAAATAAATCACAATAAAAAATGAAAGGTAAATAACTCATAACACATTCCATTAAATCAATTACCTGAGTAGATAATTCATAATCAATATAAAAAGGTAAATATTTGAAAACAAATTCCATTTAACCAATAGCTTTAAAATAAAATACATCCATGGATAATATCAAAAAAGAAAATCTCATGGGTAGTAATAATAACTAAATTCTTAATGAAGGAAATGAATAATATTAGATACCATGATCTCAGAAATCATGGTATATATACCATCAAAACCTTTCATAATATGATCTAAACCAATGAGTAAATAATCATTAAATACAATAATATTTATTTGTCACATGATACTTATCGATGCATGAAGAGGGTATCAATAATCAGGATTCACCCATCACTGCATGTCTAATAGATTCCTCATATATCGAATGATAGATTTAATTCATGAACAATATTCCTTATCAACTAATGTCCATATTGAATATATAATCAAAGAGTATCCATATTTTCCCAGTCAAATAACATTCAAATAGAAACACAATATGTATAAATGATATATGGTTTAATAAAAAAGTATATCAATGATAAATAACCTGGATATTTAGGGGAAATGTATGTCCAATGATCACACAAAAGTGAATATTTCAATAGAAACTTAACGATTAAAAAAATTAATCCGGAAAAAGAATGTCAAATTTTCTCCTTGGTCAAACTAATCATAAACCATTCATGAAAAATAATAATTATGGAACCATTACAACATTTATCTACTGAATTTTATCTAAAATAAAGTGTTTTTGTCATTGATTAATAAAAATACCATAAAAAGATCATTAAAAAAATTCATGAGGAAAATTTACTTTTCAAATTAAAAATAACTTTTAGAAACTAAAAATCTACAAAATATTTAGACAAAAATTTTATTTGAAAATAAAGATATAAAATTTCCAAGGAGGATTCAAAGAAATGTGTGGTTTTGATGGATGAATATTCTCTTCATGCTGAGTACATTAAAGTAAAGATTCCTTTAAAATTTTTGTAAGAAAATAAATTATGGCCCTTTTTCAGAAAATGACAGTAAGATTAATATTATTTTTTTAAAACCTAATTATCATTAAATATGAATTTAAATAATTATAGTATAATATTTGTAGAAAACATGGATTCGGAAGAAAATTATTGTTAACCTAAGAGAGAAATGAATTTGTATTTTATAAAAAATGTATTCTAAATAATTTTAAATAACAATGATAGGAAAATGGTATTATTACATGAAATCATCATGACTATAAAGAGGATAAGAAAATGAAATGGGTTTGTTATAAAATTATCAAATGATTTCCTTAAATGAATATTCAAGCATAAAAAATCTTGATTAAAATGAGTTGTAAAATAAACCATTAAAACTTTGGTAACTTTTGAATAATAGGCCCTGTGAAATAATAAATTCAAATTAATAATTAAATAACATGAATATTAGGAGATTCATGATATAAAAAATCAAATTTAAAGTAGATAGTCCTCATAAAACTAAATAGGTACATAATAAAAAATATATCTCAATGGAGTGGATATTGAGATGAAATCTCTTACAATGATCATACTTTTGAAGTTATAATTAATAAACAAATAAATTTCAGATCAAATGTAAATCCTAATAAAATAATTGGAAATAAATCACGAGGTAAAAAAATTCTTCACACACATAATATTAGAATATCAAAGACAATGGATTGTAATATAACCTAATGAAATGAAATTGACTTATGAAATTTATTACCACTTGGTAACATTAATATAAAACCCCCTTGGATGATATATTTCAAATTAAGTATTAAAAAACAATAAATTATGAATGATTGAAAATGTTACTTGTAAAAGGGTAAGTACATACAACTTATAAAACAATTTATGTGTATAACATTACCATATGCCTCAGTGAAAGAAAATTGAGACAAAATCCCTTACCTCACACTTCCATTTTTCTTGAATTTAATTTATAGACAATTATAATGGTTTTAATCATGTTATTAATATATAATAGAACCATTTTAATTTTTATAATATCATATATGATCCTATTATAACATATTGCCACTCTTTAGTTAATAGAATTTTGTTGTTGTTGTTGTTTCGGGTGTTAATTCCCTTATTTTATCGTGGGTTCTTTTTATGGAATGTTCAAGTTCTTAAATATTGGATTGAGTTCTATCATAACCAGAATAATATTATTGTGATAAATATTATTTTGTTCATTATACAAATATTTAGTTTCATTATTGAATTTTTTATAGAAAATGAATCACATCACTTTGTAGAGACGACAAGTCGTACACACTCACGAATGACAATATCATTTCTTAATGGGTGAAAGGGTAATGAAGAAGGTGATATATTAATTTTAAAAAATAAATATCATATATTATATATCACATATATTCATTAAATTTATCCTTATTACCTTCTATTTAAAGTTTATGTGGGAAACAAATATTATCACTTTGTGAGGTGGTAGTCTTCCATACCCACAATTGATGTTATCATATTTTTAAAAGAATGAAAATTAAGATATTATATGTGTTATTTTAATTAAATAAGTATAATTATATCATAAATATTATATATATATATATATTAAATACATAATTTTTTCCAACTATGAGAGGTTTTGATGGAAAATGACTTACATCAGTTTACGAGGTGGTAGTCCACCATAAACATGATCAACAATTTTATTTCCCATTTGATGAAAGATGTGATGGATAGATATTATTAAATAAACATAATAACATACTAGAATATGGGAGATACTTGTGTTATTATATTTTAATTTTTAATACATAATTGATGCTTTCAAAAGATGAAATAAAAAAGAGATCTTCATTAAGAGACTACCTTCTCTTAGAGAAACGTCTATTGGATCCTTATTAATGACACTAGGGTTGGTATATTTTAAATACCATAAGATATTAAATGTGTATAATGGTTTAAATGATTTATTTTTCAAGGGTTTGTTTGATCTAAAGGTCTTTATATGTGTGGATAAGTGAGGTAAGTATTTACCATTTTAAAATTGAGGAGGAGTGGAATTTGTGTAAATACTCAAAACTATTCAATAAAGGGAAGTCAATCTCACCAAAATTGCCTTAAAAATGGATAAATAAAGGTTTTTAGGGAAGTTAAGATCGATCCAAACCTCAAATAAAATAAACATGTTTTAAACATGTTATTCATTATCCTCTAAGTTCACTTACTTTTACTATTTTATTTTTAACCTCGATAATTAAAATTTTAACTTATTTAATTATCCATTAGGCCTAAAATAAAATGAAAATTATTATATTATTCATTCATACTGATTATAAACATGAAATAAAATTTTTCAAATAAAAATTATATATATCTGTGTAAAATTAATTTTAACATAAGAACTTGTAACGTGGAAAACACCATTTTCACCTTTATCAAGATAAAAAATTATAGTATTTAAAAAACATTGTAACCAAAAACTAAGTTTAAATTATTATGTATTATTAAATATTATAATTTCTAATATTAAAACCATTTAATTTAATTCAATCTTCATAATTGGAACTTTTTTATTTAAGGATATGACTAGTGACTACAATTTTATGGATTTGAATTCATATATTTAGATATATAATATGTAAATTTAATTTAAATCATTCCTCTTATGTGTTATTTTAATTTATTTAAATAGGGAAACATTATTTACTTAAAAACAGTTTTTAGAAAAAAATATCTTTTAAGTATTAAAATAAAATTATACAAAAATAGATTATAAATGTGATTAAAATGAAATTAATTATATTAAATATAAATTATGTTACTTTTAAATAAATTTAAAATCATAATGGGACTTTAAAATTACTTAATTTAATGAAAATAAGTTATAACATTTGATAATTCAGTATGTTTCACTTCTCACTACAAAAAACCACTTCATAAAAATCTCAAAATTACACAATAGGATAATTTTCATTTGATGATTTCAAAAATGATGTTAATTTCATCAAATAAATATTCTAAAATTTTAAAAAAAGTACTTATATTATTCTCCCATAAAGATCAGTAAAAACTATTTTTGAAAAAAACTTATTTTTGAAAGAATAAATTGACTTTTCTAAAAATTGAGTGATGATTATCAATAATTTTTTATTGATTAGGACCTATATATATTTCATAATTCATATAATACTATTAATACATGTTAATTCAATGGATAAGTTGTAATGGTAATATTTATATAATATATTTTATGGGCCGTTTTTGATATGTGTTGTGTGTCATATACGCTATTGAACACAATATACTTATTTTAAAATCTCGGGGCTGTGTGTAGAAGAAGATATCAAAGGGATTAAATTTGTTTAAAATAAACATACTTTAAAATCATGGGGTTTTACAATGATCTTACAATATTCTTGAAATATTATCTAAAATCATGATATTTCCTTCACATTTATTATGGTGTTGAACATCCAGTTCAACATCATCACAATGTATGACTTTACAAAAACAATATAAATATTCTCAAATATTTGGAAGATACCTCTTCATAGGAACTCCTCTATCTGGTGATGTTTTTTTGAATACTTTTTATGATTAATATTTCTTAGGAAACATCTATTTGATAACTTCATTCAGAAACTATTATCTGATAAATCTTTGTCCGATGAGAATTCCTTCTAAAACCTCTAGCTAATGTATTTACTTCAAAATACTATATTTTATGATTTCACCAAGAAATCATTTTTTTATGACTTGACTCAGACACCATATGTCAAATTAATTATTTAGGGAACTTCTATCCGATTCCTTCACAAGCATTCCTCATCTGGTGTACATTATCTAGAAAACTCTATATACCATTAATTTTTTCCATTGAACAAACCTGTATTGAATAATGATTAATTTAAAGTAATCATATTTTTGGTACTTTGGATAATAGAAATTCATTTCCTGATTCTCTTTTTCCAAAAATTTCTATCTAATGTAGTTATGAATATATTTGGACAAACATCTAGTCTATCCTCCATCATATCACCCAATTCAGTTCAACTCAATCTAATCACCATTTTCCAGAGACTATAAAACTACCCATCCCATTCAACTTCATTGGAAAGGATCAACATTATAATGTGATTTATATATACTTAAAACACAAGAAAACACCATAAAATATTATTTATCCTATTAACTATCTTCTTTCAACCAACCATAACCCCTTGGTCTCATTAACCCCCCTTCAAATTTTATTATCATCAAAGGAACATAAATACCTAAATCTTTGAAACAAAATCAATGGATCACTATACAAAATTTCAAATCATACGTGATCAAATTCGATACAGGAAAAAATAATTATTAAAATTCAATACCATTATTTCCATAAATCACTAATTAGAAATATTTTCGAGCTCCTTTGTGAACCCAATAATTTATCAACAAAAACCTAAAATAAAATTAATCTTGTGAAAAAATATTTTTCATCCACCTCAAAATATTTTTAAATAGGTCACACATGTGGACATCACTACAAACACCCCTTAAAACACTCCATAAATACATTTTCTCTTTTGAAATGTGAAAATCATATTAATGGATATAATTGTGTCATATTGCTCACCTTTTGAAGTTAATATCCATAGAAAAGGTGATATGGGGGATACAGATTGCATAACTCATCCTTGAAGAGACTGATTTTGAATCCCCATAATCAACCTAAACTTGTGAAATGTGTCCCTCGATAGTGGTTTAGTGAAGATATTAGAAACATTATACATTTTTGGAACAAACTCCATCTTTTATATATTTATTCCCACATTTTATTTGATAAATTTTTATTTAATATTAATATACTCATACTTATAATTCCTCATTGTATTATTGATGATATTGATATTACTTTTATTATCACATCCCAAGAGAATTTGAAGCTTCGTATAAACCAAATAAATTCTAGTTGTTTCTCTTAGTATGAACATTTCAAACAACATCATCATTTCTTTATAAAATCCATCAGTTTATTCTTCATTATTTCATCCATTTGTGATATCCTAAATATAAACAATCATAATGAGATAAACCTCTTTATTTTATTTTATTTAGAGGTTTCTATTAACTCTTAATATTATATAATTCAACCTTTTCATGAATGTATCATTATTATAATATTAATAACTTAAATACTATCTCATCCCATACAAATCCTTCTTTAACTTCCAAACATAGTTTTCATCTTTACCAAGCATGAATCCACGTGGTTTCTCTATATGAACTTCACATTTTATATCTACATTGAGAAAATCATACTTTGTATCCATTTGAATTATCTCAATATTATTTTTGTAGTAATAGAATGAAACATTCTATTGGTTTCAAACTCCGCTTTTAGGGCAAAGGTCACATCAAAATCAAGCTCTTCAACCAGTGAGTATCCTTTAAAAAACTATAACATCCTAGGTAATGTTAATATAAATCATTTTCATTTATTATTAAAATTTATTAATTATATGTTATAGTTTTTTTTCATTATATAAATATTAGGTATTTTTTTAGTAAAAAGAAAAAAAGCCTTATTTTTAACTAAATTTGGTTTTCATGGATTATATGGTTTTATTTAAAATATCCATTTCAAAATTATAGAATAATAATTTGAAAATGTGAACTTAATTTTTTAATTTACAATTTCAAAATTATTTTAGGATGATAATTTCAATTTTTTTGACAAGTTTGATTTTTCAATGAATAGTAAAAAATATTGATTTTTATTTGAAACTGTATTTTCTTTTAGATATTTACAAAGTTAAATTATATTTTGTTTTTTTTAAATTTAATTACATAATATTTATTAAAAATATCTAATTATGGTATTTTTAATAATTTTTTCACTTGAATTTGGTATAAGAACATTTTTATACATAAAATATATCTTTCTAAAAAACCATTTTTCATCATGTATTGTTGGTTTAATTATAAATTAAATTATTCAACCTATATAAATTTAATATTGAAAACTTTATTTCATATTTGGAATCATTATTTATTTATTTTATATATATCACTTTTATTTTTGGTAATAATGAATAGTAACCATAGTAAATTTTTGTTACCATGGTATAGATGAAATGAGTTAAGTAAGGTTAAAAATAATACTATAAGGATTAAAATTAATTCAAAAAATTGTATTTATTTCATTATGTCAGTATATTTCATCCATAATTATCAAAAATCTAAAAATAATTCCTTTTTTATTTTATATTTGATTTTTACCATTGTAATATTTTATGTAAAGAATATATAAAATGCCACTCTCTTGATTTAAATTTTTATTATATGTTCATATTGGGATAAAAATAAATTTTCAATATAAATTATAGGTTATTTTGATCATAATGAAATTATTTTTATAATGGTAAATTATTTTTATTTTTAGGGGGTACATAATTACCTTATATTCTTAATAAATGTCGACACAATGCCCATGCAAGCAGTAGAAAAATCATGTAAATTATTTTAAGAACACTAAAAGCTAAATATTATGGATGAGTTAAAGTGTCCCATGAATTTTTTGGATAAATATAAAATATTATGATATTTTTTAAAGTATTATATTCAAATTATACAATTATATTTA
Source organism: Viscum album (assembly GCA_963277665.1). NCBI lineage: Eukaryota > Viridiplantae > Streptophyta > Magnoliopsida > Santalales > Viscaceae > Viscum > Viscum album. The sequence continues at coordinate 1,350,325,924 of OY728159.1, read as the reverse complement.
TTACATTAATGTCGAAGTTAATAAATAGTTCTCAAAATTTAATTAATGATATTTTATAATAAAAAATATTTTATTTAATGATTTAAAATTCATAAAAATCATATATTCATCCATATTAATGAAATGTGGTTGAAAAAAATAAAAATTATCTATTTCTAGGAAATTTTTCATTATATAGTAAACTTATTGAACCATAAATAATAAATAACATTAATATAGATATAATTGTCCAAAGGATTAATGGGGATTAAAACAAAGCGATATGGGTAAAAACATAGTATAAACTTGTGTAAATGTTTTTGGGTGAGATTATTTATACGCATATACTTCCTATCATATAATTATATCAATTTTTAGGAACTTTAACATGAAAATTAATTTATATTAATTCAATACATTAATAAATTCTAAGATCTCCCCTCACTAATAAAATGGTACCTCCTCTTATATCCACCTCACACTATTCTAGAACTCTATCTCAGCCCATACCTTCAAAAATAACTTACTAAAATCCCCGAAAACATTATAGAGGTTTTATTTTGGGAAGAATATCAACCTTAGAGGGATTTAAATTTAAATAAAAAGAGTTTATCCCAAGAATAAGTATAACTTTCAACTAAATTTTTTAGTATTATTTATTCTTATAATGCATTTAAATATTTTTCAAACATGATAAATAATAAAAATAGTATCTTCCATTTAATCAATTTTTTATTGATCGAATTTTCTATATTAATCTCTTTATTCTATCCAATGGGAAATGAATCCATCATTCGTTTGTATGGAGGATTACTGCCTCATGAACCAATGTAATTCATTTTCCATCACAACCTCTTATGGATATATATAATGATTTATTTATTGTATATATATATGTTATTCATGACACACACACACACACATATATAATGATATAAATATTATTTATCATCCACTGTCTTATATTTCAATTCATTGAAGAATGATAACCTTAGTCGTGTGTATGTGTGGATTACCCCCTCCATGAAGCGATGTGATTCATTTTTAAATACCACATCACATGGATATAATAGATATTATTTTTAAATAAATAATATTATATTTATGATATAACCATCATTATATAATGATAAAATAATACGTACCTTCCTTACATACTATATGATTATAAATGGAAATGTTACTCATACCTAACTACGACCTACCATCCCCATGATTGTAATATAGTTCATATTGAATAACCATCTTTCATTGTTTGTTTTAAAATTATAATTAAATTATAAAAATTATGAAAATTTGATTATTATTATTCTGGAGATGATTGAATAAGTACCTCTCTGACAATATTCAACCTACTAAAGTCATTTTGGACATACGAGTCAAATATCATCAAAACATATGATCTGAACTTAATTGATTATGTAACTAAATATAACATGGTAATAAGTAAAATAAAAGGAATAATAAACATGAATAATTTTCTTAATAAATCAATTACTTAACATAATTTCATTATTTATGAATATAAATGATATATTCAACAAGTCAGACTCGAAGTATGGGCCTCTTTACCTTAAAAACAACAGTTTAATCATTTTAAAGTATTATTTTATTAATATTTTTTTTTCATTTTACATATTATTAAAATTACTTTATAGACATATATAATGGATATAATTGAATTAAAATAGACATTTTATTTCACATTTTACTTTCTATTAAAGGTTTTCAAAGAAATTGTTTTTATGGAATGTTTTGAATTTCATTACAAAAGGAAATGTGAATGTTATATTTTATCATACATGTTTTAAAAATATTTTCCCACCATCACTATTTATTCCCACCAGATAGACATCAAAAAAATCAAAAAGGAAGAAGATGATGTATGAAACCTGCAGATCGTATGAGCCTCTAGGGGACTCACAATTGCATGAGCATTTCAAGTTCATTTGAAGGCTCCACGCATGGTACATAACCCATGGGAAGTTCCGTAGAGCCCCCTTCAACAAACCATCATGCTCCCATGAAGACTCCCCCGAAAACTGAATGAGTGTCCCTAGTCTGTTTGGTTTGGAATGTTCCTTAAAACCACCTAAAATCCTTCAAAAATAAGGAGGGATGATATTCAAATACATATACCCCCATTTTTCATGAATCTCCCATGCCATATCATCATTGGGAAGAATAAAATTCCTTGGTAACATCTAGGAAAACTTGAAAGACCATCGAAACTTTATTGGATAAAATGAAGGAGACAATGAGGAGGAGGTGAGAGGTGTTCGCAGTCGTTGAAGGACATGTGACACGCTCCTTGGGCTATATGTGAGATGTCTCAAGACCTCAGCATCATGTACACCTCTTCTCATGAAATACATTTTGTTTTTTATCCCTACCATACGGAATTCCTCGGGCATGTCTAGGTATCCCCACTTGTGCTCTAAGGACATATGAATATACCTCTCCACTATATGCTTGCACACACTCCATATGAACCATATTGGCCAGGAGAGACATCACTAAAATATCAATAAAAAATCCTAGACATTTCTCATACAAACTCACATAATCCCTAACCATTTAAAAATAAAAAAATGATATATAAAGGGAGGATGTGAGATGTGTTCATGGTTGCTTAAGGACATGCGACACACCCCTAATAATTCGAAAGACACCACAAGTCCTCAACGACATGTATTCCTCACCTCACAAGATCCCTTTTTCTTGTCAGCCTCATAATGAAAAGTTCCCCATGTAACTTCATAGCACTCTAAGGACGAACGAATAGATTTTTCCATGGAATGCTCACCCCCCATGTACCCCATATCGGTCTCAAGACGCATCACCAAAAAACAGAAGAAATATCCTTGACAACACACATGAAATATCCCATGACTCCCTACCTTAGTCACATAAAACAAATTGGATCAAAACAGAGGAGGTGAGAGGTGTTCACAGTTTCCGAAAGGCATGTGACATACCCAATGCACAAGTGGAACAGTCCCGCAAGACCCCTAGAGAAACCATCCTTGTCTCATGATACCCCAAGACAAGTCACCCAAGATCTCGTGAGTGTATTCCAAAAGACACTTTGATCTTGTGAAGGTCCTTGGACATGTCTTAGCTATATGTATGGGCATATACTTTCTTTTGGCCATATATTTGGCACCAGATGCCCTTTTGACGAACCGTCAGCAGCGCTGGTAATCTAGGAGAATGACGGTCCCTTTGAGTATACCCCAATGGAGTTTGGGGTATAGTTGAGATACAATTAGGTTGGATCGTGCACAAATCTAACCGGGTCCCCGGGACTAAAAGGCTAATAACTCACAGACCGGGCGTCCGATTGACGCGCCGTCTATTGCATTGATACCCCTATGATGTGGAAGAGCATTGAGATACTTCTTATTGGGACTTCATGATAGTTGGAGTATTGACCAGTATCTCGTGGAGCAGATCCTTCCAGTGACGAGCAAGTTGAGTGCAGAGACCTAGTAGCTGGATGAGACCTGAAAACTGCTGACCGTTTGACTCGGAGTGAGTCTACTAGCCTAGTTGGGAGTGCCTGGGTGTGGTGGAAGACCCATGGTGGAGGAGCGTGCTTGGTGACCCGGAAGACCCACGATACTCGACAGGAGGAGTACCTCAATAGGCTATGAGGGGGAGCACCTAGGTGTGGTGGCAGACCTGCAGTGGGGAGTGCCTCTATGTAGAACAGCAGACCCACGGTACTCGACAAGAGGAGTACTACAGCAGTCCAAGGTTAGTGGGAAGCACCTTTGTGTGATGCGGCAGACCCACTGTACTCGATAGAGGAGGAGTTATCCAGCAGACAAGGTTTCGATAATGTGTTGGGGATGCTACTTGATACTACCCCTAGAATAAAATCCTGGTTGAGCTGAGTCAGTACTTTTGTGTTTTCCTCATGATTGAGATGGATCACTTGATAACTTAGGTATATGTATGGGCATATACCTAAGTAACGTTGTCTATTGATTTCATACTTTTTGGTTTATCCTTATTGGATTTTGTGAGACCTTGAGGGTCTCGAGGTCCCTACTAAGTATCGTCCATGCCTGAACCTTATTGTGTTGGTTGTAGATGACAGATAACGCTGACTGAGGTTGAGAGTACCAGGACTGGACGGTACCCAGAGGTGGACCATACGATGTGTCGGTACGTAGAGGAGACAGACGAATGCAGAGTGCTGAAGAGGCTATCTGTACCTACCCTTCAGGTAGGAATCTCGGAGGATGACTCTGTAGCTATTTTTCTTTCATTTTCTTCTGTTGTATTGTTTTTCAGTTGTACTTGTACCTTTACTGTTCAGCTTGTATTCCAGACCCTTTTACTTTTAGCATTCTATTGGTTATACAATTTACTCATGTTTATATCTGGCTATGTGTGTTTACAGGTTATAAAGGAAATGCCTTCCTAGTTTTAGGAATTTATGCCTTTGGTGCTGGTCACCAGCCCATGGCCTATGGAAGGCGGGTTTGGGGCAGTCACGACACAGGCCCTGGGGGACGGATCATGACACATACTCCCATTCCAACAAGGGATCACCTGGTGAGAGAGGAACATGCCACGGGAAAGAGGTACATGCATGTCAAAAAAGTCCAACGACATATTCCAAAGGCTAAGGATCGGGTTCATACCCCCCATTCTGGCCAGGGATTACCACATGACAGGGGAACAAGCCTTAGGGCTAGATTATATTCTTGTCAAAAAAGTCCAGCAGCATAATCCAAAGGTTCATGATTAGGCATATATCCCCATTCTTGCTAAGGCTAACCAAGTGAGAATTTATCAAGCCTCAGGGTATGCTCATATTCCTATTAGTGAATCTTCCTGGCATACCCTAGTAGATCATAGAAGCAAGGAGCATATTGCTACTTCCTCCGATGAAGGAGTACATCATCATCATGCCAATGCAATACAAAAGGAGGATCATATTCTTTCTCCCATTCTAGAGGTCTGTCGACATATTTTGGTGGGGAATGTATATTCAAGCTAGGGTTATAATTTTGTTCCAACCAGGGATTACCAGGTGGGATCATCACATAAATTAGGGTTGGCTTATACCACTGCCAAGAAAGACTAGTGGAATATCCCAATGGCTCAATATTGGGCTCATACTCTCACCTTGACAGAGGCACACCGAGTGAGAATGACACGTGCCTCAAGACAGGATCATATCCATGTCAATAATGATACAACTTATTGGTGTATTCCAATATATTATTATCAATGTGCTCATATTCCTGCAGCATCTGACAATTATATACAAGTTCCGGAAACTATCACACAACAGACTCATATCTCTGCACAATCACAAAAGTAAAGTTGGAAAATTCAAATCAAAATGCAAAACATGGACGATGTTCCTAATCTACTCAATGCTAGTTTCCTTGGGGTTGTTTGAGACACATTATCAACACCATAAGGGTCCATAAACTTTTCCATTGAAGCATAAGTAGAATTTAGTCATTACAACAATAGTCCTCCTCATGGTAATGTGGAGATGGATTGCAGAGACTCTACTCCTTACATCCACCGTGGTCAACCTACCCACAATGATATCTTCCATGGGAAAGGTAATCCTACCTTTTCACAGACACCTTCATATAGATAAGTGAACCAAACCCCAAAACCTTCATACATAGAGGTTATCAAAACATCGGGGCCAACCGTATATGGTTCCCCATCAAATTCCAACAACACTACACTCCCAGCAACAGGTGACCATCAGATCCATATTATATGGTCTAACTATATTATGTCATGTAATTATAATGATGGGGAGGAAAATAGAAATATATGAAGAGAGTTATCTGAAAACAACCTCCCCATCATGTTCTAGACCCTCGCTACATCCATCTATGAGATCCCGATGAGCTAGAAAATGTGTGTATTGCTTACCTATGCCAGAATATGTGGGATAATCATCATCGACTGAAGGATCGATATCTACCCTATCTAGGATATGTTTTTTGACTTTAGAGAATCAAGATACTTTGTTTTCAGCTCCAACTAGCTATTATCTCTATGGTCTGAGATCTAAAATTAGAAAAAGCACAATGCATATTTTCAACACGCTTGCCGTCATTGCATGGTGAAGCTTTGGTATATGATCTATAATGATCGTCCGATATCTGTATTCAAGAATGGGGTAGTATGGAGCATTAAAATTTTCCAATCCTATAGAATATTAGATCCCTTAATATATGGAATCTTGAAATGTTATAGCCTCCAGAGAAATCAGGGGACCTGTTAATGCTCAGGCTAGTTGGTCACTGCAACAGAATTCCCTCACTCGAACGATGTCTAGATATCATGGGTAAGGAGAGAGGATATCCATCCTGACATCAAACAGGTCCCCTTAATATAATAGGAGGACATTAAAAATAGGGAAATCGAAGTTCCGATCACCCGAACAAAATCTTTTAATGATAATTCTCACCAAGGGCTTCCATCACACCTAGCTCCCACCTGATCACAACTACACAACATCAGTTATAATATCATAATAGCTTCCATAGAAGTTTTACAAGAGTGTACATGGCCCCCTGGGTTAGGATAATATCTATAATCACCTCCACCCCTTGGGTCATCAATTCTCAAGAGGATCCAGGACATACCCTTGGTAGCTGCAGGTGAACCCCAACACACTGGGATTTGGGAATTTATATCTCAATCAACATAACCATGTTTATTGTACAATGAGAGGACCCTAGAGACATAAACAATGATTCCGGATCACCTCCACCCCACTGGGCAGGGGAATTTATATCTTCATATCTATCCTAGGAGTCATCAAGTCCCTGACTAGAGTCATTGGATCCTCAACAATAGGACCAATCAGTGCCAAAGAAGGCCCAAAAAGCCCCCACCCCTTAGATATGGTGGAATTTTCATCATCATCATCACCAAAAAGGTAATCAATATTCTTTAAGTTTGGAGGAAGAAACCAACGGTCCACATTCCACCCATTCCTCCAACCGCAAGACAAACCTCTGTTGGTCGGGGCTCACTTGACAATCATGACTGAAAAATCCCTCAAAGTAACTATTTGTAGGATGATATGAGAGGAGTGTATGGTAAAAGAAATTAGACCCTACTGGGGTTTGAAATCCAAAATGGTCCATCAAGGCCAAGGGTTTGAATAACAACCCTGACATAAGCTATGTGGAATTAACTTGTTATGTAGAAAGTAATGACACAACCACCATCGCCTGGTATTCCTCTGTAAATGATGTCACTATCAACATGAAAGATGTTGTTCAAGATAAAAACATAGAGGGCCACAACTTGGAACATGTATACTAAGAGGAGTGTGATTTGGACTCCCCAAATGAGGTTTCACGCACCCAGAACAAAATTTATCTAAAAAATTGACACCAACAAATAATGAGTTGCCACCTTCTTAGGAGAATATAGGAAATGAAAATGGGAAGGATGCGACTACATCCTAGTTTCCATCCATAGAATAATAGTTTTCCCAATATGAGAGTTAAATTTAAGATATCCATCTACTCAATGAGTAGATACTCAAGGAAAATTTTCCTACTAGGTATCATCTTCAGAAAGAGATGAATATTATCCCTCCCATATCTGATCTGCCAGCAAGAGCGGTATCTGAGCATTAGATTGGCTATAGATCTATACAGTTAGTCCACATAAATGAAAAAACTGAAAATGATTGGTACTTCCCTCTGTTTCAGCAACAACCTCTATATCTCCAGGGTAATCATTCATTCCTAGGACGAATCAAGGATCAGTGGGAGATGAAAGTGGGACCACCTCATTAGCCCCCACCCACTCCCAATGGATGAGAGGTGGTTCAGAAAATAATTCCCAAAAAATTACATACCTCCATTTAATCCATGTCTACTCAAATACAATCCATGGAAGAGGGATGCATACTATACAACTTAAAATGAATCCATACCCTAAATGGGTGGATGATATTCTACCTCCACCAAACTTTGACAACCCTACCTTCTTTTCCTTTGATGGTGTAGGTGACCCAGAACAACACCTCACACACTTCATATCCCGATGTGGGTTGATGATGGGCCCTCAAGATCAACATGAGGCAAAAAAGATGAGGTGTTTTGTATAGACTCTAATAGGTACAACCTTTATTTGGTAAAACATTATTCTAGCAGGATCTATCGCATGATGGGAATACCTTCGTCGTCAGTTCCTTTATCAGTTCAACACTAAGGAAGGAAAATATTTTCAGCCTGAAAACTATAGGCAATGTAAGAATGAGAGGGTTCCTAGTTTCATAGAAGGGTGGAAATCTTTAACCTATTCAATAATCATCCCCCTCTCTCAGGATCAATTACTAGAACTCTGTGCTGAAAATCTCAAGGATGAGTTGCAGACACCCCTAATCCCCATGAAATATCCAGGCGGGTTCCGAGAGTTCACTGAAATGGTGCAACATCTTGAAGAGGCTATTAAGTGAACTCGATATAAGTCTTGACTTATTCTTGTAGTATAGGGGAAGAATCTAGGAAGAGTAGAAGCTACACCTATCATTTTCAAGCCCATAGTAGTGCCCATCCGAGAACCCATGCAAGCTCCAAACCACCCAACACCTCGTCTCAAGCAGTGGCCACCACAGAATTGCCTTCGATTGGAAGAACAAAGAAATTTGAGTCACTCAAGATTTGAGAAACAAATGAATAAAGTATAATCCTTACGAAATGAACAAGTCCAAAGTTACTTCTTGTAATTCAGGGATAATAACCTCCTCACACTCCCGTAACCCAAAAGGATTGATGAATACTACCTCATCGACCATCCTAATTACTGCCCTTCCACATAAGTTTGGGTCATAATATTCATAATTTTTTTTCTTCAAATACATCCTTCATGTCATGATCAACTTTGGACAGGTGATGCTATACAATTCTATAGAGGAGGTGGATTTCATAACCATCACCTAGTCAGAAGAAGAGGATGGTTAGTAGAAATTTCTAGCCAGGCGAGCAAAAATGTTTGAAAAATAGACGACTCAAAAAATAGTTGATGGAGATCACAACTCTTTAAAAAAATAGTTGTGTAAAATCATGATAGATCCACCACCCAATAATGAGGCATCATATGTGCTTCCCATGGGTGGGTGTGACCACCAAAAGTTGGAAGATACAGAGGAGGAAGAAACATATTTTGCTTCAAAGCAAGCCCTAACTCTTGCAGATTTCTTCCCTACAACATCTTTAGCATGGGTACCACCACACCAAATGGAATACTCATCGAATGAGGAGCTCATCTTTGGTTCTTTCAACACAATACAATTTAAAAACCCCCATCTTTGATGATGAGTATTACCCTGAATATGGTTATACTATGTATAACCAGGGAACATGTGGTCACATACGTCAGAGCTAAGGATACAAGGGATAGTGTGGGTTTGGTCAGACTTAATATTCCAGTCATATCCCCATGGAGGATATATATACAGCCGATACTCATGGTAAAGTTCTCCAGCAAGACCAAAATAGGCAAGGAGGTTCCTTAGATCCCTCTAGCAGTCACCCATATCTTATTATCTTACATGACCACTTAGCGGGGGTTCAAATTGATCAAATCAGGTGATAAGGAAAGACGATGCGACTTGTGACACTAGAAGTAGACATTCCCTCAACCTTCACACAGGCTCTAGGACTATCTATCTCAGATTCTAAAAATCATGAATCACATACCTAAGAGTATCCCCATACGGGGAACCACCAACCTCTAGTAAAAAAAAGTAATGTTTTGAAATAGATAGCGGTTGTCCTATCCATTCTCTCAATCCTTGATGCATTCTATCCTTCAAAGGAACTCAGGGAGTCACTTGTTAAATCCCTCTAGACCCCACAAGAATTCAAGATAGAAGTAGAAACTGCCAAGTTCTATAAAGTGGAGAACATGTTCTTAAGATTCCATGTTTCTATCTCATTCACTGATCAAGATTAGGACAAGGCCATATAAGGGAACATCATACCGTTGTACATTTCAGGAAGACTTAATAATGCTAATGTCCAAAGGGTGCTGATTCATAATGGATCTATGATCAATCTCATCCATGTTCAGACTCTCTGATGTTTGTGGTATAGTAAAGGGGACTTATACCCTATATAGATGACCACTCCAGGATATGATAAGCATGAGAAAAGTCCTCTTGGGAAGATCAATATAGATGCCCAATTTTTGGAACTTTCATATGAGGTTGATTTAATGGTTATCCAGCATGACATTGCATAAAATATCTTTCTCAGATGACCCTAGCACCATAGACACTTGGTGGTACCATCGAAATTCCATCAATGTATGAAGTACACCATAAATGGAAAGGTCATCATACTACATAGTGATAGTGCTACCATTGAGAATTGTGGATCCACATATACTGAAGTAGATTTATATAATAAATAAGGTAAGAAACCAATGGAAGATGATGATATATAGGTTGCAGCTCCCAATGGCTTAGGGACTGATCTTGTGAATCCCTAGAGTATGATTGATGGTGATTATGTTCTCCCCATCAACATGGTCGAAGTATCATATCTAATCCCATAGGTCAAAGTCTCTCATGTCCTTAGAAACAAAAACCAGCTCCGCCATCTTTCTGAAATGAATCAGATAGAAAGATATGATGAGGTCTTTTCTAATATCCTCCCTCACCCTGATACTGACAAAGAGTCTCCCAGACTACCATCTTCACCTGAATATATCTCCATAGACTCAGAATTAGATTAGAATGATCTCAGGAACACCCCTCTAGTATTTGAGGAAGGTGTATCCCCCACCATAGATGAGTTCAGATAGATAAATTTGGGAATAAAAGGATACCCACAACCTACTCTAATTAGTTCTTCCATGCCCTTTTAAGATTAAGAGATATAAAATGAATTTATGAAGCAGTGTAGATTTTTTTTTTCCTAGAATTTTACAAAAATGCTAGGACCCAATCTAGATGTGGCTACAAACCATCTCAAACTGCCCAATGAGCATCGAGGCATCAATCAAGAGGCTAGAATAATTCAACCCTACCATGCCGCCAATGTAGATGTGAAAGCTGACAAATTGATCAAATCAAACTTCATTAAAGAAGTGAAATACCCAAGGTGGATTTCTAGCATCATCCTAATTAAGAAGAAGAACATACAGACTAGGTTCTTCATTGAAATTAGATAACTTAACTAATATTTCCGGAAAGATAACTTCCCATTACCGATCAAAAAATTCTTGATCGATGAAACTGCTAGCTTCCAAGCCCTTTCATTTTTGTACAGATACTTAGGGTACAATCAAATCAAGATGAACGCAGAGGATAAAGAATCCACTACCTTCATAGAAACTCAGGGGATATTTTGATATCAGGTCATGCCCTTTGGCTTGAAGAATTCTAGCATCATATATTAATGCACCATGCACCATATCTTTAAACAGTTCTTTGAAAACATGGTCAGATGTTATGTCAATGATCTATTGGATAAATCCTTACAACAGTGTGATCACTTCATGGAACTTCAAACAATTTTAAACAATATGAGATAACATAGTCTTAAAATGGATATACTGAAATGTGATTTTGGGGTAACGTTAAGTAAATTCCCTGTATTTTTCGTATGCCACCACGACATTGAGGTGGACCTAGAGATTTTTTTTAGAAAAACTGAGATATGAATTGGTTCCCCAATTCATGCCCCAAAGGAAATTATTAAAATAAAAATTTCCAATACAAACACGATTTGTGAAAATCTCACAACATCATAGAATTGAGGGAAATACAATCTTGTGTGACATAAAAAAACATCCAAAAGAACACATTGGAACAAACCTATCTAGAACATATTTCCTCAGCCTAGGAGAAACCCCATCTAGATAGATTCTACAATCTCAATTAGACCCCTCAAAAGTATAAATATTCTACCATAAGGAGACACACCAAATCCATTATCTTATAATCTAGAAGATTTAAAATAAATGTGGTTTAATCCCCCTTTCTGTAACATATTAATGTAAGACAATAATATCATCTGTAAAGGCAGTAACTCCAAGAAAATCACCAAATCCTTATAAGCAGGGATCTACAGTATTTAGGAGAAAAAAAAGAATTATGAAATGAATAAAATGACATTAGTGATGTCATATCATAGTAGGTCACTTGATGCCATCAATATAACTAAAAACCTTGAAGTAATACCTGACACTGTGAAACTAGAAAAAAGAAACAGGACGACCAAACGCTCCCACAACAACATGAACCACATGATAGAATTTGATGTTCCTCACGATTCCACCAAAAAAAGAAAAAACTGAAAAATCAATCTGCTTTGAAAGATAACAGACCATAAAAAATTTGCTATAGAATACCAGAACAAGAGATATCAACCTTACCCGCTCTAGACTCATCATAGATAGTAAAGAAATCAAGTTATCCGTTCTGATTTTTGAAACCTCATGAGAGAATTAGATCACAATTATCCAGTATAGAAATCTTACATAATAGAATATTTCTCAAATCAGGGAATAATTCAACTTCAAAAAAAAAATAGAAATAAAACTGCTGCCTAATCCAAGAAAACTAACCATATAAGACACTAAGTAGAAGAAACTGTGAAAAAATCCCAAGAAAGAAATTTTTTTGAACAATGGAAGAAGTCATTACCATAGAATATCATTGAAGTTAAAATCAGTATTATTTTTATACTCATCCAAAATCCTTATGAACATATGATTTCTGATTTCATGATATTTCTCACCAGTAATAGTATTATTCCTATATTTTTGGAATATGATATCGTCTTTCTCCTCCATCTAATATTGGAATTCTTCCCACACCTCCTCCTCATTACAATAGTCATCTTTATACACAAGTTTCTATTTTACTTCATCATTATCCTCATCAGTGGAGTGATCCACCATAGTTTGGGATTTAGAGGGTTCCGTTATTTACTTTTTAGAGGCATCTAAGGATCATGCGAAAATGGTTATTTCAAGGTGAGAGTAATATCTACACTTTTTTTTTTGTTTTTTAGGATTTGGATTAAAGTATCCATCGTCATGAACTATTAGATTTTTCCCTTCCTAGTTGTTTATTTTAAATAGATACCCTCAATTTGATATGGTTGGTAATTATCCTCATGTGAGGACTCACTAGAATCTGAGAGTTCACCCTGCTCGTTGGTTTGAGTATCATGTGATTCCAAGTGCTCTTCTTATTACTATATTAGAGGAGGATGGATAGTGTTGGAATATGAGGCAACAAGAAAGGCATCAAAAAATCCTGAAATTCCCTTAGTTTTAGAAGGATGATCAATATTTACCACCTTATTCACATTAGTTTTATGCCTATTAGTTGGTATCATAGGTTGGTCAACATTAACCATCTATCTAACATTGATCATGTCTAATCTAATATGTTGCTTTCCTTTCTCAACCCAAGTAGATTTCTTGTCCTTAGGGAGTGCAGTATTATATCCAAAATCCTTTAGAGTGTTTCCAAGATTAAGGAACAAATGAAAATAATTGGGTAGTATTTTTTAAAAACCCTTCGGAAAGAATCTATATTCTCCATTCTAAATCCATATTTGAGAATGCATGTCCTAAGAAACATAATTTTAAATGAAAATACTTGAAACTGATGGTCTTGAGAGACTCCTCATTGCTAAATCCAGATTTAATGGATTGCCAATGAGTATGGAGATTAGAAATAGGGTAGGTTTCTTAAACAAATACATCAAAAGACCAGGGAAGCCAATCCAAACTAGGACAATGGGGGACTCAATATAGGGGTCGAAATCTGGGGTCCATTTAAGAACTTTCATAGAATAACCCCCAAGAACCATGATCATCTCACCCATAACCTATATTAATCATCCTCATAAGGAAAAAAATATGACATTGTAGGAGGTCAAGAGGCCGATGTGAAATCCCGAGAATCCAATGGTTTCAAGAGAATTTCTTAAATATTTAAATGAAGGCCTATGAGAGGAAAACTTCTCAACTAGAACAAAACAAATATCAGATACAAGAGTGTTTGCCCCTTTTTTTTATAAATAAATCTTCGATTGTCTGTGGTGACAAAAATGTTTAGGGTTAACTCAAAGATTAGGATCCACGATATCATTTGAGAAAGGCTTAGTGTTCGCAGTCATTTTTCTAGAAACAACATCGGTGAGAGATCCCAAATCAGGTTTCTCACTTGTTCACCCAGTATCATCCTCTCTATATATGGGAAAGAAACTCTTACATATCTAACCAATGTTCACATGTAGGTCATACAATCATACATCTGGACCTAGAGATGACGAGTTCTATTTTAGCGATTTCTCCCTACAAAAAATCTCAAAGAACTGAGGGGAATCGAATGGAACCTTTCCTAAATTCATAAATTCATAGCCAACATGGTTAGAAAATCTCCCCCCTTCACCAGGATAATGTTGAATAGAGTCTCCTACCAATGGGATATTGATTTCCAAAAATCCTTCGAAAGTATCATGAAATACTTGTTGCACCAACCAGTTTTGATGCCTCTAGTGGAATGGAGTCCAATCATATTCTATGTGGCTGCCATGGAATGCTCATTGGGTGCCCTATTCATATAGAAAAATGATGCAGGAAGTGAGAATAGTCTCTACTACCATAGTTAGACCATACTAGGTATCAAGACACGATATTCTGATATCAAAAAGAACTATCTCCCACTCATTTTTTGATGTGAAAAATATGAGGTACTACTTGTATCACCACAAAGTCTATCTAGTCTCTTGTATTGACCCACTCAAGTAAATCCTTAGTTTACACATGTTCACTACACACTTGGCTCGATATGTAGTCATTCTATAGTGATATTAAATTCAATTCATATCTTAGAAGTTGTAGAAAGGAGAAGCCCTAACTATTTTTCTCATAGCACATCCTGCCCTGAAAAATACACCAGAAGACACCGAGCTCCCAGATAAAGAGGTATTCTATTCCCATGACACTCCCCAAACATGGGAGATATACTTTTATGGAACCTCCCAAAGTCATGTCGGCACAATAATGGAAAACCCAAAGATAAATTGGGTTGGTCTAGGGATTGTGTTTGTGTCAGCAGAAATATCAGTTTTCCCTACTCTTTCTCACTGTCTAAAGGCTGCACAAATAATGAGTCTGAGTACCAATCCCACATCGATGGTTTGGAACTAGCTCTATAGCTGAACATAACATACCTGAATATTAAAGTGGACTCAGAACTAGTGATAAAGTAGATCAATGTTGAATATTCCATTAAAAAGGAAGAGCTGTCCCCCTCATTGAGTATATTAGGGGAATGATGGAAGCATTACCCTTTGATCCCACCTTTCATTATGTTCCCTAATCATAGAATTCTCATGTTGATGAACTAGCTAACTCAACCACCTTCCTTGCTGACCCTACTCAGGATGAATAAAAATTCAGTATCACACATTGAAGAATGTTCTCATCGATCGTCGTATGTGATATGGAAGAAATAAATCAGGTCAACACTGCCCCAGAGCACGATGAACCAATAACCACCCTTGAATAGATAGATCATATAATAGGTTATCTTAAAGACAAGACTATCCTAATGGATTATTTAGTAAGGGAACATATTTGACACTGGGAAGCAAACATCACTCTATAGGATGATCCAAATGAGAAAAAACTGCTCTAAAATGTGGGTTTGACATAATTCTCCTTAGGTTCATACCATAACGAGATGTTCTCACCATCATGGAGGAATTCCATGTAGGCTCTTACAGTTCCCATCAATCTAGAACCCAAATATCCCACCAAATCAGTAGGTTGAGATACTATTGGAAAACTATTATACAAGACTACGTGGAATTCACCAAGAAATTTCATGCATGCCATATTTATGAAAACTTCATCTATCATCCCCCATAATTTCAACATATGACTAAATATTCCTGACCATTTTCCATTTGGTGTATGGATATTGTGGGGACATGTCCTCTAGCCACATCTATGTAGTTCAAGTACATCCTCACTGCTACCAACTTCTCTTATAAGTAGTCCAAGGTAATTCCCCTCAAGGAAGTTAGGATGAATAATATCGTCAACTTCATGAAGTCCCATGTCATCACTAGGTTCGAAGTCCCTCACACTGTATTAATGGATAACAACACCAACTTCTGTTCCACAAAGTTGAAAAAGCTGTAACAGGAGTACAATATAGAGTCCAATCACTCATCCTGTAATCATGCATCGACTAATGGAGAGATAGAGGCCTTCAGTATGACTCTATCAAATATAATCTAGAAGATGGTGAACAAGGATAACAAGTCTTGTCCAGATAAACTCCTCTATGATTTATGGGAGTATCATTCTACCACATGTACTACTACACAAGAAACTCTATACTTATTGGTGTACAGGACTGAGGTAGTGTTACCTATAGAGTTCCTGCTTCCCTCACTTCGAATAGCCATTTGCGAAAAACTCTCATATGATGAAAAATATCAAAAGTAGCTGGATATGTTGGAACAGTTGGATGAGAAGATACTTTGAACACTGCACAACCTTTAGGTTCACCAGAATGGGATTGCACGAGCCTTCAATAAGAAACTTTGACTCCGTTCATTCCTATAAGGAGAAATGGTGCTGGTTCTGAGAACCCCAATATTACATGGAAATAATCCCCTGAAATTGGATCAAAAATGGGAAGGACCTTTCATCATACATAAGTTCTATCATAATGTAGCCTACTCATTGGACACAATGGATGGGGAGCATGTCACACCACCCACCAATGTAGGATTTATCAAGAAATAATTTGCATAGTTGTCTTCATGAGGAAGTCCACATCAGTGTAAGTCCCATAATTCATCCAAGGTATATGCCATTAAACTATACAAGTTTTTCTTGGTAGCAAGATGTTAAAATGTGAGTCATCCTTATTCCTGACCACATGAATTTAAACTGTATGGAGTCTATACTTTCTTCAAGATGCTAAACTATACAGTTCTCTAAGAACTATGTGTGGATTGATTCTTATCATCACATGATACATAGTCATGCCTGAACCTCTGTTTTTGGGACTAGCTGCAGGATTATTTTCCTTTCACGACTGGTGATCCAGTGTGCTTACTGCACGACATTAAACTTCATAGATGCAGATTTTCCCCCTTCATGATAGGTGGACCAATGTCCTCACAACATGGCATAAAACGTCACATATTCATGATATTCATCCCCATTAATTTTGAGTCACCTAAATCCTTACCACATGATGTTAAACTTCACGGTTATTCTAGAACTACATATGTATTGATTCTCATTTTCAAATGGGATACGTAGGGACACCTTGATCTTGTATCTTGGTCCAGCCACCACATGATGCACAATACCCCTATCCTACATGGGCCCCTTATCGCTCTTTGTTTCTCACACTGATCATGGCTCACGTGGCCTTAGGAAATATCTCAAAGGCATCCCCACATGAACAAGGCATATCGGCTTAGACAACCTCTCGTCCCCACCACATGACCTTAACTACATGGAATATCCATAACTATCTGTGGTTTGATTATCATTTTCAAGAGATATATAGTGATTCCCAGATTTCATCCTTGGGACCAACCCCAACATCTCAATTTACCCACATCAGTATACCTCCATCCTCACTGCATGATGTTAAGATTCATGGAATTTTCATAACTACATGTGTAGACCATCTCCCACTTTTCAATCCTTATTAAAGGACTATAAGAGATATACCTCAGTCAAATAGAATATGGGGTGATTTCACAATAATTCAAGAGGACCTAAAATCCATATACCATATTTCACATCTCATGCATCTAAGGAAACCATAACCTTACATTTTCCTTATAAAAGATGTCCGGATTCAAAGAAACTTTTCTTTCCTATGCATACATGCCCATGGATCCTGCATATGCACCTATGGCCATCAACCGAATGCATCACTCTGAAAAATGACATTCTAATCCTTATGGTCTCTGACATCGTCATGGAAGAACTCAACACCTCAACATGTGTGAACCAATCCTTGTATGACTATCCCATATCATCACTCATTACCTGAGAAGTGACGACCATGATTTACAACATCTACACCCCATGCTTTAGAATATTTTGGAGCACTCTTAACCCTAGAAATCATAATTAAGCTCTTGTGTATCATTCTCCATATTAGGTCTATGTCAGTCATGACCTTAAACTGCTTGCATTTTGGTCAATGTTGTACGACCTTAAACTCTAGCACATAATGGTCAAAATCACAAGACCTTAAAATTCTATCAAAAGAGACACAAAACTTTTCAGGTCGAAAACTAGCAAAGGGAGACTTGAGAAAAAGTCAAGTCAATGATCGCTAAAATATTCATCCATAGAGTTTAGGAAAAAATTAGGGCACAAACATAAAAGGAATAAAGCTAATAGGTTCTACCTTATAGCCCTAAAAAATTCAGGCTATGCTCACTGGATCCACTGGTCTGGGAAAAAGTTAGAGCAACATTTGTCACATCTCCTCACCATGAGAATGTGTTTGCTGTGCGGTGATATAAATTTTAGGGTACTCGAACCCTCCTTGGATTTTAAACTTTCTAGAAATCAAACTTCATGATTTGGGGTATATCAAGTCACCATAACCTTCCATGGCCCTTGGAAAGGATGTCCAACTTCAAGGACCCTTCACATGACTATGAATACATGTCGATGGATCCTGCATATGCGCCTATGGTTGTCACCCAAATGGATCACTCTGAAAAAGGAAATTCTAATTATCATGAGCCTTGACATCATCGTGGAAGTACTGAACACCTCAATGTGTCTAAAAAATCTCTATATGATTGTCCCATATCTTTATCTTAACTCAATCAATCTGAATCATGATTTTTTATCCCCTCAAGAAACTATCCAAGAAGATTTGATGTCCTCATCATTACATCACTATGTTTTTCACCCTTTCTCAAGGACATACTACAACACTTAATTTACTAACCATTGATGGCCCACACTTAATGATTCAAAACCACAGGTTGTATGGATCAAGCTTCTCATTAAGAGCTAAACTACCCTAGGATGCCAGAACCCTACCTGGATAGCTTTCTTCCCATACCCAAATTCATCATCTAGATGTTTGAGTCTTAGAAAATCCATCATAGCCCTAAAAAAAGTGTATAACTTTTTTCGATTGGCATACTACCAATGCATAAGGGTCCTGACCCTCTAACTAAATGAATATTATCCTTTCCATAAAGGGGATTCAATCCTTATGATCCTTAGAAACACTATGGAAGAACCTGATATTCTATAATGTCTTAGGAAATTCCCGACATATCTACACCATCTCATATTCATAGACTCAAACTTTTGGGTTATGATTTACACCATCCATACTCCAACTATCCAGGAAGTTGTAGTATCCCTAGTATTCCTTCCCTAGTCATATTACTTTCATGAATCTTCCATAAACCTTGGAAAAGATACCCATCTTAAAGGGCCCTTTACTTGACTATGCATAAATGCCTACGACTTCTGCATGTGTGCCTATGGCCATCAACCAAATATGTTTCTCTGAAAAAAGGGCATTCTGATCCTCGCAATCCTTCGCAATACCATGGTAGCACTCGACACCTCAGAGTGCTTTAGGAAATTCCTGGTATGTTTCCACCATTTCCCATGATCATGAAGAATGTCTGAGCTAAAAGACCCTAAACTAAAGCAATATTAGGTATGAGCTAAAAGACCATAAACTAATGAAATATGAGGTTCGAACTAAAAACCCTAAACTAAAGCAATATGAGGTATGAGATAAAATATCCTAAACTAAAGCAATATGAGGTCCAGGATAACAGACCCTAAACTAAAGCAATATCATATCTGAGCTAAAATGCCCAAAACTAAATCAATATGAGGTCCAAGATAAAATACCATAAACTAAAGCAATATGAGGTCCGATCTAAAAGACCCTAAACTAAAGCAATATGAGATTCAAGATAAAATGCCCTGAACTAAAGAAATATGATTTCTGAGATAAAAGACCCTAAACTAAAGCAATATGTGGTTCGAGCGAAAAGAATCTAAACTAAATAAATATTAGGTCTGAGCTAAAATACCCTAAACTAAAGAAATATTAGGTCTGAGCTAAAAGACCCTAAAATAGAGAAATATGAGGTCTTAGCTAAAAGACCTTAAACTAATGCAATATCAAGTATGATCTAAAATATATTAGACTAAATAAATTTTAGGTCCAAGCTAAAAGACCCTAAACTAAAGAATGACAGTAGTTTAGTATGAAGAAGCTTATAAGGATCACCATATAGATTTGCGGCATCAAACTATGCTGGCCCATCCTATCGGCTTCAGAAAAAAATAAAGCATTTAATCTTTAGGACATATCTCTTACCTATGTGATCCCTCTACAAGTCAAGTGATCTCAAGATAGCTGGAACAGATTACCAATACCAAATCTCATGTGATTGAGCATCCATAAGAATTTCCAAAAGGGAATTTGTTAGAGTTTCAACATTCAGTTCCAGGCATTCAGGTATATTCAATATAATGTTGGGGATGGGTATCGATGAAGACTTCTAAAAATAACGAAGTAACGAGCTATCATACACATCATGAGAAAAGAAAAACTAGAAAATATCATATGAAGTTCAACAATACTATTCATTGATACCAAATTAAGGTAGGGATCTCCACATGTCAAAGCCTCTTCTATAAACATACGATCCAAAACATGATCACAAAATTTTTCTGTAATATCATTTGCTCGGATGAGTCCTTAAGATCAGAAAGTCTTATCTCCAATAAGGCTACATATTGGAAAAATTGGTCGATAGGTTTAGTATCCACCTCTAAAACATGTTTCATATCCTCCACTTAGATAACGACATCAAGTCTGTCTTTATCATCCATATCGAGGAGTCCTTTCTACTCCAGCATAGTCTACCCCAATGTCTGGAATGCATGATGGATTCAAGATAGTTTTGTCTAAAGGTAGTAAATTTCAGACTGAAGAAAATTAATTTCAGATTGGAAATGATCAGTTTGAGCCTTCCTAGCATTAATTGCATCCTGGTGAGTACCATCCTCCATCACACGTTTGTTAGATTCATTCACACCTCCACTCTAATTCTGCTTCATGAAAGAGGAAGCCTCAGCAGCTTCTACCCTCAACTCCAGGTCCCTCTTCTGTTATCTCATAGAGATTACCACATTTACCTGATAATGAAGGGAAGAATAGTCAAAAACTTTGTAGTCGAGGGCGGGGAACATGAATCAGATATGAACTAATCGATATTTCAGCTCATTGAATGAGGTTTATGACACTAAAATCCATATATCCCTCCAAATCTATCACTGCATTGATTGATGTAGTGTTGCAGACCTGAGACCATGGTCTAGTTTTATCTTGGGTATGGGAACATACTCTAGAACAAGATCACTCATAGACAATGTTGTGCCCATGGTCTTCGATGATGAAGGGAGAGAACCAGCCTCTGCGTTGGTAGACCCGGTTAGAGGAACTCCCTGAGGGGTAGGCACCAAAGACTCTAAACTTTAGGGCGAGGGAACTATAGTAAGGAATGAAGGAATATGTTAATTATTAGATGGATTACATAGTATAGACAAATACCACCAGATGTGTTCAAGGTTAGGAACATACCTTTTTCGGCCGCATCACCCGCAACATCCACCACCTCAACACCATACTTAAGAGAATATACAACTCCTTCCTGCAATGAATGAATTTGCGGAACCTTCGATTCCTTCTCAGCAGAAGTACTTCTCTTTCCACCTTTGAGGACTACTAGAATAAAAGATAATATTAGGAGGTATGACAAAGGTAAAAAAAGGGTCTATCCATGAAGAAGTACTTAACTTCTTCAAGACTCACCCATATACCGGCCAATGTAGCAGAAGAATAGCCACCTACATCAGTACCCTCAAAAAATGCTTCCATCTGCACTAGAACAGACATTACACTTGATGAAATGTCTACAGTAGGAAACGAATGCGATTAAATGGGAACCTAGGCCATATCCGTTTCTTGATGGATAGGGTCTAGTAGTGGTGGATCTGTTGGATCCAACAAACACTCATCCGCATCCTCAAAAGTAGACATGTTCTCTTCTAAATGAGCCCGGTGAGGACCTGTACATTCTCAAAAAATCGTGAATGCACTTCCAGAAAAATATAAGATATATAGGGGAATCAAATACCCTTATTACTTGGGAGTTTCAGAGGAGAAGGATCAGACAATTTATATTGCTTCATTTTCCTTTTCTTCATCCTTTCTGAAGAAGGGCCTCCAGAGGGCATTGAATTTGGAACTATCACCTCAGAAGGGGTAATTGTTGCCCTCATCTTAGCATGTCGATATAGGGACCCTTAATCATCAACTCCCTGGTCACCACCAAATTCCTCCCCCCCAATCATACTGTGGGAACTATATTCAAGGACCATAGGTCTAGATAATCTTCAATAGCCTCTTCCTACGACTATATGTATAAAATATGTCAATACCATAAAAGGCACTACAACACCTTTAGAGCCACAGTAGACCCAGACTCACTGCTTCCTCAGTAACATGGCATCCCTTCATCCACAACAATCTAAAGTGTGCCTGATAGAACCATTTGGTGGACTCATGAAAAACTAAATATCTAACCTTAGGGACTCTCCAAGACAACATCAATACCTCCGAGGTGGTCAATCACTTCCTCAAGATGTTCTTCAAAGGTAATGCCATGAGGCGCAACGATATAAGCATAACCATCCAAAAGCACCTATAAGAGGAACAATATGCCCCAGAGGGTAGCTTTAGAATACTTTTCCTTCTAGATCACCCATTGCTGAGACATGATAGGAAACATCAACTCACACACATCCCCTGTATCCATGATATTAGATGCCTTTGCTGGAAATGGTAAACGTTTGATTTCCTTGCGAGGAGCTACTGCAGCTTCTGACCATTTAGAAGCCAAATGCTTTCTAGGCCTTGGATTGTATTCAACTACTGGGGGTCAGCATGCCTCACTCACCAAATTGAATAATTTCCCATTGGGATATGAGTGATTACAAACATCCGCATAACCTTGGGATAAGTTGATTGGTGGATCATGAGGAGGAAGACATAATACTGCACTAGTTTCTTCTATGGTAAACATTATCCAAAATTGGTGAGCTACCCACTATGGAAAAACCCGTTATTTGCGACAGGAAAGGGTCTTGTCCCAAATAGTTAGTTATTTGTGATGGGAAGAGGTTATCCCGTCACAAATGGTTTGTCCCGCACTGTGCACCAAACCAAGGGAAGGGTATTTACGATGGGTAGTTTTCACCCGTCATAAATAACCTTCTGAGGGCTTTCATATTTGCGATGAGTCCTATCGCAAATACCCTTTTTATCTACCACCTCCTAATTAATAGGGGTTTATTATTTGCGACGGGTCCCATTGCAAAAACCAAGTTAAGGGCCACCTAATTAATAGGGGATTCATATTTGCAACAAGACCCATCACAAATATGCCTGACACAAATAATCTGATATATATATATATATATATATATATATATCCCCACCCGTTCTTTTTTTCATTCACATCTCTCTCAACTCATCTCTCTCTAAACTCTCATATTTCCCTCTAATTTTTTCAAAAGTTTAAAATTTCATATTGGAGCGATTTTCAATCCTTGCAACGTACAAAAGATCACGTTTCAAGGTATTTATCTATTGATTTTATTTTTTAGTTGATTCATTTAATTTTTTGTTAGTTATAATTATTGTTAATCAGAGATAATTAAATTAATTTAGAATTAGATAGTTTTATTTTTCACTATTTATTTTTACAATTATGTTGTTTCATTAGTAATAAATACTATTAAATTTTAATTATTTGTAATAATTAGTAATAATTATTAATAAACAGAAATAAATAGTAATAATTAGTAGCACTTAGTAATAATTAGTAATAATTTGTAATAAATAGTAATAAATAGTAATAATTAGTAAAAAATTGGAATAAATTCGAATAGATCCGAATAATTAGAACAAATTAGTAATAATTAGGAATAATTCAGAATAATTTGGAATAAATAAGAATAATTAAGAATAAATTATAAAAATTATTAATAATTTGTAATAAATAGGTATAATTAGTAATAATTAGTTATAATTAGTAATAATTAGTAATAACTAGTAATAATTAGTAATAATTAGAATTAATTTGGTAATAGTTAGTAATAATTAGTAATAATTACGTACTAATTAGTAATAATTAGTAATAATTAGGAATATTTAGTAATAATTTGTAATAAATAGGTATAATTAGTAATAATTAGTAATAATTACTAATAAATAAGTACAATTAGTAATAATTAGTAATAAATAGGTATAATTATTAATAATTAGTTATAAATAGGTATAATTAGTAATAATTAAAAAAATAGGTATAATTAGTAATAATTAGTAATAATTAGTTATAATCACGTATAATTAGTAGTAATTAGTAATAATTAGTAATAAATAGTAATAAATAGGTATAATTAGTAAAAAATTACTAATAAATAGGTATAATTAATAACAATTACTAATAAATTGGTATAATTAGTAATAAATAGGTGTAATTTTTAATAAATAGGTATAATTAGTAACAGTTAGTAATAAATAGATATAATTAGTGACAATTAGTAATAATTAGTAACAATTAGTAATGATTAGTAATAATTAATAATAATTAGTAATAAAAATGTATAATTAGTGATAAAAATGCATAATTAGTAATAATTAGTAATAAATAGGTATAATTAGTTATAATTAGTAATAAATAGCCACAATTAGTAATAATTAGTAACAAATAGGTACAATTTGTAATAATTTGTAATAAATAGGTGTAATTAGTAAAAATTAGTAATAAATAGGTATAATTAGTAACAGTTAGTAATAATTAGTAATAATTAGGTATAATTAGTAATAATTAGTAAGAAATAGTTATATTTAGTAATAATTAGTAATAAATAGTAATAAATAGGTATAATTAGTAATAATTAGTAATAAATAGGTATAATTAGTAATAATTAGTAATAAATAGTTTTAATTAGTAATGAATAGTAACAAATAGGTATAATTAGTAATAATTAGTAATAAATAGGTATAATTAGTAATAATTAGTAAAAATTTGTAAAAAATAGTAATAAATGGGTATAATTAGTAATAAAGAGGTATGATTAGTAAAAATTAGGTATAATTAGTAATAATTAGGTATAATTAGGTATGATTTGTAATAAATAGTTATAATTAGTAATAATTAGTAATAATTAGTAATAATTCGGTATAATTGGTAATAATTAGTAATAAAAATGTTCAAATAGTAATAATAAGTAATAAATTAGTATAATTAGAAATAATTAGTAATAATTAGTAGTAATTAGCAATAAATAGGTATAATTAGTAGTAAATAGGTATAATTAGTAATAATTAGTAATAAATAGGTATAATTAGTAATAATTAGTAGTAAATCATTATAAAAAGTAATAATTACTAATAAATAGGTATAATTAGAAATAATTTGTAATAAATAGGTATAATGAGTTATAATTAGTAATAAATAGGTATAATTAGTAATAATTATTAATAACTAGGTATAATTAGTAATAATTAGTAATAAATAGGTATAATTAGTAATAAATAGGTATAAATAGTAATAATTAGTAGTAAGAAATAATTAGTAGTAATTAGTAGTAATTGGAAATAATTAGTAGTAATTATCAGTAAATAGAAATAATTATTAATAAATAGTAATAAATAGTAATAAATTGAAATAATTATCAGTGATTAGTAACAAATAATGTTAATTAGGAATAATTAGTAATAAGCACTAATTAGTAGAAATTAGCAGTAATTTATAGTAATTATGATTTTTTAGTAGTAATTAGCAGTAATTAGTAATAAATTTTTATAAATAGTAATAAATAGTGGTAATTAGAGTTAATTGGTAATAAATAGAAGTAATTCGCGATAATTAGAAATATTAAACTTTATTATTTTTTGAATATTTTTTTTCATATATTAAACTATTCATAATAAACTAGTTATTTTATATTTTTAGGGAAATATTGTATAAGGAAGTTGACCATAGACATTATTTGATGATCATGCTTAGATAAATCAACATAGGAATCCAAATGGTTCTGGTATAAATCCTATATATATTGAGGGTGTTGAAACTTTCTTATCATTTGAATCATCAAAACCAGAATTTATTTCAGAAGGGAAAATTAAGTGTCAATGTAAAAAATGTGGTATGAGGAAATTTGAAAAATTTGACAACTTTAGGGGTCATCTATTGCATTTTGGTTTTCAAACAGATTATGTTTTTTTTGTATAAACATGTTGAATGCAGTTCCAGGTAAGATACTAGTAATTTGGTTCTAGATCCCTCATGGCTTCAAAATTTTGTACATGATGTGGTAGGTCCATCTTTTCAACAATCTAAAACTTAGGATGATATTGATTAAACACCAAAGTTGGAACCATATCAATTTTAAGAGTTATTGTGGTCTATTGAGGATGGTGTATATCCTGGTAACAAGATAATGAAATTTGAAGAAGTTGAAAAATTTATGGATATTAAATCAGATAATGGAATGTCAAAGAAATTTTTTGATCAGATATTATCTTTTCTTAAAGCACTATTACCTAAAAGAAATGTGTTTATTGAAAATTTATATATGATAAAGAGGTTGGTTTTTAATCCAGGTCTTGGTTATCAGAAGATTCATGAATGTTCAAATGATTACATCTTATATTATGAGTAAAATGCGTTGTTGGATAGTTATACCACCTATGGAAAATCAAGGTATAAAGAGGATCAACTAAGGAAGTCTGGCCTAATTATTTTAAAATAGTTGATGTATTTCCTACTTACACCTAGATTGCAGCGTTTATTTATATCTCCAAACATAGAAACATTGATGTCATGGCACAAAAACAATATTTCAACTGGTAAAAGATTAAATCATCCCTCTGATGGTGATCCATGGAAATATTTTGAGAAATTACATCTGTCTTTTGATTTAGAAGCATGAAACATATGATTGGGTCTTTATACTGAGGGTTTCTATCCATTTGGTTCTTACAAGGTTAGTATTCATGTTGGAATGTATTTATAAGTCCGTAAAATTTAACTCCTTAGATATTGATGAATGATCCATATATATTTTTTACCTTATTAATTGTAGGACATCCAAAAAAAGAATATTTATATTTATTTGAAACCATTGATTGAGAAGTTAAATTCATTTTAGAGTAATGGTGTCAGTACATATGATGTTACTATGAAAAAAATTTCCTACTAAAAACTACCTTGATGCAGATAATTAGTGACTTCCCAGTATATGGAATGTTATCTGTCTAGAGTAAAAAAACATGTATATACTATATGATAGAAATAAAAGTGTTTATCGTCATCAATGGAAGAAAAAATTATTTTTTAGACTGTCATCATAAATTCCATCCTACCGATCATCCTTTTTCCGAGGCACAAAAATCATTTCAAAAAAGGAAAATTGAATGATATGGACCTCCAACAGTGATATTAGGTATGGAGTTAAATTCATTTGTCTCTTCATTAACTCTCATTACATTTGGACCAACTATAAACCAACAAAAAATTGGTGTCTTTGAGAAAGAACACAATTGGATAAAACATATCATTTTTTGGGATCATCCATATTGGTCTGATTTGTTAGTCTATCACATGTAAGATTTCATGCATATTGAGAAGAAGTGTGTTGAAAATATATTTTATTCAGTTTTGGATGAACCTTGTAAGATTAATGATAATGTAAAGGCCTAATTAGATCTCTCCCAAATTTGTAAGCGGCCAAAACTTATTTTTTTTGAAAATGTCAGATCATAGAAGTTATTGAATCCAAAAGTATCTTATACACTTTACAACAATAATAGATTATTATTTTGTCATTGTATTATATATTTGATACTTTTTGATAGTTATGTATCTATTTTGGGAAGATGTGTCAGAAATGGTCATATTACCGGATTAAAAATTTATGATTGTCATGTTATAATGGAAATACTTCTGCCAATTAGATTAAGAGGTTTGTTGAATTATATGATTTGGGATGTGCTAACAGACATATCATATTTTTTCAAAGACATTTGTGGGGATACAATAGACTAAGATGCACTAAATAGACTATAAAAAGATATTGTTTTAATTTTATGTAAACTAGAAAAAATATTCTCACTGACTTTCTTTGACTAAATGAAATATTTTATATTACATTTTACACATGAAGAAAAATTTAGAGCTCCAATACAGTTCTGATGGATGTACCCATTCGAGATATGATTGTAGAAATTGAAGAAAAAAGTATGTAACAAAACATCGATTAAAGGATCAATTGGAGAAACTTATTTACAGAGGAATTTTTTCTTCTCTCGTTATTTTCAATCTGAATATCCCTCAAAACACAACCGCATCAGATGTAATGAGGAAAATGTTAAAGATAAAATGATAAATAAATTATTAGTTTTTAATCAGCCAGAACTTGGCTATGGTGGAGTTCAAGAACGTTGACTTTTAGATGATGAAAATCACAGAGCGCATACATATGTTCTGATCAACTGTGAATAAATGACACCATTTATATTATGAGTGCTCCTATTACATATTCTATAATCTTTGTTACAATGAATTAATATTATTTTATTTGTAGGTTATATGATAATCATATCAAGAAACAACTTCCACAAATTACAGTAGCTATTCTTGATGACCGTTAGGAAAATATTTTTCCTACTAATTTAAAAAAATGGTAACATAAATTATTTATGGTTTAACATATAAAATCAATTTATTACTTATTATATTGATAATTGTTTTTGAAATTTCATGAATCTAAACATGCTGATTAAATTAATAATCGATTGTGTGTTTTGAGTAACCCACCACCCAAAATGGTTAAATATTATAATGAATATGTGGTAAATTGTTTTCGATTTTATACATGCAAATATGGGGAATAAAAAAACAATAAATAATGGTGTTTTATTAAGAGGATCCCAACATAGAGAAATTGAAGTTGAATTTTACAGAATGCTGTGAGAAATTATTGAACTGTATTATTTGGCATAGAATTACATATTGATGTTTAAATGTTAGCGGTTGGATACTGAGAGAGGATTGAGTGTTCATTCGATCTATAGAATCATTGATATTAAATATAAAATCCTTCTTGTAGTAAATGAACCATTTTTATTAGCTCAATAAGAACATCAAATTTATTATGAAAATTATTGTGCTGCTTTAATAGAGTTGGGTGATTAGTGGAGCATAATAAAAATGAAATCTCAGGAAAATCAATTTATTCAAAGTGAATGTGGTTCCGCTGAAGTTCAAGGAATTAGATTTTTTCAAGAGACTACTCCAAATATATATTTTTCTCTAAGAGACATGAATATCAATGATGAGACACCATAGTTAAGGGTCGATGGTGATGATGATGTCAATGATGTAATAAATGAGTTTTAAATGGCAGGAGATAATGGAACTAAAACTCATATAGAAATTGATGATGCTGAGAAGGAATATGAAGATATTAACACCATCAGATATGAATATGAAGATGAACATGAATATTAACACATTTAAATATTGTTTATATTCATATATAATATATATCTATATATAATTGTTTTTTTCCACAGTTTTATAATAAAAATCATTTCATGTTTCAGATGGAATCACATATGTTTTGTGAGTTTGAGGTGGGTGGTTTAACTAATGACGAGAAAGATGTTGGATCATTTGACCCTCAAACTACAGGTGGTTTAGGGAGGACTCATAGAGGGTGTTATCTAGCATTATTGATGACTCTTGAACCTATTTCCAAGTGAAGTTCACATCTTGGATTTGATCCATGCATGAATAGGCTTGTTTACTTGTGTATTTTAGTTAGTTTTCATTAATTATAATTAATTTTTTATATACTTATTGTCTGATTATTTGTTCTTTTTCAAATATTTTCACATATAACTATTGGACACAGAAGCACTATATTGCAGAATTATTTTTTTGGAGCATGAATCACATGGGATCAGATTCTCATTGATGTTCAACACTGCATGTTTAATCATTTGCTGGTACACAAATACATAATATTTATTTTGAAATTTAATTAATTAATTACTTGATATTATTAATTATTTGAAGGGTTTATGGTATCCCATCAATGAGACCATACATGAAACTATCTTGGAGGCATGTGAGGGGTTTATTTGTGAGTGTTGCCATCAGGTTTTGCATAATTTAATAAGGAAAGTAAGGATAAAAGTAGTTGTGATAGATTTTGATGAGTCTTATTGCACCGAATGACTTGATTACATTTCATCTCAGGTTTGGGATGGATTATGTTCACACTATACAGGTGATTGTTTTTAGAGGAGATTGTTGGTAGGTTGAAAAAATGGGGAAGATAGGAGGTGACACATCGAACAGGTTTTCGTACATTTAGTACGCATAGAGAATATATGGTAAGTATTTTTTTAATTAATTTGTATAAATTTAAATGTAAACTGTTTATTTTATATTCATATTGTAAGTTGAACAACTCGATATTATGGATTTTTACATTTATGGGAGGATGTATAGTGATCCTATCACTCGAGATATTAAAGGTGATTTCCAGCGTTAGATTGTAGTTAGTGGAATTTCTTTTTGAGTTTTTAAATTAATTGAAAATAATATTGTAACTATTTTAATTTTAAATTGAAATTTAAGGAGTAATATGAGGCCCCAACATCACAGTCGTAGATAGAGAGTGACACTGATACCGAGGATCAAACTAGTTCCCACTAATTTGATGAGGCAACATGGATGCAGGTGACCCAGTCTGCCTTTGAGAAAGGCCGAGTTGTTGGTATCAACTCTCAATTGACACCTGAGAGTTATTATGGGACCATTGTAATATCAGCGTGTAGCTCGAGAGAAGCTTGTGGAGAGTCATCATCATATGATGCACATTATCAGGAGTATTTGAGAGCTTAGGGTGTACTTATGGAGAGTATACATAGGGAGTATGAAGAGCTCCATCAATAGTAGCAACAACAGCAGAACGAGATGCATCGATGGTAGTAGTAGCAGCACGAGTAGATAATGGAGTACATGCATCATCTATCACATGGTTTAGGGATGAAGTTCCCTCCACCATCTCCTCTAGCTCCTCCATCTTCTCCAG
The DNA here is from genome assembly GCA_963277665.1 of Viscum album. NCBI lineage: Eukaryota > Viridiplantae > Streptophyta > Magnoliopsida > Santalales > Viscaceae > Viscum > Viscum album. Next base: position 1,350,294,676 of record OY728159.1, on the reverse strand, counting down.
AAGACCCCCAATGTTGTATTTACATTTTATGATAAATTATTTGAATGTGATTTTTTTGTAATATTATATATTTACATTTCTACATAGTGTTTTCTTATATTATTGTGAATATTATGTTTTTTGTTATTATTATCATTATTTATTATTATATTACTTTATTATTTATTTAATTTTTTATTATTCTACATATTTTATTATTTATTTATTATTTTATTAAAATTATTATTTAATATAATTTTAATAATACTATTATTTTATTATTATTAGTATTTTTTATATTTTTAAAAATATTAATGTTTTTATTACTTTATAAATTTGTATTATTTTATTATTATTCTCATTAATATTAATTTATTATAATTATTAATATTATTATTAATATTATTAGTATTATTAATACTAATGTTATTATAATAATAATAATAATAATAATAATATTTATTATTATTATTATTTATAATATTAATATTTTTTATTAATATATTATTAATATTTTTTTTGTTATTATTATTTAATATTATTTTATTATTAGTAATAATATTTTATTAAATTTTATTAATATTAATATTAATATTTTTTTAATGTTTTTTGCGATGGGCCCATCACAAATAATTATTTACTATAGGCTCGTCACAGCTATGTACTTGCGACATACCCATCAGAAAAGGTTTTTAAATAACATGGGTAAACTAATTGCGATGGGAGAATTTCCTTTCAGAAATAGTATTTTTTTGTGACAGGCTTTCGAAAAGAATAATATTTGCAACACGGTTTTTTGCAACTGGTCATTTGTGACAGGATCCCATCGTAATTGATCCATAAAAAATAACTAAATTTTCAGTAGTGAACATTGGGTGTTCCTCAGATCTAACATGGCTAGATCTTGATTGGTTGTAAAAAAATTGGTGACTAAACCGGCATGGTGTGTACCACTCACAAATGAGGTCCCCGTAAATACGGGTAGAAAGAACTCCCTTGCAAAGAGACATCTTGTAAGAACGTTCTTCTAGGTTAGCCTTTCCATTGTCAAAAAAACTACCTATCGGCATAGGCCCATATGTCCTGGAGGAGAAACGTTCATAACATTTCATAAAATACCTGATCTCTCAATCTTTCAAAAAAATGGGTCTTACTCCATTAATTCATTGAGGGTACGGTATAGAGACAATATTAGGTATTTCATGAAGGTTTAGGTACTCATAACCCCCTTGGTCATCCCCCATCCAACCCCATAGTACTTGGAATGGGATCGAGATTCTGTAAGGGGCTTCTCCCTAATAAACATTGTACAGGAGGCGGTAGAGCTACGCTAGCATGGGGATCGCCAGTCCAACATGCTTTTCCCCATCCATCATAGTTTCCATCATGAAAGTGGATACTCTGACACCCGTTTCACTTTCTTTCGAAGTAATTACCCACTTAGGTACATGGCATGGAAAACAGCTAATTGGACCAACCGATCAACATAAGGGACAACCTCCCACCCCCAATATCTAAATTTTCTGCCATTAAATGTGGGCTAATAATCACCCAGTGCACTATGAGAATCCTTCATAAGCCAAGTCCTCATCTTTCTAACCTCCAGCTCAGATCCAGTCTTCTGAATGAAGTACTCTACCCATGTTTTGAAAGGGATGTCTGCCCTAGGAAGCACCCCTTTTGGATGGGTCTTCTCAACCAGTTTAATCAGCTCTTGGGTTAATGGAGTATTCTTGGTCACATCATCCCAAGAAGACGGAGGAGGAAAGAATTATTCATACATGTTACTGAGTATAGGTACACTAAAAAGCTATTACATTTCCTGAAGACTGATGCCAACCTTGTTGTGTGTAAGATGGAAAGTGTTCGTATCTGGGCTCCAGCGACTAAGAATCCCCACCATCAAATTCTTGTTATAATAGGTCAATGCTTGTGATATCCAAGAAGCCTCATATATTTCTATTTTCTTTGGATCCCTGGGGAATTCATAAATAATACATTGAACCCATAAGTTCTATCCCCATTCCAATCCATAACTTCATCCCAATCATAATTTCCAGCTAGAGGTCCATCCATATGTTTGATCGGAGGTGGATTGACACATTATTGAGTGATACATATGAACATCCTAGTTAGACACATGATCAATCCTGTGAAAGTTTTTTGACATAAATTCCAATAGATAACCATCCTCATAGACCCCTTTATAGATAATGTGACCCCTTGGAGAAATGTTTGCTCGAAAAGTATTCTGGGCCCTCCGAATCCAGTAAGAGGTTATGAAAAATGAATTCAGTAGAGGGATGGAAGCATCATTGGTGAGTCCAAACCCATAAATGGGAAAGAATTCTGAAAGGGGATAGTTTTACAATTTTGATCCCATCAACTTAAGTAGACTATTGATATGAACTGACTAAATGACAACAAGTGGGATCAACACTGGATACTATGGAATCCCAAAGGGAAATTATTTCTCTGGCCTCCCTCTTAGAGGTCTTGTAAGTGGGATGATGAGAACCATAATCCATATAGAAATAATAAGTAGGCGCATGATAGACAAAGAAAACATAAAATATTATTGAAAATGGAGGCATGAAATTTCCAGTGACACCATGCGCATTTTATTATTCAGTAAGGGATTCATGGACCGCATAAAGGGTTCACGGATCACCTGATCTCCAGAAGACTTATGGGGAACATAAAATGCATAGGGCATCACACGAATCACATGACCCTCCTGAAGGCTTGCGATCACATGACCTAAACATGGTCATGCAAGTCCAAGCGATCAAATGATCAAGCTTCCAGATCTCGTGAGGCCCTCAAGGAAACCATATCCCTCATAGAGTAAGTCTAAGAAATTACCAAAGAGTAGTTCACAACTAGTTCAGATGAGTTCCTAAGAAAGAAGCAGTTGCACACAAGAGTTCTATAAGAACAAACTCACGGTGAAGGGATCACAATCAGGGAATGCAGTAGGATCTTATGACTAAAGAAAAGGAGGGAGTTCTCTGGAGGAGAAAGGGAGGACATTGGAATAAATTTCTTTCCACCCCAACCCCTATATATTTTCCATTACCTGTAATACCAAACAATTCTCATATGAACAAACATCACCTAAAACACTAGTTTGTGACAATTACAAGGACTCTTGTGGGAATTAGTTTTCCTTAGAACTGAGTCCACATCCCCTTGGACATCACTACTGAGGGGGGGGGGATTTTGATGCCCACTGGATGGACCTCGATAAAATAAAAAAGGAAGAATAATATGACTAAGACATAAAGAGTTCATGATCCTCTGAAGGACATGAAATCGAGTGACCATTTCAAGGTCATGTGAAGGATCCACTCATAGTGCACAACCCATGAGAAGTCCCATGGATCCCCCCTTCATCAAACCTTACTACTCTCTTGAAGGATCCCCAAACAACCAAATTAGTTCCCTAGGACACTTGGTATGGAAAGTTCTCTAAAAACCACCAAAAATACTTTGAAAATAAGGATGGATGATATTCAAAGATAGAGACCCCCAATAGTCATGAATCTCATGCTCCATATCATCATTAGGAAGAATAAAATCCCTTGGTGACATCTAGGAAGACTCGCAAGACCTCCTAACCTTTGTTGGATAAAATGAATGAGATAATTGGGAGGAAGTGAGAGGTGTTAGAGGTCACTTAAGGACACACAATAAGCTCCCTAGGTGATCCACAAGATGCCACAAGACCTCAACATCATTTTTTCCTCATCTCATGAATTCTCTTTGGCTTGTCAGACTTGCCGCACGAAAGTCCTTAGGCATGTCTAGGAACCCCCTTTGGAACTCTAAGGACATATGGATAGACTTTTCAACTAAATTCTTTTGTATAATCCATATGAACCATATTGTTCAGGTGAGACATCACTAAAAAATAGTGTAAAAATCCCAGAAATTGATCATAAAAACTCGCATAATCCCTAGACTTTGTAAAATAAAACAAAGGAGATAGAAATAGAAGAGTTGAGAGGTGTTCACAGTCACTGAAGGAGATGTGGTGCACCCCCAATGACCCAGAAGACACCACAAGTCCTCATCAACACATTTTCCTATCCTCGTGAGAGCCCTTTGGCTTGTCATACTCACCATGCGAAACTCCCCATGTAATTCCATGATGCTATAATGACAAAAAAATAGATTTTCCAAATAATACTCGTGCCCCCCAATGTGACCCATATCGGTAATGCAATGAATCGCCAAAAAATAGAAGAAATATCCTTGGAAACACACATGAATCCCAACGTTTGTCACATAAAACAAAGGGGATCAAAAGGGATGAGAAGAGAGGTGTTTGTGGTCACTGAAAGGAATGCGACACACCCAGTGCACCTGTGGTGCAGTCCTGTGAGACCCTTGGACAAACCATACTTGTCTCATGAGACCCCAAGACAAGTCACCCAAGGTCTTGGGAGTGTATTCTAATGGACGTTGGGATCTTTCCAAGGTCCTTGGACATATCATCCTGAAAAATTGGAACTCCTTCAATACGTCTTCATGATCAAACAAGTCCCCATTAATTGGCTATAATCCAATAAAGGGAGTTTTGATAGAAGAGACTGATAATCCTTGAAAATCAGGAGACTCACTTGGAGCAGTCCAAGGTAGAGACTCACAAAGACATGTAGCGCTAGACCCTTTCTCTGAGTCCTTCTTGAACTCATTCTAGATACACCGCACAAAGAGCATGACATCCGGGGTAGAGATGCCTATAAATTCCCCAATCCAATAAGAAGAAAGGGTTAAGCTATGAATATCTAGACTCTTAGATCCTGGATGATTCAAATCTCAGCCTCTATGTATTTCTTGGAGAAAATAATCACATGATCAACAACTTTCCATCAGGTAATACACTGATAGACGACTGGAGAAATCATATGCCACACATAAGGTCCTTCGTGTGATCATTTATAGATCATGTGAAGAACTTATAGGAAGACATGTGAAGATCATATCACATGTATTCCAAATCATGTGAGACTCAAATGAAATGGTAATGAATAAACCAAAGGCCTTCACAATGTAAGGGTTAGAACCGAGATTATAAGTGGAAGACTTAAGAGAAAGACATGCTAGTTGGACCTTGTACACTCTGTCTGAGTCACCCGAATACATGTGACAACACCAAGAAATGTCGCCTTGATCTTGAGACACTCCTCTAGTATGCCATCTGGGACACGTGGAATAATCCAAATATGTCCGAGCGAGTCAAATACCCCCATACTAACACCACATTGATCTTGAAAAACCCTCCGGGTTTGTCACCCAGGACATGTGATGTCTTTCAGACACATAGAATGACTCATATAATGACATTTTCTCATGTTTTCCATGTATCACGATGTCTTTGAGAGGTGTCATCCGGGATACATGATACCCCTCAAACTATTCCACATAAAATCTTACGAAACCCTACATAAGTGTCAAGAAAGGTCATGCGATGGATCCCAGGACATGCCGATTGGGTCATACGAAACCCTCTAGACAATAAGGTCATGCCAATAGGGAGTCCTAGGACTTTATAGCATTTTCTGTCCTTGGCGTGTAAGCCCAAAATATAGGGAAGCCTCAGTGTGTAAGCCCCAACATAAAGGTAAACATGACTAATCTAATTCCTTCTATACTCTGGATATGTAGGCCACCTCTCACAGAGGTTGACCTCCATATTGATCATTAAGGGAAATACTAGCATCTAAGTCCCTTATTCAAGGCAATGGAATTTATTATTTTCTACCCCTTGTTTCTCACAATGAGCATGGATAATATGGGATTAGGGAGTAGCAATGATCATATCATCTGCACTATAATCCCCCACAATGGTACATGGAAACCACAGTGTGTAATCCCTGACATAAACCAAACTATGATGAATCTGGTTAATTCCATAACCAGGATATGTAGGACACCTTTTTAAGGACCAAGATCAAATAAAACACCACTTTTAGTATAATTCATTCCACAACCCTAACGTCTCAAACAATGAGAATCAATTAGTCCCAGTAGATGCTCATCCTATCTCATCCTGCAGAGGATTGAAAAACCCACCAAGCTATGATGACTCTGACTCATTCCATAATTGAGATACATAATAGGTCTCTCTATGACCTGAGTCTCATTATAAACCATCTCAAGGTAGTCCAAGCGCATAATCCTTACATCATAACCAACGAAATGATAATCTTTAACCCCTTATTTCTCACACCAAGCATGGTCCACATGAGTTTAGTGATTCACGATAATCATATCATCTGTAATATGAGTCTCTATAATGACACGAGAAACCCTAATACAAGATAACTATGAAAAATTTGATTCACTCTATACTCAGGATATTTGGGACACCCCCTTAGGGTTCGAGCTCAAATATCTGGTGTCTTAGTACCCAAACATATGTTCTCACCGAATGAAATTAAACTGAACAAGATGAAAAAAATATATAGGTTTTTATTCCTACAATAATTAGGATATGTAGGATGCCTCATAATGGCTCAATCCCCTCCTCGGAATATTAACTACCTACTTACATGGAAACATGCTCTGAAGCACTTGGTTATATAGCTTCAGTATATACGAAACTTCCCATTACCAAAAAATGATGAAGAACCTCAGATATATATAGATGGATTCACTAAAGAGATCCTAGTCTTTTTCATATGAAATAGAAATAACTTATAATCATTTCATTAGGGTAACTAGTCCCATATTGAAATTAGGAAGATATTCACAAACATATATTAAATCTATAAGAGAGTCCTAGAGTATGTAATAATTCTCCCCAAAAGGGTGATATGAGCCTGACCTCCCATCCTCTCAACCAATACGAGTCCCCAAGAGTCTATGGGCTTGAAAACCTAGACGACAATAGGCCTTTAGAATGAAGCTCCATACCCATCTATGTATTAGCAAACTTTTGGGAGTTTATAGGGAAGAAAAAGTAGATGGTATACCATATGCATGCATTTGAGCATGGCATTAAAATATCCCTCAATAAAACCATCAAGGGGATCCCATCCTATGTCCATATCTAAACCCGATGAAACAATCACAAACATAATTTTATATTAATATTAATTTATAATGTTTCATGTTTTCTTCAAATAAAACATATGATTCCTTTTATTTTAGGTATTTTATTTTATAGAATGAGTTTTAAAGTAAAGGGATATATCAATAGAAAAAAATATACTTATGGGTTTAAAAATATATTTTTTGATTTTGATGATATGGATGAAATAATTTAGGTGTTTTATACATGTTATAGTACTTGCAAATTATTTATAATTTTGAGTGATCCTGATATATATCATGATGATGGATAAGCTTGATATATCTAATTACGATATTTGGGATCCATATGGCTCTCCAATGCATTGTTTAATGATTTTGTTATCTAGATAATTTTGTTGGAAGCTAATAGTTTTAATTATTTTAATAAAAAGGTTTCTTGAAAGATCTTTATATGAATGATGTACCAAGGTACCTGAATGACTTTTTTATGATTTATAATTAATTTTCATGGAAATAATTTGATTTTAAAAGATAATATAATGATATTTTGATTTTAAATGAATGATCATAGAATTTTAGGTTATAAAAGTATATTATAAAGAAAACAATTTTCCTGGGATATATTTTTTTCTATGAAATCCTTAGGATTATGAATTGGACATTATGTTTTATTATAAAATATTTTATGAAATAATTTGGTTGATAGAGATGATTTCATGGATATGTAAACAACTATTTGAGCTGAAGGTTTATTATGTTAAATGTGAACTTACTTTTATAAAATCATGATTTTAAAATGGAATAATGAGACTCTTTTCTTTTTTTATATCCCTTACTAAGGTTTTCGTGATCAACCCAATATTTAATATTTTATTAAATGGTTTTATGGATGAGTAAGAATAAATAAGAAGTCATGTTGAAAATTATAAATATTTCTCATGAAAATAAAACTTGTTTTTATTTTAAAGGTTTTTTATTGTGGTAAAAATAGATACTAAGAGGACATGTAAAAATTGTAATGTATATTTTTACTATGTAATATTTATGACCTAATTCTCTGAAACTCTAAATCGAGAAATATATTTATTAAGGTAAGAAAATTAATTCCTATTTAAAAAATGGAATTATGAATTTTAATAATGGTTCGGTATTTATCGTTGTTTTAAGAGAAATGGTTTAGATAATTTTAGAGGTTAGTATAATGAAAGTAAATACACTTAAGAGATTAATTTTTTTTCATTATAATGATATATAATTCTATGATTACCATGTTATATTATCTAAAAAATGAATATTCAGAATGGTTTTACCCAAAGGTAATGGGGAATATGATGTATGAAGTAACTAAGATTAAAATATCCTACCAAATAAGAAATATGAAATAGTTGGACTTGTAATAGAATATCTTTTTTCTATGATCGCAAAATTGACATAAGATATAAACCGTGGTATCCATGTGAGATATAAACCACATTCATCACATATAAACATGTCTATAGACGATAATTTCATGAAATATCACCCTCCATCATTCAATGGATCATTTGAAACTATGATCATTTAATGATGGGTTAAATCCTTAGAGAATATATTCAAAGTCATGGATTTATTAGATCATCAAAAGATAACTCTTGATATTTATCATTTTAAAGGTGAAGATGATCATTGGTGGTTAATGGTTAAAAATAATAAAGAAAGATAAGATATTGATTCCATGGAATGTGATACATTTAAGGATATTTTACTTTAGAAATATTTACCTAAGGGTTTTTAAAATAGGTTGTAAAAATAATCTTGGAATTGAGGAAGAAGGAGGAATATTTAGTGGCTGTATATGATGAAAACTTGACCTGATTAGCAAGGTACACACTAAATTTTATCCATGATCTTGATAGTAAAAATAATCAGTTTACTTAGGTTTTAATTCATGATATCAAAGGACATTATATTTCCATGAATTCAAAAGTTACGAGAAACATGTTCAATGTGATTAGAAGGTATAAATATAGTTTTCTAATGATCATGTATTCCCTAACAATAATAAGAAGAAAATGTTTGGATGTAAGGAAGTGGGAAATATTCTATCAAAGAAATTTAAAGGTAAGAAAATCAAGTTTTCATATTGTAATATGTGTGGTAAAGTACACTATAGAGAATATCTTATAAAACCAGTGACGTGTTTTAAATGTTGAAAGTTTGGATGTGAAGCTCATGCATGTAAATAAAATGATCAAACAAATAATGAAAAAACAATGGTGTGATTCTTTATTTTTAATGAGATGTGTAATTATTCTATTAGTTTTCTAAATATAACAATAAAGGTTAGAAATAATCTAGATGAAAAATATAAAGGTGTGGAAAAATCCTTTGTGACGACATTGGTAAATGTTGGACCATCCAAAAATGTGGTGTCAAGTATATTACTTGTATATGCATATTACTTCATTGTCTTGTTTGATTCAGGGTCTACACACTCTTTCATTTCTATTAATTTTTTTGATAAACAAGACATTTTACCTCAATAAATGAAGCCAATCCTTTTGGTAAAATCATAAAAGGGAATTGTTAAGGTAAAAAATAAATTATAAGAATATTATTGTTGTTATATGTGAAAAGGATTTACCTACATTTTTTTATTTCCCCTTGTAGAGTTTCATATTATTTTGGCTATGGATTCGCCTTATGTTTACCATTATAAGATATATCATAGATCTGGAGAAGTTTTTTTCAGAATGAGTTACATTTTGTATAAAATAATGAATTTATACTTTTTATAATATATCAAGAAGTTGGGAAGATATTAAAATATTAAAATGAAATTTATATTAAACATATTATTTAGAATATGGAGAATGCTCATATTAGAGATGTCCCTTTAGTGAATGAATATATATATGAAATTTTGGGTGATTTTAATAATATAATATCAAATTGGGATGTTGAGTTCATTGTTGACTTAGTGCATGATTCTAATCCAATTTCCAAACCCCCTTATCGAATAGCTCAAGTAGAACTTTTTGAATTAAAAACTCAAATGTAGGTGTTTCTAGATAAAGGTTTCATCTATCCTATAACATCTCCATGGAGTTATCTAGTTTTATATGCTAAAAATAATGATGGTATAATGATACTTTCCATTGATTACAGAGCCTTGAATAAAATCACTATTAAGAAAAAGTACCATTTTCTTCATATTGATGATTTGTATGATCTTATCCCAAGAGGGAAGTATTTTTCAATGATTAATATTATGTAAGGATACCATTAATGGAAGGAAAATTTGGAAGATATTCCAAAGTAACCATTTCATATTGGATATTATGAGATTGAAGTTATTACCTTTAGGTTTTTTAGTGCACTGACTGTGTTCATAGATCTTATGGAAAGAATTTTCCATAAATATTTAGATAAATTTTTAATTGTGTTTATTAATGATATATTGGTATATTCTAAAATTCATTAGGATCAAGAAATATAGCTAAGTATTTTTTTGAAAACCTTGAAGGAAAATAAATCATATTAACAAGTTTGAAACTGTAAAATTTTGTTGCAATATATTTATTTACTTTATCATATTTTTTATAAATATTGTATAACTATTAAACCTGATAAAACTAAAGTTTTTTAAGAAGGTAAAAGATGTAAAAATTTAAAATAGATGAATAGTTTTTCTAGATTAGAGGGCTACTAGTGGAAGTATGTTGAAAAATTTGGTAATTTATCTATCCCACTAACTATGTTAGATTTAAATTGGGTTAAATAAATATGGATGAAATATTTTGATGATTATATCCATGAAATTAAATTAGTATTTTTTTAATTATATAGTTCTAGGCCTAACCACGAGATTTGGTGAATTTTACGTCTCTAGGGTTTCTTTATAGAAAGGAATCTGTTATGTTATAATGAAAAATTATCACGGAATTGTTTATGCTTCAAATCAACTAAAACCACATGAGTTAAATTTTCTTACACATGATATAGAATTATATATTTTGGATTTTACATTAAAAGATTTAAAATTTATTTATATGGAGTAAATTTTAATATATTTACTGATCACATTAGTTTGATGTATATATTCATTCAGAAATATTTAAACATGAGGCAAAGAATATTGATAGAAATTATTAAGGATTATTAAAGTATAATTCATTAAAACCCTTTAAAAGAAATCAAATGTTCTTGATGCTTTGAGTCATAATGATAATAATACATTAACTATGTTAAATTTATAACATTACCCTTTAATTAATGATTTAATGATTTTTGGACTATATATTTCTCACGAAGGAACATCCTATATTATGTTTTAGGTGTCAATAAAATCATATTTTTATGAAATAATTATGAAATATTTAAAGGATGATCCTATTTTACATGAAATGTTAGAACCTATTAAGAAGGGAAAGTTCCAGTGTTTAATGATTATGAGTAAAGTGTTAATGTATTAGGAAAATATTATATGTATATTTTGATTCCTAGTTAAATATAGAATTGTTGAGTGATTCTTATAGTTCCCTATTTTTCATTAATCCTTTAAGCACTAGGATGTACAACACAATTGGGAGTATTACTAAAGGTATGGAATAGAAAGGTATGTTGCTAACATTACGATGAATTTTTTGACCTATCAACAGGTTATAGTTGAGTGACAATTACCAAATGGGATACATTGGAATTTTACAATGCTAGACTAGAAAGTAGAAATTATATCTTTAGATATTGTGGTGGTATTTCCAAATACATATCATAGTAATAATGTGATTTGGGTTATTGTTAACCATTTAAATAAATAAGCACATTTTCTTCCCATTTAGTAAGGGTGTCCAAACCTGATCCAACCGGGTCAGGTCGGGTGGGGTTGGGTTACACAGGTAAATTGATGGGTCAGGTATGTTTGGGTTGGGTTGAGATCAGGTTGGGTTGGGTCACAGGTTGTAAAAATACTGACCAAACCCTACCCATCAACCCGACCTTCATTTTCTTGGTTGCTGTGCTTCAATTTGTAATTCGCTTGAACCACTACCTCTTCCCCTTCCTATCAGACTATATCCTATAATACACCTCATGGCAGCCACAACCCTCCCAAGGAGAGTCAGCACCATTAATGTCATCCATATTGCCTCTCCTGAGATGATCCCCACACACCCCGTCACCTAGTTCCTTCCTCCCATATGGAGATAGATCCACATCATCGCCTCGCGTCTCCCACTACCACGATCTACACCCCTCCACAATGCCACCCCTCCCACGATCCAACCTCTGTTTTTCACCCTATTTACCTTCCGTCCGAGTCTCATATCCTTTTCATGGCCCATCCTCGATGGCCATCACCCTTCCTCCCATCCTATTCATTTTTTCCCTCCCTTACTCCTATATCTGAATCAAGCAGCAAGAAGACCCGACCTGTGGAACTGGAATAGAAGGATGGCAGAGATATCTTAAGAGGAGTGGTCACTGTGGATTGTGTTGGGAGTAATCGAGGAGCTGAGTTGGTTTGGTTTACTATCCAATGAATATTTTTTTCAATGGTTTTTGTTGATTAATTACTTAGAAGTTGGTTCCTGATAGTACCGACATGGAAAACAAATATCATGGGGGAGGATAGGTCATCACATCATCAAGAGTGAGCATCACTGTGTCGAGTGAGGAGCTGGTTCGATTAAACAATGAGGATATTTTTTTCAAGGTGGTTTCTACCCTAATTTCTTTGATGATGCTTTCTGGTGGAATGGCATTGATGATGCCCATGAGAGAAGAGGTCTCCATGTTGAAAGTGTGGAGATGGTTCTATTTTCTTAGTGAAAATTTTTACCCCATAACCCAATGGACCCGACCCGACCCAAAACGACCCAAAATGGGTTGTGTTGGGTCGGGTCGGAATGAGATATCATATCAAATCTTACCCGACCCGACCTGACATTTTTTGATTGGGTCAGGTTCATAAAAGCCTCAAACCCGACCCGACCTGACCCATGAAAACCACTACCATTTTGGATACAAATTCATTTGATCATTTATCTTGAATGCACCTCTAGGAGGTAGTATAGAGATATAGAGTTCCTCTCTCTATTTTATATTTCCATGATCTCATATTTATTTATAATTTTTAGAAATCCCCTTATAAGTTTTGAGTACTCCATTAAATTTTAGTAAACCTTTTCATCTTCAGTCTGATGGATAGTTCGAGTGAATTATCTAGACCATGTAAGACATGATTGAATCTTGTTCAATGAAATATTAATGAATTTTAGATCAACATCATTGATTAGTTTAATTTTCTTATAGTAATAGTTTTCGTTCTAGTATACATAATCTACCTTTAGAGGCATTATATGGAATTTGGTGTTAGAATTTGGTTTTTTGGGAAGAAGTGGGAAAAAATAATTCTATTCAAATAATAATTGGGATAATAAATGGTTGAGAAGGTTAATATTATTCAAAAAAATATGAGTATAACTCAAAGTAGGAAGAAAAATAGAGGAAACATCACTATTTTGAGGTATATGACATGTTTTTCTAAAATTAACCCCATGAAAAAGTGTTTTGTGTTCTAGTAAAGAAGGAATCTTAGTCCACAGTTCATTATATAGTATAAAATATTAGACAAATATAGACCAGTTTATTAATTATTGGCCTTTCCTTTTTGTTTATCTTAGGTACATGATGTATTTTATGTTACTTTTTTATATGAAAATATGTGATAAATGAATCTCATGTTTTGATCCCTAAAGTAGTTTAGTTGAAATAAAACAATTCATATAAGGAACAGTCTATCCAGGTTCTTAACCATATAGATAAAGTGTTGAGTGATAAGTTGATTCATTAGGTTATGGTTTTAAAAAAAATCACATGATTGAAGAAGAAACATGAGAATTAGATAATGCTATGATGGAAAGATATCCCTATAAACATAAATAGTAAATAAATTTACGAGGATGAAATTTACAAAGGGGGAAGAATGTAACAACCTAGGTAATTTCAAGATAATAATTTTCATTTATTTTTAAAAATAAATAATTATATTTTTTAGAGTTATATTCATTATAATAAAATTAGGTAATTTTTAATCAAAAGGAAAAAAGATTTATTTCTAAAAAAATTGGATTTTCTTATATTATATGGTTTTATTTAAAAGCTTGATTTCCAATTATAGAATTTTTATTTAAAGAAACTGATCTTCATTTTTTTAATTCATCTTGTTAAAAAAATATTAGGATGGATTTTTTAGAATTTCATAAAAAATATGTATTTTTCAATGAAAAGTAAAAAATATTGATATTTATTAGAAACTATATTTTCTTTTCAAGTATTTACATTATTATATTCTATTTTGGATTAGTTTTAAAATTTCAGTAGTTTTAATACTTAATTAGTTCCTTTTTATTATAAAAGATACAATTATGGTATTTTTAATGAATTTTATACTTGATTTTTTTATAAAAACATTTTTAAACATAAAAAGGAATTTTTATTACAAGTCATTTTTCTTCATGTTTTACGGGATTAATTTTAAATTAAAATTATACCACTTCTATAAATTTAATCATGGAAAATTTATTCATTATTTGGGTTGATGTGGTAAAAATTTAATAAATTGGACCTTTTTATTTTTTGTTAATATGAATAGTAACCATAGTAAATTGTTGTTACCACAATTAATGTATAATGACTTAATTAGGGTTAAAAATAATGTGATAAGGCTTCAGATTCATCCAAAAACATTCCTTTATTTATTTGGATGAGTCAATTTCATTTATAATAATACAAAATTTTAAAATATGTAATGTTTTTCCTTTTATCTGTTATTTTTTCCATTATAATTTGTTATGTGAAGAAAGATACAAAATAACACTTTATTGCATTCAAATTTCACTTATATGTTCACATTGGGATAAAAATAAGTCATGAATGAATATTAATTATTATTTTGATAATAATATTATTATTTATATAATGTTAATTTATTTATAATTTTAATTTATTATATAATTACCTTAAATGTTTACGCAACACCGACACAGTGCTTGTGCAAGTAGTTTAACAATCAAGTAAAAGATTTTTAAAACTCTAAAATAAATACTTTATGGGTGTGTAAAAGTGTGAGATAAATTTTTTAGATAGATATAACATATTAGAGGTGTTTAATGGATTACATTCAAATTACACTGTTATCTTTATTACTTTAATATAAATGTAAATGGATATTTTAAAAAATTACTTTAATGATATTTTATATTAAAAAGTATTTTATTAAATTATTTAAAATCCATAAAAATAATATATTAGGAAAATTAAATTAGATATGGTTGAAAATTTTAATCATTTTCCATTTATAGTTAATTTTTCTTTTTATAGTAACTGTCATTACCCCAAAAGAGGTAATAATATTTAAATCATAGTAATTGTCAAAAGGGTTAATTGGGGGTTAAAACAAAGAGGTAAAGGGAAAAAATAAACTTTTCCAAATTTCATTGTATGAGAGTATTTCAATCCATACTCATACTAAATTTTATTTATAACATTTTAGAGCCATGTGGATATGAAAATTAATTTATATTAATTTAATACATTAATAAATTACAAGAATGTCCCTCCCCTCACTTATAAAAAGGAACCTCCTCTCCTATCTTCCTTTCAAAATTTGAGCACTCTAGATTTGTCAATACCTGACCAAATCTATTCCCTTTATTTAGGTTTTTTTGGATACTTATTTTAATGAAGTAGATATATCAATATACGAATATGTTTTACTTATGGGTTTGAAAGGATATTTTTAAGATTTTGATTATGGAAATGAAAGATATTATGTGTTCCATACATTTTATGGTCCTTGTAAATTGATTATAATGACGAGTGAGCTCAATAAGTCTCATGATGATAGGTGATCCCAATATAGCTCATGATGATATGTGATCCTAATATGCATCTCTGATGCATTTGGTAATTATTATGATCTCTAGAGGATTATGTTGTATGTTAACTATTTTGATTATTCCACTTTTTAGGGTTATTGAAGTGCCCAGATCAGTGTGAATCACTGAGAGGGGGAGGGGGTGAATCAGTGATCCCTTAAAACTTTTACTAATTGATTCTTTATCAATTAAACCTCTATGGCTGGTTAAAGCCTCGATCCACTCTTCTTGTATCTCTCAGCCTTTCCTCGAGTAATGCAGTAAATGTAAAGGCACAGGACACAAGGATTTACAAGGTTCGGAACCAAAGGCCTACGTCCTTGCCATGTTGGTTATACGCCCCAACATGGTTTCTTCCATTATAATCTGTTAGTATTACAATGTTCGATACAGTATCCCACTGTATCTCTCCTGAGTCCCACAGGAGGGTCTTTATACTGCATCCCACAGTGTTACCAGAGTCCCACTGGCCTGCTTCAGAATCCCACTGAAGACTTCTTCTCCCTGAGTCTCACAGGGGGCTTCTCCTAGATCCTCGAGTCGCACGAGTAGCTCTTCTTCTCTTTAAGCTTCTTCAAGTATCTTCAGCAACCTGGGATAAAGGCTGCTAGCCTTGCTCTTCTTCTGATCACTTGTGGTGAACAGGTCTTCTCGTCTTGCTCAGGATTTATCTCCTTCTTCTAAGGATGACCTGGCCTCTCTCTTCAAGAATCTTCAACAGCCTCTGAAAAGGTCTGTTGGTCTTGCTCAACACTTCTGATCACTTCTGTTGATCAGGCTCTTCTCAATTACTGAAAACTCAGACAACTGATATCTCTAACTTCAGTCTGGCTTCAGTCTGAGTTCAGTTCAACTTCATGCACTGAGTGCATGGAATCTCTGGTTCCTCATGCACTGATTGCATGGCTTCTCAAATTCTTCAAGATCTTCTTGGTCTTGGTCAACTAAAATGCACACAAGCAGATTTGACTTGTTTACGTGTGCACATGAATGCATGCAAGCATGCACTCCCCTTCTTCTCTTCTTGGTGCAGTAAACCCTTAGAGGGTGTAATTCTTTTTATCACAAACCTTCTCGAACTTCACACACTTTGTACAATTTGTTTACACACATAAATGTGTGTTCTACTTTAGTGTGAGTATTCTCCTTCTTCTCCTTCTTAGTGTGTACACACCACTTAGCACACACTAAGGTTCGGCCTTCGCTTGTTTTGCACACACAATTTGTTCCACGTTTTGCACACACATACGCTTGGCCTTTCACTTCTTCTTTCACACACACAAAGTGTTCTTTAATCTGTTCTTCAATATGTGCACCCACATAAGGGCTACGACCTTCTTCTTCAAATGCACACACAAAGTGTGTTCTTCAATTTGGCACACACAAGGGCGTGGTCTCGACCTTCTTTTGCTCACTGTCCAAGTGAGTTCTCAACTTGCCCGAACCACTGCCTTCAAAGGAGGTGCGCAAGGTGTGCAGCCTAACTTCCTCAACACTGCCGCGCAAGGTACCAAGCCGCAAGGGCCGCACAAGCCTCAACCAAACTTAAGCGCGCAAAAAGATGCGGCTCGGGTTGTGCAAGCCTCAAGAGTGAAAGAGCACCTTGGGTGCACAAGCTTCTCCTGCCGTGCAAGTATGCAGGCAGGGAGAGCTCTTCTTGTCGCGCAAGTGATGCGCGCAGGGGTCCTTTGGGCCTCGGGTGGCACCGGGACTTCAGCCGCGCAAGTGTGCGCGGGGCTTCTACTTCGCGAGTCACAAAGGCACTCATAGGTCTTCCAAGTTTTTCAACAAAATATTCAGCAAACTAAACGAGGGCTCAACCTCTCTTTTTATAGTCAGAGACGTCTCGGATCATCCACGTGCGATAAATCTTTGATCTCCCGAAGATTTCGGATCTTCAAGATTCTTTGAAATCTTCTTTTTCTCCTCTGTTCACGCGGGTTCTTTTCCTTCATTATTTTTCACGTACAAGCGACTAAAAACGCATGCAAGCCTCTGTTCTTTTACATGAAAAATATTAACCAACATAGCCTCGGCACTTCGTTTGCCTTCGGCCGAACTCGAAATGCTCCCCTCGTTGCATGCATGCATATTTTTATGCATGTATGTGTTCAGTGTGGCCAGACGAACCGAATGGAGCCTTTACTTCCTTCAGAGGTGGCCGGGAACTCGAAATCCGGTGGTCGGATGGCCTCTGGTTCAGGCGACGTCGCGGGTGGCGTTCAGCTGAGCTCGAGGAAGGAGACGGATGGGGAGCCGTCGGATCAGGCGATCAAATAATCTTCAACGGCCTGGATCTGAACGGGAGCGGCGTGATGAAATGTGCGGCCGAGATCTGGCGCGCGATCAATCATGCGGCCAGGATCCGCTCCTGGAGATTTTTCCGCATCCCACATCGAAACGGAGCGCGGTTTTTCCACGGCTTATCAACCTAGCGCTCCCCCAGCCGGCTCAATTGAACCTACAACCTCCACGGTGCCGCCCCGCACCGTGTTCTCTCTGCGGGCGCGCTCTTACGCCCACCCCTGCCACTCGGGCGCGCCACTGGCGCCCACTATGCACTCACGGGCGCTCTCCTCGCGCTCACGCTGCGCGGGCTTCATCACCGCGTGGCCTCGGGGCTTATACACGACCCCGGCCTCTCTTGGGATGGCCCCATGGGATCCCCTTGGGCGTGGTGACCTAGTCCCACATGTGCCTTGGGTTGAACCCTTAAGGCTGGCCCTTGGTGGCTTCTTTTTTGCTAGTCTAGAGACTTAGGGACTTTGTATAAAAACAAAGTAACCAAGTTTCCAATGCCAAATTCCACTTCAACCTCTAAGCCATTTCTTCCTCTTCTCCATTTCTTCTTCTTTATTTCTTCTTCTTCATTAGAATTCCTCCACTCCTTTCAATCATGTATTCTAGACTTATGAGACATTTGTAGAAGGTTCTTCATCAACCGAAGCTCCTGAATCACATAATTCTTCAATGTTCTTCATTGATCCAATCAGAGTTCAAGTTGGATCAACTTTAAATTCACATGCACTAAGTGATAGTGAATGGACTTCATTAAACCACTTCATCCACTTAGAACTTGTGGATGGATCCCTTTCATCTCCTCATGCATTTGTGAAGACAATGCATGGTCTTCTAACATTATTGTGACATTGTATCCACGTGATACAAGTTCTTTGAACTTAAAGACCAGTTCAACCATCGTCAGATATAATGATGATGCTCCATCATCATCCATTCTTCAAGTGGTGCAACTTAGTATCATCTTGATACAAGTATTGAAACATTAAGATCAGTTCTACAATTGTCTAATATTCATAGAGAATGTTTCAACCACAACATCATATGTCACTTAGTGAATCTCCTAAGTGACATGCCTCTAAGTACCATGGCCATTCTCCTTCATCACCATCACCATCACATCCTTTGTCATTCACATCTTGACATTCCTTGACATCCATTCATTCCATGAAAACATCATGCTTTATTGACAACAAATGCAACACAGTGCATTTCAATCTCCCCCTTTGTATTTGTTGTCAATACACTTCTTCAGCACATATGAATGGGTCAATATGTGTGCCAATCTTTTCTCCACCTTATTGGCAATCAAATGCAAAGATGTGGTGTGGTTCACTTTCAAAAATCTCTTCCTCCCTTAGAAAAGCATTTTCTTCAAAATCACTAAGAGAGGGATGATGTCACATGTTCTCTTTAGCAAAGAACCTTTAGTAGA
Organism: Viscum album; assembly: GCA_963277665.1. NCBI lineage: Eukaryota > Viridiplantae > Streptophyta > Magnoliopsida > Santalales > Viscaceae > Viscum > Viscum album. The sequence goes on along the minus strand of OY728159.1, from coordinate 1,350,275,002 downwards.
TCAACTCTAAGTCTACGTGGGCTAACCTGGTGTAGAAAACAAGAGTGATGTAACCAAGGAACTCAATGCTATCCAAAATTCACTGTACATGTGAGATCATGCTTAGGCATCAAGGGGTTGAAATTTTTCAGATATATCAATGAATTGCTAAATCCTGCACATACTTCACAAAAATCATTAGAAAGTTCAGTGCAAAGATAAAGCTCCCCCTTTCAACCATTTGTCTTCAATCAATACTCCCCCTTAATTGTCATGATGAATACAATTTATAAACAAGGGATGAAAGGATGATTGGAATACCTTCACTTTTCTCAAGATGGTATTAAATCTCAGAATCCCATCTTCTTCAGATTGGCTCCCCCTCAAGGGGTGCACTCCATTCTGTCTAAACCATCCTCCAGTTGAGAATGATCATCATATTCAATTCCCTGTAATGTTAGCACATGTAAATACAAGTGATTAGGGAATAATATGGAACCTCCTTGGTTCATAAATGTGAACAACAAGGTTGAGAAGATTCTCTCAACCGAGATGTCCCATTTTCACCATTCTTCACACTTGCACATTTGATCTTCAATGATGTTTGTGCTGGTGTGGATCTCAATACATCTTAATGTGAAATCTTCTTCTTCCCTTTTGCCTTAGCAATTGCCAGAACTTCATCTTCAGCTCTTTGTAGATCTTTGGCAAGTTGCAACTGATTTGGCCATATGACTAGTAAGTCACTTGGAAGTGTGGCCTCAGTTCTGGATATTCCACATGGGTCTTTTGATGCTGTTAAGCTACCTTTCTTAGGCAACTTATTTTCAATCAATCCCTTCTGCTTATTCTGGATTGATTGTCCTTTTGAGTCCAGTCTGCTTCTATTGATTTCCATGGCTTGTTTACAAAGATCCATGGTATGCCCTTTCTTTCCATAGTAGAAGCATTTCTTCCTGGTGGTCCTTCTGGATGCATCACCCTTCTTGGATTTAGACTCCAAGGTCTTCTCTTCCTTTTTCATAATCTTCTTGGGAGCATCTTCCAATTTCTTATGCTTGCTTCCCAAGGATTCTTTCTGAGCCAGGTTCTGTGATCTTTTCTTATTTTGAGCTCTGGATACAGTTGGAGATTGACAGGTATCTTTTTGACCACTTTTGAAATCATCCCAGATGTTGTCAAGTAATCCAAATCTATTTGTAGTAAACAGATGTCTCTAGACCTGTGGATGCTGCTTCATTTCTTCTGGCTTGCTTCCCCTTGGCATGGGCTTCCTTTGTGCTTTGACATTCAGTGGATTGTACCAACAATCCTTTGCACAGTGCCCATACTTGTTACAACACCAACACTGACCCACAAATCTTGACCTCTTCAGTCCTTATGATTGTTGGGTACTTTTCTTGACTTGCTGTGTTGTTTCAGGAGAGCATTCTTTCTTCACTGTCTTCATCCATACTTGTTTGGATTCATTCTTCCATCCTGCACTTTTAGTAGAAACACTTTTAGAAGCATGAGTACAAGATGGTATGGATGGTACCTTCTTTTTAGAATATGTTTCCCTTTCATTAGAGGATGTATTTCTTTTAGAATCATCCTTCTCAATGCATACTTGAGTAGCAACATTTCTCCTTTCAGCTGACTGGGAGGCTATGGCTTTGGGTGATTGCTGATTTTTCAATATCACCTCCAGTTCTAAGCATTTCACATTGAGAGAGTTCTTCTCATCCTCAAAAAATCTTAGCCTACCTTCCCATTTTTCTTCCAGCTGTTTCATCTGGTCTTCATGCACCTTCTTCATTTCTTGTAATGAATTGTCAAGCTCCTTCACCCTGTTTACTTAGTCTTCAAGTTGAGAATCTCTAACAATCATTGACACTCTGTGCCTCTTTTCCAGTGCATGGAAAACTTCTTTGACCATTGTCTTAAAGAATTATTTCTCAGAAAGGCTTCTTTTCAATTCTTCAGCAGTGTCTTCATATCTTTCATTGCAAAGAGAAATGGTTTCATCTTTAGCCTTCACCAGCTTTCTGAGAGTGTTGGTTATGCTAACCCTTTTTGCCAACTGATCTTCCATTGCATTGGCTTCTTCTTCTAGCTGTAATTTTTCTTCTTGAAGATCAAGGATGCCTGTAGTAATACACATTGCTACTTCCCTGGGGACTGTCTTCCGAAGATATTCGATTGAATTTAGAAGATCATTGATTCTTCCATCATCATCACAGCTAGGACATGCTTCACTAGAAGAGTGATAAAAGGAATTGTCAGGTGTTTCTCTATCAGCAACAATCTTCTTCTTCATCTTCTTGGCATGTTTCTTCATCCTATTTTTCTGAGTCTTGGCAGATATCTCCATTTGAGGGTATTCACTCACTTCCTCAAATATGCACTTCATAAAGACTCCCTTGGATCTTTTAGAGGTAACCTTCGCTCTGATACCAATTGAAGTGCCCAGATCAGTGTGAATCACTGAGAGGGGTAGGGGGTGAATCAATGATCACTTAAAACTTTTACTAATTGATTCTTTATCAATTAAACCTCTATGGCTGGTTAAAGCCTCGATCCACTCTTCTTGTATCTCTCAGCCTTTCCTCGAGTAATGCAGTAAATGTAAAGGCACAGGACACAAGGATTTACAAGGTTCGGCACCAAAGGCCTACGTCCTTGCTATGTTGGTTATACGCCCCAACATGGTTTCTTCCATTATAATCTGTTAGTATTACAATGGTCGATACAGCATCCCACTGTATCTCTCCTGAGTCCCACAAGAGGGTCTTTATACTGCGTCCCACAGTGTTACCAGAGTCCCACTGGCCTACTTAAGAATCCCACTGAAGACTTCTTCTCCCTGAGTCTCACAGGGGGCTTCTCCTGGCTCCTCGAGTCGCACGAGTAGCTCTTCTTCTCTTTAAGCTTCTTCAAGTATCTTCAGCAGCCTGGGATAAAGGCTGCTGGCCTTGCTCTTCTTCTGATCACTTGTGGTGAACATGTCTTCTCATCTTGCTCAGGATTTATCTCCTTCTTCTAAGGATGACCTGGCCTCTCTCTTCAAGAATCTTCAACAGCCTCTGAAAAGGTCTGTTGGTCTTGCTCAACACTTCTGATCACTTCTATTGATCAGGCTCTTCTCAATTACTGAAAACTCAGACAACTGATATCTCTAACTTCAGTCTGGCTTCAGTCGGAGTTCAGTTCAACTTCATGCACTGAGTGCATGGAATCTCTGGTTCCTCATGCACTGATTGCATGGCTTCTCAAATTCTTCAAGATCTTCTTGGTCTTGGTCAACTCAAATGCACACAAGCAGATTTGACTTGTTTACGTGTGCACATGCATGCATGCAAGCATGCACTCCCCTTCTTCTCTTCTTGGTGCAGTAAACCCTCAGAGGGTGTAATTATTTTTAGCACACACCTTCTCGAACTTCACACACTTTGTACAATTTTTTTACACACATAAATGTGTGTTCTACTTTAGTGTGAGTATTCTCCTTCTTCTCCTTCTTAGTGTGTACACACCACTTAGCACACACTAAGGTTCGGCCTTCGCTTGTTTTGCACACACAATTTGTTCCACGTTTTGCACACACATACGCTTGGCCTTTCACTTCTTCTTGCACACACACAAAGTGTTCTTTAATTTGTTCTTCAATATGTGCACCCACATAAGGGCTACGACCTTCTTCTTCAAATGCACACACAAAGTGTGTTCTTCAATTTGGCACACAAAAGGGCGTGGTCTCGGCCTTCTTTTGCTCACTGTCCAAGTGAGTTCTCAACTTGCCCGAACCACTGCCTTCAAAGGAGGTGCGCAAGGTGTGCAGCCTAACTTCCTCAACACTGCTGCGCAAGGTACCAAGCCGCAAGGGCCGCGCAAGCCTCAACCAACCTTAAGCGCACAAAAAGATGCGGCTCGGGTTGTGCAAGCCTCAAGAGTGCAAGAGAACCTTGGGTGCGCAAGCTTCTCCTGCCGCGCAAGTATGCGGGAAGGAGAGATCTTCCTGTCGCGCAAGTGATGCGCGCAGGGGACCTTCGGGCCTCAGGTGGCACCGGGACTTTAGCCGCGCAAGTGTGCGCGGGGCTTCTACTTCGCGAGGCACAAAGGCACTCACGGGTCTTCCAAGTTTTTCAACAAAATATTCAGCAAGCTAAACGAGGGCTCGACCTATCTTTTTATAGGCAGAGACGTCTCGGATCATCCGTGTGCGATAAATCTTTGATCTCCCGAAGATTTCGGATCTTCAAGATTCTTTGAAATCTTCTTTTTCTCCTCTGTTCACGAGGGTTCTTTTCCTTCATTATTTTTCATGTACTTGCGACTAAAAACGCATGCAAGCCTATGTTATTTTCCATGCAAAATATTAACCAACATAGCCTCGGCACTTCGTTTGCCTTCGACCGAACTCGAAATGCTCCCCTCATTGCATGCATGCATATTTTTATGCATGTATGTGTTCAGTGTGGCCAGACGAACCGAATGGAGCCTTTACTTCCTTCAGAGGTGGCCGGGAACTCGAAATCCGGTGGTCAGATGGCCTCTGGTTCAGGCGACGTCGCGGGTGGCGTTCGGCTGAGCTCGAGGAAGGAGACGGACGGGGAGCCGTCGGATCAGGCGATCAAATAATCTTCAACGGACTGGATCTGAACGGGAGCGGCGTGATGAGATGTGCGGCCGAGATCTGGCGCGCGATCAATCATGCGGCCAGGATCCGCTCCTGGAGATTTTTCCGCGTCCCACATCGAAACGGAGCGCGGTTTTTCCGCGGCTTATCAACCTAGCGCTCCCCCAGCCGGATCAATTGAACCTCCAACCTCCACGGTGCCTCCCCACACCGTGTTCTCTCTGCGGGCGCGCTCTTGCGCCCACCCCTGCCACTCGGGCGCGCCACTGGCGCCCACTATGCACTCACGGGCGCTCTCCTCGCGCTCACGCTGTGCGGGCTTCATCACCGCGTGGCCTCGGGGCTTATACACGGCCCCGACCTCTCTTGGGCTGGCCCCATGGGATCCCCTTGGGCGTGGTGACCTAGTCCCACATGTGCCTTGGGTTGAACCCTTAAGGCTGGCCCTTAGTGGCTTCTTTTTTGCTAGTCTAGAGACTTAGGGACTTTGTATAAAAACAAAGTAACCAAGTTTCCATTGCCAAATGCCACTTCAACCTCTAAGCCATTTCTTCCTCTTCTCCATTTCCTCTTCTTTATTTCTTCTTCTTCATTATAATTCCTCCACTCCTTTCAATCATGTATTCTAGACTTATGAGACATTTTTAGAAGGTTCTTCATCAACCGAAGCTCCTGAATCACATAATTCTTCAATGTTATTCATTGATCCAATCAGAGTTCAAGTTGGATCAACTTCAAATTCACATGCACTAAGTGATAGTGCATGGACTTCATTAAACCACTTCATCCACTTAGAACTTGTGGATGGATCCCTTTCATCTCCTCATGCATTTGTGAAGACAATGCATGGTCTTCTAACATTGTTGTGACATTGTATCCACGTGATACAAGTTCTTTGAACTTAAAGACCAGTTCAACAATCGTCAGATATAATGATGATGCTCCATCATCATCCATTCTTCAAGTGGTGTAACTTAGTATCATCTTGATACAAGTATTGAAATATTAAGATCAGTTCTACAATCGTCTGATATTCATAGAGAATGTTTCAACCACAACATCATATGTCACTTAGTGAATCTCCTAAGTGACATGCCTCTAAGTACCATGGTCATTCTCCTTCATCACCATCACCATCACATCCTTTTTCATTCACATCTTGACATTCCTTGACATCCATTCATTCCATGACAACATCATCCCTTATTGACAACAAATGCAACACAGTGCATTTCAGTTATTGTAAGGGTTTAATAAATATTATGTCCCAAGGAAACTACATGACATTTTGATGTTTTATAATGATTTTTCGTTAAAATTTATTAATTTCAAATGATATTTTAGTGATATTTTTTAAGGAATTATTATTCCCTTTTGGTTAAAAAGTTACGATTTTAAAGAAATATTTTTCATGGGGTGTCATGTTTTCTATGAAACCATAAAGATTATGAATTTTCATTTTATGTTTTTAGTAAAATAATTGGGCAATAAATTTGATTTCATGGGTAAATAAACTATTATTTGATCTCAAAGTTTATTATATTATAAGAAAAATCTGAATTATGATCTCATGGTCTTAAAATATACTAATGAGTTTTTTTAAATATCATTTAATTTTATTTTTTTTCATAATCACACATCATCAAATGTTTTTCACTGGTTTTAATGATGAGTAGGAAATATGAAGAAGTAAATTATAAAATCATAATGATGTTACATGAAAAGAAAACGTGATTTATTTTAAAATTCATGTATTGTGGAAAAAATGGATTATAATAGTAATTGTCAAAATTGTAATATTTGAGTTTTATATTTAAGATAAGTGACTTAAAGTTATAAAAATATAAACCTGAAATGGACTTTGGTAATGAATGAAAATGAATTAATTTTTTTTTTAAAAATGAAATTATGTTTAGAATAAGGTTCAGGTCCTTATAGAAAAAGTATTTCCTTGAATCATATCACTTCACCTCTTTTATTTAACTTATTCCAGAAAACTCAATTTGTTTCAATCATGTTTTTATATTCATCTTGGGTTACTAACTCCCACATCTCATTTTCTAAATGTTATCCAATTATTTATTAATTGAATCAATCTAATCTTATTTCCCTAAATCTTCTTTAACATTTCCTGAAAAAACCTAAGAAAATAAAGATGTATATAAAATTTTCCTCGATGTTTATCTTATTTAGACTAATTTCTCTTGATCTCAAACGATATTTTTGACCTCCAATTTTTCCCTCAACCTTAGATGATATAAAAAATTTTCCCTCATTAATTGAAATAGTTAAATAAATATCTTTATCTTGAATAGTATATGTATCATCACCTCTACTAGAAATATTATAATTTTGTTTAACTAAAACAGATTCATATTTGATTCCTATCATATCCACATACGATTATAAAAAAATTATATCAGAATGTTATAATAATTTCACATATTTTGTGCCAAAAATATTTTAGGTTCATAGTTTTAGAACCTGTATCCTTTTCCATTTGGAGGGTAGTTGAGGTATGTACCATCCACACCTCTTTAATCAAACATCCCAAGATTCCCACTATTGAATTTTATAATGAAAGTTCCACCAAATATGGTTAATTATTTCACACTTGGGGTTTAATTATAATACATATCATATGAAGTCATATCAGAGTTGTTAATAGAAAAAATTATTCTAAATTATAAATTCTACTCTAATAGCTTGTCTCTAAAAGAATCAGGATGTATCATGTTCAATCACCATGGTTTGGGCCATCTACACCAATAATCCATTCTTTATTTTAGAAAAACCACTATATTATGGAGTGTATGGTACACTAAGTTCTTGATTAATTCCATGAATTTGAATATTACCTTTAAGCATTCCATTCAGGTGTTCAAAAACATTATCAATTAGAATCTTCCTTATAGAATATTCAAATTCCTTTTTATCACTTATCTTGATGTTATTACATATTTTTAGAGCCTCTGATTTGTATCTCGAAACATAATACATGTAATATGTGTGAAATAATTGATAAATTAAATCAAATATTTAACCCCATCTCTCGATTTATTTCTTATGGGCTCACAAATGTCTGAGTCAATATGATCTAAGGGAGGAGTTCTATATTTCTCAATTTTCTTATGTACTAAATTTTAAATCTTCCATTTCCATCATATCAAAGAATGATAATCAATTCTTATTATCATATCAATATGATAAAAATACTTCATCACTTTTACTTCTTATTCATATTCCATTAGAATATCTGTCCAAGCCTTTTATTCTATAATAAAATTTCATCAATCATGATCCTATAGTATAAACCCTATGCATCTCCTGCTTGAGATAGATTACCCTTGGTTATATTTCATCATATTATTACTTACCCATATTAAATAATTTTTCCATAATTTCATCTCTTGTTAATTTTTCCCTTTATCAAAACTATGAAACACTGAACATGTTTTGTTTTAGTCTAATAACAAGAAATAGACATTTCTATTTTAATATTTCTTTTCAGATGATATCATATCTAGTGCCTTTGATTCTTAGTGACTCTTCAATTAAAAAAATCATTGTTCTTTATTTATATTCTTTCAAAATTTTTAAAAAAATTCAAATCTACAATTATATGTGAAGAAAATCCACTATCCAATGCCTAAGGTAGTTCTACTTTTGTACCTTTATGATTATTTTTAATAACTAGGGTCATCTCTTTTTCATTTTCCTCTACCACATAAGGCTTCAAAGATTCATTATATAAAAATTTTTAAACTGGTATCATTACAAGACAAAATTTAGAAAGATGTTTGGGCTGATCATATCTTTCAAAAATTATTTCTAGAGGTTAAAATCTACTTTCAATTTTGAAACTAGATTTTTCAATTTTTCTTCGTTAAGTGGGTTGAGTCCCCCTCAATATCTACCTAAAATACCTATTGTCTTCAATTAAGTGTTAATGACTGAAACATTATAATTTCTCTATATTCCCAAATCCCCCCAAATCACTATAAATATCTATAGAAATCATATTTTCCTTTATAGAATATCTACTTTCTATAACTATATATCAATATTACAACATCTTTCTAATAATAAAACTTAGATCATTTTTTTGGGACAAAATTTTGATAGACTCCTACGATATTATTATTTGAATTATAATTCTTCTTAGCCTCAAAATAGTCTCTAGTTGTAGTAGTTTATCCTTCAGATATTGGTTTCTCATAAATTCTAGAATTTTGGAATTCGTTTTTTATATACAAAAATGATCCTATTTAATTACTTCTCATTATAAAAATATGAAAAATTAATGTTAACCTATGTGTATGGTTATTTTTATTATTTTGATAATTACAATTCCTAGATATTTCAACAACTTATATAATTAAGTTTAGGAAGGTTGATATTACTTTTTTAGCTTCAATCAACATTTGTTGTATAAGGTAAAATTATTTCTTCTTCACCTTTATCTTTTCTTAAATATTAATATTGCGTTTTTTTCACTTCATCAATTAACTTATTCATATAGAAAATATATTTTATCAACCTATATTTTTCTTCAAGAATTTATTCCTAAATTTTTAATGATATATCTTTTTTTTACAACCTACTATTTTATTTTTCAAGTTTAATAATCTTTGAAAGAAATTATTTGAATTATTTTTTAAGAATAAAATACATATGAGTTTATTCTTATTAATCTTATACAAATTTATTTCATTCATCATAGATAAAATTACCCTTATTTTTCTTTGAAATAATCAATATCTCAGAACCATCATCACTGGAGTTTTCATCTTCCATTTCACCATCAACTTCTTTCCCACATTTAGAAAAAATATTCTATTTTTATACTTATAGAAATTATAATATTTTTATTTCTAATAGGAATTATATTTGACAGTTATTATTCCGAGGTCATATTTTATTTCTATCTTCTTCATCACTATCATCATCATTGTTTATCCTTGAACAATTTTCTACAAAATGCTCAATGGATATATTGTTAAATAATTTCAATTGTAACATTCCTTCCTTCATACTTCCATAATACCCTTTAAACCATTATAGAAAAAAATTAATTGAATTCATCCAGATTTTTACCCACTTTAAATTCTTTATCAGATTCACTAACTTTTTCCTCATAAAATTTCTTAGAATTTCCTTCCTTAGTATATTTGATAGATATTTCTCAATCAAATTTTTCCTTGTTCTTGTTAGATTTATCTCTTATCATTTAATATGTGATTAAAATACCATAAAATTCATCAATATAGGGTTTTAGGATATATATCTTCTAAATTTTATTCCTTGGAATCATATTTATCGAAAATAATTCTTAGAATCATTTTAACAATAGTCAAATAATCTAATACTTCACTAAAACATCTTATAGTGCTTACAATGTCATTGAATTTTATAAATGACTCACCAATAGATTCACCATATCCTATTTAAAGATCATTTTACTTCAATATCTATTTTTTAGCTTAGATTATTTAACTTTTTTATTTCCTTTATAAATATTTTTAAACTTTTTCAAGATTCCTTTAGTCATTGAAATTCCTTTAACCCTCAAATATTATCTTCCAAAGGGAGAGTAAAGTATAACATTATTTTGGATCATCCATAATTATCTAGATTCATATTATCTACAGTGGTCAAGAGTGCACCATTAGTAGGAAGAGTGAAACAATATAAATCATCATTAAGAATGTCATAGTTAGTGGATATTAGATAGGTTATAATTAAATATTTCTTGATATGATTGTCTTTCCCATGGATGATAACAATACCATTACAATTAACTGAGTTATGAATATACATGGTAGGCGTCTCCTTATAAAAATACTCAAACAACTAAGAGTCAATGGAGGAAACAAGGATTTGATACTAATTTAATGTACTAGTCATGAACAGTGTGATCACTAAGAGGGGGTTGAATCACTGATATTTGTTTTATGTTTTCTACATTAAAACAACATTGTCATTATATTAGAGATAATTGACTCTACCGAAACCCAAAACACAATAAAACCCCTAGGAACAAAAAAATCTATAAGTTTCACTACTCAATAATACTATTTATTACTAGTCATGATCTGAAAACAATCCAAGATCACACACCCACTAGAAATCAATATTTTATGTTTTGTAGCAAGTAAGGTATATCCATCACATTCATATCACTATAGTATTTTGATTATGCATATAAATATTTCATTTATAATATAATAAAAAAATGTTTACAATAATGAAATGAACCATCACCCACATGTTTCATCATGTATTCATTGTACTATTATAATTATACACACTACCTTAACTATAAATTCTTCTTCCACCTCTTTGATTTATTGCACAAGAATAGGTAAGAACCTCTCTATGAACGTATTTGTATGAACTTTTCCATCTAATAATTTCTCTATGTGGTGCCTTCTATCTAGTAACCTTTTTCTTGTACACCATGTCTCGTACCACTCTATAAAGTACCCTATAACAACTTCATCTAGTGCTTCGATAAAAATATCTCTCAATCTCTTCAGTTAGAACCTTACTTTATTAACAAAAACCACAGAAAAAATAACTACTTCAGATCAATACAACTCCCCATTATATACCCATTTTTTATTTTAAAATCCAAATAGGAGTGTGAAATTCAAATTTGAATTCTCCACTCTAAATTTTAATGTCCCGATCAAGACTTTATTCAGTTGAACACCATCAAACCACTGATTAATTTTTAGTCAATGAATTTCATGTGACGTTTCCTAAAATATTTTCATCAGATATATTAAAATATTCCTCAAATCTAAGCTATAATCATGATCCTTCCTTTGTGATTATTGGGTAATTGAATTTTATATAAACCTATCATTTTAAAACAAATATAAAATTTTATTAGATAAATATTCATTACATAATATAAAAATTCATGCTATAATCATATAGGTATAGTATATTTGGAAATGTGGATACATAAAAAAATAGTTGATAAGTAAATTGTATCATATCCCACTAAGTTCTTCATAAATAGAAACCTTCAAAGACATATCATACTTAATACCATTCTTCATAACCTGGGGAAAGGAAACATAATAAAGAGTAAGCTTAGATTCTCAGTAAGGGTAAATAGGGGATATATCAATGTTCACTTAAACATAACACGAGCATAATGGTATAATGATAGGAGAATAAAATTTTAAAACCATACCCTACAAATCATATATCATAATCTTGATTCATGGAATAAGTCTTTGAAATTATTAAGATATTAATCATAATGTAATCAAATAACATGATCCATGAGCGCATAACATTGGCATAACACATATGTTTGTGGAATACACAAATCTAGAGAATATCATTTCCTTAGTAGACAAGGCTTAATTACATGGATATAATAGTGGATTGGGTCACTACCTAAACCATCATAGTAGTCATGGCTCACTCCCAATACTATCAAAGTGGACATATTCCCCTACTGATATGGGTTCACTCCTTGTTCTAGTCCTGTTTATCTCATGAGATTTCCACCTTTACCAAATGAATTAGAGGGATATATAATTCTAGGCCCAATTGTCACATAATAATAAAACATATAGATTTGTCCAATAAGATCATAAAACATTCATCATATCATAAATCATAAAAATCAATGTGTTTCATAAACATATTATCCAGATATAACCCATGGAAAACAAATGAGTTTCATAATAATTTCATCAATTTATCATAGCATAACCAAAAGAAAAGGAACGACTTTTATAAACATCCTGTCAGTATAATAACAAACTACATAGATAAAGAATAAGGATTGTTCCATTGGATCATATCCCTATTTAAACTTTAGTAACATCAAAGGATTTCATCACTATCATAACCTGACCCAACAAGGCCTAGACTACGACTACCCTAATCCCACCTCTAATAGACAAGGGGCTGGAGACCAGTGCCGTGTATTCATATCACAAACATGAGAATAATTAGACTAATTTACTTGTACACACACATATATCCAAGACTATTCAATGATGAAATGAAAAAAACAAATAAAAATGAATTTTTAAATCTATGATCCCACAATTAGAGTACAACTATAAAGCACAAAAAGTGAAAAGGGGGTCAAATAAAATCCCAACAAAAAACAATAGAGAGTTCAATCCGATCCAAGAGAGAGGAATTTTTTAAAATTAAACCACCCTAAAAACACCTTGGTCTATATAGATCAGGATATTCTCTACCAACTCCCTATCCTCCTAAGACACCCTCAAATGGGTCATTTTTTGTATAAGACATGACACATGCGAGCAGATCCCATGCAGGGGTGAGTATGAAAATACCCAGTCATACACCCTGAAAAAACTAATCATGAAGTATCAAGAATAGTCATCTCATAAAAAATATATAAAAATAAATGAATAATAAAAGAGAACCCAAATATACCCAGTAAGGACATCAAGACTCTATGTGATCACAACAACTACCGGCCATAAGATTCTTCTCGAAGTAATTCTTAATCCAAGGAATCTACTCTATGAGACAAGCCATTGTCGGAGACAACCATACAATAGTTCCTGATCATTATACCCCACCCAAGAAATCTCAATAGTCTCAAAATACCCTAATAATCAAATAAGGGATCACAAATAAGATAGTTGGGGGACTCCAAAAACTCAATTAGGTTCAAATATCTACATAGGGGATCGTATTACAATGACGTCATGAACCCTAATAATATGGCCTAATAAGTGGAGGATCAAGCCACTTCTCATGGAGGTCATGTTGATTCCAAAAACCCCACCTAGGGTATAAAAGTGATTGAGGATCACACTGCAGTATCATAGAGGGCCACCATGAACTCTATATAAGACTAATATTCCTAAGGGTATCCCAATATAGAGATGTGTACCTAAGGTTACAATGTAACCTTGAGGGAATATAACAAAGGAACACACTCAACTGATACTAGTTCAGACTGAAGAAATTAAGGGCTAAAAACACCCTCAAAAGGGGGAAGAAACATGTAATAAGGATACCAAACGTGTTCATCCAACCCATGGTCTACCTGTGTGGTTTTTCCTCACATGACATGTAAAACTCTAAATAACAAGTGTGTAGAAATAGTACATGAGGTGTAGAGATCACCCATAAAATTTCCCATTCTATCTTCTCGTGCCTGTGTACCACTATCTATGCCTGTTTACCAACCCATGTATACCTTTTTATGCCCATGTCAACCTGAACATGTTTATTCCTAGGAATAATTGGATGTGTACTCTTGTCGTGTCTATGTACTTCGGCCAGCCCATGCCCGTGTAACCTTTAGGTTATACGCTAGGCCACCAAACATGTCTCATAAAAAATTTAACAGGATCACATGGTGTGTGATATTTATCTCTCTATGGAAACTCTAATTTCATATATAGGGGTCCCACACGATGAGTAATTTTGGATTATAGGCCATGTAATGCGGTATTTTCTAGAATCTTAGAGTCTTCTCTATATCATCCTATGCATTACAGTCACTAACTATGTCCTTAAATATCATAGATCTAGGGCCTTCCATCACTCCTATCATCGAATATTAGGATTTCAGGATTTGAATCTTTTTTTCAAATTCCCCCACACACTATATGTAGCCACACTATCAAAATTGGGATGAATGAGAATTGGAAAACTACTATGATCCACCTATGATCCTCCTCCTCTGTCGTTGCACCTTAATCACACCCTAGATGATAAACCACAACCACTGTATTGATCTATTAAACTAAAGAATAGTCTCAAAATGTTCAAATACTGGGTAATCATCAAACCATGTTCCAAAGAAAATACCCACAATGAACATGCATATAAATGGGGGGAGAAATAAATAAGCCATTATATGTGAGGAATGTACCTTATCCTCTGTTCATTATTCTTTAATCCATTGTTTAGGATATAGAGTAACAATGTGGGATATAATTCAATGAAAAAAATACATACACTAATTAAATATACCATCGATGCTTGAATCAATTATTGTTCATGGAATTTGATCCAAATTCTACTAGGACAAAATAACCTTATGGAATAACACATTCAAACATCCAAACTTGAGTTTGGGTAAATTTCTGATGAGGAATGGTCATGTTTTTCCATCGTTGTTGAGATCTAAAAACTCTGATGGTGCAACAATCCTCGACCTGATCTTGATCCTTTTTTATACAACAACATCTCATCCAAAGTCTCTCCAATAGACCCTCTAAAATTTTTAGGGTTACACATATAACCCTAAAAATTGGTTATAACAAAGTTCAAATATAGGAGTTCAGGTACTATATTAAATAACGTAAATTAAATAAATAAATAAATAAATTTATTTAATTTCCCAACCATGAAAACTTTTTTCACAAATTCCCAACAATGAAAAATGTTATATCATTCCTAGGGTAAAAACAACATTCTAAACTCAATGTTGCACTTGTATTTATGATCTTCTCCCCTATTTTAGATTTATTACACTTTTTTAAGAAAATTGCTTGCACGTGATATTAATATTTTAAATATATTTCAAAAATTAATTCTGGGAACATCAGGCTTCAGAATCCCACATAGAATTAAATCCTAACTCTAAAAATAATCTATATAATATCCAAATGTAATAAATTTAAATCAGAGTCATTACATTCTCCCCTCCACAGAGATTTTCATGCCGAAAAGAGGAAATACTACTAAAAAATATGAGGGTACTAGGCTCGCATATGGGTCTATTGTTCCCTAGTAATATCTTAAAGATTCCTATGTTTCTTCTAGAAACAAACTAGGAGAATTGATCACCCATAAAGGATCCACTCCTGCCAATTCTTAGTCTCTACCAAGTACTTAGAAAAGTTATCCCCATCTTTGATGTCTATCTCACCCCATTCGATAACATGCGATGGGTAATGCATGTACCTACTCAAATACAAAATGTGAAAAAAGCATGTACCTGATCCAAATGTGGTGGTAGAGATAAGTGGTACACAACCTTTCCAACTCTATATAGTAACTGGAAAGGGATAATGAATCTAGGAGATAATTTTCAATCCCAGAAAAATCTCCACAATCCTCATCAAGGTGAGACCCCCAAGAACACATGGTCTCCCTCCTCAAACTCCATAGGTCTTCATAATCAGTCAACATATGACTTTTGATGGCTATATGCAGTCCTCATCCACTCTTGGATTATTCTCACCTTCTATTTAGTAGCTCAAACTAGCTCTGGACCCATGAGTGATGACTTTCCTGGATCAATACAAAAAATTGTTGACCTAATGGGTCACCTATGCAAGACCTAGAATGGTGTTATAAAAATAGTGTAATGGTAACTCTTATTGTACGCAAAATCCACCAAGGTTAGGTGATCCTCCCAACTATGGCCAAAATACAACATGAAATCCCATAACAAGTCATCCAAGACCTAAATTGTATTCTCATTCAGGCAGTCAGTCTGGGGGTGAAACTCTGTGCTCAAATGAATTTAAGTCCCAAAGGCCTCTTTCAATCCTCTCTATAATTGAGATGCGAAGAGATCATCAAGGGTATGAAACTATCATCAAGGAAACTCCATTGAGTCAGATTATCTCCTGCATGTATAAGCGTCCCAATATCACTATAGAACTCTACTCTTGAATAGAGAGGAAGTGGGTTGACTTGGTGAGTCAATCTATGATCCCCTAGATTCCATATTTTCATATTGATATACATGGAATATCCATCATAAATTATATGGATATCATATCTCACTTACACTATAGTACCTCAAGGGATCAAGCTGAACAAGCTGGAACCTAGTGCTCAACCATCACTTGCTGACAAGTGAGGCATCAAGTGTCAAACTCTTCAAAACAACTCTTCATTCTTGACCACCAAAACTGATGTTGGAGGTCTTGATACATAATTTCCACACCTAGATTTACTGCCAAAGAGGATGCATGAAAATCCTTCATCACCTCCTACTACAATCCCAACTATACCATCATTCGTCCTCAAAAAATCATAGCACCATCCCTGTTGGATAGACTTATGTTTTTCCAAAATATATCAGTTTTTATGTGTTTTGATGACTCAAAAAATCTCTATTTTTATTAAAATGAGTTTTTATAATATTTTTTGAATAATATTTATCAAAAAAATTACCTTATACTGATTCTATACATGATTATCTTACAACGTGTGAAGTATTAATTTTAAGACAAAGTATTTTATCTTAGGATAATTGAATATTATTTTCCATCAATATAGAATTAAAGAGATCTGTGTTGGAAGTTTATCATATTATGTAAGATATTATCTTATAAAGAAAATGATTGAATTTTCATATGATCAAATTTAGAAACTTTAGATAGAATGAAGTTATGAGAATTATTAATCTTATGAAAAGGATATTCATAAAATCTTATCTTAAGAATGTCATAAGAAATAATGAAAGATATGTATCTCACCTTAGTAACATATTTATCTTACACTAAAAATTTATAATACGTAATGATTTTAATCTTATTCCCTGAAGAATTCAAAGTACTATTTTATCTTAAAAATTCTCATATAAGTTTATATTATGAAAATAATAATACTAGTTTGATATCTTTCAAAAAATTAGTTATTATTTATAATTTCATAATTAATTTTATAATTTCTTGATAAGTAATTTCATGATTTTTGAACATATCATAAAAAGGATAGTCCATTTAATGAAAGAACAATTTATAAAAAGTGTCATGTTTCCTAGAGTGAAATGATCTGAAGAAGAAGATCTCTAACAATGATTTTTTAGAAGCTTATTCCATATTTAGATGGAATGGATGCCTTCCATTAATGTTACATCATATCAAATATTCAATAAATTATCGACTCGACCATTACAATTATCTCAATTATTATGCTCAAAATTAACGAGGAGATATAAAAGGAAGAGTTAGACGCTACATGGATGTGATGGATAAGAATAAGGGATATAATTCATGTATATATGAATACTCTGATAACAAAAACCAACTATACATAAAAAATATCAAACATAAACCCTCATGTTATTATTACAAGATTATAATTTTCACTAAAGATCATTTAGAGTATCACCCTGAAGACTATAATATTATAAGTATGTATCTTCAACTTTTTTCAGTTTCTTCTTTCTACTATGTACTGAAACAATTATTCTATAATTTTATTGATTTAGTTTTGTTTACGCTAATTGTAAGAGTGTGTGTTAATAACATAGAAAGGTCTTATAGTGGGAGATCCTATTTGAAAGATCTTGGAACTTTTTATTAAGTGACAGTAGACTGTAATCAGCCGGGAACCCTTAGAAAAAGGGATGTTATAGGGAAAATCATCAAACTCATGGAATAAAGTGTTGGTTGAGCGGACTGGGGTATTTTTATTCCATGAACCACTATAAATCTTCTGTGTTCATTATATTTCCACTAAGTTTTTATTTTTACACTTCTAAATCATATTTAGGAAAACATTTGAAATATAATACCAGATTAGGGAGGTTTTCTATAATGAAAAATTTTAGTAACTCAATTCACCCCCTCTTGAGTTTTCAGCTATCTATTCTTCGAGAAAACACTACCCACATTCAGAATATACATCATGAGAATTTCCATTAGATATATGAGTTTATAAGGTCTCACAATTAGTATATACACATTGCGAATCCCTGACATTCTATAAAAGTTATGGGGAAATAACCATTGACTGAAGATATGAAGAACCATGCTTGTCCACTAAGGACATTTACAATGAGGCTAACTACTCTGGTTCTCAGTTAAAAAATATGAATAATATTTCCTAATGAGAGTGTCTACCACCATATTCCCCTTCCTATGAGTATATATAATCTCAAATTCATTGTTCTGGGGGAACTCTATCCATCAAATCTATCTCAAGTTAAGATCCTTTTGAGAGAAGATATACTTGAGACTATTGTGGTTCGAGTAGACGATAAAGTGCTCTCCCATTGGGTTGTTTGGCTGCATCATCAGTGAGAAGGCTAAAAATATTAGTACAATATTGTGGGTAATGTATTTATGTTCATTTGGTGTCAATTGATATGAACCATATGAAATCACCACCAACCTATGCCTCAAAACAAATAAATGTTTTGTCCCTGATTCATCACAGAACACTATGTACTTGACACCCCCTCTAACAATATTAGTATGGAAGTGCTCATGAACCTCTACCTCATCCCCTGGAAACAATTATAGATTTTTTTTATCCAAATGAAAGGTTTCCCCTTTTGGTTCAAAGTTGTCAAGGGTGCTGCCACTCTTGAGTAATCTGCTACAAAGATCCACTAGTAGCTTACCAACCCAAGGAAATTATGCACCTTGGTAACACTCTTGGGTGGATCCTAAGTAAGAATTTAATCAACTATCTCCAAGTACACTACCACTATAGTCTTTGAGATAATGTGTCTCAGTAAGGGGGCCTATCGAATCCAAAACTAACACTTCAAGAGTTTACCATAATTTCAATGATCTTAGAGTGTATACAGGACTATCCTCAAGTGTCTTGCACGCTCCTCCATGGATTCCCAGTATACTAGGATACCATTGATGAAGATCACCATGAAACAGTCTAAGAAAGTATTAAAGATACATTTTATTAGTCCCATGAACACTGTTAAGGAACTTGTCACGTTGAATGGAATCACCAAGTACTCATAGATATCGTAGAAAACATTTAGATGTCTTCTTTAGTATATCCTCATCGCATACTCACAGTTGGTGATATCCTGAGCTATGTCAATATTGAAGAACCATTATGACCCTACCAAATGATTAAATAGGTAATCAATCCTTGGTAGTGGATACTTATTCTTCACACTCAACTAGTTTAACTACCGATAATCCATAGATAACCTTAACCTCTTGTCCTCCTTCTTGGAGAACAATACTGGGGTTTCTCATGGGGGAAACACTAGGTCTCAAAAACACCTTCTTATATATGTCCTATATCTTCACCTTTATAACAGAAAGATATTCAAGAGCCATCTGACATGATGGTATAGATATTGGGGTCATCCTATTGTGTAATTAAATGCATAAGTCTAGCTCACTATGGGAAGGTAAGCATGTAACGTCTTCATATCCATCCAGAATTGTAGGGAAATGGTAGCCCACAACATCAACTACTCCACGATTAATTCTATCAAACTGGTGAGTAAATAAATTCACTCTACCATGCCTAAGACTGTCCATATTTTTCAAGGTTTCCTTTTTAGCTACATAGGAAAACATCATCCCATCACTATGGACACACCACATCCTTGACCTAAAATAGCCAGTCTAGGCATGAATAATGGATAGACAGTCCAAAACCAAGATGAAATCAGACAACCTCATAATTTCTAAAAAGATATCCCACACAAACCCCTCAACTCCAAGAATGAGATCACACTATTGATAAAGTATACAATCACTGAGTCACCTCCTTTTGAAGTCTCCAACCGCAAGGGTCTATCCAAAGGCTCAATCAAAATATTTATGTCCTGAACCAAAAAAGTGGTTAGAAAGGAATGAATAAAAACCATGTCTATAAATAGTAAAACTAGGGTAGAAAAGGTATAGATCATACCTCATATTTTCTCTAGATCCTCAAGGTCATAAGCCTCCATATCTTGTTGTTATACTCCTCTTTGACAACCAGTTCCCTGAGCCTAGTGTGGAGCACCTGGGGTGGTGGATTTAATAGGTAAAACTTCCAAAACCCTCCAAATACTCTACCAAACCCTTTTACATGTATTACACCCAACATTAAACACTATTAATTCCTCTTTCTCTACCTTGGTGGTCCCTTGACTGTATCTCGATAAACTGTATGCTAGGTTGGACAATCCTACGCCAAATGTGCCTAATCATCATAGTAGAAACACCGCCTCTCCCTTAGCTGATTTGAGCTATCCCAAGATCCATGTTTCACTAATATTATGTCCTAGGATGATATCTTGAGGCGTAAAACATTCTTGGATCCCTTTGAGTTTGATAGGATTCCTTATTTTGAGGTATTATCTCTTGGGTGTCCACTACCAACACCCATGTTGGCACCTACTCTTCCATAAATATCTCTACCACCAAGGATTACTCCAGAACTCTAGTATAAGTATGAATTAAAATAGATATCACTAAATCCCTAATATACTAGAATAATTTCTACTCAATGGTCTATGATCTAAAGGTTAGATCTCAAACGTTATCTAAGGTGTACCGAGAGAGATAAGTAAATCTCACAGAATACTCTGCCACGGTCAAAATACCCTACTACATATATAGAATCTCATGTATGTACACCAATAACAACTTGGATGAATATAAATACTCCCTAAAGAGATGATTAATGTATGGATAGGAGAGAGTTGTCTCATCATGTGTTTGAGTCACTAAACTTTACCATTACCCAGTAGATCCCTAAAAACGACTCATAATGGGAACTGTCATATGATCTACTACATCCTCAAAAGGTGTAAAAATTGAGTGGATACCTCTAGAAATTCCTCATACACATGGGGGTATATCTCACCCTAAAATATGGTAGGTCTCTACCTTTATAAATTATTCACCACACACAGCCTGCGTGTATCCTCAGCTGGCACTACCTACACTAGCTACTTCTCAATTGGTGATGGTATAGCTGTTAAACCACCGGGTGATGTTATCTCCAGTACATGACCTTGTATTGAATCCTTGGGACATGGTAGATCATCCTCATTATCATAAAATGTAATCCTGAATGGATATATTCATGGAGGCATCCTAAAATAAAAAATATTTACCACAGTCAAATATTATATCTAGGGATATGAATTAAGAATTACATAGAAACCAAAACCCATTATTATATGATGAATGTACCAATGTTTTACCTGCAACTAATGTCTACATGTACCAAGTTTAAAGGTAGGTGATCAGAGTCCTAGTGTATGGATATGTAGACCATTACACCAACATTGGAGTCTCTGACCTGAAATCCAAACTCAAAATACATAACATTGTTTCCCCAAACCAATGTCACAGAATCTAGTCCTAAGGTAGAACTGAATGCTCTGAGACCATTCCATCATGACCCAACCCAATGGGGTCTAGACTATGACTACTACCAACCCACCCCCATTAGGCCAGGGGTTGGAGACCGACATCAAGTAGGCATATCACATACATGGGAGACATTAACCTAAGGTACATGTGCACGCAAACAAAAAACTCCAAGACCATACAATGCATAAATTTAAAATAACTAATACGAATTCATGTATAAATCTATAATACATCAATTAGAGAATGACTATAAAGTAGTAAAAGTGAAAATGGGGCTAAATACTAGCCCAACAAAAAAATATAGAGAGTAAAACCTGATCTAAGGGTGAGAAATATGATTAAATGAAACCACATGGAAAGAATATAGGTCTTTCTAGCTCATTATATGTTCCAACAAATCCCTATCCTCCAAGGACACCATCAGATGGGCCATCATCTACATAATACATGACAAGTTTGGGAATATCCCAAGTAGGAGTGAGCATAAAAATACCCAGTAGGACACCTTAAAACCACTAAACACAAAGAATAAAAAATAATATGCTCATAACAAAGATATAATAACAGTTAATAAAAAAATAGGACCCAAATAAACTCATGAAGGGCACCATGCATCCTGGAAGTCACAACCAACATCCATCCACAAGGTTCTGGTCGAATCAATGCTTGTTCTAGGAGAATCAACTCCACAAGACATTCCATCACCACATTCACTTATCCAAGAGGTCAATATCATTGATCCCTACACAATAAATCTCTCTACTCTCAAAATACCCTGATACTTAGATAGAGGATCACACCCAGGATTGCCGGGGAACTCTAAAAACCCAATCTGGATCAACTTGTTAAGTGGAGGATCCTATTACAATGATACCATGAACCCTACCGATATGGCCTACTACATCGAGGATCAACACCTTACTTAATAAGGTCACATAGATTCCACAAACTCCACCTAGGGTATATAAAGGATATAGTATCACACTTGAGTCTCACAGAGGGACACTGTAAAAACTATTTGAGACTCATCATCTATATGGGATCACAGTCATGAGATGTGACGTAATGTCACACTATACCCTTAAGGGAATGGACCAGGGGAACACAATCAACTGATATTGGTCCACACTGAATAAATGAAGGTCTACAGAAACCCTCAAAAGGGGGTACATGACATATACAAAGGGTTCATGATGTTTCTATCCAACCCCTCGTCTACATGTGTGATTCTACCTCACACGTCATGTAAATTTCCAAATACATGTTGTGTAGGAACAATACATAGAATACAGATATCACCCAACACCATGCTCGTTACATCTTTCTATGCTTCTGTACCATTGGTCATGCCCATTTACCAACTCGTGTACACATAGTTGTGCCCATGTAAACCTATCCACGTCTGTGCCCATGTACACCTATTTGTGTACTCTAGCCATTTCCTTATACTTTGATATGCATATGCCTGTGAGACCTTTGGGATACATGTTGAGTTATCGAGAATGTGTCAGATGGTGCGTGAAAGGGTCATATGGTGTGTGATATTTAACTCTATGTGGAAACCCTATATCCACACATGGGGGTCCCACATGACCTATAATTCTAGAATACGCATTGTGTAATGTGGTATTTTCCAAAATTCATGGATCTTCCCTACATTGTCCTGCATGTCACTGTCACCACTGCACTCACCAGATATCATAGATCTAGGGTTGACCATCATTCCTATTGCTAGCTATCAGGATATTGGGATTTAAATCCACTTAGGAAATTCCCCCACACACTGTCCATAGGTACACCATCAAAATTGGGATGAATGGGAACCACAAATATGCTCTGATTTACCTCTGATCATCCTATATTGTCTCCACACCTAGATTGAAACCTAGATCATGAAGCATACCCACATTATTGATATTTTTTGATGAATAAAAATTGTGTAATGATCAAATACTAGGTAATCATCAAACCACAATCCAAGTAAAATACTCATGATGAACATGCAAAGAAATGTGGAGAGAAATCTATAAGCCATCAGATGTTAGGAATAAACCTTGACCTTTTTTCATTCAGCCTTAATCTATTGTTTTATACTTAGTTAAACAAACAAAATAAACCCATCAATTAAATGTACTATTTATGCTCATATTAATTCTTATTCATGGAATTGATCCATGTTCAACTGGGATAAAATAATGGTATGGAATAGCACAAATCAAATATCCTAGCTAAAGTTTGGATCAATTGCTAATGAAGAACAATAATTTTTTTTCATAATTGGTGAGATCCATGAACTCAGATGGTAGAACTATCCTTGATTCAGTCTCTATCCCTTGTCATTAACCATGATCTACTTAAATTCTCTCTTCGATTGCCCCTAAAAAATTTCAGGGTTATGTAGCTAACCCTGAAAATTGGCCATAAGAACAGTTAAATAGTGGAGTTCTATAAATTCATCAAATAAAATAAATTAATTCAATTTATTAGTTTATTTTATTAATTCTATTCCCATGATTTTTTTTTAAAATGACCAAAAATGATAAATGTTATCTTGTTCCTATGGTAAAACCCACATTCTGAACTCAACAATGCCCAACAACAATAAAGGTTATCTTATTCCTAGGGTAAAACCCACATTCTAAACTCAACAATGCCCAATAATTTCTGATTCGATCCCTCATTCATGATTTATTACATTTTTTAGGAAAACTTAACACATGTGATTTTAATATATTTAATATTGTTCAAAAATTAATTAAAGACACACTGGGCCTCAGAATATCAAACTGTCTTAGTGCCTGGTTCTTAAAATAAACCATATAGTATCTAAAAATAACACATGAAAGATCAGAGTCCTTGAATTCTCTCCAAATTAGGTATTTTTACCTAAAAGGGGGGAAACATACTAAAAAAGATGAGTGTACAGGGCATGTATCTTGGTCTCTTTCTCCTATGTGCTCTTTAGAAGATTACCATGCTTCTACTTGACACACACTAGGGGAATTGATTGATAATGAAGGATCCTCTCCTTCCGATACTCAATCTCCAGTGAGTACTCAAAATAGGAAGATCCACCCTTTATGCCCATCTCACCCTAGTTGATAACATTTGGAAGTTCATGAACATACCTCCTCAGTTGTGACAT
Organism: Viscum album; assembly: GCA_963277665.1. Taxonomy (NCBI): domain Eukaryota; kingdom Viridiplantae; phylum Streptophyta; class Magnoliopsida; order Santalales; family Viscaceae; genus Viscum; species Viscum album. The sequence goes on along the minus strand of OY728159.1, from coordinate 1,350,250,197 downwards.
GTGGAGGATGTCATGTACTCATTCCATCTGTGGTGGTATAGTTAAGTTTTATTCCACCTTTCCAACTCTATGTAGTATCTGGAAAGGTCTAATGATTGTTGAAGATAATTTTCTATAAAAAAATCTCATCAATAATCACTGAGTTGAGAAACTCAAGAAAACATTGTCTCCCTACTCAAAATATAGAGTTATTCATTGTTGGTGTATATAGTAAACCTAAAAGCTCTGTACAATAATCATCTTCTCTTGGATGATTTTAAGCTTCTATATTGTAGCTCACACAAGCTCTAAGCCCATGAGTACTGAATCACTTGGATCAGTCCAACAAAGTGGTGACCTAGAGGGTCGCCAATACAGGACCTTGAATGGTGTCATACCAATGGTGGAATGGTAGATTTTTTTTACACAAACTCCACCTAGAGAAGGTGATCATCATCACTATGGAAAAATCCAACATGAAATCCCTGTAAGATGTCCTCTAAGATCCGAGTGGTCTTCTCTGTTTGGTCGTCAGTCTAGGGGTGAAATCCCATGATCAAACACAACTAAGTCCCAAAGTACTCCTAAAATCTTCTCCATAATCATGATGTAAAGAGAGAACTAAATTTTAAAATGATCATTGAGGGAACTCCATGGATTAGGAATATATCCTACACGTACAAGAATCCCAATATCTATACTAAACTCTGCACTTGAATAGTTAGGAACTGAGATGACTTATTGAGTCATTCTATGATCACCCATATGGAATTTTTACCTGTAGACATACATGGTAACCCCATCATGAATTACATGGATATCCCATCATAATTCAACACTATCACCTCAAGAGATTGATCTAAACCTTCTAGAAACTGGTACTTAGCCTTTATATGCTGACAAGCGAGGCATCAAGAGACAAACTCTAAAAAAAATCTTCATGCTTGGTGTGTTTTCTTTTTTACCTATGGTTGATTTTTTTGAATCTTGTTCGATGGTGTTCCGATATGTGATTCTGGTTTGGTTTCATCTATGATTGGTTATGGTAGCATCCATAAATGTCTCTATCAATAGTGCCATGTAATTTTATTATGATTTTAGATGAGTTTAGGTCATTCTATTTTGGTTTTATGGTCATTTCTGGTTTGATGAGGGTTGATGATAAGGTTTCAATGTTCTATAGTGGATTCGACAGTATGTGTTTCAGTTTCTGGAAGTGCATGTTGGTGAATGGACGTCTGTGACTTTGACAGTGAGCTGGTTTGAATGTTGGTTGTTTCAGTTTGAGGTGGTGGTCACCGATGTTGAGATGATGGTGTTGTGATGTGTTGATGGTGATGATTTGTTGACAAGACATGAAACCCTCAATGCAATTGATTACCCCAAGTATGCTAACATGATTTTCAAGATTTGTGGTGAGTTGATCTCCTTTGAATTTTGAAACAAATACATGATGATGATTTTGGAGCAATAACTATAGTTTAATTTTAATTTTTGAAATTTTAGTTCTATAATGAGATGTGTTTTATGTGGGTGTGATTTTATGCTACAAGGAATGTTTCTGTAATTAATTTTATCTTACACCCTGAAGTAGGAAAAGAACTATTTTATATTACAAATTCTCTCAGAAGATTATCTTATGAGAACAATACTACCAGTTAGATATATTAATAAGAATGAGATGTTATTCGTAATGTCATGATTACTTTTCTAATCTCTTGATAAGTCATTTCATGATTTTGAACGTATCAGTATATGGATTTTCTATTTAAGTGAGAATTGATTTTAAAAAAATTTCATGTTTCCAATAGTGGAAATATTTTAAGAATAATTTATATGATTTTGAAACTATGAAAGATTATTTCATATTTAGAAGGAATGGATGCATGCCATAACTGGACTATCATATCAAATTTTCAAAGGATTATCAGCTCAACAATTTCAATTATCTCGATGCTTAAGTTCAAAATTAAAGAGGATTTTTAAAAGAAATATTTAGATGTTTCATTGATGATATGGATGAGAAGAAGTTATATAACACATATACATACAAATAATCTGATAAAAATGAATTCCTTGATATATAAAAGATCAAACATAAATTATTGTACTGTACTTTTAAGTTAACTAGTTTCACCAAAGATAATCTAGAGCTATACCATGAATATTATCATCTCCCATGGATGTATATTCAACTATTATAAGTTGCTTCTTGTAATTGTGAGGTGGAATAGTTCTTTTATAAGTTTATTCATACATTTATTTTTACACTCACTATATATTTTTGTGTTAATGTCTTGGAAAGGTCATGTAACAAGATATCCTAGTTCAAATATCTTGGACCTTTTTATTAAGTTACAATAATTTGTAATCAACTGGTATCCCCCATAAAAAGGGTTGTTATAGTGAAAATCACTAAAATCAAGGAGTATAGTGTAGGTGGAGTAGTCTATGGGATTTCTATTCTGAGAACCACTATAAATATCCTATTTTCAATATCTTTATGTCAAGTTTCTATATTTACACTACCAAATCATTTTAAGGAAAATATTTGAACTATTATACCTGAAGATGGAGAATTGGTACAATGATTTTTTTGGAAATCAATTCACCCCTCCTAGGTTTTCAGTTAGCTATTATATGTGATAACACTTCCCACCTTCAGAATACCCATTAGAAGAACTTCTAGTGTAAATTTGAGTGTGTAAGGTCTCACAGCTGGTACCTCCACACTAATCATCTAGGATATGTAGTAAAAGAATTGGAGTAACAAAAAAAAAACTAAATATATAAAGAACCATATTTATCCACTGAGGAAAAATACAACAAGGTTAACTGATTTGATTCCTTGTCCAACAAATGAGAATAAGATCAACTATTGGGAACTTCTACCACTACATTCCCCATCCAAGTATTTTAGACAATATTGAATTCATTGTAATGTAGGAACTATTTCCATCACATTTTTATAAAATTTAGATCCTCTAGAGAGAATATATACTTGAGAAACTCATATTTAGAGTTAAAGATAAACCCCTCGACCATAAAGTACTTTTTTCACATATTCAGTGTGAGGACTATCACTGCTAACTAAAGATTGTGGGTCACATAGATCTTATAATGTGGCCTCAACTGATATGAACTATAGAAGATCACTACCTGACTCTTCATCAGAACAAAACCATGCTTGGTCTTTAATTCAACTCAAACCACTATGTACTTGACACCCTCGTTTGGAAATATCACGAAGGGAGAACTCGTAAACCTCTACCTTAGCTCCTAAAAAAATGTTGGGACTTTTTTAACCATACAAAAGGATTCCTATATATAGAAAAAGTAGTTATGGGTGTTTCCACTCTAGATAAATCAGGTAAAAACATCTGATAGTACCCTACCAACTCAAGAAAATTCTATACCTTGTTAACAATCTTTGGTGGCTCCCAAGCATTCACTACCTCAACCTTCCCCAAGTCCACTGCCAATCTCATCTCTGAGATAATGTGGCCCATGAAGTGGACCTCTCAAATAAAAAAATGGAAATTTGATTGTTTCCCATAAAACATATTCCATTGGAGTGTGTCATGGACTACACTAAAGTTTCTCAAATGAACCTCCTTGGAAGATGAGTTCACTAGGATATTATCAATGAATACCACCAAAAACCAGTCTAAGAAAGGATAAAAGATCAAGTTAATGAGTCCCATGAACATTAAATAGGTGTTCATCATGCCAATGGGCATCAACAAGTACTCATATACACTATAGCAACATTTTAATGTCATCTTTTGTATATCCTCATCCCGTACTCACAAATGATGATATCTTAATCTGAGGTAAATTATCCTAAACTATAATTCCCCTATCAAATGATTGAATATGTCATATATCTTTGATAGTGGATACTTATCCTTCATGGTCACATGGTTCAAGAACTAGTAATCCAAACATAACCTCAAGATCATGTCCTCCATCATAGAGAAAAACACTAGGGCTTCTAAGGAGGAAAAAATGGGACTCACAAATTCCTTCGCCTATAAGTCCCCTAAACACACCCTCATATCATAAAGCTTTAATGGATGTAATTGATATTTTTGGTGTAGACGTTGTGGTTATCTAGGGGTGTTATTAAATGTCGAATTCTAGCTCACAGTGGGGGGATACTTCTAGAATTCCCTCAAGAAAGAAATATTTATAGTCTACCACAACTAATGGGAACTTCTAGAGCATACCATCAACTTCTACAAGAGTCCTGATAGACAAATGGGGAGTAATCAATGAAACTCTTCCATGTATGATCCCATAATTCTCTTCCAAGGTTTCTTCTTCACCCAAAAATGAAAATATCATCCCATCACTATAGACACACTGCATTCACTTCCTAAAATAGTCAATCTGGGTATGAAATGAATATATCCATTCAATAACCAATATGAAGTTATAATGCCTCATCATTGCTAAAAATAGATCCCAGACATAGATCTCACCTCCAAGCATCAGATTGCACTATCATAGGAAGTGTGAAACCGCTAAATCAGCTTCTTTCAGAATCTCTAATAGCAAGGAGTGAGCAAAAGGATCAAACAAAATTTCTAAATACTGAACTTGAGAAGTGGTAAGAAAGGAATGACTTGAACCGGTGTATATCATTACTATAGATAGGGTATAAAAGAAAAATATCATACATCTTATCATCCCTATATACTTAGGGTCATAGACCTCCATACCTTATAGATGTCCTCATACCTAAACACCATATCCCTAAGCCTGGTGTGGACTATATGAGGGTGGTGGTGAAAATAGGTCAAACCTCCGACCACCTCCTACTTCTCTAAAAACCCCTCTTATTAGTACACTCCCCTAAAAACCACCATGATCTTGTACCTGTCCCTATGATAGAGGTCTTTTAACTTTCTCCTAAGTATAACTATAATGGTTCAAACAATCCTGTGTCATATTTCCTAGACTATTGGAGGAGAAACACCACCTATCCATCGATTGATTCAATCCATCGTGATAGCCCTACACTGTTGATCCTGTATCTTGGGATTATCTCCTAAAATTTCTAACATTCTTGGATCTCTATAACTATTGTCAGATACCTTCTTTTGAGGTCTCATATCCTTCATGTTCACTACCATCACCCACTATTAGCACATCGTCTACCAAGAGGCTCTCCACCACTAATTCTCACTCCACCACTCCGAAATAAGTGGGAATGTAATGAGATATCACCTAAGACTTGATATACTAGAGTAATCCCCACTCAATGGATATTTTTACAAATAACAGACCCCACACCATATCCAAGTAGTGTTAGAGAGATCATAAAATCTCAAAAAAAAACTCCTCCAATGTCAATATGACCTGTTGTAGATAGATAATCTCATGTATGCACAAAAATTGAAACATGAGTAGATAAAACTCCTCCTTGAAGAGATGCACAAGGTCTGACTAGGAGAGAGATGTCTTATCATGTAACTGAGTCACTAAAATCCACCATCACATGAAATATCTCTGATAAAGGATTTCCATGAGGACTTCTATCTAATCTTCAGGCATCCCCACATGGGGGAAAACTCAAGTGACTACCTCTAGAAAATCCTTAGACACCTGGGGGTCTGGATCACCCCTAAACCTAGAAGGTAACTACCTCTAGATCTCATGCAGTGCACATAGCCTATGTGTATCCTTATCTAGCACTATAATATCTAGATTATGATCAATGGGTGCTGGTATAGGTGGTAAAACACTTGAAGTTATTGTCACGAATACATGTCCCAAAAACTGAAGCCTCATCACTCAGCGGGTCATCCTCATGATCACATAGTGGAATCCCAGCTAAGTATCTTTACAGAGGCATCCTGAAATAAAAAAGGTGAACCATAGTAAAAAAGTATGTATGTAGAGATGAATCAATAAGGAAATGGAAACTATAACCCATTATTATATTATTTATGTACCAATTTCTACATGTACCGAGTTCAAAGAGAGGTAATTAGAGTCCTGGTTTAAGGATATGTCAGTCGTTGCACCAACATTGGAGTTCCTGGCTTGAAAAAAGAACTCAAAACACTTGAAATTTTCCCCCAAACCAATATCACAAACTCTAGTGCTAGGGTAAAATCGACTTCTCTGATACCACTCTATCACAATTCAACCCAATAGGTACCATACCATGATTAACCCAAGCCTGTCTACAATAGGAGAATGGATGGTGAGCAATTCCGAGCAGTCATATCACACACATGTTAGGCATTAGCCTAATGTATATGTACACATAAACACATCTCCAATCCCATAAAAGGATGAAATGTAAAACAAATGATACAAAGAATGAATACATATGTGGTTCCACAATGAAAGTATGACTGTAATGTAGTGAAAGAAAAATAGGGGCCAATACAATCCCAACCAAAAACTATAGAGATTCTAACCAACTCTAAGAGAAAGGACTACAATCAAATGAACCCACCCAAAAAACAACTCAGTTTGTCTAACTCAAGCTATGTTCCACCAAATCCTTGTCCTCTTAGGAAACAATCAAATGTTCCACCATTTTCATAAGACTTAACACATGTGGGAAGATCCCATGCAAGGGTGAGGATAATAATACATAATAAGAAACCCTTAAAACACTAAACATGAATAATAAAGAATAATTACCTCTTAAGAAATATATAAATCAATGAATAATAAAATAGAACCCATATATAATTAGGAAGGAAACTTTGCATCCAAGAAGCCATAACCAACTACTATCCATGGGATTTTTCTCAAATAAATGCTTGTTTCAGGAGAATCCACTCCATGATCCTTACTATCACACGAGACCCTCACACAAGAGGTCATGATCATTGGGTCCCACCCAATAAATCTCACTAGTCTTAGAAGAACCTGATACTCAGATAGAGGATCACACCTAGGACCACTGGGGGACTCCATAAAACCAATATAGATCAACCCACAATGTAGTGGATCATATAAAAATGATACTGTGAACCCTATTGATATAGACTACTTAATGGAGGAACAACAAACTATTCAATGAGGTTATGTCGATCCCTAAAACCCCACTGAGGGTATAAAAATGACATAGGATCACAATATAGTGCCATAAAGGGACATCATGAACTCTCTTTGAGACTAATCCTCCAGAGGGGATCACAATCATTATATGTGGACTTAATTTCAAACTATACCCTCATGGGAATGGAACATGGGAACACAATTAGCTGATATTGATCCATACTAAAGAAACAAAGGGATAAAAACACCATAAAATGGGATACATGGCATGTACTATGGGTATATAGTGTGTCCATCCAACCCCAAGTCTTCTTGTATGGTGTTTGTTGACACAGAATAGAAATATCCAAATACACAACATGTAGGAATAGTAAATGGCATGTGCAGATCTCCTAACACCTTGAACATGTCATCTGCTTGTTCCTATGTACCGTTGGTCATTCTTGTATACCAACCCTTGTACACATGGTCATGCTAGTGTACACCTAGTCATGTCCATTCCTAGGTCCACCTGGTTGTGTAATCTGGTTGTGTATGTGTACTTCAGATTTCACATGTCTGTGTAACTTCAGATTTACACACTGATGCACAAAAAACGTGTCACGTATCATGTGATAGGGTCATATTAAGGGTGATATTTAACTATTCACATAAACCCTAGCACTGCATAGGGGTCCCACACAATGTGTAATTATGGATTACACACCATATAACACGATATTCTCTCAAATCCTTAGATCTTCTCCACATCATCATACACATCACCACCTCCAAACTTTCCTAATATTGTAGATCCGAGGTCGGCCATCTCTCCTATCACTGGATATCAGGATGTCAAACTTTGAATCTACTCAGTAAATTCCCCCACATTTCATACATAGCCGCACCATTGTAACTGAAAATAATGGTAATTGAAAATCCTCTCTGATTTTACTTTGAAATTATTATTAATCATCACACCTTGATCTCACTCTCAATCATAATCCTCACCCATAGTATTCATTCAACATGCTGAAAAATGGTCACTCAACGATCAAATATTGGGTAATCATCAAACCAAGATCCAAAAAAATACATGAAATGAATGTTTGAAGAAACAGGGGGAGAAATCCATAATCCATAAGTTGTGAGAAATGAACCTTATCCTTCGTTCATTAGACCTCAATCTATTTCCCTAGACTTATTCAAATAAATATGAATAAAAATCAATGAACAAATTAAATCCATCAATTAAATCTACCATCAATGAACAAATCAATTAGTATACATGGAATTAATCTGAGTTCAACCATGATAAAATAAAGGGATGGAATAACACAAATCATACATTTTACTTTGAGTTTGGATCTATAGATGATTAATAAAGATCCTCAATTTCCATCATTGGTGAGATCCCAGATCTTCAATGGCGCAACGATCCTCTATTCGATCTCGATCCATTATCGTTCACCAAGATCTCCTTAAATGATATCTCTAGTGTCTCCTATAAAATATTATTGGATAATTTCATAACCATTAAAATTTTCCATGGTAGTGCTTAAATAATGGATTTCATTCACAGCATCAAATTAAAAAAATTAAATCAAATCAATTAAATTATTTTATTAATTTCACACCCAAGACAATTTTTTCACAAATGCCCAACATCAAAAAAAATTATGTTTCTCCTAGGGTAAAAATCATATTCTAGACTCAATGATTCCCTCTAATTTATGATACAAGCCCCCTTATGAGTGCTATTCCACTTTTTATGGAAAACTGTATGCGTGTGATATTAATAAATTTAAAAAATTTCAAAAATAAATTATGGGCACACTGAGCCTTAGAATCTCGAGTTGTCTTAGTGATTTGATCCAAAAATAATCCATATAATATTGAAAAGTAATACATGGAAAATCATATTTATTATAATCATATATGATAAATTCATTTAAAAATCACTTAGAATATTTGATGAGGAAAATAATGTTTTTTCTTTGAAATCAATTACTTAAAATATAATAATTCTCTAAATATTAAGGGTAAATTTTTATTTAAAAATTACATTAAAAACATATAAAGAATTATTTAAATAATTTATTAGTCATGAAGATGTGAAATTCTATCAATTTTGTTTTTTTTAAAATAAATATTCCTTTCACATTTTGAATTAAAAAAGGCAAAAGTGCCTCGTTTAAAAAATGACAAGAATATCACTTTTAATTTTTTTTCAAAACTTCAAACATGGATAAAAATTAATATAGAAAATCATATAGTGGAATAAAAAAAATTCATAAAAACATTTTTTTTAAAACAATGATATTAAATAAAACATATTTTTTATAGAAGAGAGAAATAATGTCAGTTTTTTTTAAAATATTCTTTCTTTTGGGTAATTAAAGAGAGTAAAATTAAAGAAAAAACATTTAATACTAAGAAATAAATATAATATAATTCGATTCTTGATAGTTATATCATTAAAATTAATCACTATAAACATAATCATAAACAATCCCAAAAATAATTATATTTAAAAATAAAACCCTTACCACTTTGGTAACTTTGGAATCATAATCCCCATGACAGATATAAACTTATATAGATATGAAAATCCACATAATTTTTATAATAATCATAAAAATAGATATTCATGAAAATTATATACACTACATAAAATAAAAAAGTGGTTAATAAGGAATGTGACTCACATAAATAAAAGTGAGATGAAAATACCTTACCTTAGGTATGAATTTCTTCATACATGTTCAAAAATTATATATATTAAATATATTTTTATTATAAATATAATATAGAACCATAATAATATATATGAAACAATATATGATTACTTATAACCATTTTATCACCTATTTATTAACATCTAATTATTAAAAATAGGATTTCTAGTGATATCAACTTCCTTTTTCATGTATGTTTTGGTTCTGTAGTTTTTGGTCATTTTACATTGATTATGATTCCATAATATCCATAATTTTAATAATTATATAAATATAATATATATTCATTATATAAATATTTTTATTCATCCATAAAATTTAGATATATAAAAATGAATTACAACATTAATAGAGATAGTAGACTGTATATACACATGAACATTGTTTTATTTTATCAATTGATGGAATAAAAGAAATGTAAATAAAAATTAATATTTAGAAAATTATTATTATATAACATATATCATATATACTCATAAAATCCATACTTATTACCATCCATTAATAAGGTAAATGAAAAATGATTCATATTGCTTCATGGAGGTGATAGTCCACACATACGCACGAGTGATGTTATCATTTTACAAAAGATTTAAAGGTATGAAGGTAGACATGATATTATAATTAAATAAGTGAAATTATTTCATAAATATTATATATATAAATTAAATCCATAATTATATCTATTTGTGGTATGTGGTGATTAAAAACAACTTACATCTGTTCACAACACGGTAGTTTGACGTACACATGTTCGATGATTTTATTTCCCATTTTATAGAATAGGATATGAACATAGGTTTTGTAATTATAATAATAAAATAAAATTATATTGGAGACAATGATGTTATTAATTAATCATAGTTGAGAATATTTTATGGAGTTATAATAATAAATAAAACAGAAATGCATGGTTAAAAACTGTTCCTCTTCTTCAGACAACCACTAAAGGTTTAAAATTAAAGCCGTCCTAGGATGTTTTTATAATCTAAAAAGGGAATATAGGTTTTGGGGAGTATTATAAAGAATAAATTTGGATATATATTTTTTTAATCAAAATTCTCTTGAATTTTGAATATGAAATGATAGGGTGTTCGATTTTATAATTGAGATGAGTGGCACACTTGAATTTTTTCAAAGTTTTCAAATAATTCCATGTCAATTTCTTGTAAAAAGGCACTAAAGTGGACCATTAACGAATATAAGATGATTTTGGGTAAAAATATTTCCATAAAATATATATTATATAAGTTTTTAGATCATTTTAATCCTTAACTCATTAGTTTAACCCTTGGTAAATATGTTTTAACCTTAATCGTAGTAACATATTTTAATATTTTTTACTATTAATTATGACAAAAAATTAATTTGAAATTATTTTATAATATTATTTATACTTATTAAAAACATTTAATCTATTTTAGTATATTTAATTCAAATAAATTATATAATTTAATTTAAAATTAAACCCGCATATGTGATGAAAAATATATTTTCCAATTAAAAGGTTTTCATAAATATAAAAAAAAATATCTAATTTTTTAAATATAATTGATTAAAATGAACTAAATTGGACTAATAATAAAAAAATTGAACTAATTTTACTTTTAAACCCATTTTAAAATTAATTTAAACACACAAATCCTTTAAATGAAAATACAATTTTTAATAAAAATTAGAATTTTCACTATTAATCAAAAAAATTAATCTTTTCAAAAAATTCTAAAAAATTCACTATAAGATAATTTTGAAATTTTTATTTAAAAAAAATCTCATTTTCCATAATTTTTTTATAAAAGTAGAAAAACATAATTTTAATATAATTTTACTAAACATAATGAAACCACTTTTAAGAAAAATACAGTTTTCAAGCATAAAACCGGGTTTATTCTTATGTTATTCCTAGAAAAAAATACCAGTTGAATGATGAAGAATTTTATTGAATATATAATATTTAAAATTCATTAAAATAATTTATATATAGTGATAAATTTAATTTATTAATATGATCACACATTACATGCATAAAAAAACGTTTTTTTAGAAAAATAACTCATTTATTTTCAGTTGTTTTTTTATTTTCATTTTTGATTAATTGATAAAAAAATAATTCATTTTATACATATTTAAACCATATGATTTTTATAATCCAGTTTTTCATATTAATAACCTATAATCCAATGGCCAAGCGATTGTTGTCACATTAAATTATAATATTTTAATGGTGTGTTGTTGTTTGTTTAAACTTAGTGTTGCATATAACTCAAACTATCAAAAAAATTAAATTCATATAAAATATATATATATTATAAAATTTTAGGTAGTTACTCTCTACCCCCTTAAAATAATTTTTTTCTTGAAATTTCAATACTCTAATACAAACAAATAAGTATACTTCTTTTTCATCATATCTTTAGGTTCCCATATAGCTTTCTCAAATTGGTAGTTTCTCCACAAAACATTAACCTGAGTGTCCTTGTTTCATAACACTTTATCTATATTATCTATAATATCTAATAGTTTTTCATCATAACAGAGATATTACTCTTTTGGTATAAACATTGAGTTCAATACATGTGAAGGTTTTGGTATATAATTTCTCAAGGGAGATACATGGAACACATCGTGAACTTGAGAGAGGGTCGGTGGAAGAGCCAAATGAAAATATAAAACCATGAATTGATCAATAATATTAAAGGGTCCAATATTTCTAGGGTTTGGATTTCCTTTTTTCTTGAATCTCATAACCTTATTACATGTAAAAATTTATAGAAAAACCTTCTCACTAACTATAAATTTAGATCACAATGATTGTTTTCATCATAATGTTTCTATAGACTCTTGATATTCCTTAACATACTACTGAATAGATCTAGAATTCTCTACCATTTCACCGACTAGATCATGTACCAATAGCTTTATTTCTCTAACTTTATTCCAGTATGATGTATTTATACATATATTTTAATAGAGGGATTTATAAGGAGCCATCTAAATTCTCGAGTGGAAGATATTATTTAAAAAAACTTGACTATAGAAAGGCTTTTATCCCAACCACCTTCTAATTCTAATGAAAAATATCGCAATACATCCTCCTGAGATAGTTCCATCAAAATAAATATATGTCTAAGGATGGTATGTAGTTTGGAAACATAACTCTATATTAATAGCCTGCAGAAGACTTTGTTAGAACATTGAGGTAAACCTCAAATCTTGATCAGATACAATAGAATATGTTAATCCATGAAACCTTTCCATTTATTTAATGTATATCATAGAAAGATGATTGAGATATAAATATTATATAATAGTAATCAAATGTTCTAAAACTACAAGTTGATCAACTATAAACCAAATATCATTATGAACAGTAGATGTTTTGGGGAGTCTGATGATAAAATCTATGGCGATGTTTTACCATTTTTATTATTATATGGGTAATGGTAATGAAATTACCTTATACTTCTATCACATTGCCTTCACATTCTGATATTCCAAGCATTGAGATACATACTTAGCAAAATATCTATTCATTTTCCCCAATCATAAATACTCATTCATATCTATTAAAAACTTTTAACTTTAAGGATTAATAGAGAATAGAGAACTATGATCCTACTATAATATATAATTCCTCAAATATGGAATAGATTAATAACATACATGGATTCTAAATCTTATCATTGCATCACAATCATAGTTAAAATGAAAAACATTTGTCACCATCTTCTATAATTCCATATCTCCCTTCTACGCCTCTATAATTATCACACACATATATAGTTGAAAAAACATTTGAGAAAAATAAGATTTATCCACTTTCTTAAAGATTTCAATATCCATCATTTGAAAATACAAAAAATAATAGATCTTTTATGATCCTCATCATATATTAGTGAAAATGGTCCTTTCGACTCAGAGAATCTTCCACCTTGTTTTCTTTCTATGGGTGGTAATGTATTGAGAAATCATAATCTCTAATTGGATTTGACCATATTATCAGCACATATTCATATCTTTTTGAGTGAATATATAATTTACGATTCAATTATTCATATATATATATTTATCCCACATTCCACCATATATATAATTCTTCTAGATCTTTAATGAAAAAATTACTACAGCTATCTCTAAATCATGAGTTGGGTAATTTTTACCTTGAATAATTAATTATGGTAAGGCATAATCTATCAATATATCATTATATTTGTGGATTAAGATAGTCCCCTATTCAATTCATCACTAAAGGCCACAAACCCTAATCCACTATAGGGTAGTGTAAGCATAGGTATACTGACTAACATTTTATTCAGTTATTTAAAATTATATTCACATTAATTTGTCTAAAGGAACATGGATCCCTTTTGAGGTGACATGTTGAGTGGATTAGATAGTTGTGAGAAATTATCTACAACGAATAAATATTGTACAGACAAACCAAGGAAACTATTAATCTCAGTCATAGTGTTTGTTCTGGGATAATGTTTAATAACTTGGATATTTTATGTATATATAGACATACATTATCTGGACATTATATGACCTAAAAAAATTAAGAAAAAATTTACACTTGGAAAAAATTTCATACAAATTCTCATTCCTTGGTATCTTCGTCACAATACTCAAGTGATATTCATACACTTCCTTTCTCTTTGAATATACAATAATATCATCTATAAATAGAACCACAAACTCATCAAGGTAATATCTAAATACATTATTCATTAAATAAATGAAGATAATGGGAGGATTAGTAAGACCAAATGGAATAACTATATATTCATAGTGTCCATACATTGTATAATATGTATTCTGGACTATATCCTTCTTGAAACTCAATTAATGATATCCTTGACAAAGGTCAATCTTAAAAATTTATTAACCTATGTGAAGTTGATCAATCAAGTCATTAATATGTGTTACATGATAATTTTTATTGATTGTGATCTTGTTCAGTTCCTAATAATCAATTCATAGTCACATCGATCAATCATCCTTTTAACAAAAAAGAATTGGTACACCCCAAGGTGAAACACATGGCTAAATAGATCCCCTTTCAATATTTTATGAGAGCTTCTTATTCAATTATGGAAACTCAATGTAACGTCCAAGATTTAAATTCCACTCAACTGGTTCTCCATACCATTTTGGACACATGGCCCCAAGCACATTTCCCCAAATTCCAGAGGCCACCGAATAGAAATGAGGGCCTAGGGTTTTATAGTGGAGAAACTATTACCTCATTGTAAGAGTATAACACTGAGGAACAAATAACATTCAATAACAGAAGCCGTAAATACTATACAACTGAAAAAAACAATGAAATACTGATAATAAAGATAACTAGATGTCGTAACATACAAAAGATGATGCTTAATGTCACATGTTCTAAGTAAGTATCCAAAACAGGATACACTACAATCAAGAACAAGATACAATACCAAGGTACATAAAAAATACAAAGGGAAACTCAGAAGCATCGCAAGCCTCGTCTTGGTCCCATGCTCTCCTACTCCTAAATAGAAAATCAAGTACCTGTAGAAGGGTTCTTTTCCTTATGTACACCTGAAATCATATAATATTTTTCGGCCCAAAAACATGACCCAAATAGGGTGTGAGAAATAAATCCCAGTATGCAACCACCCAAAGATCTATGCCAATATGTTAATGAGTATATGCAACAACAGTGTAAAATAGTTAAAGCAGTAAACTAGGAAGTACTTAAAAGTAAACAATCCTAAAATTATTGGTTTCCATTAATATAAGTTCATGTTCAATATACAATTCAATTGCATTGAGTTATAAAGATATCAAGATTTGGCCTCATCCTATCAATCCCCCGTATAAAGTAAGCACAACAGATGTATCAAAATATCATCAAAATAGATATAAGTACAGACCGAATCCAAGATTGAGATTTGGATTGGAATACTCAACATATGTCATTTCAGTAGTCAATTGGTTTTAAACCTTCCCCTTATTCATATCATAACCTCACCCACAAGCATAAAAAAACCTCACCTATAGGCATTTCAACAATTAATCAGGGTCAAAACTTGATATATAAAAATTTCAATATGTGTCAGGGTCAAAACCTATTATATAAGCATTTCAGCAGCCAATCAGGGTTGAAACCTGGTATATAAGAATTTCAACATGTGTCAGGATCAAAACCCAGTATATAATCATTTCAGCATAAAAAAAACACATGTAACTTACACTATTTTATGGTTAACAAAATAATAACTCACATGGGAATCAAACATGTCACAGAACATTCATGTAATCTTACCATTGCTAGTTTTATCAATTATAAACTTACATAGGAAACTAATATCACAAGACTAATATGTGAATTAAACTATCATAAGGCATAACCATTTATCATCTCACATGGGAAAGTCCTTCAATTAAACAATTTCATTTTAAACAACCTTAAAAGGGAATCAAAGTAATGCCCATAGTCATCCAAGGCCAAATGGATAAATGTTGGTCATCTAAGGGAAAATGCACCCACGAGGTGGTCCTTAATCAAGGATATCTGTATCAAACATGACTTATAATAATTTAATCAATTACCTAATCAATATTACATATCAAAATAGGTTAATATTCAATGCAGGTGACACCAAAAAATGGGTGCGTGACACTCTGAGAGATATAATCAACTTGAAAATTAGCAAAAGGAACAATAACACCTACCTCGTGTTCGTATGGCTCTCCTTGTCGAGTGTCAAAATTCAAATTGACATAAATGGGGTAGATATAAAAATGGGTATAAACACTCAAGATCTGATAACTTCATTGAGAGAAAAAATAATGATGAATGACTCAAGAGGAATCCATATCTTATCGATTGGGTTCAAACACCTCCTATGATGATCGAATCGAAGTTCAAACAGAGATTTAGGTGGAGAAATTAGGTTTAGCACTTCTAGTTTGCGAGATGGGTGATCCCTTCTATCCAAATTACAAAAGATGACACTACTGCCAGATTTAACAAATAAAAAGAAAAGTATATGGAATGTACTAGAAACTACATGCCGTGTCTGTACAAATCCTGGCTAGTTCATTACATGGTCGTGTACTGTGTTTATATGGCATGCAACCCTCATTACTCAATGTTTCCCTAGATATACAAGGTGTGTAACTCCCAATAACATTGTGTAATAGGCTTCCATCTAGATATCGATCTATTTTCCTCCATTATCTTATGTAAAAACCAAAGAGGAAAGATTTGTACCTCAAAGGAAGAACTAGGTTCTTACAAACTTCCCCCCTTAATGAAATTCATCCCTGAATTTCCCTTCCAAGGGTGGTGAAGGAACAATTGAGAATAACCCTAGCCATTGTGATCATATGTCGGCCTCCCTCTCCCAGGTCCCATACTGAACTTAGCCGTGCTGCCATAGCTCCTATACTAAAGGAACAAATTAGCCCCAGATAAACTTAATGTTATGATCCACAATACTAATAGGATTCTCCTAAAAGGACACATCTTCCTACAATTCCACTTCCTCAGGCCAAAAAGTGCTAGACAAGTCCAAAAATTAAGTTCACAATTGATAAATGTGGAAGACATCATACATAGCCCTGTACCAATGAGGTAACTATAATCGACAAGAAACCAGACTGACCCAATCTATAATCTCAAACGGACTAATGTATCTTAGCAAGAGCTTACCATGTATTAAAATCCCATGGTATCCCAACCTCAGTGCGACACATAAGAAAACTTGATCCCTAACCTCGAACTCTAAAGGTTATCTTTAGTGGCCGACATATGATTTCTGATGATACTGCGTAGTATCCATCTACTTCTGAATCAACTGAACTTGCTCAGTGGTCTCCTGGATATGATGAGGTCCCACCATAGCTGTCTCTCCTGCCTCCAGCCAACACAGGGTTGATCGGCATGGCCTACCATACAAAATATAATATTGCACCATCTGAAAAGTAGCCTAAAAGCTATCGTTATTAGAGAAATCAACCATGGGTATGTGTTTCTCCCAAGAACCCCTAAAATCTAGGATGCATGCCCAAATCTTGTCCTCTAGCACCTAAATTGTGTGCTCTAACTGGCCATCTATCTAGGGATGGTAAGTTGTGCTCAGAAACACCTGTGTACCAAAATACCTCTGTATCCCTTTCTAGAAACAAGAAGTAAACTGAGCATCCCTATCTGAAATGATAGAATGTGAGACCCTGAAGAGTCATACAATCTCATGGATGTAAAACTTCTCAAGATCATCAACACGGAAGGCTTCCTTGATGAGTAGGAAAAGTGAAACCTTCATGAGCCTATCAAGAACAAATGACACAACATAGTTATCATGATACTTCCAACATTGGAAAACCCCACAAAACACACCCCTGAGAGTTATAGCGATGCTACAAGTGTGATTTTCCATTTACTAGGTGAACCCAAACACAAATGAGTTCATATCAATGGCCTCATAATAAAGAACAACCGAACCTTGTAAAAACCGGTCATGAAATCTTCCCTAGAAAGACATTGAGGACTTTCACATCACACCCACCTTAGACTGGAGGAGTGTTCAAACTGGCTCACTTGAACCATACATGAGGAACAAGAACGAAAATGAGTCCAACCAATACTAGATGACTTATCTTAAAAATGCCCGACTTAGAAGGATGACATATTATAACAGAAACACAATTCCTTCTCCCAAGTCACCACACATCCACAACAAAATCATTCACCGAAGACCATACCAATCACTTGGTGACACTCCTTTTTCAAACCATCCACTTAATATTAGAAAGGCTCATTCCATATCACAAGTAAAGGTGAAAATCTGATCCATCCCACTAGAATCATTACCCCTTTTCAAAGAATCACATCTGAGCTCGACTATAAGTTCGAGATAACCTTAGATTAATCAAATCCGAGTCTAAGGAACTCCCCATGGTGGTCCATACTCCCCATTACCAATTAGACTTTATCACAAGGATAAAATTCCACATAAGAACACCGACTAAACCAAGAGTGGCCTCCGCCTAGTGGTCACGTCAAGGAAATAAAAATGCATCCAAATTCCTTCCAAGGAATTCCTACACGGTAAACCATGTATCACTCAGGATTAACCGAGCCTCATTTAAAACCACACATCTAGCGTATAACACCAAAAAGATTTCAAACTAGCCAAAAAACTTTAAATTGTAGCGAAATGTATAATCAACACTCTCTTAGTGCATCCAGGATGATGTCAAGATAGGGGACATGCTTGTCTCTTAAGAAAGATCACACTACAGGGATTTCAAGGAACACTAGAAAAGGATAGTTGAACCACTAATGGTTGACCTCCTGAAAGAAACTCAACTTCACATTCCGATACATCATCATTTAACCGACCAAAATGCTCTTATCCCAAGGCATTCTGTGATATCTCATGCTTAACCACTGAGGTCCATCTATGGTTATTAGTGCCTCACAAGGGTTACACACATAGCCAATAGAACAACATCGTGCTACCAAGAAAGCAACAATATGAAAGAAGACACACAATTCTAAAAGGCATTCAAGTAATCTTGACCATTTTTAAATAGTCCTTGATTGAGTTCCTTATAACTAGAAGGGCACATTTAAACTAAACCGACATGACGCTCCCCACCTAGGAGTGTCTTAGATGTTGAGAAAAAGGACCATCCACTCTCAACACACTAGTTCAGAACCAACATAAATGCATGAGTGTCATTCCACAAACTATGAGAACATACACAACATCTCAAAGCTCAATGATTTAACTAAACTCAATAGCTCGTTTCAATGTTTAAAACTCGATGGGTACTGTGTATGTCATTATATACTACCCCAAGTTTACAAGAGAAAATAACACATTCTGGGTACTATTCATTGTCTTTACTCCCTATATATCCTAGTACCAAATTGCTCACATAGGAACTAGCTCAAAATAAAATCATCTATAAAACCATTTACACAGATGATGATGTATTAAGTCACCCATCACTTGATGAAAGAGAGGTTCACATGACCTCCTAAGCAGTTGTCCATGACCGAGGCATGTCTAACCTACTGAACTGATCATTACTCAATTCTAATTCTCATATCAAGGGTTTAGATACAAGGATCAATCATCCAAACAATAGTTTCCTCTCTAAAAATCAAACATCCTACCAGGGAAAACAGTACATGGGAAGAACCAACGTCATGAATCTCATAGCGGAAAACAAGACAACAAGCTTTAAGGATGGTACCTACCACAGGCTATCACCTTACAAAGCATAAGAATACACCCCCATCACTAGGTCATGTGGAAACAAATTCACTTTTCTCAAAATCACTAAACATTTCATATAATTTTAAGCAAAACCTCAAGCACCATTCTACAAAACAAGGATCTTGGAAACTAATTTAGCTAACAACTTAAAGTAAAATAGGAAATTATCATCAAATTACATTTAAAAAATGTAACTTTGACATTCTATCAAAAATGGAAATTTATCATGTGAGTTCCTTTTAAATTAATCCAAAACTAAAAGAAACATGTTACGAATGATCGCTCACATCTCTATTTTAAGGTATAACTCCAAACAATTAAACTACACTTACACGAGGGTCTCTAGGTGTAAGAACAACTCATAGCTCAAAAGTGAAGATATCAAAATAGGATAGGTCAAATCCTTCCTATAAGAACTCACTCCTCTTCATGCCCTATGTGTCAGTTTTGGGTGTCAAAAAATGAGAGGTACTACAAAAATCCAACTACTAAGGTTGGGTTTAGTCAAGAAAATCACTCAGATGCATCCTACATGGGATCCTCCTGATAATCACGAGTGAAGGCATCTAATAACAGGGATCATCAAAAATAGTACAAAACAAAGGTATGCTATAAGGGACTCCCTAGAACAACATAGGTAAAGAGAGACATCTCACAACTCATCTCATATTAAAAGTATCAACTAGCTTGGTCTGAAAACCCAACCAATCATTCATGCCAATTATCAATCTTAGGTGATAACTGCAAATTGTAAATGGAGGAAGAACCTCTCCATTTATATAAAATCCCCCCCCCCCAAACTCCATTAGTATTCCTCAACATGCTCCATGATTTTCACCATCACGATCTATGTAGAAAACTACTCAGAAAGGAAAACTCACAAGTCCAAAATTGTCAAGGGTATAAAACAGGAAAAGAACCCCAAAGGTTACAAAAAAGAGTAGTACACAACATGTAGAAACCATCCAATGTGTGTACCCTCATGTTCTCACATGATCTTATAATCCCACCAGACTGGGCATGTAAACGTCTTGGGTACAAGACATTTAAGACTGACACATGGTGTGTACTCAAGTTTCCCCTCCTGTCCAGGTACTTCTACACGACCAGACTCACATGGGTTATGCCAACGTAAAACTAAAAATGGTGTACCTAACGCACATGACATGTTCTACTCAAAACCCAAAATATTATGTTCACTCTCACATGGTCAGACACATGGTCATCTACCACATGGCGTGTACTCATATTACATGCTGTGTACTTAAAAAAAGTTCATTTTCTACCAAACAGAAGAACACATGGCATGTGTTCATGGACCCACATGCCGCGTTGTTTGGGTTTCCAGACAATTAGCCTCTGAAACTTCCCTCAGAACACATATTTTTGAAAAGTAAAGAAACAATGTGCCAAATTACAAACTATGGGGGTCCATACTCCTCATGAATGGAAGTTTAGCATCACATATAGCAGAAAACTACACAATTTCATCTCATGGATGATACATGATACACCAAATTCCGATCCAAGAGGGCCCATACTTCTCAATGACCAAATTTTGGAGTCCATCCAATTTGAACCTTATAACCCACTAATACACCTATAACAGAAAACATGTATATCTATCATGGTATCTATCATAATTTCATGCATATCTAGAATGACATCTATCACAACAACATGAAATCAGTAATGCTCTTAAATGGCATGGAAAGAATGCATGGCATGTGATTTTTAACAAGTTCCTATATGATGTATGATATGGAATAACATAATCTCATCAATGATCAACAAAATAGAACCATAATAATATTAATAATAATAGAACAAAATAAGTGTGTCACCCAATGGTGAAATCGAATAAGCCGTAACAGCTCAAAATCCAAAAATCATAATTCAATTATATGCAATTTGGATTTTCCCTGTACACGGGGTAGCTACTCCCCTGCACAGTTTATTACCTAACTCATTTTTTTTTCTATCCCTAAATAATGTCTCCAAATAGTAAGGAAAATAGAAAAGAAACTCCTCTGATACCAATTTGTAACATCATGGATTCATATTCCACTCAACTGGTGCTCCATACCCAGTTGGCCACAAGGCCTCAAGTGCATTTATCAAAACACCAAAGGGTACTGACTAGCAGTGAGGACCTAGGGTGTGATAGTAGGGAAGCTATGCCCTAATTAGATGAGTATAACACAACAGAACAAATAACATAAAATAAGAGAAGTAGTTAATACCATACAACTGAAACAAACAATGGAAGACTGGTAATAAAGATAACTAGATGTCATAACAAACAATAGATGATGCTCCATGTCACATTTTCTAAAAAAGCAGCCAAAATAGGATACACTGAAATCAAGTACAAGATACAATACCAAGGTACAAAAAAATACAAAAGGGAACTCAGAAGCATCGTAAGACTCAACATGGTCCCATGCACTCCACCTCCTAAACAGAAAATCAAGTACCTGTAGAAGAGAGATTTACCTTATCGAAACCTGCTATCATATAATCTATTTGGGTCCAAAAACCTGACCCAAATAGGGTGTGAGAAATAAATCCCAATAAGCATCCACCCAAAGATCTTTGCCAATCTGTCAGTGAGAATATGCAACAGTAGTGTATAATAGTGGAATAAGTAAACTAGGAAGTATTCAAAAGTAAACAATCCTAATTGTACCAGTTTCTATTTATATAAGTTCATGTTCATTATACAATTAAATTTCATTGAATTATAAATATATTAAGATATGGACTCAACCCATCAATCTCCCGTATAAAGTAATGACATCAGATGTCTCAAAAGATCATCAAAACATATATAAGTAAATATTGACTCCAAACTTGGTATTTGGCTTGGAAGATGCATCATAAGTCATTTCAGAAGTCAATAAGCTTTAAACCTCACCCTCAAGAATAGAAGAACCTCACCTATAAGCATAGAAAAACCTCACCCGCAGGCATTTCATCAGTCAATTAGGGTCAAAACCTGGTATATAATCATTCCATCATGTGTTAGGGTCAAAACCCAATATATGATCATTTCAGCAGTCAATCAGGGTTTAAACATGATATTTAAGAATTTCATTATGTTTCAGGGTTAAAAACTAGTATATAATAATTTCAGCATAAACAAACACATGTAACATACACTATTACATTGTTAACAAAATAATAACTCATGTGGTCATCAAACATGTCACAAACCTTTCAAGTAATCTAACCATTACCAGGATTATCAATTATAAACTCACATGGGAAAATCATATCACAAGAATAACATGTGAATGAAACTATCACAAGGCATAATAATTCATTATATCACATAGGCAAGTTATTCAATTAACCAATTCCATTTTAAACAACCCAAAAAAGAGAATAAAATTCATTCCCATTGGCATCCTAGGCCAAACAACTAAACATTGGTCATCCAAGGGAAAACACACCCACAAGGTGGCCCTCAATCAAGGATAACAATATCAAACATGCCTTATAATCATATAATCAATTACCAAATCAATATTAGGTATCAACATAGGTCAATATTCAATTTAGGCAACACCCAAAAATGGGCGCACGAAACTCAAGCACATACAATCAACTTGACAATTAGCGAAAGGCAAAAGACCACATACCTCGTGTTTGTATGACTCTCCTCATCTTGTGTCGGATTTCAAATCGACCTAAAATGGGGTAAATATAAAAAATGGGTATAAGAACTCAAGGTTAAATAACTTTTTAGAGAGAAAAAATCACAAAGAACAACTTAATAGGAATAGAGAGCTTACCGATTCGGTTCAAACGCCTCCAACGATGATTAAATCGGAGTTCAGATAGAGATTTGGGAAGAGAAATTATGTCTGCCACTATTGGTTTTCAAGATGGGTGATCCCTTCTATCCAAATGAAAAAATAGGATTCTACTGCTTGATTTAATGAATAAAAATAAAAATACATGGAGTGTGCTAGAAACTACATGTCAAGTCCATAAAAATCATGGCGAGGTCATTAAATGGTCATGTACTGTGATTATATGGCGTGAAACCCTCATTACATGACGTGTAACTAGAAATATATGGTGTGTAACTCCAGATCATGTCATGTAACAGGCCTGTAACCAGACTTTGATCTCTTTTTCCTCCATTATCTTACGTTAAAACTAAATAGGAAAGATCTGTGCCTCAAAGAAAGAACTAGGTTCTTACACTCAATCATGGCCACTCTATATGGATTCTTTGAAATTGTCTTAGCACCATTTATGAGTTCTATTGATAACTCAACTTCATGATTTGGTGTAATAATAGGAAAATATTATAGGAATTTATCAAAAAACACATTCACAATAGGAATATCATTGATGGTGGGTTTCTCCCCAACCATATGAGATAAACACAAATTTTGAATAGGAATCAAGACACATATAATGGATTAAATTTCCATTATAAGTTCATATTTATCTTCACACTAATAAATGATCATATGTTGGTTTATAATATCAAATGTGACTTCCCTTCCTTAGCAAATAATGTTGGATTTATGTAAAGATGGTCAATCTGTGCCTAAGATAACATCAAATTCAACTAGAGAGAATAATTTGTTTTTAAGGAAGCACATTACCATAAAATTCAACCAAATAAGAATTATAAAATTGATACATGATCATTGTACCATTATGGGTTTTCACTTTTAATTCAATATATAATATTTGAGCTTATGAATTAACATTCCTTGACACTATTTCTGACATATAGTAATTTCTATAACTAATCTCAAACAGGGTACTTAAATATTTTTTCATACCTATTACCACCTAAACTTGATCATTCTCTCTTCAATCCCATACTAAAACTAAAATGGTTTACTAGATCATAAAACATAGTTAATCAGAGTGATTAGTTATAAAAAATATTTCAAAATAGATCCAAATCATGACACATTATTTTCAACCTAATACTTCTTAGTTTTAACCTAGGTCATCCTTGGTCATCATTAATTCAAATCCATTATAATGGTTCATATTGAAAATTTGAATTAAACTAAGCATATATGAGAGTGTAAAACCTGGTTTTCAATAAGGTAATACCCACCATGCACTATAATGATCATTGTTATATACTCACCAACTCTTTTCAGGGTTATAACCCCTACATGGACCTATGAAAAAACCACATCAACTCGTAGTATCCAAACATAGTTGTATTTATAATAAAACCACATATTATCTTTGTTAACAAAACATTAGGATTTTATCCTATACTTATACTTGTTACAAGGATTTTCACTAAAGTTTTCTAACCCTAATATTAAAAGATTCACTAAACCCTACTTTGATACCAACTATAGTGACCCATACTTTTCATACATCTATATTACATTTTATTAGATGAATATTCACTAAATAGCATAATTATATATACTAAAAGAATTTAGGTCTAGTATCCTTGTAAACTTGGATATATAAACAACTGGTTTGTAAGTTTAACGCCTAATAAATATGATTTGACCTTAAACGTGGTAACAAAGTCTAACTGTTTTCACAATTCATTATGAAAAAAAAGTTAAGTTCAAAAAATTATATAGTATTAATTATTATGATTCAAAATATTTATTCCATTTTACTAAATTCAAGTCATATAAGTGGAACAATTTAATTTAAAATTAAACCCACAGATGTGATGAAAAAGTCATTTCCAAAGAAAACCTTTTCAAATCTATAAAAGGTTTTTATATAAAAATTCAACATAAAATTGATTACAATGAACTAAATTGGATTAATAATAATATATTTTAAATAATTTTATCTATAAAAAAATCCTATAAAAAATTTAACTTGTAAATGCTTCAAATAGAAAGATATTTTTTAATAAAAAGATGTATTTTCACTATTCATCCATAAAATTAATCATTTTAGAAAATTATCAAAAATTAACTCTAATATGTTCATTATTTTTTTTTATAAAATTATTTTGTTTCCAAATAAATTTTCTAAAATTGGAAAAAATTTATTTTTTAAAGAGTGCACAACACACGATGGAACTGCTTTTTAGAAAAATGTTATTTTCAACATAAAATTGGATTTATTATTATACCATGTCAACAAAAAAATATTTTATTCTTGATAAAACATTTTATTGAATTTATAATATATAAATTTTATTAAAATACAATACCAATAGTGATAAATTTAATTTATTAAGATAAACACACATTTCATGCATAAAAACAGTTTTTGGAAAAAACATCTCCTTTATTTTCAATTGGGTTTATTTTATTTTATTTTCTAATTAATTTATAACTAAAAATTTATTTTATACATATTGAAAAAATATTTTTCATAATTTATTTAGTCCAATTAATACTCTCCAATCCAATAACTAGGTTATAAAAGTCACATTAAATAATACTATTTTCAATAGTATGTCACAGTTTTTTAAACTCAGTGTTGAATTTAATGAAAGATATAAAAAATTGCATTTATTTGAAAAAAATATATATTTCATAAAATATAGGGTTGTTTCAACATCCATATATTCATTATCATAATTTGATATTTTAAAAAGAACATTTTAAATATCCTAAAACCATTTTCTAATACCACTTCATATGAACAATTTTATATAGTGACTTCATTTAGAAACCTACTTCCAATGAATTTTTATCCACCAACCTTTTTTTGATGAATTAGTTCAAAAACCTCTATATGTTGAATCTTTATCTGATAATACATCAACTGGAAAACTAATTTTGATTAATTTTCTTAGAAACCTATGTCGTATGACTTCATTTTGAAATTTTTTCCTAATGACCTGGCTTGGAAACCATATGTTTAATAACTTCATTAGGATACCTATCTCTAATTACTTCATAAAAATTATTTATAAAATGGACTCTAACAAAATTATTATACATTCCATCAATCCATTTCTTTTAAAAAACATAGATAGTATCAGGAATATCAGGAATTAATCATGATTTTTGGAAATTTGAAGAATAGAAAATCGTCATCTAATTTTCATTGTCTGAACATATTTCTTCATTGGTACTATGAATACATTTAGAAAAAAATCTCTAACTCTATCCTCAATATGAACATCTCATTTTGTTCAATTCCATCTAATAAAATTTTTTCTACAACTTTATATATATATTCTTTAGGTTCAATTTCATATGAAAGGATCAATATTGTCACTCACCTTAATTATAAAAGGGAACCCACTCTCCACTATTAGCATCTTTGAAGTTGGGGGATAAAAACAAAGTGCATTGTTTATGGTGAACCACCCACGTTGGGAATAACGTTTCCATTTTTAGAATGATAAGACATTGGATAATATTTATTCCATTAACATAATAACATTATAGTATATTTTTTATGATGTATTCATTATTTCATATTTGATGGATTTTTTTAGAGAATTTTGAATAACAAAGAATTTAGAAGCTCATTTCAATTTATTACATTATTATTTACATGTCTACTTATAGAACACCCCTTACGGTCATTGGAATGGTCTTAGAGTAAAATTATTACTCTTTGGACATGGGTAATAGGGTTAGGTAGATAAATCTGAAGTGTTTTGGAAAACTCCAAGTCTTAGACAGTGTGAGGAGAAGGGGTGTTGATGGGTGGTATTTATAAGTGGTGGAGTGGGGTGTTTTTTGAATATTATATTCATTAATTTTTTATTTTGGATCATGACTACAAATAGTGTTGATTATTGTTACTATATATAGTAATTATATCATGTGATTTATAACTAATAGTTTCTTACATCATCCAGGACTCCTAAATTCATGTATTTATCTTATAATGTTACATAATTTTTTTTGTATTTAACTATAGAAAAATACCTAAAATTAAGTCTAACAATTTTCATAAATGTAGATTCCAAAAAGGGAATTAATTTTTAGAAAATATTTTTTTAAATATTATAAATTTAAATTTTAAATAAAATCATTCTTCATTTAAAAAATATAAATTTTATTATTACAATCATTTTAATAACCCTATGAAAAAAATTTTATGGCCACATAATACTAAATTATTATTATAATGAAAAATAATATTATTTTATAAATGAATTTTATGAAAATAATTTTTATTTAAAAACTTTATATTTGTTATAAAAATTGAAATAAAACATATATGTTTTAAAAAAAGATTCATATACTTATTTTATCATTTTAAAACCTTTATTTACTTATATCATGATATAAATATGTCATATTTACAATATATAATATAACTAAATATTATTTTACAATTACATAGGTGAGGTTATTATTCTAACAGTTAGTTTTTTATTTTAATAGTGAGAATATTATTCCAATGGTCGTATTACTATTCTCATGGTCAGATTTGTAACAGAAATGTGGGTTCTATAATTTCTTTAAATGCATAATATTTCATTAAATATTTATTTATTTATATTTTATATAAAGGTTATATACATTTTCATTTTCAAAATGAATATTTCATTAAAAATATTTTGTTTCATTTCTACCGTGTTGTTCGTGAGCATCATTATTCAGGGGGGACAAAGTATATCCAAATTTTCAAATTATAGTAATATTTTTTTATCCCATCGTAAAATTTTCACTTATTAGGGATATTTTTTTTTCTAAATGTACTTTACAAGTCAATATAATAAAATTTTGTCGATTCTATCATCTAGTGTTTGTGCTTTAAATAATACACAATTCGTAAATATGAATAACTAGTATAATCCGAAGTACAAATTCTATTGTTGAATTTCTAGGGAATTATATTCTTTCCTAATTATTAAATTTCATCCTTGATTTTTTTACATACTAAATTAAAAAAAGTGTTGGTACTTCTAATTAATTGTATTCTATGGTTCCCATATCTCTTTCTCATACTTATGGTTCCTCAATAAAACTTTGACTAGGTTAGTTGTCTTGTTATATAGATTACTATCTCAATAGTCTATGATTTTCATTGGTAGCTCCTCATAAGAGAGAATATGATCCAATTTCAACCCATATAGATTGATTACATGTTTAGGATATGCTATGAACTTTCTAATGAGGTATACATAGAACACATCAGGTACTTGATACAGGGTTGGAAGGAATGCTAGTTGATAGTCCAAAGCTATGATGCGATCAAAAATCTAAAGGGGTCCAAGGTATATAAGAATTTTCTTTCCCTTATTAAAAATTTTAATTACTATCTTCCATGGAGATATTAATATGAATACCTTATCACCAATAATAAACTCTATGTATCTTTGATGATTATGTGCATAAATATTTTTTTGACTATGAGCGGTCTTAATTTGTTTCTAAATGGTCTTGAAATTGTCTGCTATTTTTTACACCATTTTATATCCCATCAGATTGCATTCACCAACTTCATACTAACGCATAGGTGTTCTATATAGCTTCCCAAAAAGGAATTAATATGCATCCATTTGGATTCTTGAGTGGAAACTATTATTGTGTGAGAGATCAACTATAGGAAAATATTGATTTCATCCTTCTTTGAAGTCCATTAGTATAAGGACCCGACCTTAAACATAAATTATTCTAGTGAATTTTGTTTAGAATTTATTTTAATTCATTCCCAAAGAACTTTTAGGTTTATAGTTTTATAGAATTATGAAACAAACATACATAAAATTTCAATATTACAAAGTAGATAAGTCTACACCCATATTTTTTTTCATAAAACAAGAACTATTAAAATGAAACATGGTTTCTTTTCAAGAAAAATATTCAAATACATTCATTATAGAATCTTATTTGTCATTACAAAACTTAAGACCTGTGAAAAACATTTAAAAACTTGGGATGAGCATAAAAATCTCAGTAAGGGCAAACAAGGGAAATCGTTTGATGTGATCTTGAGGGATATAAATAAGAACAAGAGGACTTTCATAAAGGCGTGTGAAAAAGGAATATCACAACAATAAGAAATTGGATAATAACTTGAAAATGTGGCTACAAAATTTAATTTATAAATTCATAATCATACCACCAAGGTCCTTCCCCAAGGTGTTGTAAAAATTACCGAGGTTATTCACTGAGGTATCGTAAAAATTACCTAAGTTATTTACCAATGTATCATGAAACATGTCATCTCTAGAGATTAAATTTCTTTACCCAATTAATTGGAGCGCTATCAGTGTGAAACCTTAATATGTATTTATTTGAATTTTATCCACATATTTCATAATCAAATATTTCATAAAAAACTCATAGAGAATGAAATAAATGGGGTTAATTTCAAAATCGTGACATTTTAAAAGTGCTTAAGAACGAGATCATTATGTCATTTATAACACATGGAAAGAGAGTGAGGGTTATATACATGTCAATTCCAGAATAAAATATATCAATTTTATTTCTTGATGAATACCCCATTAAATGAAATAGGTTTTGGTTTTCAAATAAATAAAATAAGATAATTTCTTTAGGAAAAGATAGATATTTTGAGACGAAAATTCTACAACATAACAGCTACATAACATGTTTTTAGAAAATATTAAAAAGAGAGGGGTAAAGGATAAATCACTCAGAAATAACTCATAATATAGTATAAGGATGGAATAAAATATAAATAATATCATGGTATGGATATTTGAATGACATAACACATAGGAAACTTGAAAGAAAAGAGAAGATGTGATTTCTTTTACAAAAATTATGCAGCGTAAAAATGTCACTTAAAAATTCATAAAATTAATTGATGAGATCGGAAAGGGTATCTAATCAATTTGACATGAAATTTACAGTAATAAGTATATATAAAATACCCCCACATAATAAAATGGAAACTATAAGACACAATATAAAGGAAGTCACGACTAAAAGAGGAGGGTGAAAGGTTCCCTTACCCTGAAGAGTAACTTCAAAAGCTCGGAGGTTGGGACCTTGGGGGATTGAGGGAACCTTGGTAGGACTCCTTGAGAGGTAAAAATACCATATATTTATTTATAGGAAATTTTTAATGAAATTAATGAAATAATGGTTTGGTATTTATAGAAAATGTGAGGAAATATTTTATCAATTTCCAAGGGACACCTCATTAGTGGTATTTGAAAAACCATGGGATTTACCATGGTATTTGGTGATGGTTTTGTCCACTTGGGACTCACCATATAATATTTTAATCCAAAAGAGTCAAACAAAATCTTAAATTATATATTACATCATTATGATTTCATTAAACTTACCAAAAACTCAAAACTGTATTTTTACTATTCACTGGAAATTCAACTTTTTCAGAAAAATCCCCAAAATTCACCCTAACCATTTTTAATGTGTAGGATTAAAAAGAGAACTCCATTTTATAAAAATAAATTTTATTTTTAATTAAATTAAATAAATATAATACTAATACATAATTAATAATTTCTTAAACATTTATTTACTTATACTGTGATATAATTATATCACATTACCACTTAAGATAACTGAAACATATTTATAATTCATTAGGTGTGGTTACTATCCCATTATTCAAATCAGCATTCATAAGGGTAAAATTACTATTTCAAAGGGTTAAGTTACTATTCACAAAAAAAATTATTTTGATCTTATTAAACTACATATTTCACCCTGATTACAACCATGTATGTCCGATTTTCAAAAATCATTTCACAGAAAAAGTTATTTAATAATAAAATATATTTTTTACAATTAATAATTTTTTTTCCATCAAATAGTATTTATAAAAAAAACAAAATTCATCAAATAATAAAAAAATTATACTTCTTATAAAACTTCTACAAAAAATCACCCTCGGTTAATTTTGACACTATTTAGTAATTGATTTTTGTTAAAGTCATAACAAATTTACTCATTCAAAAAAAAACTAAATAAATAAAATATAACATGTCATAATCATCTAGAAAATTATTGGATGACATCAAAATTTTCAAATTACATTTATTTTAATATTTATAATATCATTTATTTGAATATTTTATTAATAAAGTAATCATTTCATCATCATTGTGTCATAAATAAATTTTTTTTATGTAATTTATTAAAATTATATATAAAATACGATGGGGAAATAAATATTTTTAGCTTTATAATTACTATTTATAGTTAAATATATCACTTATATAAACCCATATTAGAAATGTAATACTTGTTAGAAACATGAGTGTGAGAGAAGCTTTAAAGTAGCTTCCATCAGAAGCTATGTCCTTTTAATTAAAGAAGCTTCCATGAGAATAATTAAACAATATTTCAAAGGAAGAATTGTACATTTAATTAAATAATCTTTTATGATAAGCTTTAAAATGGATTCCATTGGAATCTTAGTTCTTTTAATTTAATAATCTTATATGAGAATATTTATAATAGCATCCAAGGGAAGCTTTATACATTTAATTAAACAAGCTTCTATGAGAAGAATTATACCAAAATCCATGGGAATATTTATTCATTTAATTAAGGAATATTATATTAGAATATCTAAACTATATCATCAAAAAAAATTATGACACGTGTTAGGGTAATTTTATAATTTTATTTTTAGCCTTGATTATCCGATTTACACTAAACCGTGGTAATTAAACATAATTAATGAAGTTAGAATTTATAATAAAATATACCTATTTACATAATTTGGACCTTATGATTTAAAATATGGAATCAATTTTTCCAAATTCAAAACAAAAAATTTTCAGTAATTAATTTAAAAGTAATTTCTGTTTCCAAAACGATAAAATGAGTTTTTTTAAAAAGAAACAACCATCAAAATATTGACATGCGTTTATATATAATTTCAAATTGAAATTACTTCCAATGAAAAAATTGGATTAAATGATAAAAATATATTCTATTTGTGATTTAAAACCATTCAAAAATATAATTTAACCATAAAATTATCTCTATGGAGAAAGTTGTTTTCAATTAAAATTTAGCATATTTTTACTATTAATTAAAACATGATAATTATCAAAAAAATGTCAAAAATTCATCCAAAGTAAAATTTTCTATCTTGATTCTAAATAAGAAGTTTATTTTGTCAAATAGAACATATAAAAGTGACATAAACTAAATTTGAAAATGATTCTCCATCAAAATGGGGTTAAAACTGCATTTTTAGAAAAATAATTCTTTTTTCTAAAAAAATGAATTTTTTCTTATATCATATCCAGAAAACATATAAGTTTAATTCAATACATTAAATTTATTATATAAAATATACTTTTAATTAAATAAAAATCCATAAAGACTGATATGATTTTATAAACACAATTATTCTCTTTTTAAATAGGTTTTCATAAAAACACATCCTTTATATTCAATTCGTTTTTATTTCCATTTCTAATAAAGTTGTTTATCGATTAATAATTATTTAAACATGTGTAAACCATATTTTCATAATTCATTTGATAATATTCATTCCTACTATTCCAATTTCTAGGTTAAAATGGTAACATTTAAATAATATTATTTAGTTGTTCGTTTAAGCTCAATGTAGCATATCATATATGATATTGAACATAGTGTTTCTTTCTTAAATCTCAGAATGTTACATCATCCCCCCTTTAATAAATTGTGTCCTTTCAAATTGAATTTGGTGTTGGTAACTAGGGTATGACTTTTCAAAATACCTTTATTGCAAACCCACATTGGAAAAAGGGTTAATAAAACTTATACATAAAGAGATAAAAAGTAAAGTACAAAGGTCGCCCGAGATAACACAAATGAGGGTTCCATGTAGGAAAATATGGATATGGAATAGAAAACTAACCATTAATTTTTGATAGAGAGTGATAGAGAACATGATTAGGATAAATTTAACCATTGGAAAACTACAAACTTGTGATGGGTTAAACGTTCTTTGATTTCATAGTAGGATAAGTAAATGGAAAACATTTTTGTTTTAAGATCCTTTTCATAAAGTTAAGGAATTTATTTTCAATGTTTTATAATAACATAAGGAAAAATACTTAGTTTTTATGTAGATTTTAATGTTTTGGTAAATTTTTACCACAAATTCATATTTTCACCAAATGATGAGTATTCAAGATGACTTTGTCACACCTAAACCCCTAGAATCAACTTCTAGAGAATCACTTAAACCCAAAAAAAATAATAACTATCTATTCAACATTTCTTGAAAAATTAACCAAAACCAAAATGGTTAGGAAAAGATCAGATAATACACCAAAAAGAATAATCCTTTATAAAGAGAAGGACTACTTTTAATCTCCAAAATTCAAAAAACAATACCCAAAGTTCAACAAAGACCATAACAAACAATTATTCATATAATTCCTAAAAAATAATCCAAACTACGTTTAAAACCCAAAATTGAGAAGGGTTTGATAGCATATTCTTCCAAGATAAATTTTAACATTTATCTCCAAATGACATCAACCACTATTAATGTCTCATACCAAAAAGTAATTAACCTAATCAAATGATATCCAAGATAGGCTAATCATTTCATAATTCCCATAAGTCCACAATTAAATAATTAAAATTTTAATACTGAAATAAAACTCTATATTATTCTATTTACCTTAACCATATAAGTCCCCAAAATAGTGAACATATTCCAAAATAACATATATCACTTAATACCCAATTTTTTTTTCAATCCCATGTTTATCTATTTGATAAAATATATGTCTCCAAAAATAATTTTAATCACCTTGAAATTTTATAACTTAATCCTCAAAAGGGTTTCTAATAATATAAAACAAGTATAAACCATAAATTTATAAACCCATTAGAAGACATCATAATCTCCAAAGATGTCTAAACCCTACTCTAATACCAACTATAAGGACCCAACCTTAAACATAACTTATTCTAGTGACTTTTGAATAGAATTTATTTTCATTCATTCAAAAATATATTTTAGGTTTATAGATTTAGAGAATTAGGGAAAAAACTTTCATAAAATTTCAATATTACAAAGTAGATAAGTCCACACACCATCCCTTTTTTTTATAAAAAAAAACTATTAAAATGAAACATGGTTTCTTTTCAGGAAAAATCTTCAAATACTTTCATTATAGAATCTTATTTGTCCTTAATAGACTTAATACCTGTGAAAAACATTTAAAAACTTGGTATGAGCATAAAAATCTCAGTAAGGGAAAACAAGGGAAACCATTTTATGTGATCTTGAGGGATATAAATAAGAACTAGAGGACTTTCATAAAGGTGTGTGAAAGAGGAATATCATAACTATAAGAACTTGGATAATAACTTGAAAATGTGGCTAAAAAATTTAATTTAGACATTCATAATCATATCACCACATTCCATCCCCAAGGTGTCCTAAACATTACCAATGTTATTCATCGAGGTATCTTAAAAATTACCAAGGTTATTCACTAAGGTATCATAAAACATGTCATCTATAGATATTAAATTTATTTAACCAATGAATTATAGGGATATCAGGGTGAAACCTTAATATGTATTTATTCTCATGTGATCCAAATTGATCATAATCAAACATTTCATAAATAACCCATAGAGAATAAAAGAAATGGGTTTCATTTCAAAATCTTGACAATTTAAAATTTCTTAAAAACAAGATCATTATGTCATTTATAACCCATGGAAAGGGAGTGAGGGTTACATTCATGTCAATTATAGAATCAAATATATCAATTTTATTTCTTGATGAATACCCTTGGAAATGAAATATGTTTGGGTATTCCCATAAATAAAATAAGATAATTTCTTGAGAAAAAGAGAGAGATTTTGTGACGAAAATTCTACAACATAATGACTACATAACATGTTTTTAGAAAATATTAAAAAGAGAGGGGAAAAGGATAAAACACTTAGAAGTAGCTCATAATACAGTATAGGTACATAATAAAATATAAATAAGATCATGGTATGGATATTTGAATGACATACCACATGAAAAGGAAACTTTAAAGAAAAGAGAAGATATGATTTATTTTACAAAAAATTGGCAGTCTAACGACATCTCTTAAAAATTCAGAAAATTAATTGATGAGATCATAAATGGTCCCTCATCAATTGGAAATGAAATGGAAAGTAATAAGGATATATACCATACCCACACATAATAAAATGGAAACTATAAGACATAACATAAAGGAAGTCCTGTCTAAAAGAGAAGGGTGAAAGGTTCCCTTACCTTGAAGAGTAAATTCAAAAACTCGAAGGTTGGGACTTTGGGGGATTTAGGGAAACTTGGTAGGACTCCTCAAGAGGTAAAAAGACTATATGTTTTTTATGGGTAATTTTTAATGAATGGAATGAAGGAATGTGTTGGTATTTATAGAAAAATTGATGGAATATTTTATCAATTTCCAATGGACACCTCATTAGTGGTATTTACAAAACCATGGGATTTCCCATGATATTTGTCCATAGTTTTAGACACTTAGGACACCACATATAATATTTTAATCCAAATTAGTCGACCAAAATTTTAAATTATATATTACATCATTATGATGTCATTAAACTTACTGAATACTCAAAACTGTATTTTTACTCTTCATTGAAAATTCAACTATTTAAGAAAAATCCCAAAAATTCACCATAACCATTTTTAACGTGTAGGATTAAATATTGAACTAAATTTTATAAAAATTAATTTCTTTTTTAATTAAATTAAATAAATAAAATACTAATACTTAACTAATAATTTCTAAAACATTTATTTACTTATACTATGATATAATTATATCACATTACCACATAAGATATCTAAAACATATTTATACTTCATTAGGTTAGATTACTATTCCATTTTTTAAATCACCATTTGTAAGGGTAAAATTACTATTTCAAAGGGTAAAGTTATCATTCACTAAAAAATTATTTTGATCTTGTTGAACAAGATTGTTTACCCTGATTACAACCATGTATGTCCGATTTTCAAAAATAATTTCACAGAAAATGTTAATTAAAAATAAAATATATTTTTTAAAATTCATAAAAAAACACTTTTCATCAAATAGTATTCATAAAAAAATACTATTCACAAATTACTAAAAAAATTGAAACTTCTTAGAAAAATTCTAAAAAAATAAGCCTAGGTTCATTTTGACACTAATTAGTAATTGATTTTTGATAAAGTCATAAAAAATTTACTCATTAAAAAAAACTAAATAAATAACATATAACACATCATAATAATCTAGAAAATTCTTGTATGACATCAAAATATTCAAATTACATTTATTTTAATATTTATAATATCATTTATTTGAATCTTTCATTAATGCAGTAATCACTGCATTATCATTGTGTCATAAATAAATTTATTTATGTAATGTATCAAAATTATAAATAAAATACTATGATGTAGGAAATGTTTTTAGATTTATATAGAATATTTATAGTTAAATATATCACTAATATAAACCCATATTAAAAATTTAATACTTATTAAAAACATGAGTGTGAGAGAAGCTTTAAAGTAGCTTCCATGAGAAGTTTTGTCCTTTTAATTAAAGAAGCTTCCATGAGAAGAATTAAACTAGATTTCATTGGAAGCGTTGTAAATTTAATTAAATAATATTATATGATAATATTTAAAATTGATTCCATGGGAAGATGAGTTATTTTAATTTAATAATCTTCTATGAGAATCTTTATAATAGCTTCCTTGGGAAGCTTTATACATTTAATTAAATAATCTTCTATGAGAAGCTTTATACCAACATCCATGAAAATATTTATCCATTTAATTAAAGAAGATTCTATGAGAATATTTTAAATATCTCATCAAAAAAAATTATGACACGTGTTAGGGTAATTTTATAATTTTATTTTTACCCTTAATTAAACGATTTACCCTTAACCGCAGTAATTAAAAATATTTATTGTAGTTAGAATTTATAATAAAAGATAAATATTTACATAATTTGGACCTTATGATTCCAAATATTGAATCCATTTTTCCAAATTCAATACACAAAAGTTATAGTAATTAATTTAAAAATAATTCCTGTTGTCAAAATAATAAAATGGGTTTTTTTAAAAAGTAATAACCATCAAAATATTGACGTGTGTTTATATCTAATTTCAATATGAAATTAATTACAATGACCAAAATTGTATTAAATGATAAAAATATATTCTATTTATACTTTAAACCATTTAATAATATAATTTAACCATATAAATTATCTCGATGGAAAAATTTACTTTCAATTAAAATTTAGCATATTTTTACTATTCATCAAAACATGACATTTATCAGAAAAATATAAAAAATTCATCCAAACTAAATTTTATTGTCTTTATTCTAAAGAATAATTTTATTTTATCAAATAGAACATATTAGAGTGACATAAACTAAATTTAAAAATGGTTCGCCATCAAAATAGTGGTAAAACTACATTTTTAGAAAAATAATTCTTTTATCTAAAAATATAAATTTGTTCTTATATCATATCTAGAAAACAAATAAGTTTAATTAGATACATTAAATTGATTATATAAAATATATTTTTCATTAATTTTTTTATAAAGACTGATATGATTTTATAAACACAATTATTCTCTTTTTAAATTGGTTTTCGTAAAAACACATCCTTTATATTCAATTGGTTTTTATTTCCATTTATAATAAATTTGGTTATCTATTAATCATTATTTAAACATGAGTAAATCATATTTTCATAATTTAGTTTATAATATTCATTATTACCATTCCAACGACTAGTTTATAATGGTAACATTTAAATAATATTATTTAGTTGTTCGTTTAATCTCAATGTAGCGTATCATATATGCTATTGAACATAGTGTTTCTTTCTTAAAACTCGGGATGTTACATAATCCCCCCATTTAATAAATTGTTTCCTTGCAATTTTAATTTGGGGTTGGTAACTAGGGTATGAATTTTTGAAATACCTTTATTACAAACCCACATCGGAAAAAGGGTTAATAAAACTTCTACTTAAAAAGATAAAAATTGAAGTACAAAGGTCACCTGAGATAACACAAATGAGGGTTACATATAGGAAAAAATGGACATGTAATAGAAAAATAACCATTAATTTCTGATGTAGAGTGATAGAAAACATGATTAGGATAAATTTAACAATCAGAAAACCACAAACTCGTGATGGGTTAAATGTTCTTTGATTTCACAATAAGATAAGTAAATGGAAAACGTTTTTGTTTTAAAATACTTTTCATAAAGTTGTGGAATTTATTTATAATGTTGAATAATAACCTAAGAAAAAATACATAGTTTTTATGTATATTTTCATACTTTGATAATTTTTTACCGCAAACTCATCTTTTCTCCAAATGATGAGTATTCAAGATGACATGGTCACACCTGAAGCACTATAATCAACTTCTATAGAATCACTTAAACCAAAAAAAAAGAATAAATATCTATTCATTGGTTTTTTTAAAATTAACCAAAACCAAAATGGTTAGAAAAATACCAGATAATACACCAAAAAGAATAATCCTTTATAAGGATAAGGGCTACTTTTAATCTCTAAAATTCAAAAAACAGTAGACAAAGTTCAACAAAGACCATAAAAAACAATTATCCATATAATTCCTAAAAAACAATCGAAACTAAGTTTGAAACCAAAAATTGATAAGGTTTTGATAACATATTCTTCCCAGATAAGTTTTAACATTTATCTCCAGATAATATCAACCACTATTAATGTCTCATACCAAAAAGTAATTAACCTAATCAAATGATCTCCAAGATAGGATAATCATTTCATAATTCCCATAAGTCCACAATTAAATAATTCAACCTTTAATGCTCAAATAAAACTCTATATTATTATATTTACCTTAATCATATAAAGTTCCCAAAATAGTGAACATCTTCCAAAATAACATTTATCACTTCCCCAAATCATTTTTCAATCTCGTGGTTATCTATTTTATAAAATATATGTCTCCAAAGATACTATTAATCACCGTGGAATTTTATAACTTAATCCTAAAAAGGGTTTCTAGAATATAAAATTAGGATCAACCAAAAACTTATAAACCCATAAAAAGACATCCTAATCTCCGAAGTTGTCTAAACCCTTCTCTGATACCAACTATATGGACCCAACCTTAAATATAAATTATTCTAGTGAATTTTGACTAGAATTTATTTTCATTCATTTGCAAAGATATTTTAGTTTTATAGTTTTAGACAATTATGAAAAAAACATAAATAAAATTTCCATATTACAAAGTAGATAAGTCTACACACCATCCCTTTTTTTTCATAAAACAAAAACTATTAAAATGAAACACAGTTTCTTTTTAAGGAAAATATTCAAATACTTTAATCATAGAATATTGTTTGTTCTTACCAAACTTAAGACCCATGAAAAACATTTAAAAACTTGAGATGATCATAAAAATATCAGTAAGGGAAAACAAGGGAAACCATTTGATGTGATCTTGAGGGATATAAATAAGAACTAGACAACATTCATAAAGGCGTGTGAAAGAGGAATATCACAAAAATAAGAACTTGGATCATAACTTGAAAATGTGGATACATAATTTAATTTAAATATTCATAATCATATCACCAAGGTCGATCCCCAAAGTATCGTAAAAATTACCAATGTTATTCATCGAGGTATTGTAAAAATTAACAAAGGTTATTCACCAAGGTATCAAGAAACATGTCTTCTCTTGGGATTAAATTTCATTACCCAATGCATAGGATCACTCTCAGGGCACACCCTTAATATGTATTTATTTTCATGTGATCCACATATATCATAATCAAACATTTCATAAATAATCCATAGAGAATAAAATAAATGGGTCTCTTTTCAAAATTGTGGAATTTTAAAAGTGTTTAAAAATAAGATCATTTTGTGATTTATAACCCATAGAAAGGGAGTGAGGGTTATATGCATGTAAATTCTAAAATAAAATATATCAATTTTATTTCTTGATGAATAAAACTTGAAATTAAATAGGTTTGGGTATTCACATAAATAAAATAAGATGATTTCTTGAGAAAAAGACAGAGATTTCGAGACGAAAATTCTACAACATAACAACTACATAACATGTTTTTAGAAAACATTAAAAAGAGAGGGGACAAGGATCACCCACTAAAAAATAACTCATAATACAATATAGTGACATAATAAAATATAAATAATATCATGGTATGGATATTTTAATGGCATACCACATAAAAAGGAAACTTTAAAGAAAAGAGAAGATACGATTTCTTTTACAAAAATTCAGTATCCTAACGACGTCACTTAAAAATTAGGAAAATTAATTAATGAGAAAATAAGGGGTATCTCATAAATTGGAGATTAAATGGATATCAATAAGGATATAGAACATACCTCTATATAATAAAATCTAAACTGGATGACATAACATAA
The DNA here is from genome assembly GCA_963277665.1 of Viscum album. Lineage (NCBI taxonomy): Eukaryota > Viridiplantae > Streptophyta > Magnoliopsida > Santalales > Viscaceae > Viscum > Viscum album. The sequence continues at coordinate 1,350,208,867 of OY728159.1, read as the reverse complement.
AGGAAGTCATGACTAAAAGAGGAGGGTGAAAGGTTCCCCTACCTTGAAGAGTAACTTCAAAAGCTCGAAGGTTGGGACCTTGGGGGATTGAGAGATCCTCGGTTGAAATAATTGGTAGGTAAAAAGACCATAGATTCGTTTATGGGGAATGTGGAATAAAATGAATTAAGGAATGAGTTGGTATTTATAGAAAAAGTCAGGGAATATTTTATCAATTTCCAAGGGACACCTCATTAGTGGTATTTGCAAAGCCATGGGATTGCCCATGGTATTTTACCTTGGTTTTTTCCACTTGGGACACCCCATATAATATTTTAAGGCAAATTAGTCAACCAAAATTTTAAATTATATATTATATCATTATTATGTCATTAAACTTATAGAAAACTCAAAATAGTATTTTTACTATTCACTGAAAATTCAACTGTTTCAGAAAAAACCAAAAAATTCACCCTAACCATTTTTGATTTGTAGTATTAAAAATTGAACTCCATTTTATAAAAAATAATTTAATTTTTAATTAAATTAAATAAAGAAAATACTAATACTTAACTAATAATTTCTAAAACATTTATTTACTTATACTATGATATAATTATATCACGTTGCCACTTAAGATAAATAAAAAATATTTATACTTCATTAGGTGAGGTTACTATTCCATTGGTTAAATCACCATTTTTAAGGGTAAAATTACTATTTTAGTGGGTAAATTTACTATTCACCAGAAAAATATTTTGATCTTATTGAACCTCATTTTTCACCTTGATCACAACCATGTATGTCCGATTTTCAAAAATCATTTCACAGAAAAAATTATTTAATAATAAAATATTTTTTTTACAATTCATCAAAACAAAAACTTTTAATCAAATATTATTTATAAAAAAACTATATTCATAAAATACTAAAAATAATTGAAACTTCTTAGAAAACTTCTAAAAAAAATCAGCCTAGGTTAATTTTGACATTATTTAGTAATTTATTTTGTTAGGTCATAAAAAATTTACTCATTTAAAAAAAAAAATATAATATGTCATAATAATCTAGAAAATTCTTGGATGCCTTCAAAATTTTCAAATTACATTCCTCTAAATATTTATGATATCATTTATTTGAATCTTTTATTAATAAGGTAATCACATCATCATCTTCGTGTCATAAATTAATTTATTTATGTAATGTATAAAAATTATTAATAAAATATGATGATGTAGGAAATATTTTTATATTTCTAATGACTATTTATAGTTAAATAGATCATTTATATAAACCCATATTAAAATTGTAAAACTTTTTAAAAACATGAGTGTGAGAGAAGCTTTAAAGTAGCTTCCATGAGAAGCTTTGTCCTTTTAATTAAAGAAGCTTCCATGATAAGAATTAAACTAGATTCCACAGGAAGATTTTTAAATTTAATTAAATAACTTCTTTGATAATATTTAAAATATATTACATGGGAATCTTAGTTCTTTTAACTTAATAAGCTTCTTTGAGTAACTTTATAATAGCTTCCATGGGAAACATTATACATTTAATTAAACAAGCTTCAATGAGAAGCTTTATACTAGAATTCATGGGAATATTTATCCATTTAATTAAAGAATATTCTATGATAAGATTTAAAGTAGCTCATAAAAAAATTATGACACATGTTAGGGTAATTTTATAATTTTATTTTTACCCTTAATTACCCGATTTACCCTTAACTGCGGTAATTAAAAATAATTACTGAAGTTACAATTTATAATAAAAGATACCCATTTACAAAATTTGGAACTTATGGTTCCAAATAAGGAATCTATTTATATATATTCAAAACACAAATGCTGTATTAATTAATTTAAAATTAATTCCCGTTGTGAAAAGGATAAAATGAGTTTAAAAAAAAGTAATAACCGTAAAAATATTTACGTGCGTTTATATCTAATTTCAATGTGAAATTACTTTAAATGATCAAAATTGGATTGAATGATAAAAATATATTATATTTATACTTTAAAACCATTCAATAATATAATTTAACAATATAAATTATCTCGATGAAAAAAGTTGTTTTCAATTAAAAAATAACGTATTTTTACTATTTATCAAAACATGATAGTTATGAGAAAAATATCAAAAATTATTCCAAAGTAAATTTTTATGTCCTTATTCTAAATAAAAAATTTATTTTTTCAAATATAACATGTAAAAGTTACATAAACTAAATTTAAAAATGGTTCTCCATCAAAACGGCGGTGAAACTGCATTTTTATAAAAATACTTATTTTATCTAAAAAATGATTTTTTTTATATAATATCTAGAAAACATATAAGTTGAATTTAATACATTATATTGAATATATAAAATATATTTTTCATTAAATAAAAATCCATAAAGAGTGATATGATTTTATAAACCCAGTTATTCTCTTTTTAAAAAGGTTTTCATAAAAACACATCCTTTATATTCAATTGGTTTTTATTTAAATTTATAATAAATTTGGTTATCGATTAATCATTATTTAAACATGTTTAACCATATTTTCATAATTCAGTTGATACTATTCATTCCTACCATTATAATGTATAGGTTATAACGACAACATTTAAATAATATTATTTAGTTGTTCGTTTAAGCTCAATGTAGTGTATCATATATGCTATTAAACATAGTGTTTCTTTCTTAAAACATGGGATGTTACAATTAGAATTCTTTCAAAATTTCCTCAAGTGTCTAGATAATCTAATTTGATTAGACATCATTTTGGGGGAAATATTTAGTATTAATAATCAACTTAGTTTTAAGATAATACTAAAGAAATTTCTAGAACATAGAATAAATCCTAAATCTCAAATTTATACAATCATTAATGGTGTTCCATGTAGCCTCAACACATCACTGATGTATATCCTTTCAAGTCTATTGAGTTTCATGTACTCTCAAATGGAAATTAAAATATAAATACATGTAATATAGTCCACAAAAACACACATGGAATCATTACCTTTGAATTTATTTGAAATACCTCCGAAAAAATCTATAGCGACATTCTCTAATTTCTACTTGTGTATGGGTAATGGTGGCATCATCCCATTGGAATTTTTCCTTTCAATCATCACTTTATGAAATTACATGAACTTTAATGTATATTATAAGATCTACTTATTCATTTTTCTCACCAATAGTTATCTCCAAGATCTCAATATATCTTCATTCTCCTTGGTTCATTTTAGAATATCAAGCTATGTGCATCATTCTGTAGCTCCTTCATTTTATTTTTCATTGATGGTTGACATAGTCATGACCCAAGTCATTAGACCCTTGTTTTTTCAATTACTATCACACCCCAACCCGACACCTTGTCGTTACGGTTAGTATATTTATATTTGAGTTTTTCTAAGTTTAAAAAATTATTAAATTAAAATCAAAGTGAAAGAAAAATAAAATAAAAAAATGGTTTAATAATGATAATAATGATAATATTATTATTAAGATTTATAATAATATTATTGTTAAGTCATTATTATTATCATTAATTAATTTATTATTATTAATTAAGTTATTATTATTGTTATTATTATTATTATTATTCACATTACTTTATTTTTATTTTTATTTTTTAGGGTTTTGGTTCTCCTCCCTCACCCCAATCCCGTTACACCCTCCCCTCCTCCCCAAACCATCGAGCGCTACCCCTCCTCCCACATGATTATGTTCTGTCTCCCTCTCCTTGGCCAACCCTTCTTTAGAGCAGCCCTCCTCGGGTGACCACGACCCAGCCGACCGCCTCCCTCATGCAACTCCAGCCAACGTCCCTTTCCCCGGTGAGCTACTACATCCCTCTGTTGAGAATTTCCTCCACCATTTTGGCATGCAGTTCTCTTTGGCGAGTGTCCTCTTCCTTCCCCTTCCCCTATTTTGTGGTTTTCTTTGATTTCATTGGGTGCGTAGGGTTTGGCCAAACCCTAACTCATTTAGGGGTTTTTTCATTGGTCGATTCTTGGTGATTAGGTTTTGTTATCCCTGTTTAGGATATCCCTGGCCTCTATTGATTAAGGTAGTGGGTTTCTCCATCATTTTTAGGTAAATATTCTTTGATTTCTTTGTTTTTGATTAATATAATTAGGAATTTTTTGGGTTTTGAGTTACCAGTAATTTTTCTAGTGTGTGTTGGGTCTCGTTGTCATGGTTTGGAGCTGCGGGTACCAAGAATGCCTATACATACATTCATAGGTAAGGAATATATATATATATATATATGCCCTCCTTATACATATTTCCTTATGGTGTGGAAAATATTTTCAATGAAACTAGGGGTGTGTGTATATATATATATGTGTGTGTATAAATGCATGTGCATGTATATGACAAGGGTCGGTTCGAGTGGTCATCGAGAAATAGTGGCCTGTTTGATATAGGATCCCTATGCCTAACCCTTTAATTTTAATTCCATAATTTTTTGGTCATTTTAAAATAAGTTTTATATTTATGAATTATATGTAAAATCTATGTGATCTGGTTATTCTTGTTAAAAATGATTCTACATTTGTTTTACATAATTTATTTAAATTTCTATGGTGTTTTTTTCTTGTTGATATATGCTCTTGACTATTTTTTATAAAATGTAATACATTTCCAGTTCTCAATTGGTTCTAAATTATATTTCTTCAAAATGGGGAATCCAAAATGGTTTTGAGAGTGTGATAATAATTTCCAAAGGTATTTAGTGTGTGTAAAATAGTTGTTCAAGTATACTTGAATAAATATGGGTTAGTGAGTGAATTTAAAAAGGGGAAATTTCATGTTTTGGTTAGTTTGGAATAATGAATGGGTTTTGGTATGAATTTTAGGTTAATTGGTAATTTTCCTTTCTTAAAGGGTTTTATTTGTTTTAATAAGTTTTTCTAGTTTTCTTATAAATGTTTGGTTCCTTGGTTGTGCAATTGGGTTTTAAGAATATTTTGGAACTTAAATATATTGAGAAACAGTGTTTATAATTAATAATATTCTTTGTAAATTAATGGTTCCCATTTGGCACTTTGAGAATGGTTTGAAAAATTAGAAAACCCCACTTGAGTAATTCCCCCTAGTTTGAGAAATGTGATGCGCGTGTTAATGTGTGATTTGTGATATATGCCTTGGGTAGAGGCTTGTGAAGTGTTGTGTGTCTTAAAAGGGGGAATGCACTTAAAGAGGGAGATAGGTGGTGGGATTTTTAATGGAGTTTTGGGTAAATAAATTGATTTTTTCCATATGTTTTTTATTGATAAAACCTCACCACCATTTGAAATAGAGCATATGGGTAACCCTAGGTACTTAGGTGGGAAGACTAAGACGAGTACACTAGATGATACAGAAGTGGTTCATCTCAGTTTCATCTAGCATGATTGATGATTACAAGACTAACTAAATGATTATGATGATTGGAGACAACTAGGTTATGGGGGTGTCCCCTACTAGTGGATCGTGCACAAGAATGTTGGTGGTCATGGTTTCTAAGCCATGTTTCACTGATGTATGATGATCCTATATCCCCAACTAACACCAGCTACTTTGGGATTTCCCATGGTGCTTGTGATGTGATTTTCATTTCAGTTGTTTCATACTTGATGTATCATTTTTGAAAAACCATATTTTAATTCAAACTATTTTATTTTCATTTAAAAATATTAATGCATGCTTGAGAAATGTTTCGAAAAAGTAGTAGAATACGAATTTTTTTCTAAAAATGTAAACTTGGGACTAGAATTTTGAAATAATTAAAAACAATATTTTATTGTGTCTTATTCTCAAACAAGCATTATTGGGTTTCTTTTTAAAGGTAATGAAATTGGGTGTTGTTGTGCTTTATAATTCCTAGCGAGCATCTTAATGATCACGCCTATTTTATCTATTTAGTTTTAGGTTCTAGTTTTGAATCGCTCTTACAGTGAGCATTTTTCTATGTTTGGTGGTTACCCATGAAGTAACTTAAAGGTATGTTTATCTATGAAACTTTATTTTATTTCCACTCTTAGTGTTTATCTTTTTGTTCAGTTTATGTTTATTTATATTTCTTTTATTTATGGGCCAAACCATTCCAAAATGTTTTATTTTGTTGCTCAGAACTAGTTGTCAACCTATGGGGATCAAAAATTCCCTTCAAGCCTTGTCGTGGGCTGGCTTAGGTGACTAGTTTAGGGTTGACCAGGTTGGTTTGTGAAAAAATGGTATCATAGGAAGCTACCCACTTTTGGGTCATGTTCCTTGGGGAAGAGTCTATGTATACCGGAGATATAATTTTTGGGACTTGAAATTCCGATAATGATTAGGGTGCCCAGCCAACATACCTCATTACAGGACTCAAGTCACCACGGGAAGTCAGGTTTAATTCGAGTCTTTTGGTTCTTGTGGTTTTTTGATGTTTGGGGAAATGAAATTGGAGTTAGTTCAGTGGTCTTAGTGGGATCGTAGGGCCTAAAAAGTCATGTAGAGCTGAAGACATTGTCCAAGAACACTCTCCATGATGGTGGTACACTTGACATATGACCACTAACCATATGTCCATGTTTCCCATCGACACTAGTTTCCTCCTATATTTCTTCGTTTCTTCTTGGGTTCCGAAGGTTGTTTTAAGAACCCTTGTTTTGGAATTGTGAAAAACGCGATTTTAAAGTAGAGATGGTTGATTTTTAAATGGTGGAAAATGGATTTTAGGAATTATTTTAAATTAAACCTTTAAAATATGGATTTTTATAAAATAGTGTGATTTAATGTGGATGAGTATATGAGGATTGGATTTTTATAACCAAAACTTGTGGTTTATCAAAAATTGATTATTCAAAAAGAGGGCACTTTTTTTTTCCAAAAGGGGTTTTGGAAACTTATTTAAAATAAGAAAAGACGAGTCTTAAATTAAATGGGTATGGGTGACATATTTTTTTTTGTGAAACTGGGAGTATTTGAAAGTGAAATTAAATGTTTCGAGTTTGATGTGTAATGTTTGAAATTTGATTCTTATTTGAATGATTGGTGTTTTTCTGAAAATTTTCTGTGATATTCAAAATTGGTTTTGATTTTGTGACTACCGATTTTGAGAAAATAGATACGTGGGTTGAATGTTTATTTTGGAAGGTGAAAAAGGTTTTGTTTTGACCTTTGGTACTCTCATGAGTGACCATATGTATGTAACATATGTGTAAAGTGGAGTGGTGCCCAGTTTGTCATGAGGAAGGGCATGTGTGATACTTCATGAGGTACCATTGGTGAATGTGAATCCCACCCATCCTATTTTAATATCAAAGGGTTTTAAAGAACTTATGGAGTGATTGGTAGTCCATAGTTGTGTGGTGTATTTATTTATGATTTGGGATTGTTAATTGAATGGTATTTTAGGTTTTATTTCTCTTCTTGTTGGTATATGATTGAAGTTGTGTTTTGTTGGTGAGTCGGTTTGAGACAATTCTTAATGGGGGTTTTCTAGAAAATGTTTGGAATAAATTTTATTAGGTTACCCTTTAATGTGTTTGGTGTCTTTTTGTGGTATGTTTTGGCCAAAGGTCTAGTTTGTTTGGGTCGCTGGCTTTTCCTTATTAGGTAGTGAATTACCCCATAAGGAATGAATGAATATTTTAAATTCAGCCACAAGTGATTCATCGTTGACAGGTCCTCCAATTGATCCAAGTACAAACTCTCTTCTTGGGTTTCGGGGTTGATTTTATCTTTCTTATTTTTCAGATGAAGCAAATCATCTCACATTATAAGAGTGGATGGGGAATGAGTTGAAATAAATCATGATTTTTGGGAATCTTTATGCATGAAGGTCATTCTTGGAAGTAGTGAGGGGAATTATAGTGAGGAAATTGGAAAGTAGTCTAGTTCGTTGGTGTGGGTTGTTGTCTTAAAGGGCCTTTGGAATTTTCATTAGTTTCATCAATTCTAGGGTTCATGCTAGGCCACCAGGGTGGAAAGTTTGGTTATAAGATATTATTATGGATGTATGTAGGAATCACGTGATACTTGAGACTTATTTTATGTTCCCTCTACTTGTAATGTTTCTATCAATTAAATGGGTTATGTCCAGTGGCATCTTGCAAAGTTATTTTATCTTTTAGATGAAAAGGTGGATGTTGTGGAACCTTTCGAGTGATTTTGTTTTAATAGAAGCATGTTCCTCTTTCGGGCATTCCAAATATCCCCTGTTCTAAATGAAGGTGCCCTTGCATGTTATCTCTTATATTGTTTCTTATTTTGAGTGAAAGGGATTATGTGTATAAATATTTTAATCCCCCTTTTTTTTGGAGAAAGTGTCATTTGGGAGTAAGTGGGTATCAAGGTGTGCAATGTTATATTGGTTCTATCTGGGATAAAGTGTATATTCTTGTGGCACAAGTTGGAGAAGGCCTATTTGGGGGATTTCTACACCTGACTGCGAGGTAGGAGATGCTTCAATCACCAGAGCTCTAGCCTTTGGTCCTAAAGCAAAGTTGGCGCGCAGTCAAGAACCACATCAGTGTAAGTGATCTTATTCTAACATTTGTCTTCTACATAGGAAATAAAGATAGTTTAATACTTGTGTAGGTATTCATTATAATGGTACAATTTAGTTGAAAGAGGTGTGGGGACTCTGCTTCCATGTTGTGATCTTCATAGTTGACAGGGTTCTTGCTTCATTATAAGGAGGCAGGGTTGTTTTCTTTACTTGAACACCAGTGTTTGTGCCCTTTTGGGTATGACCCTTCATGAGGTTGTTCACATATGAACAAACTTGTAAGACCATTTCTATTTTAGTTATGGTTGGGATCATCTAAAGATGTTAATTCCCGTAGGAGGAACGAACAACATGATGTCTTCTATTTGGTTGAGAGTTTGAGTGGTCAGGCCCCTTGTGGTGGGGCATTAAGTTGTGTGGTAAGTTCCAAGGTTAACCATGTCGGGTTTTCTGTATTGTTCCATGTTAGTCAGTTAAGCTAGTTGTTCTTTATAGTGGAGAGTCCCACCATGTGTCTTTCTGAAATTCTACTAAAATAAATTAATGTACCCTATTACTTATGGTGGGGAGTCTGTCTGGGCCTCCCCATATTGGTCCTCCAACTCCATCTAGGGTGTTTGTTTTTTCTTATGGCGGGGAGTCCATTCGGGCCTCATCTTGTTAGCAATTTAGTTATGTTCTTAGTGTTGACATGGTGATATGTGTTGACTTGGGACTAGAGCAAACCCAACAGTTTCGTTGAATTAAAATCATGAGAGTATTTATTGAGTTGTGGTTTGACTCTTATTGTCATTTTAGGAAAGCATCATGAGTCTCATTTAGTGATATTTGGTTTGTTTGACATAAGATATTGGATTATGCGTTGTGGGGATCTATTTTTCTTTGATCGATCAATTGGAGGTGTTTTCACTTTTAGGGGTGGGTGGAATACAATGAGGATTCCATTTTGAGTCTCCTGAGTTTGATTTGTAAGTATCTTCCTTGTTGATAGTGTTTTCGCCTTTTTTCATTTGTTGTTTATTGGGAATCCCCTTGGAGGGTGAAGGGGTATAAGTTTCAACATTGGGGTTAGGCCATGTTGTGGCTTTCCATGGGTAGAAAGTGTTATGTTGGGGAGAATTTTCACACCCCTACCCAACACCTTGGAGTCTCGGTTAGTTTGTTTATATATTTTTTATGTTTAAAAAATAATTAAATTAAAATCAAAGTGAAAGAAAATAAAATAAAAAAAGGTTTAACATGATAATAATGATAGTATTAATAATATTAATATTATTATTATTATTATTATTAAGTTTTTATTATTATCATTTATTAAGTTATTATTATTATTATTATTATTTATTAAGCTATTATTGTTATTATTATTATTATTATCCACATTAATTTTTTTTATTTTTTTAGGGTTTTGGTCCTCCTTCCTCACCCTCAATCTCATTGCACCCCTCCCCTCCTTCCCAACTTGTCATTCCCCTCACCTCCTCCCACCTGCTTATGCATTGCTTCCCTCCCCTTGGTTGGACCTTCTCTAGTGTGACCCTCCTCTGGTGACCATGACCTAGCTGGCCTTCTCCCTCATGGACCCCAGCTGGCTACCCTTTCTCCGGTGAGCTAATCCCTCCCTCCAATGAGCATTTCCTCTGCTGGGTTGGCATGTGGTTCCCTCCTGTGTGTGTCATCTTCCTTCCCCTTCCCCTATTTTTTGGTTTTCTTTGATTTCATGGGGTGAATAGGGTTTGGCCGAACCCTGACTCATTTGAGAGTTGTTTTTTGGTCGATTCATGGCAAATAGGTTTTATTATCCCTGTTGAGGATCACCCTTTCTATGAATGAAAAAGGAAGCTGATTTCACCATGGTTTTTGGGAAAGGATTCTTTGATTTCCCCCTTTGGCTTAATTTTAATTAGGGCTTTGTTGGTTTTGAGTTGTGGTAATTTTTCTAGTGGGCTTCGGGTCTCATTGTCATGGTTTTGAGTTGTAGGTATAAAAAACACCTATACATACATGCATAGATAATGTATATATATATATGAACTATTTTTACATATTTCTTCATGGCTTGGGAAATATGTGCAATGCATCTAGGGTGATAATGGGGGATATCAATGCTATCCTCCATGCAGATTAAAAAGCTGGGGCATGTTTCTAGCAATGTTTCCATGAAATATTTCAGATCCTATGTCAAAGAGTATAATCTGTTTGAGATTAACTTGTTTGGAGCCAAGTACACCTGGTACATGAAACACATGAACATCATGAGGTAAAGTAGGATTTACTACGCTTTTGTCAATGAACACATGTTGTAGAGCTGGAAAACCATCTCATGTGTCACTCTTGCGAGGAACAATTCAGATCACCTTCCAATTATGAAAAATTTCATTGTGAAAGAGGAGAGGCAACCTCTCCCCTTTAAGTTCAATAATGCTTGGACTGCCCTTCTGGAATGATATCAACTTTTTAAAGACACTTTGGCCATTGAATATCATAGTCTCAGTCATTTAGCTTTTGTTTTGAAGTTTAGAGCTCTCAAGATTAAACTGAAGCAATGGAGTAAACACTGGTTCAACCTCCTTGATCAGGAAATTGACTCTCTTGAAAAGACAATACATGATATTCATGAATCAATGGTCATCAATAATTTCTCTATTATTTATGGGCAGGAGGATAAATTATCCTCAAAACTTAACAAGCTCATTATTATTACAGATAGCATTCAAAAAGACCTATTCAAAGTTAAGTGTCTTACAAATGGAGACAGGAATATCAAATTCATAATGCACTTCAAAGAGTCAAAAAATCCAATTGGTATATTTCTTTATTAAATAATTAAGATACTATTCTTGATGATAGGAAAAGTCTATCATACCATATTGTCTCCTTCTATGTGGACCTCTTTAATGGCCCCAGAAGCATTGAGGAATTAACGACAGGAATCATCCCAAAGTTGGTCACTAAAGCTGACAATACTCTTCTCACCTCTATTCCCACAGATATTGAAATTCAGGATGTAGTTCTTGGTCTTAATAAAGGAAGCTCACCGGGACCAGACGGTTTCACCAATATGTTTTTTTTCAATATTATTGGGATGTCATACATTATGATATTTGTAAAATTATTTAGCACCTTTTCACTAAAAAAATCTCTCTTTTAAGGCCTTAATTCTTAGTTTATTGCCTTAATACCTAAAGTGGAGAATGAAAGATATATTGGTCAATTTAGGATGGTGGAACTGATCAATACTATCCATAAGATAATTACAAAAATTCTTTCTAATCATCTTGCCCATATTTATGAGAGTATCATCTCTTGGAATCAGTTTGGTTATGTCAAGGGAAGAAGAATTCAAGATTGTCTTCTGACTACATCTGAATGGATCAATATTCTTCATAAGACTACAAGGGGAGGAAATATTTCTCTCAATCTCGAAATCAAAAATTCCTTTGATACCATTGAATGGGGTTTTATTGGTCATATTTTTCATTATTTTGGATTCCACATGATATTCATTCATTAGATTCATACTTTGATCAGATCTTCTCACAACTCCATTCTTATTAATGGATCACCAGAAAGATATTTCAAATGCTCCAGAGGAGTGAGGCAAGGAGAACCCCTATCTACCATTATTTTTCAATTTTTTAAGACTATCTCAATAGACATCTTACTCATAAATCCAATAAAGGGGAAATCAAAACAATTTGAGCAGCCATAGGTATCTCTACCCCCTCTCGCCTTCTTTTTGCTGATTACATTAATCTTTTCACTCAAGAAGATAGGAACAACATCTAAAAAATTAAGAGAACCATTCTCCATTATGAAAGGGTCTATAGACAGGAATTCAACTGAATTAATTCATTTATCTTCTTTGGAAAAAATATATAAGCATCTAGGAAGCACAACATGATACATGATTTTCGTATAAGGGAAGGGTCCCTACCATTAACCTACATTAGGGTCCCCATGTTTCTTGGAAGGCCTCACTCCTCTTATTTTTTTGATGTGGTGAGTCAAGTTTAAATAACCCTCTCTACCTATAAGTTTAAATCTCTATAAATGGTGGGAAGGCTTTGTTTAGTTAAACATGTGATTGTCTCAAAACTAGTTTAATCCTTCGTGCTTTATTCCTGGCCTGCCTCCGCCATTAAGTCCATCAATTATCTCATGAGAAACTTCATGTGGAGTGGTAGTATTATAGAATGTAATGTTATTAAAACTCCTTGGAAGAAATGTTACTTTCTATATACAATGGGAGGACTTTCCATTAAAAACATTGAGCTCCACAATCAATCTCTTCAAGCTCAATTTATATGGAGACTTATTAATGACAAATATAATTCCCTTGAATTCATCAGAACCAAATTCCTCAGTAGTATGATTGGAGGGAAGATGACTTACATGCAATCCTCGTTGTGTCCAAGTCGCAAAAATATTTTCCAGAAGATCAATATGCACTTTCACTAGCTGGTTAGTGCTCACTCCTATATGAAATTACTGATGGGTAACTGGTTAGGTTATCCTTTTATTGATAATGTCAGAACTCAAGACATGGATATAGATTACAATGTTACCATTAAAGAATAGTTTTATCATGTGAACACACTACCACCTCATATTTCTCTTAAAGTCTCTTCTTATAACTTTTTGATCATAGAATACATTCTTATCTAGGAACTGATTACAAATTGAATTCTTGACTCCAAGCATTTTTACAATCATCTACTGTAATTAAATAATACCAGGTTTATGAATTTTAATAAAAAGTGGCTTCAAACGTCCCGCTTCATACTGATTTGGGGCCTCTACTAGAATAAAATTCTGATTGAATGTAACCTGGAAAGGGTTGGAATATCCTTTTGCTCTCGGTTTGCTCTGTGCCATCAACATCATGATGATTTTAATCATCTGTTCATGTCTTTAAAGACCGCTGCCTCTCTTTGGAACTCGATCTTCGACCTTTTTGAAATCCATCCTTTACATGTCTCCTATATCTTGTAGTTTTTTATACACATTTCCGTGGCGCAATTCTCAAAATAGGTTCATTTACTCTTCTTTGTGGCATGTGCTGAAACTATTTATGTCATTTGGAGGAGCAGGAATAAGAGCCAATATGAAAATTATATTTTCAAACATAATGCTTCTCTATCTGAGATTCTATTAGTGACTTAACTGGATAACAATTTACATGATGAACACTATGATAATTTGGTCAGAGACTTTTCAGTTCTGTGTAAGCTGTAATTACATGGTAATTACCCTAAACCCATGGGAACCATTAATGTTTTCTGGATAACACATTTCTCAGGCTAGATTAAATGAAATTTGGATGGACCTTCGAAAGGAAACTGAGGACCTACTAGCTATGTAATTTTCTTTAGAGACGACAATAGATACTTCTTAGAAGGAATTAATGGACCATGCGAACAAGCCACTGCTCTTGAAGCTGAAATGATTGATTTCATCAAGGAAGTGGAAGTTTCTCAACAATGTAATTGGAATAAAATCTAGTTTGAAAGTGACTCATCAACTATTGTGGAAGTAGTGATAATGGGTCAGATTCATCTCACTTGGAATATTACATCGAAATAGATAAAGTGACTTGACTGTCTAGCTTCAATGCATTATATTATAACACATGTCTATCATGAAGCCAACTGACTTGCTGACTACCTAACAAACATTGGAACCACTGAAGATACTTGCACTCATCTTTCAAGAACTAATGGTAAAATTCTCACTATTCTTCAATGAGATAAATGTAAATTTCCTTCTTTTCGACTCTTGTAACACTGTTTTCTCATATTATGAAGCTTTGATGTTTTTCCTTTTAAAAAGACCCCATTTTGGAAAATGTAATAAATTTTTAGTTCTCGATGGTTCCTAAATTATATTTCTTCAAAAAGGGGATTTCTAAATGATTTTGAGAGTGTGACAAGAATTTCCAAAGGTATTTAGTGTGTTGAAAACAGTTTTTCAAGAAGACTTGAAGGAAGATGGGTTAGTGCGTGACTTTAAAATAGGGAAATTTCATGTTTTGGTTAGTTTTGAAAAATTCATGGGTTTTGGTATGAATTTTAGTTTAATTGGTAATTTTATTTTCTTAAAGGGTTTGATTTTTTAATCATTTTTTCTAGTTTTCTTATAAATGTTTGGTGCCTTGGATGTTCAATTGGGTTGTAAGATGATTTTGGAACTTAAAGATGTTGAGAAATATTTTTTTCTAATTAATAATGTTCTTTGTTAATTAATGGGGTATGTATGTAACTTTCAGAATGGTTTGCAAAATTGAAAAAACCCTCTTCAAGAATTCCTTCTAGTTTGAGAAATGTGATGAAAGTGTTAATGTTTGATTTGTTATATGTTACTAGTGTAGAGTCTTGTGTAATATTGTGTGGATTAAAAGGAGGAATTCACTTAAGGAGGGATATCGATGGTGGGATGTTGAATGGGTTTTTTTTTGATAAATAAAGTGATTTGTTCATACGTGTTTTCTTGATAAAACCTCACCACCATTTGAAATAGATCATATGGGTAACCCCGAGTACCTATGTTGGAAGACTATGACTAGTATGCTAAATGATACTAACTTTGTTCGTACTTGTTGCTTTTAGTATTATTGACGATTAAAATACTAACTAAATTATTATGATGATTGTAGGACACTAGGTTTTGGGGGTGTCCTCTACTAGTGTATTGTGCATGATAATTCCAAAAGTTGGGGTTTCTAAGCCACTTTTCACTGAGGTATGTGAATCCTAGGTCCCCAACTAACACTAGATTCTTATGGATTTACCATAGTTCTTGTGATGTAGTTTTTATTTCATTTTATTCATACATGATTTCTCATTTGTGAAAAACCATATTTTAATCTAAACTTCTTTCTTTTCATTTATAAATGTTAATGCATTCTTGAGAACTATTTTGAAAATTTAGTGGAATAGGAATGTTTTTAGACAAATGTAAGCTTGTGACATAAATTTGAAAATAATGAAAAAATATATTTTATAATATCTTATTCTCAAATGATCATGATTGAGTTTCTTTTCAAATTTATGGGAACATGGAATTGTTTTTATTTGTCATTCTTAATGAGAATCTCGATGCTCATGCCTATTTTGTCTTTTTAGTTTCAGGTTCTAGTTTTGGATCGCTATAGCAGCGAGCATGTTTCTTTTTTTGGTGGTGAACCATGAGGTCACATGGAGGTATGTTTATCTAGAAAACTTTATTTTATTTCTACTACTTGTGTTTATATATTTTGTTCAGTTTATATTTATTTATCTATTTTAATTTATGGTCCAAAACACTCCTAAATATTTTAATTTGACACCCGACATTAGTTTCCAGCCCGTGGGGATTAGTAATTCCCTTAGATCCTTGTCACGGGCTAGCTCAGGTGATCGGTTCTTGGTTGACCTTGGTTGGTTTGTGATAAAATGGTATAAAAATACATTACTCTTTTTTAGGTCATGTTCCTTAAAGAAGTGTCTAGGTAGATCAAAGTTAGGATTGTCGAGACTTGACATTCTAATTACAAGTAGGGTGCCTTGACAATATGTCTCGTGATGGGAATAGAGGCACAAGTGGAATTTGGGTTTCATCTGAGTCTTTTGGTTCTTGTGGTTCATTGACGTTTGGGGAAATGAAATGGGAGTTGGGTCAATGGTATCAATGGGATTTTAGGCCATGCCTAGCCATGTGGATCTGAAGACATTTTCTAATAACACTCTCCATAACAGTGGTGCACTTGGCATATGGATACCAACCATATGTCCAGGTTGCACATCAGCACTAGTTTTATTCTATATTTCTTTGTGTATTCTTGTGTTATGATGGTTTTTTAAGAACCCTCATTTTAGAATTGTGAAACAATTTATTTTAATGTAAATATGGTTGTTTTTAAAAGGGGAAAACTAGTTTTTGGAATGTATTTTTTCATAAAACATTAAAAATGTGGATTTTTTTAAAATTGTTTGAGTGAATGGGGATGAGTTTATAGGGATTGATTTTTTATAACCAAAACTTGTGGTTTATAAAAAATTGGTTGTTTGAAAATAAGGGAAATTATTTTCAAAAGGGGGTTTGGAAACTTATTTCAAATGAGATAGGATGAGACTTTAATTAAAAGGGTATGGGTGAAATAGAGTTTTTTTTCTAAAATTAGGAGTATTTTAAAGTGAAATGAAATGTTTTTAAATTGATGTGTAATGTTTTAAAGTGGATTCTTATTCGAATGATATGTGTTTTTATGATTTTTTGTGATATTCAAAAATGGGTTTTGATTTTGTGACTACCGATTGGAGAAAATGGATGTGTGGGTTGAATGTTTATTTTGGAAGGTTAAAAGGTTTTTTTGACCTTTGGTACTCTAATGATTGACCACATGCGTGGAACATATGTGGAAGGTTAAGAGGTGCCCAGTTTGGCATGATGAAGGAAATGTGTGAGACTTCTTGAGGAACCATTGGTGAATGTGCAACCCACCCATTTGATTTTATTTTCAAAGGTGTTTTTAATGAAAATATGGAGTTCTTGGTAGTCTATAATTGTGTGCTGTGTTTCTTTATGATTTAGGATTGTTACTTGTATGGTATTTCAGTTTTGAATGCTCTTTTTGTTGGGAGATGTTTGAAGTTACGTTTTGTTGGTCAGTCGGTTTGAGATAATGGTTAAGGGGTTTTTTTTCTATAAAAATGGTTGGGATACCTTTCATTAGGTTCCCCTTTCATGAATTTGGTCTCTGTCTAGGGTATGTTTTGTTCCAAGGGCCAGTTTGATTAGGTTCTTGTCTTTCCCTTGTTGTCTAGTGCACACCCCCATAAGGAATTGATGGATATTTAAAATCTAGCCATGGGTGTTTTACTGTTTGTAGGTCCTCAAGATGATGAACGTACATAATATATTCTTGGGTTTCATGTTTGATTTTATGTATCTTATTTTTATGATTAAGCATATCCTATTACAACAGAATAGTTGATGTGGAAGGAGTTGAAAGAAATAATGGTTTTTTTTGTCTGAGTTTATTGAATCGCCAAAGGTGAAGTCAGACATATTTAAGCCTGAAGGTCCTTCCTGGAAGGGGTGAGGGGAATTCCAATGAATAAAGTGTAAATAAATAAAGGTTTTTGGTGTGGGATGTTGTCTTAAAGGGCCTTTGTACTTTACATTGGGTTGTTCTAAGCTAGTGTTCATGCTAGGCCACCATAGTGAAATGTTTGTTCATAAGAGATTGTTATAGACATATGAAGAAATCATGTGCTACATGGGACTTAGTTTAAGGTCCCTATCCTTGTAATGTTTCTATCACTTTCAATGGTCATGTACAATGGTGTCTTCCAGAGTTATATTCTCTTTTAGATACAAAGGTGGATGTTGTGAAACATTTCGAGAGATTTTGTTTTAAAAGAATAATGTTCCTCTTCCATGAATTCCAAAAATCCCCCATTATAAATGAAGGTGACTCCCATGTGTTCTCTCTTATTTTGTTTCTTGTTAGGAGTGAATGTGATGATGCATATACATCTTTTAAGCCACTATTTTGGAGACAGTTCCATTTGTGAGTAAGTGTGTCTCAGGGCGTGATGTGTTTTGTTGGTGCTGTCCAGGACATGGTGTAGTTGATTGTAAAACTAGTAAGAGAAGTCCTATTTGGGGGATTTTTATACCTAAATGCGAGGTAAAATATTCTTCAATCACTAGAGCTCCAGCCTTAGGTCCCGAAGCGAAGCTGGTACGCAGTCAGGAACCATAAGAGTGTAAGGGATCTTATTTTAACGTTTTTTATTCTACATGGGAAATAAAGATAGTTTAATCCATGTGTATTTGTTAATTATAATGGTCTTGTTTGGTGGAAAGAGGCTCAGGGACGTCGCTTCCATGTGGTGACCCACATGGGTGAAAGAGTTCCTCCTTCTTTATAAAGAGGCTGGGTTGTTTCATTTACTACAACCCAAGTGCTTCTTCCCTTGTGGGTACGACCCTTCATGTGGTTGTTCACGTATGAACAAACTTTTATGTTCATTTCAATTTTGGTTATATTTGGGATTATCTGAGGATGGTAATTCCATTAGTAGGGATGAACCACGTGATTTCTTCTCTTTTATTTAGAGTTTTGGTGGTCGGGCCCCTTGTTGTGGGGTATTAGGTTGTGCAGGAATCTCCCAAGTTAACCATGTAGGGTTTTCTATGCTATTTTGTGTCAGTTAGTTAGGTTAGATGATCTTTATGGTGGGGAGACCAATCATTTGTTTTTCTGAAATTACACAAAAATGAATTAATGTGGCCTATTCCTTATGGTTGGGAGTCAATTTGGGCCTCCTCGTGTTGGTACTCAGGCTCCATCTGGGTTGTTGATTTGTTCTTATAGTGGGGAGTCTATTTGGGCCTCCTCGTGTGAGTAATTCAGTTATGCTTTTGATTTATACTTGGAGATAGGTGTCAAATTAAGACTGGAGCACACCTAATGGTTTTGTTGAATTAAAATCATGATAGTATTTATCGAGATGTGGTTTGACTCTTATTGTCGTTTCAGGCTAGTGGTGTGCATCTCATTCAGTGATGTTTAGGGTGTTTGACTTAAGAGGTTGGATTATGCATTTCAGGGATCTATTTTTTTAATAAAAAATTGGAGGTGTTTTCCCTTTTGGGGGTGGGTGGTGCACAACAATGAGTCCATTTTGAGTCTCCTGAGTTTGATTTGTATGTTTTTTCCTTGTTGATTGTGTTCTGGCCTTTTTTTGTTTGTTGTTCATTGAAAATCTCATTGGATGGTGAAGGGGTAATAGTTTCTACATTAGGGTTAGGACTTTTTGTGGCTTTCCTAGGGAGGAAAGCATTATGATGGGGAGAATTGTCACACCCCGACCTGACACATTACATTCACAGTTAGTTTATTTATATTTGATTTTTTTAAAGTTTAGAAAATTATTAAATAAAAATCAAGGGGAATAAAATAAAATAAAAATACAATGATTTAATAATCATAAATATGATAATATTATTATTAGGAATAATAATATTATTGTAAAGTTAGTATTATTATCATTAAATAAGTTATTATTATTATTATTATTATTATTATTATTTCACATTACTTTATTTTTTTTTTATTTTTTTAGGGTTTTGGTCCTCCTCCCTCACCTCCAATCCCGTCGTACCCCCTCCCCTCATACCAAACCCATTATGCCTCTCCCCTCCCCCTCCTATTTGGTCACCACCTCCCTCCCCTTGGCTATCCCTTCTTTAGCATGGACCTCATATGGATACTGCAACCCAGTAGGCCACCCCCTCGCATGACGTTGGTTGACCACCTCCCTCGTGTGACCCCAGCCACCCACCCTTTCTCTAGAGAGCCATTCTCTCCCTTCAGTGAGAATTTCCTCTACTGGTTTGTCATGAGGTTCCCTCCGGTGAGTGTCCTCTTCCTTCACCTTCCCCTATTTTGTAGTTTTCTTTTATTTCATTGGGTGTGTAGGGTTTGTCCAAACCCTAACTTATTTGGGGGTTTTTTGGTCCAATCTTGGCGATTAGGTTTCATTATCCCCATTGGCAATCACCCTTTCTGAAATTGAAGAAGGTAGTGGGTTTCACCATGGTTTTCAGGTTAGGATTCTTTGATTTCTCTATTTTGTATTAATTTTAATCAAGGATTTTGTGGGTTCTAAGTTTCCTGTAATTTTCCTAGTGTGTGTCGGGTCTCATTGTCATGGTTTCAAGAAACAGGTATCAAGAAAGCCTATACGTAAATGCATTGCTAAGGAATATATATATATATATATATATATTCTCTCTTTGTACATATTCCCTTATGGCATGGGGAATATGTGAAATTCAGCTAGGGGTGTATATATATATATAAATGCATGTGTGTGTATGCACCAAGGTTCGGTTTGAGTGTTCGTCGATAAATAACAGCATGTTTGAGGTAGGTTCCATATGCCTAACCTTTTAATTTGAATTCCATAATTTCTTGGTTGTTTTAAAAATATGTTTTATATTTATAGAGTATTTTTAAAATCCATGTGATTTTGTTATGCTTGTTAGGAATGATTCTGCATTTATTTTACATAATTTATTTAAATTTCCAATGTGTGATTTTCTTTTTGATATATACTGTTGTCCTTGTTTTGGGAAATGTAATACAGTTTTAGTGCTCAAACGGTCCTAAATTATATTTCTTGAAAAAAGGGGATTCCTAATTTTTTTTGAGAGTGTGAAAATAATTTTCAAAGGTATTTAGTGTGTGTAAAATAGTTGTGCAAGCTGACATAAATAAATATGGGTTACTACATGATTTTAAAATGGTGAAATTTCATATTTTTGTTAGTTTTGAAAAATTCATGGGTTTAGGTATGAATTTGAGGTTAATTGGTAATTTTATTTTCTTAAAGGGTTTGATTTGTTTTAGGAATGTTTTCTAGTTTTCTTATAAATATTGGATGACAAGGTCGTGCAATTGGGTTCTAAGAAGATTTTGGAACTTAAAGATTTTGACCAAAAATGTTTTCTAGTTAATAATGTTCCTTGTAAATTAATGGGGCTCCTTTTTCACTTTGAGAATGGTCTGAAAATTTTTAAAACCCCTCATAAAGAATTCCCCCTAGTTTGAGAAATGTGAGAAAAGTGTTATTATTTTATTTGTGATATGTGCCCATGGTAGAGGCTTCTGCAATGTTTTGTGGCTTAAAAAGGGGAATTTGTTTAAGGAGGGAGATTGGTGGTGGGACATTGAATGAGTTTTTGGATAAAGAAAGTTATTTTTTCATATGTGTTTTATTGATAAAACCTCACCACCATTTAAAATAGAGCACATGTGTAATCCCGAGTACCTAGGTGGGCAGACTAGGACTAGTACACTAGATGATAAAAAAGTGGTTCGTCCCAGTTTCGTCTAGTAGGATTGATGATTACAACACTAAGTAAATGATTATGATGATTGGAGACCACAAGGTTCTAGGGGGTCCCTTACTAGTGGTTTATGCATGACAATTTTGAAGTTCATGGTTTCTATGCCACGTTTCATTGAGGCATAAGGATCCTAGGTCCCCAACTAACATTGGATACTTATGGATTGCCTATGGTTATTGTGATGTGATTTTCATTTCAATTTTTTGACACTTGATGTATCATTTTCTAAAAACAACATTTTAATCTAAAATTATTTCTTTTCATTTAGAAATGTTAATGCATTCTTGGAAACTATTTGGAAAATTTAGTCAAATAGGAATGTTTTTCTAAAATTAAAAACCTGTGATTTGAATTTGGAAATAATGAAAATAATATTTTATAATATCTTTTTATCAACTGATCATGATTGGGTTTCTTTTAAAGGAAATATCATAGGGAGTTGTTGTTATTTGGAATTACTACTATGCATCTCAGTGCCCACGCCTATTTTATCTTTTTAGTTTTAGGTTTTAGTTTTGGACCGCTCTTGCAGCAAGCATGTTTCTGTGTTTGGTGGGGACCCACGAGGTCACTTGGAGGTATTTTTTTCTGTGAAACGTTATTTTATTTCCATTTTTAGTTCTTATCTATTTTTTTAGATTATGTTTATTTTTTTGGTCTTTTATTTATGGTCCAAACCATTCCTAACCATTTTACGTTGATGCATGGAACAAGTTACCAGCCTGTGGTGATTTGGAACACCCTTCAGACATTGTCGCGGGCCGGATCAAGTGATCGGTTCAGGTTTGACCAAGGTTGGTTCATGAAAAATGGTAATAGAGGAGGTTACACTCTTTTGGTTCATGTTCGTTGGGGAAAATTCTAGGTAGATGGAGCTAGGATTTTTGGGACTTGACATTTCAATAATGAGTAGGGTTACTGGACAACACACCTCTGTATGAGACTCAAGTCAATAAGGGAAGTAAGGTTTCATCTCATTATTTTGGTTCTTTTGGTTCGTTGATGTTTGGGGAAATGAAATGACATTTTCATCAATGGTCTTAATGTGATCATAGGGCCTGTAAAGTCATGTGGAGACGAAGACATTGTCCAAGAACACTCTCTGTGATGGTGTTTCACTTAGTGTATGGCCACCAACCATATGTCCAAGTTTCCCATCAGCACTATTTTACTCCTATATTTCTTTGTTTCTTCTTGGGTTCTAAAGGGTTTTTAAGAACCCTCATTTTGGAATTGTGAAAAACATGATTTCAAAATAAAGATGACTGATTTTCAAAGGCCATAAAATGGATTTTCAGTTTTTTTGAATGAAACCATGAAAAGGTATATTTTTATTAAATGGTTTGAGTGAATGGGGGTGAGTTTATTGAGATTTTATTTTTATGACCAAAACATGTGGCTTATCAAAAATTGGTTGTTCGGAAATAGGGGAAATTATTTTCCAAAGTAGTTTTGGAATCTTGTTTCAAATGAGAAAATATGATTCTTTAATTAAATGGGTATGGGTGAAATAGAGTTTTTTTGTGAATCCATAAGTGTTTCAAAGTGAAATTAGATGTTTTTAAATTGATGTGTAGGGTTTTAAAGTGGATTATTATTTGAATTATGAGAGTTTTTTTATATTTATTTTTGTGAGATTCAAAATGGATTTTGATTTTTTGACTACCAATTTTGAGAAAATGGAAGTGTGGGTTGAACATTTATTTTGGAAGTTGAAAAATGTTATGTTTTGACTTTTGGTACTCTAATGAGTGACCACATGCATGGAACATACGTGGAAATTGGAGTGGTGACTATTTTGGCATGAGGACGGGCATGTGTGAGACTTCATGAGGTACCATTGGTGAATGTGCAACCCACCGATCCTATTTTATTTTCAAAGGTGTTTTTAAAGAAAAGATGGTGTGCTTGGTAGTTCGTAGATGAGTTGAGTGTTTATTTATGATTTTGGATTGTTACTTGCAAGGTATTTAGGGTTTGAATTCACTTATTATTGAGAGATGTTTGAAGTTGTATTTTGTCGGTGAGTCAGTTTCAGATAATGGTTAATGGGTTTTTCAAGAAAAATGTTTGGGATACCTTTGAGTAGGTTCCCCTTTCATGTGTTTGGTGTATTTATATGGATTTTTTTTCCAAAGGGATAGTTTGATTGGGTCCCTAGCTTTTCCTTGTTGGCTTGTGCATGCCCCCATAAGGAATTGATGGGTATTCAAAATCTATCCATGGGTGATTCACCATTGGCAGTTCCTCTTGTTGATCAAAGTATGAGCTCTCTTATTGGGTGTTAGGGTTGAGTTTACCTCTATTATTTTTGGATTAAGAAGATGCTATCATAGATGAAGAGTGGATGTGGAAGGATTTGAAATAAATCATGTGTTTTTGTTTGAGTTTCTTGAATTGACAAAGGTGAAATCATGAATTTTTAAGCTTGAAGGTCCTAACTGGATGCAGTGAGGGGAATTCCAGTGAAGAAAGTGGAAACCAGTTTGGGTTGTTGGTGAAAGCTATTTTCTTAAATGGTATTTAGAGTTTTCATTGGTTTCTTCTAAGCTAGGGTATGTTCTAGGACACTAGGGTGGCAAGTTTGGTCATAAGATATTGTTATGGACATATATAGTAATCGTGTGCTACTTAGGACCCTGTTTAAGGTCCCTATCATTGTAATGCTTCTATTATTTGTAAGGTTCATGTATGGTGGCATATTGCAGAGTTATGTTCTCTTTTAGATGTAAAGGTGTATGTTGTTGTACCTTTCAAGATCTTCTGTTTCAAAAAAATCATGTTACTCTTCTAGGCATTCCAAAAATCCCCCTTTCTAAATGATTTTGCCTTATGTGTGTTCTATATTCTACTGTTTCTTGTTCAAAGTGAAAGGTATGATGTATATACTTCTTTTAATCTCTTGTTTTAGAGAAAGTGTCGACTAGAATTAAGTGGATATCGTGTTGTGCTGTGTTCGGTTGGTGCTTTCTGGGATGTGGTGTAGTTTCTTGTGACACTAGTAGGAGAGGTACTATTTTGGGGATTTTTATACCTGAATATGAGGTAAGAGATGCTTCAATCACCAGATCTTTATCCTTATATCCCAGAGTGAAGTTGGTGCGTGGTTAGGAACCACAGGGGTATAAGGGATCTTTGTCTAACTTTTTTATTCTACATGGGAAATAAAGACAGTTTAATCCTTGTGTACCTATTCATTTTAATATACCTATTTAATGGAAAGAGGCATGGGGACCCCAATTCCATGTTGTGATCCGCATGGGTGAAATATTTCCTCCTTATTTATAAGGATGTGGGGTTGTTTTTTTTCTTGAAACTTAGTTCTTATTCCCTTGTGGGTGAGACCCTTCATGTGGTTGTTCACATATGAAAAAACTTGTAAGGATATTTTGGTTTTATTTCTAGTTGGGCTCATCTGAGGATGGTAATTCTTGTAGGAGGGATGAACCGCATGATGTGTTATATTTGTTTTGGAGTTTCGGTGTTCAGGCCCCTGGGGTGGGGTATTAGGTTTTGTGGGAAGCTCTTAGGTTAACCATGTCAGTTTTCTGTGCCGCTCTGTGTTAGTGAGTTAAGCTAGTTGATCTTTATTACAGGGAGACCCACTGTGGGTCTTATTGAAATTATGCTAAAATAAATTAATATGGAATATTCCTTATGGTGGGGAGTTTGTTCAGGCTCCCTTTTTTGGTACTCTGGCTCTGTCTGTGTTGTTGATTTTTTCTTATGGTGGGGTGTCTGTTCAGGCCTCCTTTTATCAGTAATTTAGTTTTTTTCTTAGTGTCAGCTTGGGATAGGTTTCAACTTGGGACTGGATCACACCCAACAATTTCATTGAATTAAAATCATGAGATTATTTATTGAGTTGTGGTTTGACTCTTATTATCATTTCAGGCTAGTAGCGTGAGTATCATTTAGTGATGTCTGGGTTGTTTGACTTAAGATATTGTCTTGTGCGTTGTGGGGAGATATTTTTCTTTTATCGGTCAATTGGGGGTGTTTTCTCTTTTGGGTGTGGATGGAACATAACAGGAATTCCATTTTGAGTCTCCTGAGTTTGATTTGTAAGTATCTTCCTTATTGATAGTGTTATGTCCTTTTTTTCATTTGTTGTTCATTAGAAATCCCCTTGGATAGTGAAGAGGTATCAATTTCTACGTTGGGTTTAAGACTTATTTTTGATTTATAGGGGCATAAACCATTATGGTGGGGAGAATTATCACACCCCAACACAGTACCTTGTAGTCGCTGTTATTTTATTTAAATTTGAGTTTTTTTAAGTTTAAAAAATTATTAAATTAAAATCAAAGTGAAAGAAAATAAAATAAAAAGAAAATGGTTTAATAATTATAACAATGATAATAATATTTTTATGAATAATAATATTATTACTTTTAAGTTATTATTGTTATTATTATCATTAATTAATTAATTATTATTATTTATTAAGTTTTTATTGTTATTATTATTATTATTCACATTACCTTTTTTTTTAATTTTTTAGGGTTTTGGTTCTTCTCCATTACCACCAATATCATCGCACCCCTCCCCTCCTCCCCAACCCATTGCACCCCTCCCCTCCTCCCACCTACTTGTGCACTGCGTCCCTCCCCTTAGTCGGCCCTTCTCCGGCACAACTCTCCTATGACGATCACAACCCAGCCGTCCAACTCCCTTGGGTAACCCCAGTTAGATGCCTCTCTCACATGACCCTATCCAACTGACCATTCTCTGGAAAGCCTCTCTTTCCCTCCATCAATCATTTCCTCCACCGGTTTGGCGTTTGGTTTTCTTCGGTGAGTGTACTCTTCCTCCCCTTCTCCTATTTTTTGGTTTTATTTTATTTCACATGGGGCGTAGGGTTTGGTTGAACCCTAACTCATTTGGGGGGTTTTTTTTGGTCTATTATTGGTGATTAGGTTTCGTTAGCCCCATTGAGGATCTCCCTTTCCATGATTGATGAAATTTGTGGGTTTCACCATGGTTTTCGGATAAGGATTCATTGATTTATCCATTTTAGAGTAATTCTAATTAGGGATTCTATGGGTTTTGAGTTGCTAGTAATATTTATATTGTGTATCAGATCTCGTTGTCATGGTTCTGAGCTACAGGTATCAAGAATGCCTATATATACATGTATATGTATGTAATATATATATATATATATGCCCTCTCTGTAAATATTCTATCATGTAATGGGTAATATGTAAAATTTATCTAGGGGTATATATATATATATATGTATAAATTTATGTCTATGTATGCACCAAGGGTCGGTTCAAGTGGTCATTGATAAATAGAGGTATGTTTGAGTTAGATTCCCTATGCCTAACCATTTAATTGGAATTCCATAATTGCATGGTTGTTTTAAAAATATGTTTTATATTTATGAAGTATATATAAAAGACATGCGATTTGGTTATGCTTTTTAGAAATAGTTTTGCATTTTTTTTCATAATTTAATTAAATTTCCAAGGTGTTCGTTTCTTGTTGATATAATCTCTTGACCTTGTTTTGGAAAATGTAATAAATTTTTAGTGCTCAATCGGCCCTAAATTATATTTCTTCAAAAAGGGGCTTCCTAAATGGTTTGGAGAGTGTGATAATAATTTCCAAAGGTAGTTAGTGAGTGTAAAACAGTTGTGAAAGCAGACTTGAATGAATATGGGTTAGTGCATGATTTTAAAAGAGTAAATTTCATGTTTTGGGTTGTTTGAAAAAATGCATGGGTTTTGGTATGAATTTGAGGTTAATTGGTAATTTACCTTTCTTAAAGGGTTTGATTTTTTAAGCATGTTTTCTAGTATGATTATAAATTTTTATCACCTTGGTTGGGAAATTGGGTTTTAAGAATATTTTGGAACTTAAAGATATTGAGTAATAGTGTTTTCTAATTAATAATGTTCTTTGTAAATTAATGGGTCATATTTGTCACTTTGATAATGGTTTTCAAAATTAGAAAACCACTCTTGAGGCATTACCATTAGTTTGAGAAATGTGCTGAAAGTTTTAATGTGTCATTTGTTATATGTGACAAGTGTAGAGGCTTGTGTAATATCATGTATCTTAAAAAGGGGAATGAGATTAAGGATGGAGATCAGTGGTGTGATTTTGAATGGGTTTTTATATAACTAAATTGATTTTTCCATATGTGTTTTCTTGATAAAACCTCACCACCATTTGAAATAGAGCACATGGGTAACATCAGGTACCTAGTTGGGCATACTAGGACTAGTATTCTAAATGATACAAAAGTGGTTCATCCCAGTTTCATCTAGTAAGATTAAAGATTTAAAAACTAACAAAATTTTTATGATGATTTTATTCCACTAGGTTGTGGGTGTGTCCCCTAATAGTGTCTCATGCGTGAGAATGCTCATGGTTGTGGTTTCTTATCTATGTTTCAATGAGGTATAAGAATCCTAGGTCCCCAAATAACACTATCTTCTTTGGGATTTTCCATGGTTCTTTTGATGTGATTTTTATTTCGTTTGTTTAATAATTTATTTCTAATTTTTCAAAAACCATATTTAATCTAAACTAATTTATTTTCATTTTGAAATGTTAATGATTTATTGGGAACTATTTTGAAAATGTAGGGGAATAATAACATTTTTCTAAAAATGTAAACTGGTGACTTGAATTTCAAAAGAATGAAAAAACAATATTTTATTATGTATAATTCAAAAATGTGCATGATTGGGTTTCTTTTTAAAGGTAAGGTTATAGGGTGTTGTTTCTCTTTGGAATTACTACTAAGCATGTCAGTTCTCATGCCTATTTTACCTTTTTAGTTTCAGGTTTTAGTTTTGGATCACACTTGCAACAAATATGTTTATGTGTTTATTAGTGACTCATGAGGTCACTTAGAGGTATGTTTAGCCAAGAAACTTTATTTTATTTTCACTAATAATGTTTTTATATTTTTTTCCATTTATTTTTATTTATATATCTTTTATTTATGGTTCAAACCATTCCCAACCATTTTAATTTGATACACAGAACTAGTTGATTACCCATGGGAATTGGTAAAGCCCTTCGTGCCTTGTAGTGGGCCAGATCGGGTGACCGGTTCAGGGTTGACCATGGTTAGTTTGTGGAAATTTCCAACTTTGATGATTTTTCTTTTCTTATATATTCCATCTTTTTATTTAATTCCATACCATCCCATTGAGAGTATTTTATTTTATTAAGAATTCATGGTTGAGAAAATAATTTGATAAAGTAAGGATGATGCACCATCATTTTTATTCCCATGTCCATCCTTTATATTTCTAGGATGAATTGATCCCTCTCAATTCTCATGATAGAAAAGGTTACTAGATCCTTTCTACTTAGAGAATATATTACTTTATTTTCCTTCCCTTTATGGTAATGGATTGAGTAGTCACATTCTATAATCATCTATAACCATCTTCACTAAAAAAAATTAAGAACCTTCAGTGTGAATATATATATTTCAAGCTATATTA
This sequence comes from Viscum album, assembly GCA_963277665.1. Taxonomy (NCBI): domain Eukaryota; kingdom Viridiplantae; phylum Streptophyta; class Magnoliopsida; order Santalales; family Viscaceae; genus Viscum; species Viscum album. The sequence continues at coordinate 1,350,180,036 of OY728159.1, read as the reverse complement.
TCTATATATATTTCAAACTTTTACCAATAGAGATTATTCAGTTACATATTTATTTTTTAGATTATTTCAGCTAACTCTAAATCATTCATTGGATATTATACTCAGGAAATTTATATTTTCTTGAGGTGTACGCTATCGCTTTGTCATTTTTCATCAGTACACTACCCAAGCACTTTTATGAAGAATTAATATATACCATGAATAACTCCCAACTTAGGAATAGAGTAAAAAATAGAATAGTGATAATTGTCCTTCTTAACTCCTTGAAAATATATTTGCATTCATTGGTCCAAATAAACTTCACTCTCTTATGATTTATCTTGGTTAGTAGGTTTGATAATCATGAGAAGTTCCTCACAAATCATTGATAATACCCAGATAGTCCAACTATGTATATTAATTTCAGAGGTAGCTTTGGTCTACTCCTTAATTTATTTTTTCTTATAATGGTCCACTTATATCCTTTTTCTTATGATAAAATACCCCAAGAATGAAACTTCATCTAAAAAACACATTTTTTTTGTAATTTTCACATATATTATCCTTTCACAGAGGATTTAGTATAGTATTAAAATGATCCTCATGCTCCTCCTTTATCTTTAAGTATATAAAAATATCATCTATGAAGACTACTAAAATTTTGAAAAGGTAATCTCTAAAGACTCTGTTCATTAAATCCATGAATATTTCTTGACCATTATTGAGTTTGAATTAAACCAATATGAACTCATAGTTCTCATACCATGTGTGAAAGACAGTCTTAGGAATATCTTCCTTCTTCAAATTTAATTAGTGATATCCAAACCCAAGTTAAATAATAGATAAGTATTGAAACCCACAAAGATGATAAAAAAATTCATCAATATGTGGTAGGGGTAAATTTTCTTAATCGTGATCTTATTGACGTCATGATAGTAAATTTAGAGGCACATTAACCAATCATTCTTTATGATGATTACCAGAATTTTCCATGGTGATGTACTCAATAATATTAAACCATTTTACAAATTCTATTTTAACTACTTCATTGGTTCTTCAAATTCAATTGTGGAAATTCTATAGAGTTTGGGATATTCTTAAAGATCCAGGTATATATTAAACCAAGAACTCAACCTCTCAGTTAAGAGGAAGACTGTGAAACTCTTCAAGGAATATATTAGTATAGTCAATCATAATGGGTATGTACTCAAGTATAAATATTTACTTAAACTTAATAATTTGAGAAATATATCCTTACTTATAAGTTAGTAATATCCATGATGGAGAAAAACATTCTAATTGAGATGCATTAACCTCTATATTGTTTTACAGAATCAAAGTATGACTTAAGATGTAAATAGTGATCTCCCTCTCCCAAAAGATGATGTTATCTTTAGATTAGGATAGTTAATACATGCAAAATATAGCATAAAATTACACTAAAGCATGAAAGGATTTTATAATAGGTTTTATCCATAAACACTAACTAGAAAGGAGTAATATTCTTGGGATACAATATTTTCCTAATTTTTTATCATATATAAATAAACCTCCAAGATTGGAGGTGGTTTCTGAATATTTCCACTAAATTTTAATGATATGAAAGAATGTTAAGAACCTAAAACATATATTATATTCACTATTAATGAATGTATAACAAGTATACCTATAAAAACATAATTTTTAGGATCCACCTTATCCATAGGGATAGCATAATCCCTTCCTTATTCTCTTAGCCTTAGGGATTGTTGTCTTTGGTTATATATGATAACCCATAGATTAGGCAAGTGTTTTTTATTACATATGTGTATCTTATAGATGACACAATGGACTATATACTGAATTTTGATCAAAACCTTCTTTTATTCCATACCATTAGTGGGATATTCATATCCCTTTAGTATTTATTATCTTAATTCCACTCTTTTCAACACTTGAAGCATCTCCCAGTTTCCTTGACATGGTTTCCTGGACTCCCCTTCACACACTTTTGACATGTGGGTAGTAGGGTTCTCTTTATTTCATAGGATTTAACCATTAATCCATAGAAATTAAACTCCATTTTCTAATTTTTATCTGTGACCACTTGAATTTACTAAGAATCACTAATCTCTATATCATATTTGAGGGAATAGAATAGAATATATTTATATCTATCAAAATCTCATATAGAAAGGGATCCTCAAAGATTCAATTTTTTTTCAAATAAATTAGTGATATACGTTTCCTTCAGGGTCAAGGGTAAAGGCAGAGAATTACCATGGAATCCTTGTGAATTTTTCCTCACAGTCCCCCATAAACTCATCTTCCTTTTTCATTAGTCTAATGAACTCCCTATCAAATTTATGATATATAGTTTTAGGAATATATTTATTGAAAAATAATTTCTTGAATACTTCTAATTACATGGATTAAATATTATACATGGGTTTCATGTTCTTAAGAATTTTCCACCACTCATTTTATTCCCCCTCAATATAATAGACACCCAATATGGCTTTCTCCTTCTCAAATAATTGGATTATGGAGAATATATTTTCTATAGTTTTAATCCATTTTTTGGGGAAAATAAGATTAGTATATAAACTATAAGTAGGATATTTTTTTAAAATAAAGTACTAAATAATAATGTTATATTTCTTATGGAAAGAATGGTGTTCCACATGATTTATTTATTATTCATAAATTTAATTAGTAGAGCTAGTAACACCATGACCTTCTCAACACTCAATCCCATAAGGTTAGGCATATCATTAGGGAAACCATCAAATTTACTATCACATTAGTTGTTGGAATGATTCCTCTTATTTCACACTATTTACTAAAATAAAATAAAACTAAGGATGGTAATTCTTAAGCTAATTATCATATAAAAAGAAAAAATGTGAACTTTGACAAAATAACATATAAATGACATGTATATCCTATCCTCTAGTTATTATTATTTAAAATATAGGTTATCTATGGTTATTTTTCTATTATGTTTTCTCACATAACAAAATATTTAAGTTCATTATTATTTTTTGAATTTATTTTGTAAATTTACCACATAATATCCCTCAGTAATTTCAAACTTGGTTTGCAGTAAGGCCACTTTATCATGAACTATGTACATGTCGATTTAATCCTGAATGATCCCTTTTTGGACAATTAAACATAGGTGTATCTATTTCAGAGTCACATCAAATTATGATATCCATAGAGGGATTCAATTTCTTGGAAACTAGTTTCTCTATATTTCTCTGAAATTTTGATATATTTTTATATAATTAGACTTTTCCCTATGGATTTTACTAATATATTTTTTCCTTGATACAACCCAAATATTTGAAAAATTATTACACCTTATTAGATTAATATTCATTATATATCATTATGATCCACACTATAAATATAAATGATTAGTGTTATTGGAGACATAGATATATAAACAACAAGTACATAAATGTTCTACATCATCTCACACTATGTTCTTCACAAATAGGCCCCTTCACAGACATCTCATACTTAAAAACATTCTTCATACCCAAGGTAAAAGGAAACATAATAAAAGGGTTAGATTAGATTATCAGTAAGGGTAAACAAGGGAGATATCAATGAATGATCATTTTTAGGCATAACATAAGTTTAACAGTTTGAAAACATGATCTTAACATCTAAAAATGATAAAAAACAATTCATTGATTATAATCATGAGTCATGGAATGTAACATCTTAGATTTAACATGTATTATTTTTAAATATGATATGTATTGATTTTGAGACCAGGTTTTGAGAAAGTGTGCGAATATGAGGCACGGTGTTCCCGTAATAAATGTTTGAAAAGTATTAAAATATTTAATAACATGCGTGCATGATTTTCTTAAAAAATAAGGATAACTCTTAAACGGGTGCCCAAATTAGAAATATGAGGGCATCATTGAGTTCATAATAGCGACATTGACCTATTTGTGACCTAACTTTAGTCAGCATGGGTCCTTTGTGAAAATGACATCACATGACATAAAAGGAATAAAATAATTTAATAAAAATTATTTTTGACCCAATGAATTATATTTTCTTTGAATTTATCCTTATGATAGAATAAAAAGGTTAGCCACATAAACCAGGAACTTTTAGAGGATTGTTGAAGATACCTCTATAAATTTCTATTGAAAAAATAATGATGAATTTTCAGATCATGGATCGATCAATTGATATATCCTAGAATTCAACAGATCTCACCAACAAATGTGATGCAATGATCATTCTTCACCAGCGATCAATCCAAATCGGGGTAGTATGTTTTTTCTTGTGATTTTCCATCCCATTATTAATCCCAGATGAATGAAAATCAATTCAACAAACAAGAATTGATATGAACATCATCAGTAGATTTCAATTGATGGAATTATTTTGGTTCGTTGATTTATTCCTCTTCATTTATCGTTCTAATAGAAATAAATCTAGGCCTACATGAACAATGGTAAAGGTTCATTCCTTAGGGTTTCTCTTTTTGATTTTCTCCATCTTTTCTTCATGTTCTACACCATTGGAACCCTATGGTTCCCATCATGACGTTTTTGGATGGGTTTGAACTCAACCAGACCCCCAGATTTGAGTCTTATCAACAAATGAGGTTGGATAAATATATATCAGGACCCAAGGATCATGGATCTGTGATTTTTTACTTTTTTAAGCAATGGATGAGGTGTGGTGGTCCACAGAAGGTACCACCAATGTGCAGCGACCGGTGGTGGTGCATGATGGTGAATGGAGGCGAACCATGTGTGGGCGGAAGATCCACGTGCAGCCGCAGCAGGGGCCATATGGGGATCTAATAAGCCGAAAGGGATGAAGAATGAGGGAAAACATTAGGCGTCTACGGGCGAAAGATGTGGTGATGGTGGCGGTAGACGTGGAGTGGAGACGATAGACACCGAGTGGGTCTAGTCGGATCAATAGGCTAGGTTGGGCTAGTGGACCAGGACAAATGAGACATACCAGGTTCATATGAGGGTCAAACCTGGGTCAGATTTCGGGTAACTAGGGTAGATCGCGGTTGCAACTGACCCCGATGGCCAACCGCGATGGTCGATCACAATGATTTCCTGCAATGGTCAACCATGATGGTTGACCACAGGTGTGAAAACCATGCAGTAAGTCAAAAAATTGTGGTGATCGATCGCAGTAGTAGGTCTGCAACCCCTCGGTAGGCATGTGGGTAGTTTTTTTCAAAAGAGAATAACTCCTAAATAGAGAACCTAATTGATGTGCCATCTACTGTGCTGAGACAGTAATTTTGAGAAAAATTGTGGGGTTTTAGTCTGGAAAGGTATAGGTTGAGAGCATCACCTTGGTCTTTTCTTCAAGAGTGAAATGCTACATTACATCCACATCATTGGATTATAGTTCTCTCTTGGGGCTAAGTCTCAGATAGGGTATGATATCCGTCCCTGAGACCATAGTCTTATCCTTTATCACCCCTAGTCAAGTTTTTGGAATCATGTGATATCCATGAGTAGGGTGCTGATCCTCTATCTCGTGGTCCACATCGGTAGGGTCCATGGAATCCCCTTGTAATTCTGGGCGTGATCTCCTATATACCGGGTTTATCCAAATTGGGTCTATGGAATCCCTTAGTGAGTCAGGGAATGATCCTATATCTATGTACCCTAGTTTTCCTTGAACAAAATATTCTCTTTGGGTGGGACCGAAATGACCTAGACATCTTCCTTGAGGGTCTCCAATGGTATCATGGCGCAATGAGTAAGTTCTCCCAGAATGAGCACGCTTCAAGTAGAATCATGTGGTTGGTAGTTAGTTATAACCACCTGATGGAATGGTGTCTCTCTTGAGTATATTTTTATATTCTTATTATATGTGATGTATACATACACCTATGTAGAGATGACTATACTTTCATTTTTTGTTTTTCTTTGAGGTTTTTGAGTGTCCTAATGAGTATTGTTATAGTCACCCCTGCACAAGCTTTTCCTGCACATGTCATGTCTTATGTAGATGATTGACCTTTTGACAAAGTCTTAGGTAGACCAGAACCATGCGATTCTTAGTCAAACCAAACAGACCAAGGCGTGTTCCTATGGATTTCAGACATTAGTTCCAGTACCTTTACTTCCATGTTGGACTTGTTTTAGAGAATCTTTGTGGGGGTATTGATTTTTCCCAATTTATGTTCAGTTCTTTCACTTCCATACTTTGTTGTGGGATCCTAGATGTATGTGTGAATTCTTTTATCTGTTTTACATTTCATTATTTTGTGGCTTGGAGATGTATGCATGTGTACCAGTACTTTAGGCTAATGCATCCCATTTGTGGGATATGCCTACTCAGTGATGGTTACCACCCCCTTGCCTATTGGAGGTGTTCTTGGGGGTGTTCATGGGATGGCCCCTTCTAGGATAGGTCATGATAGAGTTGTATTATATGGTTTTAGTTTTACTTTAGGATCTATAGGGTTTAAGGTTGGTTTGGGGAAACTGTGTTAAGTGTTTCGAGTTTGGATTTCAAGCCAGGGACTCCGGTCTTGCTGCGGCGACCAACTTATCCATACACAAGGAATATTATCACTTAATTTTTGACTTGGTTAATGAAAACAATAGTTGTAGGGAAAAAATGGTACATGAATCATATAGGAATGATTATTTATTCTATTTATTTCTTGAGTCATCTCCTCAGATATACTCTTTTGACCGTGGTGCAACTTATTTTATTTCAAGTTGCCTCTATGTAGATAGCCATCTTGGATTCCAATGCGTGATCATGATGATGATTTTGCTTATGACGAGGCTTCAGTAATGGGGCCTATAATAAAGATAGCACCTCTGTGTGGTTTACCAGTTATACAACCACCCTTTGAGCATCATCTACTACCAGCACTAGTAGTTGAGGATCCACATAGGCTAAGTGGGTTGAATGAGTTTCAGAGGTAGCTACCTACAAGGTTTTGGGGCGAGACAGACCCCCAGATGGATGGTGATTGGATAGAGGTAGTCACTCATGTTTTTTTCCCCATGAGGATGCATGTCGACTAGATGTCAGTCCTTGACATGTGTCTTCTTTAGGTCTCTGCAGGGCGATGGTGGAGCTTGGTGACTTAACCACATTATGAGACAACTATCTACTAGAAAAACTTCAAGCATCTCTTTAGATAGGAGATATATCCATCCATGTTGTGATCAGTATGCATACAAGAGATTTTATATCTACACCAGGGAAGTATGACTGTGGAAGAGTATTAAAAAAAGTTTACTTATATTTCATGCTACTCATTGTACATGGTGAGAGACTAGTTATTCAGGGCTCGAACCTTCAACCATGGCTTATTCTGGGACATTAGGGAATAAGTGGTATCTGTTCGCATTTCTACTTATGTGGGGGTACTTGAATGAGCCATGCTAGTGGAGAGTTTTCTGGCAGAGCGGACACTGGTAGTGGGGGCTAGTAGTGGGAACCTGGTAGTTTATCCCTCGATAACTAGTACCCGGTGATAATCATAGGGATCCAATCATGTCATGCACTTCAACGGGTGATCTCGGGACTCAATTTCAGTGGTGCATGGCTCTCAGGGAGGGTCAAATTAGAAAAGAGATAGATGGTGTTACTCATGTGGAAATCAGGGACATCTCACATGAGATTGCCCGAACCTTAACACAGCTGATAGGGAGATAGTCGAGTGGATGTTTAGGTATAGATAGATATAGGAGCAGTGTGTTTCCTTGGGCGATGGACATGGAAGAGGGATAATTAGGGCAGTAGTAGGTGGTCATAGGCTCAAACTATTACTACCACCACTCCAAGGTGGTCTACACCAGGCTTAGGGAGCTGGTGGACAAGGATGAGGCCAGCTGAGTAGATGTAGTCTTATGACTCTAAGGCTACCGGGATGATATGAGGTATGATTTGTGTCTTTTTTACCTTAGCTGTAGTTTTGATAGACAAAAGTTCTATTCATTCATTTCATTCCATTAATCTTGTTCGAGACTCGGATATTCTGGTTAAACCATTGATTTGACCCTCACGCTTAAAGACTTTTACTAAATGAGACTTGATGATCACACATTGGTGCTAAAAGTGTGACCTAGATCTCAGAGGTGAGAGTTTTAGTTGGGATATCTTGATAGCAGCATTGAGTCCTTATGATGTCATTCTTGGTATGTACTAGCTATACATAGTTTCTGACCAGGTTGACTATTTTAGGTTAATAGTATGGTGTGTCTACAGTGATGGAACCAAGTTTTCCATTTTTGTTGAAAAAAACATATGCAGTGTGGGATGGACTCTCACAGAGAAGGGTGCATCAGTCTACTCATCAGCTGGCTAGATTCACCCTTAGTGAAGTGGATAAAATGAGTCCTTAGTTTCCTAAAGTGGTGGAAGAGTATGATGACGTCTTTCCTAAAGATGTTCTAGGTTTACCTCCCCATAGGGATGTGGACTTATGAATTGACCTGCACCACAATACGAAACTGATATCTACACCTTCATATCTGATGGTAACTATGGAGCATCGTGAGATAATGATACAACTGAAGGACTTGTAAAGGAATGGATTTTTGAGATCCAGTGTTTCACCCAGTGAAGCCCCAACTTTTATTTCCAAGAAGTCATATGGGAGATTTAGGTTATGTGTGGATTACTAGTGCTTAAACCAAGTTACTATTAAGAACAAGTATTCACTACCGAGGATTGATGACCTCTTTGACCTATTGATACGACGCAATGGTTCTTAAATATTGGCCTCAAATTATGATATCACCAACTATAAGTATGGGATGGGGATATATAGAAGATGGTGCTCAGATGTCGTTATGGTCACTATGAGTACTTGGTGATACCTTTTCACATGGAGAATTCCCCAACAATGTTCATGGGACTCATGAATTAGATCTTTCAACCTAACTTAGACCAATTCATAGTGGTCTTCATTGATGACATCCTAGTGTGTTTGACATCCGAGGAGAAGATCACAAGACACTTGAGGATGGTGATGGACACACTCTGAGAGCACTAAATTTACAACAATCTGTTAAAGTGTCAGTTATGGATTCGATAGGTCCATTTTCAAGGACATATCATCTAATATGATGGATTTTTAGTGGATCCAATGAAGGTTGAGGCAGTGCTTGCTTGTAATCCACCCAAGAGTGTTACTGAGGTGTGGAGTTTCATTTGATTGGTAGGGTACTATAAGAGGATTGTAATGGACTTCTCCATAGTGTAATCACCTATTATAGCGTAGAAATGAAAGGCGTAGCATTTTGTGTGGACAGGAAAGTGCCAACAGTGCTTTCAGAAGCCAAGGCAGAGGTTGATGAGTGCTCCCATCCCAACTTTACCAGAGGAAGGCATCGAGTACATGGTGTTCTATGATGTATCAGGGACCAAGATTGGTTGTGTCTTGTTGAAGAGGAAAGTTATGATATCTTAAGGTTCACACAAGTTGATAACACATGAGTAAAACTGCATGACCCCTGATCTTGATCTAGAAGTAGTAGTCTTTTCATTGAAGATGTGGTGACATTACATGATGGGTGAGTGGTTTATCATCTACTTTGATCACAAGAGTCTCATGTATATATTCTATCAATAGGATATATACTTGAGAAATAGGATATGGATAAAGTAACTGTAGGACTATGAATTTGATATTTTCTATAGTCTTGGGAAGAAGAACATGGTGGCTGATGCTCTCAGTAGGAGATTTAGTTTGTAGATTTTGAATGAGGCATTAGGGTGGTTAGACTCGTTGTAGTTATCCCTAGTGGATGGAGATGGAGTATCTTACCTCTAGTCGATGATTGTCACCCCTACACTATTATTGTGAGTTTTGGAGGCACATTTGGGATACTAACTGTGAGACCCTACATGCTCAATTTTCCACCGGGCATGCTCTTGATGGATATTTGAAAGGTGGGGAGTATGTTGTTATTTTCATAGGATGCACAATAGTACCATTGGAATAATGAGAAGAGGTTCTAATGTAGTTTTATACATCCCCTATGGAGGTAGATACATGTGTGTTGAAGATATACCAGGACCTCTGATATTAATTTTGGTGGCTGGAATGATCAAAGGAGTTGCATAGTTTGTTTTTTGACACCTTACTTGTAAGCAAGTGAAGGCTGACCACCAAGTTCAACAGGTTTATCTCAACCCCTTGAGGTTCTGTAATGGAAGTGGGATAGGATATCAATGGACTTAATGATGAGTTTACCCCATATGTCCATTGGGTATGATTCCATCTGGGTGATTATTGACCGACTCACCAAGTCATCCCACTTCCTAGCTATCTAAGAGAAGAGTTTATTAGAGAGATCTATATGCCTCTACATGATGAAGATAGATCAAATACATGGAGTTCCATCTATGATTGTTTCATATCATGATTCTTGGTTTATGTCCTAGTTATGGAAGGGATTACATGAGCTTTTTGGGGCCTAGTTACACTTGAGCACATCATTTCACCCATAGACTGATAACCAGACTGAGCGAACCATTCAGGTTCTAGAAGAAATAATGCTGGATTTCATGTTAGACTTTGGTCATAGTTAGGAGGATAAACTACCACTAGTGGATTTTGTGTAAAAGAAACTACCATTCCACCATTGGCATGGAACCCTTCAAGGCTTTATACGAGTAACCCTACAAGTCACCTCTTTTCTAGACTAACCCAAGAGAGTTAGCACTCGTAGTCCTAGAGTTTGTGTGAACTAATTCAGATAAGTTTCAGATCATCCAGAAGCATATGAAGGCTTCGAAAAGTTGTCAGAAGTCTTATGATGATAGGCGATGGAGGTATTTGGAGTTCAAAGAAATATCCTGTGTGTTCCTTTGGGTTTTACCTCAATAGTGATTACGTAGATTTGACTGGCGAGGCAAGATATCTCTGAGGTTCATTGGACCATTATAGATACTATGTAGAGTTAGTGAGGTGGTGTACTACTTGGCTATTCTACCACAGTTATATTGGGTACACAATGTCATCCATGTTTCAAATCTAAGGATGTATGTACATGACCAATCACACTTCATCGATTGGGGAGATTTGAACATCAAGGATGGAGAGACCTTTTTTGAGTACCTAGTGGAGATCAAGGATCAGTGGGAGAGAATATTTTGGGGGTGATTGATTCCTTTATCATTCATTTAGTGGGAGCATAGTAATCTATAGGAGATCACATGTGGGTGGGAGGTTGAGATTTTTGTTCACTACCCTCATCTATTTGAGTAACTCTTATTATATATTTTTGGGGATGTAAATCCCCAAAGCGTGGAGAATATAACATAGAAGATTTTACATGTATTATTTTCAAACATTATATCGATTGATTTCAAGACCAATCACTAAGATGACATGCGATTATGATGACCGGTGTGCCCGGAATAAATGTTTTAAAAATATTAAACTATTTAATAGCATGCATGTGCGGGTTTCCTTAAAAAGTGGGATAAATCTTAAACGGGTGCCCATATAAGAAATCTAATCAAAACTTTGAGTTTCTAATAGTGGATTTACCTTAGGTGAGACCTAAATTTAGTCGACGTAGGTCGTTTGTGAAAATGTTGTCATGGGACATAAAAGGAAGAAAAAAATTTAATAATTTTTTTGATACAATGACTTGTCTTTTATTAAAATTTATCCTTATGTCAGAATTCCATGGTTAGCCACATAACCCTAGAACTTATAGAGGATTGATGGAGAGACCTCTAGAAATTTCTCTCGAATTAATGACGATGAATTTGCGGATCATGGATCGATCAATATAGCCTCAGATTTGACGGATCTCACCAACGAACATGACACAATGATCATTCTTCACCAGCGATCGAGCTGAATTGAGGTATGATATTTTTTGTTGTGGTTTTCTATCCTGTTCTTAATCCCATATGAATGTGAATTAATTCAATGAACAAGAATTGATACGTGCATCATTGGTAGATTTAAATCTATTGAATTGTTTTGGTTCGTTGAATTATTCCTCTTCATTTATAATTCTAATGGAAATTAATTAAGGCTTACATGAACGATGAATGAGGATTATTACTCAGTATTTCTCTTTGTTCTTTTATTTTTTTGTTCTTTCCTTTATTCACTTTTGGAACCCTACGGTTCCTGGATTGATGTTTCTGGGTGGTTTTAAACTCGAACAGACCACGAATTTGAGGAGAATTGACAATAGAGGAATGATCTATGTATATCAGAACCCAAGGATCTCAGATTTGAGATTTTATAGTTTTTCAGGAAATGGAGGAGGTGTGTTGGTTTGTGGAAGGGACCACAGGCAAGAAGTGACCAGCGACCGACATCGGTGCATGGCAGTAGCCCACATGTAAGCAGTAGAGCCGCATGCAACCACATAGGGGGATACATGGGGCACAAAGATGACGACGAAGTGGGCGGGGCTGTTGGATATAGGATGGTGGTAGGAAGCCATGTGTGGAAGATGATATGACAATGGAAGTGGATGTGGAGCGGAAACGGTGGACACAAAGCGGGCCAGGCCTGACAGGCTTGGTCAGATCGATGGGCTGGGTCGGGCCGGTGGGTCAGTCTGGATGAGGAAAAATCAGGTCAGACCTAGGTAGGATTCAGGGTAACCAGAGTAGAACCCAGTTGCAGACGACTGAGAAAATTTTATTGTGACCATTGACCATGACGATTGACCACTAGGCCGTGATATCTCAAGATACCATGGGTGCACCAACCGATTGGCTGAGGGTGCAGCGACCGCACGATATGTTTACCAACCACAACAGTAGGTTTGTAGTCCCCTAGTAGGCATACATGCAGTTTCATCCAAATCAACATAAATCCTAAACAGAGCATCCAATTGAAGATCCATATATGATGTTGATCCCCTACATAATGGGTTGATCCAAATTGTGTATGTGGCATCCCCCAATGAGTCTATACATAATCTCCTCCATGTGTATCATAGTCTTCCTTGACCAACACAATCTCTTTGAGTGGGGATGAAATAAGCTATACCTCTTTGTCAAGGGTCTCGAATGATATCATGAATCGAGGAGTATGTTCTACTTGAACAAGCGTGCTTTGAGAAAAATCTTATGGCAGACAATTGGTTATGACTTCTTGATAGTGTGGTGTCTCTCCTGAGTATATTTGGATATTCTTGTTATATGTGTTGTTTGCATATACCTATGTAGAGATGAATTTACTTTCCTTTTTTGTATTGATTTGATGTTTGGGAGTGTCCTAATATGTATTGTTATACTCACCCCTAAATGGTATTTTCCCGCACATGTCATGTACTTCGTAGAAGATCAACCTTTTAATAGAGTCCTAGGAAGACCAAGATCAGGTAGTGCATAGTGAGACCGGATAAACCGAGGTGTGTTCCTGTAGATTTCAGACTAAAGTCTCATTTCCATTAATTTTTGGTTAGAATTGTGTTATAGACTCTTTATTATGATCTTGTTTTTATCCCTTTTTACTTTCTAGTACTTTAATTATCATACTATGTTATGGGATCATAGATGTATGCATGCATTCTTTCAGTTTTTTTATATTCCATCATTTTGTGGATTGGAGATGTGTGTGTGTGTGTGTGTGTGTGTAAGTACTTTAGACAAATTCCTCCCATTTTTTGGATATGTCTATTTTGTGCCAGTAACCAACCTTGGCCTATTGGTGGTGGGCTTGGGGTATTCATTGAACGAGACCCTCTGTGACAGGCCATGACATGGAATAAAATTTATCAATTAATAACACATTAATCATAAAGGAATCAATGAACTTGATCCATGAGATCATAACACTGACATAAGGGAATGTTATAAAATAGTGGTATAAATTGTAGTATAAACATAATCATATATGTTTTATGTCAACGTTACCCACCAAGACATTTGTCACATGTTAGGATTCATCTAACCACATGTTTACCTTCTTTAGTCTTGCAAAAACTTTATGTGTACCCCTTTAGGGATTGGGATAACCTCATATGTTCCCTTTTAGTTCATAAAACATTAATATTTACACAATTAATTTTAGGGATATAATATAACCACCCATAAAATAATTATAATCTATTCATTTTTATGCCACAAGATCTTGAAAAAATTTATCATTTTATCAGTGATTATCCCATGGAAATGAAATATGGTTTCATCCATATTTCTTTATCATAATAATAAAAAATTGATAGAAATAATAAGGATGGTATCATAGGATCATATACTCATTTAATCATGTGTAACATAAAATGATTTTATCATAGATTAATAATTCCTTTAACATATCGCATAAATATTTTTGGAGGAAAATTCCCTTTTCAGTTTGAAATCAATTATTTAAAAATCTAAAAAATTATGAAATATTAATGAAATAATTTAATTATAAAATTACCAAAGAAACATATAAAATAATATTCAAATAAAATAATAGTCATGATTCTGGTAAAATATTTTCTCATGGTGTTTGTTAAAACAAATATTTTGTTCACAATATTACCAAAAAGTACCTTTTTTGGAAAATGAAAAGAAGTATCCTCTTTAAAAAAAGTAAAAATTAAAAAGTGGATAAAAATGACTTTAATAAATCATTTTAGGATTATAAAAACATCATTGATGACATTTTATAGAAAATATATACAGTTAAGAAAAACATTCTTCACCAAATAGAAAAATAGAATCATATTTCCTCAAAAAATATTTCAGAATTTTGAATAATTAGAGAAAGGAAAATGAAATGAAAACCTGTGATTATATAAAATTATTTTATTATTATAAAAAAAATAATATTTATGATTTATATATCATATAACTTCATCTTTTTAAGTTTGATAAAAAATAATCCCTGCAAAAATGAGATTGTAACATAAAACCCTTAGGGATTTTGTAACATTCTATTTGTAAGTATAATGAAAGAAATATAATAAAATTAAATATTAAATAACATGAAAATAAAAATATTTTGTATATGATATATAAAAGTGGTAGTATATATGAATTATAAAATAATATATGTTTATAACATAATATTTATACCAAATAAGACAATTTGAGATGATAAACTATTTCCATCATGGTACCTTTTGAAAAAAATACCCATTGAAGAATTATTTTGAATTATAAATTTAAATATTTTGAATTAATAATTAAAAAATATATAAAATTTAAAATGGTATTTATATGAAATCTATAAAAAAACTGGTGTGTGACATCAAACATGTCTCAACGAAATAATATTGAGATGAGAAAACCTTACATTATGTCAAACTTCTTTCATTAGCGCTCCAAACTCTTGTATAATTAATTTACATTCATTATTACAATATAAAAGAACCATTTAAATTATTATAATATCATATATGATCCTATTATAATATTTCAACACATTATTATTATTAATTCTTGGTTATGTTCCTCGTTTTGGGGTGTTAACTGTGTCGTTTTTCATGTATGTTTTGATTTGGTTATTACAGTACTTTCATCTTGATCGTGGTTCCATAAAATCAAAAATTTTAATCATTATATAAATATAATATATAATAGTTATATATATCTATATATATATTCATAACCATCCACTAATTTTAGCGATAGAAAAATGAATTACATTGTCCTGGGAGATGGTAATCCATACGTATGCATGAACATTGTTTTCATTTACTAATAAAAAGAATGAAACATTATAAATATTATTTTATATTTAAATAATAATAATTATATCATATATATAACATATTTTCAATAAATACTTCATTATATACATCAATGTGGTTTGATAATGGGAAAATAAATCATATCTCTATGCGGAGGGGGAAGTCCACACATATGTACTAGCAATAATTTTATTTCACATTTGATGGAAAAGAGTTGTAAAATGGCTGTCTCAACATCATAATATATATATATATTATAAATATTTATTCATGTTATCATGGATATAATAAGTTTATAGAAATTAAAAAAAATTGAAAAAACCCGGTTAAGATTTATACCACTTCTTTGAGAGACATCATTTGGATTACATATTAAGCCCAGAACGATTGGTCTTAGAAGAAGTAAACAAGATATAAGATTAATTTAAGGAATATAGGATGTTTTCTTATTGATTTTCCATGATATAAGTCTCAATTTTTTTGAATAATGGAGGATAAGATGTGCCTGTTTATATGTGAGGTAAGTGACACACATCGAATTAATTAAATGATTTCAATACTATAATGTCAATTTCATGTGAATGTGGATAAAAACAGAAAATAATTATAAGGTATGAGAATATAAATTATAAATATATTCCAAAAATAATAATTATATAATTTTACATGGAATTCAAACTCTTATCTCTTAGTTTATCACCTTAATAAATCTATTTTAATCTTAACTATGGTAACAAAATTTTACTATTTCTACATCTAATTATGAGAAAAAAATATTTTGAGACTATAATATTATCTTAATTATGATGATTAATAATATGGGACTAATTTTATAATATTACATTTCTTAATGTGGAAGAAATTAATTTTAGAATAAGTGTATGAAATGAAATGAAAACCAGTTATTAGAAAAATTCTTTTTTAAGTAAAAAATTGAATCGAATTTCATTGATTTCTTAATAAAAATGGTAAAATTAATGTTAAAATACTTGAGTGAATATATAATATATAAATTTACTGAAAAAAATCAATCAATAATTATTTATTTAATTTATTATGAAAAAAACACAATTCCCACCTAAAAACTATTTTATGAAAAATGTGTCTTTAATCCCAAAAAATGATCTTATACCAAAATTAAATATAGTGATGATTATGATGTAATTAATTATATTATATTTAATTAAAATATAATTATGTTACATTTATATCAAATTCTAAACAAAATTGTACTTTTAAATTACATTAATTAATGAAAAGACCTGATTATTTTAAAATAATTCGTGTTTTTCACTATTGAATTAAAATTAAACATTTTTTAAAATATAAAAAAAATATTTACACTATTATAATATTGAAATGAATATTTAAAAAATTATATTATTTTATTCAAATAAAATTTATAAAAAAGATTATAATTTATTAAATTTTTTGGGTAAAAAAATTAATAAAAACCTTTTTAAAAGAACATGTATTTTTGAAGAATAAAATGGAATTCATAAAACTTGATTAAATATTTATTTGGAATTAATCAATGAATTAAAATTATATAAAACATAAATAAATATTTATAATTTATTTATTCCAATTAATTTCATCAATTTAGTATCTAGGTTTTAACAATCACTTATAAATAATAATATTTATATACTATATCACATTTATCATAATGTTGGGTTTTACATTTTAAGAATGCTATTAAGAATGGTATTCTTTTAAGATAAATTTATATGGTGTTAAATTATAACCAATTAAATAAATTATTTCCTCAAAATTTTTATATCTGTAATAAAGGGTTAAATATTTAAAAATACCATTATTGAAAAGCCATATCAAATTAAAGAATGCCAAAAATACCTATGAAAAGGGGAATTGGGAAACAAAATGTTTTCCATAAATAACTCATAATGAAGTGTTTAGATAAGGATATTACTTGGGGGAAGTAAAAATATAGGCATGGAGAATAAAGATAATTCCAAAATAATTATATAGGTTGATAGATAAAATGATCCAATTAATTTTAATAAAGAAAAAACAAAATTCAATGGTATAAAAACAACCATAAATTATTTAGAAATGAATATAAAAAAGAAAATAACTTCATTTTCAAGGTCCTTTTTTCTAGATATGATGAATTTCATTACCATGGAAAATGATAAAATATACATACTTGATATTATTAAATCCATAAATTTTATTTCTTTCTTTGGTTGATAGTTTCAATTAGTTTCTATATTTTTTCATCTCATATTCCAATTATGAATGAATAGATAAATTATCCATGTTTGAAGCACTGAAATAAAATTCTAATAGATCATAAAATCTTTAGAAGGATGGGAATATATTCCTTTTGTATCCATTCATTTAATAAAACCAAAACCAAATAGTATATGAAAAGATAACTAAAATGAATAAAACTTCATTTGAAATATTAATATCAAATATTTCAATAATGATGCATAAAAAATTAGATCAATAAATTTGAAAAATTAATTTGTCTTTAATCTCCAACCAATATAAAGTAGATCATAATTTCACTCACCAAACATGTGAATACCTTGATCATATATTCTCCTAAAACATGATCATAACCATATTCACCATAAAAACTCAATGAAAACATATATGATTCCAAAATTTGGTTGTAACTTTATTCCTCAAATAAAATTACAGACTTCCAGATTAGCATATACATCCAAAAATAAAATAAAATTCATCTAAGATAACATAAATCACTTTTTCATAAAATCACTAATTTATTTCATGGTAATCAGTACTATCCAATTCACATTATCAATATCAACCATATCTTTATCCCAACTAGTCATTATTATAAAAACATCAGGCATATATTTATTATTATCTATCCCTAAATAATTTGTTTTCTAAAAATACAACTTTTCTGCTAAATCACATTTCTAGTTTATTGGTACCATTCAACAAATTCCTACAGATCCCTAAACCAAAACTACTACTGAACAATAGTTAGATGTTTCAGGATTCTTATAACCAAAATATCATTGATAAAACACTTATAAAATGTAATTATTGAATCCCAATACATAAACACTTCAATCATTCCACTTTATATATTTTCACAGAATATGCCTATTACATTTCACAGATTTGGCCCATAGATTATGGTGTCAATTCAGGTAATACCCATGTTTCCCAGACATAATACATTGAACTATAAATGTTACTTTTTATATATTTCATTTCCCCTTATTGAACAAATAATTATTCCATGAACATTAGTTTATTTATGCATATATTTTCCACATATAAAACATATTTGAGTTCATTTGATACATTTACCTAGGTTCTTCTTCCCACATTCCTCAAATTTAGGAATCTAAATCTTCTTTCCACTATAGTCTTCATAAAACTCAACTTTTATAATATTTGGTTCTTTTGGAAACTCTCCAATGTTTATGTTCTTAGAAATATATATATATTGATGGTTATACATAATCCTTGGTTTTTTATTCCATATCCCATTTTTTTCAAATGTGGAAAATCACCACATCATCTATCACATTCAACATTAACATGATTTTTTATAGTTCCATCCATCGACTAAAATTAAAAAAGCTAGTTTGAGAAATAATAATCAAACTCAAAAATTAGATAACCATGAAAATAATTTAAAGGATTTCTAAATCATGAAACCTTATTTTCAATATATGACACATTAGAAAAAACCCGGGTTATCCATTTTTTTAGAAAAATGAGAATAGAGGATCTCCAATTTAAAATATAAAAGAAACTAAAGCAATCCAAAAGTGAGAAGTTTACATTTATCCTTTTGAAGGATTGACAAGAAATAATAGGTAAGGTAGGTTGAAGGAAGACTGGCCTCCTCTTGCACTCCCTTGTTTTCAAGTGCATCCACTAGAGTTTTGGCTTCCTGATAATCATGTGTGATGATGTATCTCATTGTAGCAAGCTGATCAAGGAAAACAATCCATTCCACTAACAACTTCCAAGAAAGATATAACTACCCTATTCTGACTCCATGAACCAAGGTTGAGGATTTATAATCAAACCAAATCTTATTCAGATTCCTTCGATGTTCCATGATGACTGAATTTATCAGACCTTTCATTTCTTCTTATAGGGATATTGCGGTGCCTCATGGAACACACTTGTAAACCATGATATATCCCAATGAGTCTCTATACAAAAACCTGTAACCTGTTTTCCCAAGGTCCCCTTTTGAGGATCCATCCATGTTACACTTGATCCATCTAATAGGGGGAGGGGTCCATAAAATTTCAATCATGTGATGGAGAGGAGGAAAGTAACCACTAACCTTTAGACATTGTAAATCAATAAGATCAGCGACCATATTACTACAGTGCACTGAATGCAGTGTGTCCGCATGCTGTATGGCCATGAGAATTTCAGACACTTCATTTTTTCTGTTGAATAATTAATGGTTATGAATCTATTTATTTTGCGCTCTCTATATGATATGTATAATATCTAAAAAAGAAACCTGGAAAAGAGTGAAAATCTAGACACACATTGGAGTGTTGAAAAAATTAGTGGAAAACACTAGTTTCAAAGGACTGAATTGACCAAACCCTAAATAGGTCAAATGTGGATTTCAATATGGATGAAGTTGTTATATAGTAGAGAAAAAATTTGTTCACATGTTTATGGTGTTGATTTCAAAGGACACACCTGAAGCAGAAGCATATACCCACTTTCTGGAGATTAGTCTCAACCAGAACTTTATTGAAAGCAAGCCTCCACTACATGGTGAATCTGGAGGAAAGTATCCATTTTTTATTGAATGATGCAATCTCATTGTTTGGACCCTATGTGAGGTGTTTTTATAAGGACATTGGTTCAAGATGTCCATTAGCTGCTGGTTCCCAAATTGGTTTATCGCAATGTGATGAGAAGGAGTAACCTGTCACTGTTTGAAGAATTATAGGAGAAAGGTTTCTTAGGTTGTTCAATTTTTCGTTGATGGTTATTACATAGTTAGTATTAGAGTCAGTGTTATAAATTCATTCAATGAGGGGGTCTCTGGTCTATTTATTAATCTAGAACATGAGAGAGGAGCTAGCACTGACCGTTTAATGGGAGCTAATGAAGGTCTTGTCAAAGATTGATCTTAGACTAGGCCAAATCAAAGAGAGCATATAGGAAGTATGACCTGTTTTGAGATTCTAGAATAACCTAATTCTAAGAAAACTTAGATCTTCTGATGTAGAGTTGAGAAGCTTCTATAGAAAATTTTCCTGTAGAGGCTGGTTAAAAAAGTGCAATGTTCTAGATCTAGTGCCCCCCTCTAGTATAGGAAGGCAAAATTATTTCCATGGGACTCTAATTATCTTTATCTAAAAGATTATTTCTATCCAAAGGAAGTTCATCATGAAGGAGTAAATGTATTTAATGAGGGATATCGACTAGGAATAAACCATAATAGAGTACACTAATTTTGAGATGATGAAATTCTTAACCAGGCATGTTCTTCTAGACATTGATAGGGATTTCCCTTTCTAGTGAGCGAGAGATATTCTAATCTTACTTAGGATGCTAATGAAGTAATAATCCCATGGCCTCCCCCAGAACATAGGCACTCCAAGATAGAATAAGGGTAAGGATCCCTCACTGATTCCCAGTTTATTGATCATGTTCTTCTTTCAGGTGGCTAAGATACCCTTACCAAAATCGATGAAAGACTTTTCCCAAAAAATTTCCTGGCCTGAGATGAATTCATAGTGGGTGAGGATCCACTTTATGTTATTAATGTTCTTTCGGTCTCCTTGGGTGAAAATAATGATATCATCAGTAAAAAATAGGTGGGATGGAGCTAAAATACCCCATTATGCCTGGATGGTTTTCTTGTCCCCGTTGTTCACCATAGAAAAGAGGATCCTACTGACGTAGTCTTACGAAATGGAAAATATAATATCCAAGAGGGGTTATCCTTGTCTCAACCCTCTTGAACACTTGAATTATCCTTCTGGGGATCCAATGGTGAGGATATAGATTTGATCCAAACCAAAAATATTCTTGATCCATTTGATAAAGATGTAATTGAAACCAAAACTCCCAATAATTTTATAGATAAATCCCCAATCCATAATGTCAAAAAATATTTTTATGTCAAGATTGAGCACAATGTTCACTCCCGTCGTTGACTTCTAGAGTAATTTCACACATTCTGAGGTAGTAATTAGGCATCCTTGTATATTCCTTCCATGAAAAAATATTAATTGGTTATAATAAATGGTCTAATTTGAGATTCTTTCAAGTATATTATATAGTATTTTAGTGACGATTTTTTACATTATGTTGATAAGAGAAACTAGTCTAAATTGGTCGATTTCATAGGCATTACCAACCTTTGGAATAAGGGAAATAAATTGAGAATTGAAACCCTAGGGTAAGGACCCACCTTTGAAAAAATGATTAACCAGATTTCAAACCTCAGGTTGTACCATCTCCAAAAAAAGATGAAAATAATGACTGGTAAAACCATCTGGACCTGGTGATATTTCCTTGTTAAAACTGAATAAATCTTCTCTAATTTCAAACTTGAGGGGGATGTAGATAAGGAATAAATTGTCATCCACAGTGACTAAACTCGGGATGATTCTTTCTTTAATATTTTTAGTCTTTATTGGACCATTGAATAGGTTTTCATTATAAGAGACAATGTGGGACACAAGGGTATGCCTATCATTCAAGATATGGTCTCCATAATTCAAGATAGGGAGAGTTTTTTTGACCTTTCTAACACTTTTTAGGGTGTTGAAAAACTTACTTTTCCTATCCCTATCCTTGACCCACTTGACCTTAAAAGTTTCTTTTGGGGATATTGCCTTTGAGGCTTATGATATCATTAAACTTGGAGACCATTTGAGTCTGTTGAGTGATTCCATTTTAAAAGTTGTGTTGTGTGATTTCTTTCTGAATGGAGTGTAGAAAAAATCTAAAGTGAAAAAAATTTCTACATCGAGATGAATGAAATGCTACCTGATCCAATCCTTCTACTAGGATATTAGATTTTTCAGCTTCTGAATACTGGCCTTTGGAGAATTATTCCAAGCAGTGTTTGTTAATGAGAGTTGAACTAGCTTGTGGCATTCTAGAAGGTTAGCCCAAACATTGTTAAACCTGAAAGGTATGGGAATATTTCTATCATCCCTATGCAGGCTCACCAGAATAGGATGGCGATCCACGTTATTATTTTCAAGTGTGAGGCATGAGATTGATCTCCATTTACCCAACAAGGAATCATTCACAAAATCCCTATTAATCTTGCTATTTCTCATTCAATTAAGATAACTTCTATAATAAGTGAATTTAGACCCATGTGATATTGAATTCTATGAGATTGGAATCCTCAATGCATGTGTCGAACTCCTTGGTAGAGAGAGAGAAAAATCCAGGGCCTAGTTTGTCGTCAGCATGAATAATAGAGTTGAAATCACCCAGAATAATCCATGAATCCATGACAGAGTTAGAGAGGATCTTAATTAAGGACCAAAGTGGTCTCCTGTCAAGATAGATTTTAAAAGAAAAGAGATCAGTGGAAAAAATAGTCCAGTTCTTCTTATGGAAGTAGTAGGTAATCGATTGATCATCCTCATGAAAAATTGTAGGGAAGTCAAAAAAGTTGTGGACAAGAAGGTAAAGCCTGTCTTGGATTGTAGAGGCCTGATATTTTCTCAAGAGGTGATATCCATTTCTAGGGAAAAGTTTGTCCTGCTTAAGGATATATATTTTAGGGTCATCTATACCAATGAATTCAAGTTTGTATTTACCTACAAGTATCCATAACAAACTTTTGGTGTCAAGGTTGTATATGCCTTGATAGTTCCAAAATATGATCCTCATTTTGAACATGTCTTGGGGGTGCCATCCCCCTTTTCTTTCACCTCCAATTTATTGGATCTGCTAGATTTTTTGGTATTTTTCCTTGAGTTTGGATTAGGAATTTCATCATTATTTCCATTGGGATCATTTTTTTCTATTATCATCAATTTCATAGGAATATGCATGAGCACTTTTTTGCACCCTAGGAGATGGAAGTGTAGGCAGAAAACTAGAGACAACAAGACCTGAACCAGTGTTCTACAAATCCATGGCCTTATTCTCTTTATTTCATCCTAGAACCATCATGGTGACTAAATTTGGTGCATACGCATCATTAAAAACATTATCTTGTAGTATGGTCTTAACCGAAAACTTATGCTCAAAAATCCACCCCTATGCGGCTGAAGACATGATGGAAGAGCATGTGTGCATAATGGTTGAGTCCTATAGACCTTTTCTAAAATCATATTGAAAAAAATCACCTAGTGGTGGCAGTGTTTCTCCATTGAACCATTTTGGTCAGGTTCAACTTATCCTTTTTGACATGCTCTACTGCTTTATCACTATTTCCTTATAAGACTTATTTCAATTGTGTAGAATGAGGTGTGGGTGCTAAAATACTCTTTAGAACTCTACAGTTGTTGATTACAGGGCCCACTATTCTATAATGCTCACATTAAGTAGGAAGGTACTCAAATTCAAGCCTCACCTAAAATTTATGATCATTCACAATTAGTTATAATTGATATAGTGTGGGTGGGGTATCCATGCATATCTCAATAAGAACCCTTTAATAGAGCCCAAGGTCCCCGTTGAGAGTACATTCGTCAATTTTGAGGGGAGTTCCAAAACTGATTACCAATTCATTGATAATTTTCGGATGCTAATACACCCATGGTAGCCCATGGATTCTAGTCCATACCTGAGCAGGTTTAGATTAAAGGGATTAAGGTTAGAATCTTACTCTGATAGCTTTAACAAGCCATGATTTAAATTTAGATTAGAAGACCGCAAAACCAGGTTGAATTCATATTTCCTTTACAACATAATTCGAAAATAACCCTTCCCAATATGAATAATTTTCCATTTAGTAAGGTTCTAGTAGCTTGAGGTCCTATTC
The DNA here is from genome assembly GCA_963277665.1 of Viscum album. Taxonomy (NCBI): domain Eukaryota; kingdom Viridiplantae; phylum Streptophyta; class Magnoliopsida; order Santalales; family Viscaceae; genus Viscum; species Viscum album. Next base: position 1,350,155,466 of record OY728159.1, on the reverse strand, counting down.
TTAAGGTCCATAAATAATCAGGGTTTCACTCCCTTTTCACAGGCAACCCGACCTAGTAGAGAAACTTTGCATAGATCCATCTGTTGTTTGATCGATTTCAAATCATCAAACATTGAGATTGCACCATTATCTGATCAATTAATAATGGGTGCACCACTCAGGGCATTTGAAACACACACAGAGCAATCTAGTGAATCTAAAAAAGAGATACCCTTATGGTCTGTGACTGGGAATTTAGGGTTTCGACTGGATTCATTATAAGGATAGTGAATATACCTTTCCCAATGAATGTTGAACAACACCATGGAGTAACAAAGTCAGAAACCATAGTGAAAAGTTCTATTCCCGATTCAAGGGTAGTGAGGTTCCACTTCCCATATCGCCATCCACCACATCCAATATCTCTTTCCTATGAATGATAACCTGGGTTATCCCTGTTCATCATATATTCAAATACATCAAAATGGTTCATAAATAAAAAATGAATTAACCCACTCCCACTCCTTTTGGAATTCCTTGTTAGGTGTTCTATCTTAGACCCACCCATCATGCACCGATTATGATCAAGGTAAAAACCAATTCACACTATTTAGAGTTATTACCCCAAGGTGCATCTATGCCATAGCCCCACTGAAATTATTGTATCACTATAAGGATGTATTTTTAGGAAAACCACACATCTTTATTTACCATAATTCTAGATGTTCTCATCTACTTAGGATTATCCTAAGGTTTCTCACTAAATATTTTTCAATTTCGGTTTGAATAATAACTAGACATTCCTATGATATCAATTGATGTGACCAAGAAATTATATATATATATATATATTACATCCAATTAGATGAATTTTCAATTTATATCATTATGATCCATGTTATAACTATAAAGGTTTAGTATCATTATAAACATGGATACATAAGAAACAGGTATATAAAAGAACTATATTATAGCCCACTAAGTCCATCATAACTAGAAACCACCTTATAAATATCATAATTAAAAACATTATTTATATCCTATATAAAAAGAAACATAAAAAGGGTGAGATAATATGTTAAATAAGTGTAAATAAGGTAATTTTCAATAAATAGTTATTTTTAAGAATAAAATGTGAATAATTGCATCAAAACATGATCTTAACATCTGAAAATCATACAAAAAAATTCATATATCATAATAATGAGTCATGTCATAAAGAATAGAACTTGATTAGATATGAATCATAAAGGAATCAGTGAACATGAGACATCATAGCATATCATTGGAACATGATCTTGTCATAAAATAGTGACATACATTTTGGTATAATCATAATCATAGAGATATTATATCAAGGATACCCACCAAGACATTTATCAAAAGTTAGTATTTGGATAACCAATCATGTACCATAATTGGGATGGGAATAACCTATCATGCACCCTTTTTGGGATTTGGATAACCTATCATGTACCATTTGATAAGATAAAACATTAATCATTACACAATACATTGAAGTTATTAATAGAACCAACCAACACATAATCATAATCTATATATATTTATTCCATAATATAATTAAAAATTTATCATTTTAACAAATCTTAACACATGCAAAGGAAAAAAAGTTTCCTCAATACCTCACTATAAATTCATAAACTATCAATAAAAAGAATAAGGGTAGTTACATGTACAACTATTATGAAATGCTTACATTAAAAAGCAAGGTTCTCGAATTAAATCCTCACCTAAAATTTATGATTATTCGAAATTAGGTGTAATTGATGCTGTGTGTGTGTGTGGGGGGGGGGGTCTCCATGCATTTCTCAACAAGAACCCTTTTATAGTGCCCAATGTCCCCGTTGAGAGTGCATTGGTAAATTTTGAGGGGAGTGACAAAAATAGTTACCAAGTCATTGATAATTTTCGGATGAAAATGCACTCATGGTAGCCCATGGATATTAGTCCATACCTGAGTAGTTTTAGATTAAAGGGATTAAAGTTGGCATCCCACTCAGATAGCTTCAGCAAGAAGAGATTTAAATTGATATTAGAAGACTGCTATAATAGGTTGAAGTAATATTACCCTTCCAAAATAATTTGGAAATACCCATTCCCAATCGAAATAAGTTACTATTTAATGAGGTTCTAGACGCATGATATCCTACTCTTGAGGTCTATAAATGACCAGGGTTTCACTCCCTTTTCAAAGGAAACTCGACCCAGTAGATAATTTTTTCACATATCCATCTGTTGTCTGATCGCTTCTAGATCCTCAACTATTGAGATTGCACCATCGTCTGATCGATTAATAATGGGTACACTACTTAGGGAATTTGAATCATGTGTAGAACCATACAGTTTATATGCAAAATAGATACCCTTATTGTCTTTTACTGGGTATTTAGGGTTTGGAATCGATTCATTAGAAGGAGAGTGAATATACCTTTTCTAATCTGAGTAGAATGACTCTATGGATTAACAAATTCAGAATCCATAGAGAAAAGTTATATTCCTGATTCAAGGGTAGTGAGGTTCCTCTTCCCGTATCACTATCCACAACAACCAATATATATTTCCTACGAAAGATAACATGGGTTATCCATGTTCAACATATATTCAAATACTTCAAAATGGTTTATATATAAAAAAATGAATTAACCCACTCCTACCCCTTTTGGAATGCCTAGTCAGGTATGTATTCTTAGACCCACTCATTGGGAACCAATTATGATCATGGTAAAACCCAATTCACGCTATTTAGAGATCTTACCCCTAGGTGCATCTATTCCATAACCAAACCCACTTTCTTGTATCCTGGTAGGGATGTATTTCTAAGAAAACCACACATATTTATTTACCATAATTTTGTATTTTCTCATTTACATAGGATTATCCTATGGTTTCCCAATAAATATTTTTCAAATTGGGTTTAAATAATAACTAGCCATTCCTCTAATATTAATTGATGTGACCAAAAAATTATATATATAAATATTAAATACAATTAGATGAATTTTTAATTTATATCATTATGATCCATGTTATAAATATAAAGGTTTAATATCATTATAAACATGGATACATAAAAAAATGGTATATAAAAGAACTATATCATATCCCACTAAGTCCATCAAAACTAGAACACTTCTTAAAAATATCATACTTAAAACCATTATTTATATCCTATGGAAATGGACACATAATAAAGGATGAGATAAGATGATCAATAAGTGTAAATAAGGTAATTATCAATAAATAGTTATTTATAAGAATAAAATGAGAATAATGGTATCAGAACATGAGCTTAACATCTAAAAATCATACCCAAAAATACATATATCATAATCATGAGTCATGGACTAAAGAATGAAACTTCATCGGACATGAATAATAAATAGAACAATGAACATGAGACATCATAGCATATCATTGGAACATGATATTGTAAAAAAAGAGTGACATACATTTTGGTATAATCAAAATCATATGGATATTATGTTAAGGATACCCACCAATACATTTAGCACATGTTAGGATTTGGATAACCAATCATATTCCAACATTGGGATTTGAATAAACTCTCATGCACCCTTGTTTGGATTGGTATAACTTATAATGTACCATTTGGAAAGATAAAACATTAATCATTAGACAATACATTGAAGTTATTAATAGAACCAAAAAACACATAATCATGATCCATTTATATTTATTCCATAATATAATTATAACATATATCATTTTAACAATCCTTAACATGTTAAAAGGAAAAAAAGTTTCATCAATATTTCACCATCATATTCATAAACTACCTAGAAAAAGAATAAATATAGTTATATAGGATCATATCACCATTTATTGAATAAGTAACATTAAATGATGTTATCGTAGATGAAAAATGACTTTCAAATATTATCATATAATTTCTTGAAGAAGGTACCCATTTCATTTTGAAAAATCTTATTTAAAATTTAAAAATTTCTGAAATATTAAAAAAAAAATTTGAATATAAATATTGAAACTCTTAAAGGATTATTAAAAGAAAATCTTATTCATGATGAAGGTAAAATATTTTCATTAAATGTATATTAAAAATAATAGTTCATTTAAAACTTTGGTAAAAATTACATCATTCAGAAAACGAAAATAATTTTTCTTTTATATTTTTTTAGTGATTCAAATTGTAGTAAAAATGGATTTAATACATACTTGGAGTGTGGTAAAAAAATTATTTAATTTTATATATAAAATATATATTTGGAGGAAAATATTCCCTATCTAATAGTAAAACAGAGTTAGTTTTTCTTAAAAACATTATTTCATAATTTTGAGTGCATTGGGAGAAGGAAATAGAAGGAAAACATATAATTTAAAAAAAAATAAACATAGTATAATAAAATAAACATGATTTATGATATATAGATTACAAAAATTTATCATTTTAAATCTGATCATAAATAATCCTAGTAAAAATTATATTGTAACATAAAATTCTTCATACTTTGGAAAATTTTTAGTCTTAAATTCCATAAAATAAATAAAATCAAATGAAACATTAATTACCATGGATATAAGGATATTCATGAAAAAAACATAAAATTTAAAGTATATTTAACCCATTAGATAATATATATGTATAACATAAGAGATGTCTCAATGAATATAATTTAAGATGATAAACCCTTACCACTTTGGTAACTTTTGATTAAAAAAACCTTGGATGAAATATTTTTAATTGTGACTTTAAATATCATGAATTAAGAAGGTTATTTTGTTTATAATTAATAAGTATACTTGATATAACATGTCTAAGGGGTTTTATATACACTTACTAAATATAAAAAGGTGCATAACATCAAATATGCCTCAATTAAAAAATATTGAGATGAAGATCCATTACATAACGTCCAACTAGTTTCATAATCACTCCAACCTCAGGTATAATATATTTATATTTGTTATAATTATATAAAAATGCATTTAAATACTTATAATATGTAAATAACTGACCCCAGTTACCCAGAGTTGGTGCATTATTACATAACATTGGCATGATCAAAAGAGATCAAGTCCTAAAAGGCCGATCAGTTTAGTATCCTTGGAAGTACTAGATACATACATAAGTTTTACTTTACATTATGATATAAAAAATAACATTATGTATCCTTTGGAAACACTAATATCCCTTAGCATATCTCTATAGGTCAATCATAATATACATCTTCACATCCTAGGAAAAATAAAACATAAGAAAGGGGTGAGCTCAGATGATCAGTAAGGATAATAATATAGTGTAATATATCATAAATAAGCACAAAATTTAAGGAAATGTATAATAATAAAACACAAGACTTTTAAAATTAAACTTAAAAATAATATGGAAAAGATAAATCAAATTATTACATTTACTTATTCACATAGATATTCTACTAGTCGAATAATCACATGTAATATCAATAGTTAATTTTATAATGATGGAATACATAATTACAGACATCATAACAACATTGTCTAGGCATTTTGCCAAGACTAAATATAAAAATTTTGTTAAAGACTTGTGAAAAGACACTAATTTGTCTCATGAGACCTACCGATGCGTCGAGTGGATATAGCAGGCCCCACCCGTCACCTAGTATGTCCAATGCATTCCTCATATGAAAAGGTTGAAACATAACATAAACATTTGTATTAAAATTAGTATACGAAATTTTAATAATTTAACCATAAACCATGAATGGTATAAAAATAGAACATCCATATTCAAACATATCACAAAAACTTCAATACAATATGGAATATTGTATCATAATAAATCAACTTCAAACAAGAGTAAAATCCAAAAAAGGATGTTGACATAGATGAAATCAATCCAAAAAACTATTTGAGTGAAATATCTCTTTCTACATTAAAATAATACAAAAGTAAAGAAAACAATTATTTTGAAAATATTCTTATAAGATTGTAATGGAATCTTAGAAAGTATAATAATGGAGGAAAATATCCGCACCAGCCATATAACTTAAAAAACATTCTTACCTTAATTTGTCAAAAAGGTTATAAAGTACCTTATTTGGAAACTGACAAAAAGATTTCTTTCAAAACATTTTATAAAAATTCAAAAAAGGTTATAAATTAATTTAACCCATATTGTAGGAAGTAGTAAAAATGTTTTGAAATACATTTTTAAGAAAATATATTTGGATGATAAAGAAGTCCTTGTAGATACTTACGTATAAACAACCTCAGATAATAAAGAGATTGTAAAATTAACCCTTACCAAGTACTTTTCCTTAGACGAGGGTATGTTAACCTACTGTATAATAGTTAAATAATTGTTATTAAATTATACAAGAACCACTTATACAGATATGATATCATATATGATCCTCTAATATTTCTTTGTTAATAGTATTTCAATAGTATCATTATTTCAGGTGTTAACAGATTCATTTACCTTCATATGTTTTATTAAGTAAGTCATGTTCATTATGAATAAGATAAATTTGATTCATTTACAGAATTATATTATGTTCTTAAACATTATTTTTAATCATCAAATGAAAATTATTCTTGATTGGTTATGATGGGGAACAAAATCTCATTGCGTCGTGGAGACAGTAAGCCGTACGTACACGCGAGCGACAATATCATTCTATTGATGGTAAAATCTTATGTAATTGGATGGTATATTACATATAAATAATAATTAACATGTTATATTTATTATTTACATCAATTATACTCATTTTTAAACCCATCCAAATACTAAATTGTTGAATAACAAACTACACCACGACGTGGAGACGGTAATCCGTACGTACACACATATGATGACTTTTTCATTAATAGGATGGATAGAATAATCAATATGGTCATACAATATTTATAATAAAATCTTATTATATAGAATGTAATGGATTTATTATTTTATTATTGAAACAATAAATAAATAGGATGTGGAATAAGAAAAGAACTTTGAAAGAGGTGATGGAATAATTACTTCTTCTTCGGGTTCTTCCTTTTGATTTTAACAAAAGGGATCCATAGGTTAGATTTATGAAAAAAATAAGACCTATAGGTTGAATTTAGAGTAGGTTTGAGGATATTTGAGCAAGTTTTGGTGGATTGAAATGGCTTTGGAGGTGTGAATTTGAGAGAATGGGAAGTACCCTTTTATAGGAGAGGTGAGGGGCACTTTAGGAAAAGCTTAAAATATTAATTTATTAAAATATTATTTTTGGTTTATAATAGCTAAAAATGGATTTATTTAGAGGATAATGTGGTTATAGGTATAAATCCTTTCAACCAATAAGTTTTATACAAGTTTAGGTCACCATATTAACCTTATCTTTTAGATTTAACTCTTAGTTAAATAGTTTAACATTTACCATGTCTTCTTGTATTTTTATATTAAATTGTTAATAAATATACTATAAAATTCCAAGAGAATATAAAGTGGTTAATTAATGACACATATAATCTTATAGAATTCCTTTATCCGAATATTATATTTTTAAGAGTATTATACCATTTAATAAAATCATATCTTTTTTAAAACTCATTTATGTCAATTTTGATACTATTTAGTATTTGGCTTTTCTGATAGTCATAAACAATTTATTACTTTTAAAAAAATAAATTTAATCAACCTTAACATGTAATATTAAACTATAAAATTCTTGTATGGCATCAAAAGTTTCAATTTACATTTATTTTAATATTTATAACATCAATTATTTTAATATTTCATTAATAAGGTAATTGCTACATCATCATTGTCTCATAAATAAATTTTATTATATAATGTCTAAAAATTATAAATAAAATACCATGATGTAGGAAATATTTTTATCTTTCTAATTAATATTTATAGTGGAATTTATATTATGTGTAACCCTATATTAAAAATGTTTTAGTTATTAAACTTTGAATTTAACGCTTTTAACTCTTCCTTAAATAAAATACAATAAATGTTCTAATTTAATTCAAGTGGATCAAAAGGATCATATTTTATTACTACGGTTTATTTTTGTCGAAATAAACTAATTTAATACAATTATGACATGTGTTGGGGTAATTATAATATCATTTTTACCTTTAATGACCCTATTTACTTTTAACCGTGGTAAATAAAATTCAAAAGTCACTATTCATGAAAAATTATTTTCACCTTATTGAACTAAATTTTATTTACTAATGACAACCATGTATGTTGGATTTTTGAAATTCAATTCATAAAACAAGTAAAATTTAGTTTTATGCAATTTTGAAAATGTGCCTAGAAGGTGGGTAAAGGACATTAAAAAGTTTAATAAAATTATATATATAATCTTATTATAAAATAAATCCTATAAAATACATTGGATTAATATTTGTATTATGTATATATTTTTAATTTAAAAGAAATTTAAATTTAAAAATAATTATTTAAATAAAACTTCGGTTTTTAAACAACAACGTAGTGTTTTTCACTATTCATCAAAAATTGAAAGTTTTTAGAAAAATAAAAAAAATTCACCCTAAGATAATTTTGATATTTTGAATCTAAAAATGAATTCCACTTTGAAAAATAAAATTTATAAAATTTAAAAAAGTGGTTATTACTATTCATAACTGCTTTTTAACGGCTAGTTTGATTGATCATTGTGTGCTAGAACTCGAAGTTACATATAGTGAAAGTCGTTGTATTATTCAAAGATAAACATACCATGGAAGATTGGGGTGTTACATAATATCTTATGTGATCCACTTATAACATTTACACACCCATTTATTAAATTTTTTTAATTAAAATCCTCATTTATGGGAGTTAAGTGTTTTGTTTTTCGTGTATGTTTCAATTTGGATGTAATGGTCCTTGTGTATTAATCATTACACCATCAACTAAAATAGGAAAATAATGATATAAATATCATTTATATTCATTATATATGTAATTATAACCATCCATAAAATGTGTAGATAGAAAAATGAATTACATCGTTAATAAAGACGGTAGTCTGTATGCATGCATGATCTTTTTTTCATTTTCTTACAAAAAATAAGGAAAGAAAGATAAATAATATTTCATCATAGAAGATTCATAATTTTAACACAAATATCATTTATTTTTATTAAATAATTCATTATATCAATTATTTTGAGTTAGTGATGGAAAATTATTCATATCACTGTGTAGAGGTGTTAGTCCACATATACGTTCGAGCGATAATTTCATTCCTTGTTTGATGGAAAGATGGTGGGAAATGGTTGTTTCATCATCATAATAACATATTAGTATATTTATAATACTATAATTATAATTTTATAATGTATAAAATATTTTTATGTAATATTTTGGAGGAAATAAAATTTAGAAAACTTGGTTAATATGTGTACCTCTTCTATGAGAGACCTCCTTTGCCTTACACATTATGCCTAGAAAGATTCAAATTAGGATAAAAACAGGGAATCTACGATGAAGGTATGAAATATAATAAGTTTTTTAGTCAGGTAGATTCTGATTTTTTAGGCTAAAATTGTGTGAATAATGGAGGATAATAACTTCCCTTTTAAAAGCGAGGGAAGTGACAAACACATGAATTGCATAAAAGTGTTTAATAATTTAAGGTCACTTTCATGTAAAAGTTTTTCCAATTAGGAATAAATAATATTTAGGATAATATAATGTCTAAATATCATAAAAAATAACAATTAGAAAACTTTATGTGTTTTTATTACCCCTATCTCTTTGTTTAACCCATTGGTAAACCTGTTTTAACCTTAACCATAGTAAAAAATTTGTTCTCGCTATTCATGATGACCAAAAATTAAGTTGACCATATAAAACTAAATTAATTATGAATAATAAAAATATGGAATACATTTCAAAATAATAAATTTCTATAACTGAAAAATAATAATATTAATATTTGTGCTTGAAACACAATGAAAACCAGATTATAGAAAAATACATTTTAAGCATAAAACAGAATTTAATTTATTTCTTTACCCAGTGAAAAATATAAATTGAATATTAATATATTTTATTAAATATATAATCTTTATATATTATTAAAAAAATTATAAATATTTATTTATATAATTTATTATCATAAAAATAATTTTCGTAAATAACAATGATTTTATGAAAATGCAATTTTGGGCCCAAAAGAAAACTTATACCAAAATAAAGAATAATATTTATTCCTATATAATAAATTAGATTATTTATAATTAAATTATAATAAATTTATTTTATTATAAAATTTTAAAAATAATGGTAATTTTAAATTACTTTATTTAATGAAACGAAATGACAGTTTAATAAAAATTACCACTTTCACTATTCACTTAAAAATAAATCTTTGTAGAAGAAATACAAAAAATTCACACTAAGATAAAATTTAATTGATCATTTAAACAATTATATTTTTTTAATCAATAAAAATTCTAAAAATTTTAGAAGTTAATTATAATTTCTATGCTCAAAATGAAATAAAAATCATTTTTGTAGAAAACATATTTGGGAAGAATTAAATGAAATTTATAAAAATTGAGTACTTTTTTATCATAAATTATTTCATAAATTTAAATTATATAATAATTTATTAAATATTTATAATTTGTATATTCATATTCATAACTCCAATTTATTTTCTAGGTTATAATTGTCACATATTAATAATAATATTTTTGTAGTATATTGATGTTTTTTTGAGAGCTCGGTGTTGCGTGTTAAGAAGGCTATTAAACATATTATTATTTTAAACTAAATTACAAGGTTGTTATAATAAAAATACCAAAAAATAAATATCAATTTATTGGATACAAAAAATAGAGATGCATTCCACTTACATATATTATCACATGAATTTTAATATTAATATTTACAAAACACAACCAAAGGATCTAGAGGTCAAGTGGATTTGGAAAACTTGGTTCATAATATATCAAAATAAGAATAAAAAAACAAATTTATTTTATTCTATATAATGATCTCCTAAATACATTTTAAATTATAAAATTACATGGGATAACTTTGGGGATACATATACAAAAAGAGTGAGCTAAAAGATAAATAATGGTATAAGGTTGATAATGAATTATAACATATGAATCAAATGACATATCATGATATCATAAGAGGGAAGGTACATTAGTGATCACATATATATAGGAAATAAGTATTTGAAATAACAAAATATCAAATAATTAAAAGAATTTTTAATCAATATAGAACATGACATAACAATAAATCAAGGATAACCACCAATAAAACATCATATGGTGGAAAAAACCTCATCATGGATTAGGATTACTCCCAAACCCCATACATATCATCTCATAAAAAAAAACATTACCCAATGAATTAGAAAACTATATTGTTTCACCCACCATAACATGTACACTTATATGTGTGACACATAAGTAAATCAATAATAAAGAATAAGAATTATAAAAACCCATGTAAAGGAAATGGGTTACATGATCAGGTCATATAACATTGCCAAATGAAATATCATAATAAATTCCTAGAAAATTATATTAAATAATTAATAGACATTTTAAGATAAATAAAAATTATTTGAGCATGAAAATTAAGTCCATGTGAATAGAATACATAAAAAAGAATGGATAAATAATTTTGGAAATATTTATTTAAGGTGGGGATTTAGGAATGAAGGTAAAACAATCATTAAAGAGGGTACGAGAATAATCATTCTTATAAAACCATAAATGAACTAAATTTCTTTAAAATAGTAATGTTTTTTTAGAAAATATTTAAGGTAAAAAACACATCATTTAGTGGTACTTGAAATGAGGTAAGAAAACAGAGAAGTTCTCTTCAATCGGCTCTAGTTAACAAAAGAAATTGAGAAGGGAACCTTTAAAAAACGTATATCTCAATAAATTAAAGGTGAATTCAACTAGGTATATAAGTGAAAGACATATATAAAAAATATAAAATAAGTGAAAAATAATAATTGAGATAGAAATTACGGTAAATATAGGGAAAGCGTAACCAAAATAAAACTGGTTTGTTCAGAGAGAACCCTTACCACATTTCCGAATTCATTCTGAATTTTTACTTGAACTTTTGAATAATGAAATTAGTTCTATTTAATAAAAAAAATTAGAAAATTTTTCAAATATGTTTTAATTATTATCAATATTTTATATTAGTTTAGAGTCATTTAATTAAGGTATCATTTATGTTTCTACTATCCCAAGGTTGTTTGTGTCATGCATCTCAGGTCCCATTAATTTTTTTCGTATTTATTAAAGTTATTGAGAAATGTGGAAAAAAATATAAAATTTAAATTAAATGACATTCATGTCGTCTTAGAATTTTAAATGGTCCCAAATATCAATTTTTATGCAGTGATTATTATTTTATCAAAAACGATATAATTATATGATTAGTTTATTTAGGTGGTTTTATCAATAATCATAAACTATATTCATTTTATTTAATTCAATTATTATTAATAAATTAAAGAAGATGAAATAATTTATAATATAATTATTATCATAACATTTAACCATAATATTATTTATATTATTATCCTTGAGGTTGATAGATAAAAAAAAGTTTTTTATTTATGGAGGTGGTAAACCATCCATATTGTCCACAATGTTTTCGTTTAAAATGAGAATAGGATGGATAATGGATTTTTCATTAACACAATAAAATTATTTTATATTTTGGATATTTAATTCATTATTTCATATTCAATGGAATTTATTTAGAGGATGAATATGATGAATGAATTAAAAATTTTATTTGAGCATATTACCTTCTCCTTTGGAAGTCTCATCATTGGCCACCCGTTAAGGCAACATATAATGGTCATTGGGTAAGACCATAGGTACTTGTACATCGTAATATTATTTGGGAATAGAATTGAGAATATTTTGGGGAAACCATTGGGCTTAAAAGGTGTGAAGAGAAGGGGTGGTATTTATAAGGGAATGAGAGGGGTGTTTTTTAAATATTATATTCATCAGTTTATTATTTTGAATCAAAACTACAAATAATGTAGAATCTTTTGACTATATACATAAATTAGTGTATGTAGTTTCAAACTAATGTTTTATTATATCATTCATGACTCATAAATTCATTCCCTTATTTTATAATTTTAAATATCATATTCTTTTATATTTCACTATTCAGTAGAAATTCAATTATTTTAGAAAACAATTCCCTAAAATTTTTTATGTACAGATTCGAAAAATGAAATTAATTTCATGAAATGGTTTTCCAAACATGAGAAATATAATTTTTAACTAACACACTTATTTATTTTAAAAAATACAAATTTTAATATTTTGATCAATTTTTACCCTATAAAGAAACTATTTATGGTCTAATAATATTATTTTATTATCATAATTAAAAATAGTATTATTTTATAAACACATTTTTTAAATATAAATTTTATTTCAAAACTATATATTTTTTTTATAAAAATGGAAATTAAATATATTTTTTACAAAAAATAAAATCATTTATTTTATCAGTTGTATAACATTTATTTACTTGTATCATGATATGAATATGATATATTTTCACTTTATAAGAAACATAAAAATTATTTTAGAATTATATTGGTGGGGATACTATTAAAATAATATGTTTATTATTCCTAATGATTAAATTTCTATTCGAACGGTCATATTACTATTCACATGGTCATATTTCTCAAGATTAAATGGTTTCCCTACATTCTATAAATATATCATATTTTATTTATTCTTTATTCACTTTTATTTTCTATCAAGGTTTTATATATTTTCATTTTCGAAAGTATAAATTTACTACTATTATTTTGTTTCATTTTCATAGTGTTTTTCTAAAGTGTGATCATTATAGAGGATTGAGAAGGTCCAAAATTTCACATTATATATTTTTTTATTTTCTATTTTTATCCCATTGCAATTCTCTCAATTGTTATGGATATTTTTATTCTCTAAATATAATTTCCATGTTAATATAAAATTTTTTTTGGTTCTATCATGCAGTTCATGTTTTTATATAATACTACAATAAAAAATATAACACATTTATACAATCAGAAGGAAAAATTACATAGATAAAATTATGGATTGTTATAATTAGAGTCCAAAATTCTACACCACCCACACATAAATTGTCCAAGAATGAGGAGTTTGGGAATTATAAATCCATGGTATAACATGGATTATAGTTTCCAAGAACCTCATAATCTAATGGAACAATGAGAAGAATATCCAATCTCAATTTTTGAAGTGAATCTGGATAATTAATAAACACTTGCCCTTCATTCTATATTTTTGGATGACTTATTGAATTATATTATAGTATATCTAGGTTTTTTCTATGATAATTAAATCACCATCATGATGATTTGATTATATAATAATACTTCTTATTGTATTTTATCCCAAGTAGATGTTTATGGTAATATGATTTGTGAAAATCATATTATCTATCCTTTTGATGAATTTAATGGGATATTTAAAATGGTTTGGTTCTCTCCAATTAAAGTAGAAATTATTTAGAATAATGAAATCAAATTTCATATCAACCTATGGAAATATATATATTAATGTTTGATTATGAGATCCCTCTAAATGAAAATTATTTAATTCTTGTCTTGATACCAATTAACGATAGAATCTTGGGTTAAAAGGCCGAAGAAAAACACAATGGTTGGGATAATCCTATTTAAAAGAAAACAGATATGTTTTATATATTTGCGAGAAAATTATATCTCTTAGAATTGTACTCAATTCAAGTATAAATTTTAGATACCCATGGAAATTTTAATTAGTGGGTAATAATTAGGTTTTTGAGGATACTATTTATTTGAGGGAGGAAATGTAACACCCTAATATTTTAGAATATATTTTTCCATAAATTAATTCGATATATTATATATTGAGACACATAAATGAATGAAATCAAATGATATGAGTCATATCAGATGAATATTAATAATAAAATTTAATAATAATAAAATAATTATTTTTAAAAAAATATTGTAATAAATGATAAATGAATACAAAATTGGATTAAGAAGACTCAAGGTTTTAAAAGGGAATTCTTTCAATAAAATAATATTTTCATTATATATTGTTTTTATATTAAATTATAAATTTGTAGAAATTTAAATTTTGGTTTTCTTAAAATGGAATTAATTTTTTAATTAAAAATTTTAATATTATATTATGTTGAATTTGTGGATTTTTTATTAAATAATTTATTTTTAAGTGAATATTGAAATAAATAACCAAAATTTAAAATTTTACATCTTTATGATTATATGAGAAAGGCATATAAATTTAATAAATAATCTTATTAAATAAAAATATATTTAATGACAAAATTTATGGATTTAAAATGTTATTCTAATCTTATAAAACCTATATTTACTTTTTTAAAAAGAGGACAATTTTATTCCAATTTAAAAACTTTTTAGTAATTTCATTTAATTAAAAAAAGTTATTATTGAATTTTGTTAGTATTTAATTTAAATATAAAAAATATTTATTTGATGATCAAATAATTTATTACATTTAAGTAAAAAAAATTATAATTTTAACCTACATATAAATTCTAGTTCTAAAACACACTTTTTTCTAAAAATTGTTTTCACTAATCTTGTGTGTAAATTACAAAATTAAATTCTCTGAAAATTAGTGATTCTATTTGATTTAATTATTTTATTATTTTACATATGAATTTCAAAATTATAAAATAAGTAAAATTTAAATTTTTTCTTATTAAAATAAATTATTAATGTTAAAAACATTAGATACCGTAGTAAAAGTTAAAAATGGTAAGAAGAATCCTACTAAGTATAAAAGACCTAAAACATTTAAAAATCTATCCACTAATGATTATGATGATAGGTTGATTTTACAACCCTAATCATCTAAAATACATTTGGGTTTTGGAACCTTTTAACTTTGAATATTGGAAAACCATTCTTGAAATGTAATGGGTACCTAAAAAATTAATTGTCTCTTTAATTATGAAAGGGGTTAACTTTTAGGACTTCATCATACAACTATCCCTTATAATTTTATCCTAAAACTCTACCATTTAAACCATACTATAATATTATCTCATTTTTAAAGACTTTTGGTTTTAATTAGTTATCTAAAGGCCCCCATTTCCATAGTGATTTCCATGGTAAATCTCATAATCTCAACGTGCATATTTCATATTACTCTTTCATTTATTCGTAAAAATATTATTCCAAAATTTTTATAGACACCCAAATAAAATGAAATATGTATTATTTATATACTGTAATGTTATTATAGAAATATATAAACCATTATTAAATCCTTCACATCAACTAAAAAAACAAAACAACAACGATTGTATGCACGTGCGGACTAATGCCACCACGAAGTGATGTGGTCTATTTATTATAATTTCCTTTCAATGTTAGTAACAAGTATGGATTTGAATAATTAATATGTTTTATATTTAAAATTATAATTCTTAAATGATAATTTATTATATACCTTTATTCCATCCCACTTATTTATAAATATAATTTCTAATCATGCATGTGTGTGGACTACCACCTCTATGAATAAAAGATAACATTTATCTTAACGACCCTACATGGATGGTTCTAAGAATTATTTTAGCTATTTTAAAATATATTTATGAAATATGTATTATTTTGTGAAATTTAAGTTAAAATTATATAAAAACCAGTCTTTTCTCATTTGATCATTATAACACACTCTTTTTTTGGATATTTACCACCTATAAGAATGATGTTTTAATGTTTTTATCTTGAATGATTAAATAAAATTATATAATGAGAATACCATGTAATGATAATTTATTAAATAAATTTTAAATATTCTAAAAGCTATTATTAATATTTAATATATTTATTAATATACCACCCTTTGATCGTTAAAAACACCAAAACTTTCTCATCATAATTTACTTTTCACAAACCATATACATGTTTTTACCTAATGAAATGAGACATAAGGAATCATTGAAAAATAATTATTATTATATTTTCAATAATATTATAATAATTAACTTTGAACCAATACTTTATAATCGACCCTGTCACCATGAAACTTATACAAAAAAATTAAAAATATTAATATCCGATGATGAAAATAAATTATAACTCGGTAAAATATTTTTGATATATGATTATAAATGATATATATAAAAAATATTATATTTTAATAAGGCTATTAAATTAGTGATTAAGATAGTTATGTTCATCTTATATGAGGTTAGAACATTTTAAACTCAGAATAATTTAAGGTAAGGTGATATTTTTATTAAAAATAATTTCCGGTTGACATATATCATGTTTTGAACCATGATATATCTTATATGGACTTCTTATTATATAAATAATATATTTTACCACATTCATTTAATTCATCTTTTTTAAGAACCATATTATATCATTTCTTTAAATGGATTTCAATTCAATGGGTATCATGTTTGTTGGGGTTTTTTGCCTTTATTTTAAATTCAATGATATATGTTTGATATTTTACATAACTATTTATTTTATATAGAGTATTGAATAACATATTTCCTTCAAATATAATGAAAATATTTAATTTAATTATATTTTAATATCAATTTCAAGTCAATCCTCTTATGTTCTTTTGATTCTTTCATTACCATTACTATAAGGGGTTTTGTTAACTCAATTGCCTTAGTTGAATTAATATGGTTCATATTAAACCTCTTTCTTTAAAGATTATTTTCCTCCACTATAAAAATATATTTCATTGTTATTTATCTTCCTCTCTAGGTTAAAATTAATTTTTATTCAATTCTTTTACTTGGATTGAATTATTTCTTAAAAATTATACCATTGCTGAGAATAAATCTCACCCTATTTTACAACAATTTCTCCTCATTGAAAATATTTTCATTTCATGTAATTTTTCTCCAATATATATAGAAAAAAATTATGTGTTATATCATGTGACATTCACATTTAACTTTTTTTTTATTTTCAAAAGAATTTTTTTTGTCCAATTTTATCATGTGGGTTTAAACAGATTTGTTTTGAAAATATTATAATGGGTTTACTTCTAGGATAATTTGATCTATGTTCCACTCCAAATTTACTCAGGATAACCTTTATATATTTTTTCAAGGATCCTTTAATTAAAATTATTCTTAAAATTAAACGTTTTCAAAAGTTTTCATATCACCTTTTAAAATATTTCTTTTAAAAGGGACATTCATGGTTTTGTTTTTTTACACTTTATCAAAAAAATATCTTATTCATTTGGAAATTATTTTTCATAAATTATCCACTGAATTATAATATAATATTTTATAAGATTAAAATTATGGAAATCCATTACTGGTATTGTATTTACAAATAATCCAACGTCTAAAAACATGTATCTTCCTTAAATTTATATCATCTATTAACAATATGTATTTACTTACATTTATTTAAGGTTGACTATCTAGATTTAATAAATTTATTGATCAGGGAAATTATTTACTAAACTATATACTCTATCTATATGTTTAAAATACAATATTTTTTATTATCTTGATTGAAGGGTAATTACCTATAATTTTAATTAATATATTTAGACACCAATTTATTTTTGATAGGTTTACAATTTTGATATTACTGATGGAATTATGAATGAGTTTGTTATGTGATTCCATTTGAAAAGATTATGAAACCCATTTTATTCCCATGGGTTTTTATGATTTATTGAATAAATGATATCTTATGGAACACATTTTCATGTATAATGATAGTTAGGGCCCTATATCACCAAAAAAATTATTGGTTAGGGTTTTACATCTAATAAGATAGAAAAGTGTGAACATTCATGGCTTTTTTCACTATATAAATCATGGACATACTTATATTTATTCACAACCTAAAAGGTTGAAATTCTTGGATTTTTTAATAATATTCATGGAAATTATTTTATTTTTTCACAACATAAAGAGTGGACATGATTGTATTTGTTTACAATATAAAGTGTGGAAGTACTTTTATTTAGTTACAATATGATTTTTTTCAATTCTAATATTTCTACCATAATTCCTTTCTATGATATGATTCATTTAAATGACATTTTTCTATCATGATATTTGGATAATTTATATTGTTCCATGTTGTTTTTAATAAGATATATCTCCCATCCTCATGTTTTAACATATTCCTATGATATAAACCTTGATGACATATTAATGAGATTTTTCACATACTGATTGTTTGATCTCACTCTATTCTAATGTTTCAATTCCCTAGGTCAAGAATATGAGTATATCATATGATAATTCCTAAAGGGAGCCGAGTGTGGCTCAATTAATGATAAATTTTTACAAGTATTATAAAATAATCTGTTTATGAATATGATCTTAAAATAAATTGAACCTTATATTATTGGGATTATCTAGTTATTTTTGATATTTAATTTTTATATTATAGAGATTATATAAAATAAATAATTTTTTATCTCACCATATATCCAAAAAAATGTTTAAAGTAAGTGTTTTCAGCACAAAATCTGGGAACATGGGCCTGGGATTCCTTAATAATCCGACTAAGTTTAAATGTGTCATTGAATATTATAGGTATTTTTGGATCTAAATGAGAGGTATTGATCCACTTCATCCAGAATGAGACCTCCTTGGTGAAGACTAGACATGATAGGCTATTACCATTTTTGTGGTATAGATCTTGGATTCATGCTATGTGGTTATTTTAATGTATTATATCTACAACTATTAAAAATTGATTGACCCTTTTTCCTTAGTGATGTTATCAATGTAATTAAGGATATGATCACTGAGTTTCTAGTTATAATCTTCTTCTAGGGTATTTTAGGAACTGAAGACATGGATTAAATTTGTTTTTATTTTTCATTTATTAGATATTGAACCCATGTTCATATTACCATATGATTTCATTATCATTGTATATTACTACTCTTGGGAATAAACAAATTGAACTATGTTAGTTAGTCGATCAATAATATCTTCTTGACTGGTGGTCAATAATCTTTTTTATGTTCCTTATTAAGCATCATGGTTTTGATTCTTTTTTATAGATTAATTGTGGTCTCTAAATAAAGGTGATTATTCAAGATTGTTCCTTAAGGAATATTATAGTTAGATAAAATCATTCAAACATTGAAATTGGGTTTAGAATAAGATGGAACAATTAATCTATGGTGGATGAGGAATTATCTAAATTAATCGGTGTTGATGTGTCATCCTTATGGTTGATCATGAGGAATGTATGAGAGGTTTAATGTTACCTTGGTTACCTGAACCATATGATGTGGATATGTGTGCTCAACTATCCCATATTAGGAGTGGTGGTAGGATCTTTCAACTTAGTGTACTACCCTTGTTTATATTCACAAGAGAGTATGTCGAGGTGAATATATTTTCCATTAAATATATTTCTAATATTTACCCTTTTAAGGTGGGGATAATAACATTCCCTCAAATATTTCTTAGTGGATGAGATATATTTGATAGATATCGATGGTTTGGGTCATCGCTTCATGGTTGAATTGACTGAAATCCCATTGTGCAAGGAAAAGGCTATGAGTAGATATCATTGATGAATCTTGAGATATGTGAATCTCTATGGTTTTAGAAACTCTCTTGAGGTGGGATGAACTTTCTTATAGATATTTATAGAAACAAAATCTCAAATATAATGTCCATGATTTGAGTGGTTGAGTGGGGATGCCTTCTAGAGTGGGGAATGCAATCTAGATCCTATAAGATCTGTGGATTTTTAGAACAAAAGATAACCAGAATAGGTGTGTTATATTTATATGAGATGTTATATTGTGGGGTTTTTTATAATTTTTTAAGTTATTCATTTTTCAAGGATGAAAATACTTTAATGTTGGAAGTATGCATCGACCTTAGTGTTCCCAAGTGAATGACTTAACTTATTTTTGAGTTTTAGAACCCAAAGTCCTTGAGAGGTTTAAGATGGTAATTTTTCCTATGAAAATGACCTCAAAAAAATTTCATATGGTTTGGTAGATTTTTGGAATATTGTTTTTACAATTGGGATAAAGTATAGTGAGATATTGTTCCTTGTGAATTGTTAAGGAATTTAATAATTAATAAATAAATTTTATTTTTTCTCATATCTTCAAATGTTAATATATTATAAATGAAATTAATGATGGAAATTTTGACTTCTTGATTGGGTATAGAATGGGTTTTTTATCAAGGTGAGTCTCAATTTCCATTCGGTTTCTAGGTTCTGAGTTGGGATCATTTAATGGGTATTCCCTTTGTAATTAATTAGTGTTTTAATTAACCTAAACCATGCATACTCATCCCTAATAAGAAAAAAGTAGAGTCTTATGTCCATATTTGTTCATATGGTTAAACCTAAAGAGGTGGTCAATGTGATTTCTTCTGGTGGTGATTGTAGGTGCAGGTTAGGATGCAATGATAATGTATCTCGAATCAGACTTGTGGTGCCTCAGACTCACACCCCTCGATCTGGTGTTATAAAAAAATATACATATTGACTTCAATAAAAATATATATTTTCTCAAATATAACTATCTATTAATTACACGACTTAAGTATAATATTTCATTACAGTCATTCCTAATACATTTAAGGTTTATAACTATAGAAAATTAGAACATAACATAAACTAATAAATACTATGTTCCATATATTAAATGGATATTTTTTACACTCTATGAGAAACTACATAATCTATAATAGGTATTAAATATCTTCCAAAACTTCTCCATACAAGATCTCTTGTTGAACTTATCATGTGTAATACATTTCATAACAACCTAGGGGAATGGAAACATAAGAAGGGGTGAACTCAAATGCTCAGTAAGGAAGAAAATATAAAAAAATAAATCATTCAATTAAAATAGAATAAATATTATGGTGAGATTGGATAATGAAAAATAATTCATTTATTGTAGGAACCTTGGAATTTGTGAAATATTTTTCAAAAGTTAATTTAATCTTTTTGATATTTTCCATTTCATGCAACACTAAAAATATTTGATTTTATACTAAAGTTGTCATGAACTCGGCCGGGTCACCTAACCCGGTCCGTGACAAGACCCGAAGGGCGTTCCCGATCCCCACGGGCTGGTACAAGTGCCCGGGTATCAAAATTAACACATGGGAACGATTTTACCCAAAATAGTAAACGCAAAACCACTGATAAGATAAAGAAACTAAAACGGAAAATATACATCCAAACAGGGCCTTGAGATGAAAACAAAATTAGGGGTTTATAACTTGAACCCACAACCAAAATAAGGGACAAAAAAAGAAACTCAAACACAAACTTCTAAGCAACCGGAGAGACGCAGCATCCACACGCCACACCACCAACCTGCACGAGAAGACCATCAACGACCAGAACCACCATCACTGAGAACAACACACAACCTGGAATACATAGGAAAAAGAGTCTACATACACCCGAAGGTGTATGCAGGGTGTGAGCGAAAGGCCCAGTAGGACGTCACCCAATAAAAAGGTTCCATGCCACAACATCAAAGAGATAATTTAATGTTCTTATTAAAAATTATACTTTAAAAAAAATGTTTTTAAAGAAATCATTTACAAGGTAAATACTAAAAGAAAACACTAAGAGAACTCATTTCATAAACACGAATTGAAAGAGGAAGAGAGAAATTCATTTAATGGCATACTTACACATACTCACACACACACACACATATACTCACACACACACACACACACACAAGTGGTCCTCCATATGCCGATAGAAGGCCCCACGAAATTGATGGTAGAGCACTATGGGTAAATCCCCTAAGGTTCATCTAGTTCGAGTGGGACCCTAGAACCTCGTGTCTCGGTGAAACGTGGCTTAGAAACCACAAACAACAGAAACGTGGCTTAAAAGACCACGACCCTCAGAAAACGTGGCTTAGAAGGCCATGACCCTCAGTCATCATATGTTTAGTTAGTGTTGCAATCGTCAATCCTGCTAAGTGAAATAGGGACGATACCCATCCGGCTCACTAGCGCACTAGTTCTAGTCTGCCCACCTAGATACCCAAGGTTTTCCCTTGTGCTCAAACATGTTCCTCATTCACATAACACATCACTTTCACATTTCACAAACCAAACATGAAATTACACAAGAAAGTCACCACTTGCATACCAAATCACTATTTGAAAGACACACACACACACACCATGAACATGTATCATTTTATAAAAATACACCACATTAAAAAAACGCATAATCAAGTCCTTCAAAATACCATTTTCGCGTTATATAAATGCAGCAAAGAATCATTTGATCTATTAATGAAATCGTTTCAAGAAAAACCAAGAAGACTTTACACCAAAACCCACTAGATTCTATATAGAGGTGTCACTTAAAAAAACTTTATACACGAGGTAACCCTATCAAAACTTGTTTTCCATTGTTCAAAGAATTTTTCATTTCAATTTCAAAAGTACACAACAAGGCAAACACACCAAAAGTGACTCATTTTACTTTGAAAATGTCTATTTAAATACACAACACCTAAAGTGACCTTAAAACACCTTTTGAACCTACCAAACAACCCTAAAAAAACTTTCAACCATGTTTCTCACTCAAAACACCTCTTAAATAACAATTCCTCAATTTATAAAACATATCACATGCAAAAGAAACCATTAAAAAAATGAATTTCACAAATTGACCCTTCTAAAACCTCATTGTAACTCTATAAACAATTATTAAACGCTTCTAAAATTTACCACAATAGGATCGAAATTAGAAATAACATAACCATTTCTAAAGAGTGTGCAATTTTCATCATGCACGCATGTCAAATAATTTTTCTAAAACGCCCTTCGCACAACTTATTAAACAAAACCAATCATTTATACAACAAAACACATATAAACAACAAAAGCATACTATTTCAGAAACCCAATTTTCATCAAACGAACATGCCAAAACATTATGAACACAGATCTCACCATGAAACTAAATCATAGAACATAATAAATTAAACTAAACAAACAAATTAAATTATCTAAACGATTCAAAGGCATGGAACCACCTACCTGCGGGTAGTGACTTCAGAAAATTCAGTGCATGACTCTAATTGCTCATCAATCGCACTGCAACAAATCCAAAAAGAACCCTAAAAAAACAAGACAATGACAAACACATCAAAATCAAACCGAAATCAGCCCAAATTGGTCCCCAAACCACGTGAAACCCTTACCCACAACTCTACCAAAAGAAATGAACAATTAATCAGAGTATAACTCACTTGAAACATGGTTATGGGGGAATAGACGGAGTTTAAAGGAGTCTTCCAGTTAGGGATTCGGCAATTAAGAAGCTGGTCGGGACAAGATGGGGGGTTCGCCAGAGTGGGAGGCCGGCGAGGGCGGTGCCAGCTGGTAAGGAGGCCAGCAGTGAGGAGCATCGCCAAATGGAGCAGGGTAAGTGGTTCAGTGCTTTGCCGGACGGAGAAGGCGACGAGGTGGTGCGTTTCCGGATAGAGCAGGCTGGAGCGGTGCGTTTCTGAGCAGGAGGCACGAGGTGCGGCGTGGTGTGAGGATCCCATTGGGAAGGAGGTGGCAGTTCAACTGAAAGAGGGATGGGGTGCGGCCAGCCGATACTGGCCGGGAGGGTAAGGCGGGTGCCAGACATGGGAGATGGAGGGAAGGAGAGGCACGCCGACTTTGGGGAAATGTTGGAGAGATGGCCGGCCTTCATCACGCAGGAGGTGGGATCCCACAAGTGCGGCGCAAAGGAGACCCAAGGGGGAGGGGGGTGCCGTGACGGGGAGAACAGGAGGAGGCCGACGGGTGCACCTGCTGAGGACAAGACCTAGCAGTGCGACATAAGGGGAGACCAGGTCGTAGTGCACACAAAAAAAATGAGGAAGAAAAACCTAAAAAAAAGAATAATTAAAAAAATAAAAAAAACTTAAAACTAAAAATTAAAATAACTAATAATAATAATAATAATAATAATAAAACTATAACACGAATAATGATGTTAATATAACCAAATTGATAATAATAAAACCAAATAAAAAGTGATATCAATTAAAATAATAATAATAATAATAATAACAATTAAAAGAAGATAAAATTATAAGATAAAATAACAATAAAAAAATAGAAACGAGACACAGCGCAAAAGGCGGGTGTGACAATTCTCCCCACCATAAAGCTTTCCATCCCCGGAAAGCCACAACTAGAACCAATCCCCATAGTAGAAGACCACAATCCCTTAAGGTTCAAGGGGAATCCCCACAAACACCAAGCAAAGAGAGGGAAAAGGCATCATGCTCAGAGAAAGTGACTCAAAGACAACATCAGGAAATGCGTAAAAAGACTTTATGATATGTGTCGCCTGCCCCAAAGAGCTAGAACTCCTCCAGTTGACTGATCAAGGAAAACGACTCTCGCACCCGCAAAAAACAACTTGACAAGATGAGACATCTCAAGCACTATTAAACTTTAGCCACACCATTTGGCTAAAATGAACAAAAAAGGTCAAACCTTGTCCAAGGAATAGTCTTATCACTTATCACCAAGCCATATTTAAAAACAGAAGCATAAGATCAACATGGGGGAGGCCCGAGGGGCTCCCCACCATTAGAAACTCCTTGATGCTCGAAATGAGACTTGAAAACAGACACGGGGAGGTTCGAGCGGACTCCCCGCTATTAAAGAAAAGTCTAACACTGATTCATTCTAGAGACATTCGTGCGAGACCCAATGTGTGTCTCCCCACCATTAAGATCATACCAACTCCCAAGGCGAGACTAGAAAACCAACACGGGGAGGTCTGAGCGTAATCCCCACCATTAAGGAAGAGCCAACACCGATTTATTCTAGATACATTTGTGCGAGATCCAATGTGGGTCTCCCTGCCATTGGAACTAACAGCAGATAAAAAACTTTAGAAAAATTATTGATGGTGACGAAACACCCCACCACAAGGGGCGGGGAGGGAGGGGCCCGACCACCAGGCGTCAAAACCATGGCCGACCACAAACCAACATCTCAAAATTTCCTGGAGGAACACCAACAAAATTTGAGACTGGGTTACAAAATAGCCTCTCATAAGGACCACTAAAGAGATTTCATCTAGTGGAATGCAACCCCCAAGACTTTAAGGCACGAGACGAACACGCCTTCACAGGGACACGAAAACCTTACGCAACCAGACAGCTCATTCGGAGCAGAACAAGCATAGAAACAATTTAAACCACCTATACTTTTAATACTGATGAAATAAATAAGTTCGAGGTCTCATACACTCTTGGGGTTCCTGACCACGCGCCAGCTTCACTCCGGGGCCTATGGCTGGAGCCCTGATGTTTGAAGCATCTCCTGCCTCGCAGTGAGGCATGGAAGACTCCCGAATTGAGCTTCTCCTTTTGGTGTCACACGCAAACACACTGCAATCGAGACAACACTAGAAAACACAACACATTATAACATCCAATTACCCTCACACTGAACCTTCACCAAAACGATAGCTTAGACGGTCCACGCGTATCACCCCTTGTTACACTGAATGAGAACACGACACCACCAATCGTCACCAGAACATGACCGTTACTGTTGAGAGGAACATTACGCTGAGAAAGACATTAAACCGCATCTTTAACAACACGTGATTCCTGCAAACGACCATAGCAGCCTCACACGACTGGGTCTGCCAAAATAGTAGCCTAACACGAACCTTTCCTTAAACGAAACAAACCAAATACCAGAGGTCATTTAGAACGATAGACCGCACCAAAAACATAGGGTTGCTTCCACCTTTTTCCCACTGGAGTCTCTTTTACCGCTTCCAAACCACCGTTGACTATGAAAGGGACCTCCCAATGCAAGATTCCATCAAACATGACCCATGAAACCGATGTAAATACTACAAAGCCCCTCAAGACACTGGTCAACACTGAAAATTCTGAACCGCCTTCACCCTTCCCTGCTAGATTTCCTTTCGCCATTTCTAGGGGGAATCATCAAACATGACGACGTCAAACTTCATACCCAACAGGTCGAGACACTCAAAGAGACCGAAACTCCCTTCATTTCCCATCGCATATGTCATCCCGCTGCGAGAGGACCTACTTAGCCGAAAGGAAAAAGAGGTTGACATAGCACTGCCACCCAAAAGGGAGAGTCCTTACTTTAATCAACTAGAGGGTTGGCCAACGGTGAATTACCGGTGGCCGCACGTCATTCGAACATTAACTCTTTATTGGGGCGTACAATATCCAAGAAGGAGAACCATGTACCCAATCAAATAGGTATGATGGTCAAGACATACCACAAGCAAACACTAAACGTGCAGGGGGGAACCACTGCAAGGGCTCCCCGGTGTACTTTTCAAAAATATTAACTAGATACATACTTGCGTACCAACTTACAAATGAGAATTCAAACTCGGGACACAAATCATTCAGAAAGGATCCTCAGCTCAAAACTCCTCACATATGACATTTCCAAAACACATGGACATGCCACACAAACATCGTTTACTAAAACAACAATTTTTTCCCTTTAAAAAAACATTTTGAAAATAAGAAATCCCAGTGGGTTGAACAAACACCAATGGCGTCCCATGAGCCTTGCACATGCATGTTCTCGTGCCGCACCGGCACACACCTCATGTCCATCTAGGAACTCATACGCTCGTGCCATTAACCATTTCCCTTTTCGCATACACTCATGCATGTGGTTGCCCATGAGAGCTCCAAGGATCAAAACCAAACCTTTTCATTTTTCAAAACCAAAACATCCAACCCACACTTTTCAAACATCACACACCATTTCATCTTTAAAGAGCTTCATTTGAAAACATTTTCCAAGACCAAAACATTTTTACATAAAATCCAAATTTCCAAGAATCCAAAAAAATGAGACAAGAAATGACGCAAGGAAAAACTTGTGTCAGCGGGTGACTGGAACATATGGTTGGTGGCCATACGCCAATCACACCACTGCCACAGAGGGTATTCTAGGATAGTGTTCCCAGCTCCGCATGGCTTGCCAGACCCTGTGAGCTCACTATGACCACTGACCTTACCCATTTTTCATTTCCCTTAGACAAGATTAACCGCAAGGACCAAAAACTCAGACAAACCTCAACATACTTTGGTAACTTGAGTCCCACCATGAGGTGTGCTGGCCAGGCACCTTACTCGTAGCCAGGATGTCGAGTCCTGACAACCTTAACTCAAGACTATCGTGACTCTAACCCGAAAGAACACGACCCAAGAGAGAAAACCTTACGCTCTGATACCATTTTGACATGAACCCAGCCGGGTCACCTGACCCGGTCTGCGGCAAGACCCGAAGGGCATTCCCGATCCCCACGAGCTGGCACAAGTGCCCGGGTATCAAAATTAACACATGGGAACGATTTTACCCGAAATAGTAAACGCAAAACCACTGATAAGATAAAGAAACTGAAACTGAAAATATACAACCAAACAGGGCCTTGAACTGAAAACAAAATCAGGGGATTACAACTTGAACCCACAACCAAAATAAGCGACAAAAAAAAAACTCAAACTCAAACCTCTAAGCAACCAGAGAGACGCAGTATCCACACGCCACACCAACAACCTGCATGAGAAGACCATCAACGACCAAAACCACCATCACTGAGCACGACACAGAACCTGGAATACACAAGAAACAGAGTCTACATACACCCGAAGGTGTATGCAGGGTGTGAGCGAAAGCACCCAATAAAAAGGTCCCATGCCACAACATCAAAGAGATAATTTAATGTTCTTATTAAAAATTATACTTTAAAAAAATGGTTTTAAAGAAATCATTTACAAGATAAATACTAAAAGAAAACACTAAGAGAACTCATTTCACAAACACGAATTAAAAGAGGAAGAGAAAAATTCATTTAAGGACATACTTACACATACTCACACACACACACATATATACTCACACACACAAACACACACAAGTGTTCCTCTATATTCTGATGGAAGGCACCACGACATTGATGGTAGAGCACTATGGGTAAATTCCCTAAGGTTTGTCTAGTTTGAGTGGGACCCTAGAACCTCGTGTCTCGGTGAAACGTGTCTTAGAAACCACGACCCTCAGAAATGTTTCTTAGATGACCACGAACCTCAGAAAACGTGGCTTAGAAGGCCACGACCCTCAGTCATCAAATGTTTAGTTAGTGTTGCAATCGTCAATCCAGCTAAGTGAAACAGGGACGATACCCATCCGGCTCACTAGCACACTATTTCTAGTCCACCCACCTAGATACCCAGGGTTTTCCCTTGTGCTCAAACATGTTCCACATTCACATAACACATCACTTTCACATTTCACAAACCAAACATGACATTACAAAAAAAAAGTCACCACTTGCATACCAAAGCACTATTTGAAAGACACACGCACACCATGAACATGTCTCGTTTTATAAAAATACAGTACATTAAAAAAACGCATAATCAAGTCCTTCAAAAGTCCATTTTCACGTTATATAAATGCCGCAAAGAATCATTTGAGATATTAATGAAATCATTTCAAGAAAACCCAAGAAGAATTTACACCAAAACCCACTTGATTCTATATAGAGGTGTCACTTAAAAAAACATGATACACGAGGTAACCATATCAAAACTTGTTTTCCATTGTTCAAAGAATTTTTTATTTCAATTTCAAAAGTACAGAATAAGGAAAACACACCAAAAGTGATTCATTTTACTTTGAAAATGTCTATTTAAATACACAACACCTAAAGTGACCTGAAAACACCTTTCGCACCTACCAAACAACCCTAAAAAAACTTTCAACCATGTTTATCACTCAAAACACCTCTTAAATAACAATTCCTCAATTTATAAAACATATCGCATGAAAAAGAAACCATTAAAAAAATCAATTTCACAAATTGACCCTTCTAAAACCTTATTGAAACTCTATAAACAATTATTAAACACTTCTAAAATTTACCACAATAGGATCGAAATGAAAAAGAACATAACCATTTCTAAAGAGTGTGCAATTTTCATCACGCACGCATGTCAAATAATTTTTTTAAAATGCCCTTCGCACAACTTATTAAACACAACCAATCATTTATACAACAACACACATATAAACAACAAAAGCATACTATTTCAGAAACCCAATTTTCATCAAGAAAACATGCCAAAACATTATGAACATAGATCGCACCATAAAAACAAAATCATAGAACATAATAAATTAAACTAAACAAACAAATTAAATTATCTAAACGATGCAAAGGCATGGAACCACTTACCTGCGGGTAGAGACTTTAGAAAATTCGGTGCGCGACTCCAATTGCTCATCAATCGTAGCACAAAAAATCCAAAAAGAACCTTAAAAAACAAGACAATGACAAACACATCAAAATCAACTGAAATCATCGCAAATTGGTCCCCAAACCACGTGAAACCATTACCCACAACTCTACCAAAAGAAAGGAACAATTAATCGGAGTATAACTCACTTGAAACATGGTTATGGGGGAATAGACGAAGTTTAAAGGAGGCTTCCGGTTAGGGCTTCGGCAATTAAGAAGCTAGTCGGGACAAGAAGGGGGGTTCGCCGGAGTGGGAGGCCAGCGAGGGTGGTGACGGTTGGTAAGGAGGCCAGCAGTGAGGAGCATCGCCAAACGGAGCAGGGGAAGTGGTTCGACGCTTTGTCGGACAGAGAAGGCGGCGGGGTGGTGCGTTGCCGGATAGAGCAGGCCGGAGTGGTGCGTTTCTGAGAAGGAGGGAGGAGGTGCGGCGCGGTGTGAGGAGCCCATCGGGAAGGAGGTGGCAGTGCAACCGAAAGAGGGATAGGGTGCGACCAGACGAGGCTGGACGGGAGGGTAAGGCGGGCGCCAGACATGGGAGATGGAGGGATGGAGAGGCGCTTCGACTTTGGGGAAATGTCGGAGAGATGGCCGACCTTCATCACGCAGGAGGGGGTGGGGATCCCACAAGTGCGGCAGAAAGGAGACCCAATGGGGAGGGGGGGCTGCGATGGGGGGAATAAGAGGAGGCTGACGGGTGCACCTGCTGAGGAGAAGACCTGGCGATGTGGCGTAAGGGGAGACCAGGTCACGACACACACAAAAAAAATGGGGAAGAAAACCCTACAAAAAAAAGAGAATAAATAAATAAATAAATAAAAACTTAAAACTAAAAATTAAAATAACTAATAATAATAACAATAATAATAATAATAAAACTAGAACATGAATAATGATGTTAATATTAATTAAAATAATAAAACCAAATTGATAATAATAAAACCAAATTGATAATAATAAAACCAAATAAAAAGTTATATCAATTAAAATAATAATAATAATAATAATAATAACAATTAAAAAAAATATAAAATTATAAGATAAAATAACAATAAAAAAAATAGAAACGAGACACCGCGCAAAAGCCGGGTGTGACAAAAGTACTATGTTTGGATTGATTTTTACACAACAAAAATTTAATCATGCATTACACATAACATAATTTTTAGATTTCCTTATACGTAACGTAGAGGTTATATTTTATTACAAGCAATATTTACTTTCCTTGATGTCTTGCATAACAAGAAAGATCGAGTTTTACCAAAAAGTAATATATTATTAAAATATTATCTTTTGATATAATAAGATATAACCAATAATTAAATTATTAGTTAAAAAATTTTTAACAATCTTTTGATAATAAATGGTGTACATAAATATAAAATTAATTTATTGGTTAAAATTAATTTGAAATAAATATGAAAATAAATTAAATATAAAGGAAAATATTTTTATTTTTATACCCACACAACTGTTTTACCATAATAAATTAAATTAATTACAATTAGTTAGTGATATTGATCTGTTATATATGTTATATATTAAATAATATATTTTTTATATTAAACCAATAGTTTTGATAGGCTTAAGTTAAGAACAATCCAAATTTTATGCAAAAAACCATTATTTTTTACTAAGGCATTTTTACCGTCTTTAATGGAGAACATATTTTTGGAAATTGTGTGGATTATATATCAAAAAATAAAATTAATCATTGAAATATAAACATGATAATTTAGTTAAGGTAAATGTTTGGTATTTTTCCATGAAGTTTCATTTTTAATGAATAGTTAAAAATATTGGATTTTAATTAAAAACTACGTTTTCATATAATTTATTTATAAGTTTAAATTATATTTTAAATTTACTTAAAAGTTTTATTAGATAATATTATTATAAATTAATCCAATATAGGTCATTTCAATCAATTTCACATTGAAATTGGTTATAAAAACATAGAAAATGTTTGGATGTTTTTATTTTATATACCTGCATTGTCATCCCGTCAGCAGGATTAATTTTAAATTAATTTCTACCACTTATGTGATTAGAATTCTAAAAAACAGATTAAAATTTTAAAATCAAAATAATATATATTTTTAATAATTAAACTTTATTTTTATCCAAAAAAATCAGGGAAAGTGAATAAAATTAATTAAAATGGTTAAGAGAAAAATTAGGTAAATAAAGTTCTAAACCTTAAGTTTAAGAACCAAAATGGCATATTAACTTAAAAAACAACCATTTTATATACATTATTCCACCATAAACCTTCCATTATTGTGTTTGGTGGGTTTAGTAGAATATTTTTTAGGTAAAAACATGGTTACACCAAACTTGTTTTAAAAAATGCCAAGTGTTTCATTTCCCTTCCCCATAAAAGGCCACCACCTCTCCCCCTTATTTACACCTCTCAAACCACATAGTTTTGGATAAGATATAACCAATACACTTCCCAACATAACTAAATTCCTCCTTTAATCCACCATTTGGGTTGAAATAAATCCAAGTAAGTCAATTGGCACAAACCAAAAGGAGTTACCTGATTAAGAGAAATCTTGTACGAGTACGAAGACGGTCTAAACACAAGGTAAGTGGATTTAATATAACTATTTATTTCTATGATATACTTGATTTATTCACCACCCATTACTTTTTTGTGGTGTGTATACTGACCATGTATTTATTCTGTGATTCTTATAATTAAATTTGTAAGTACTTACATATCCATTCTATGCTCTTTATTTCATTGGGTTTATGATCCAAAAGCTACCAAATCAGTAAAATAAGTTTTCCCTCAATTTTTCTTCTCTGATTCTCATGTTTGGTTATGCACCTAAATTCATTTTTGAGGTGTATATACTTCCATTTTACATGTTATATCCTAAATCTCATTGTTTTCATGATAGTTTAGACGTCATTTAATTTCCATTCCTTACATGAGAGTATGATCCGAAGTTACCAAGTGATAAGATTTTATTGAAACAATCTCAATGATTTTCAAGATTTTAAATTATTATGCTTATTTGATGAAATATTACTATCCATATCTCAATAAAACTCATGAGTTTATTACTCCCATGTTTATTCAAGATATATCCATGTATTAGTACCATTTTCACCCTTTGGTACTAATGATAATTGAGAACATGTTTTTAAGAAAATTTAACTGCTTTTCTATATTTAGTTGGAAATCTATATTATTTCAAAAACCAAGTTTAAAAAAAAAATCAATTTTGTTTTCAAATTATCCTTGATTAAATTTGTCAAGGAATTTTTTTTAATTTTTTATTGTTGTCAAAGCTTCCTTTAAAATATTTCAAAGTTATTTTCAAGGAAAAAGGGTTTCAAGAGTTTTTATGTTTAAGAAATGTTTTCAATCATTACATATAGGTTTTAAATATTATTTCAAATATTTATTTATAAGTTTTCAAGTTTATTTAAAAAAAATGGTTTTGAAAATGTTTTATTTTAAAAAAATCATTTTTCAAAATGAAAGGATATTTTACAAAATAAATGTTTTTAAAAGATATTTCAAAATTATTTCCCATATAAGATGACATGTGTTGATGTTACTCATTCCTTTCTAGGAAATTATCTAATGGTTCCATTATAGTTCTTTCTATGAATGGTTTATTCTTTGATTTCATGATGTTTATGAAACATGTTTCTATTCCACATGTTATATTCTTTTGAAAGCCACTTATTTTCATGGTTTATGATTTCCTGAAGTGATTATGAGACCAATATCTTTTCATAGTTTATGAATTTATGAAATGTTAAGGATACCCAGTTCACTTCATGGGTTATGATTTGATTTTTATAAACCCAATATCTATTTTGGGGTCATGATGTGATGAAAATTTTATTTTGTGTCGCGTGTATGGTTCATGCTATTATGATACGGGTGGAACTATGTATCCCTACAATGCATTGGGTAATAATGGAGGACTCATGAGTATATATGTTATGAGTGAAACTGATTTCATGTTCACAATGTTATGCATGAACCTTATTCATGTTAAATATGTTATGCATGATATTGGTTTCATGTCCATAAATTTATACATGAACCTGATTACATGTCCACAATGTTACGAGTGATCCTTATTACGTGTTCAAAATATTATTCATGGACCTGGTTTCATGTCCATAAGATTATGCATGAAAATAATTACATGTTCACAATGTTATACATGAATCTAATCACATATTCAAAATGTTTCACATGGGCCTGGTTTCATGTCCATAAGGTTATACATGAACCTAATTACACGTTCACAATGTTATGCATCAACATGGTTGCATGTCCATAATTTGATTAGGGGCTTAATTTCATGTCCTTAATGTACTGAGTGAACCTATTTCTATTTATACACATTCACAATGTTATAAACAATTGTGCATGCCATAAATTACATATCTTATTCCTATGTAATTATTTAATGTCTTATTCTATTAACTCTCTTATAATCAATGTATTATGAACTAACAATCTTTATTATGAAATCTAATATTTAGGGTATGATCTTCAAATGTTATACTCAAGTTCCATACCATTTTTGTTCATGTTATTCTTATGAATTTACTTTATTTACCCTTACTGAGAATCTGATCTCACCCCTTTCTTATGTTTCGTTTAACAAGGTTATAAAGAAAGGTTTCAGGTAGATATAATAATGGTGGGAGATATTTATAGGAGTTTTTGAAGATATTTCATCCAGATAGAATATTTTTTCCCTATTTCCAAAGATGCTAAACTATTATAGTCCTTAGGTTTGTATTTTTGTAATGTACTAAATATTCATCTAAAATGATGTAATATACATGTATTTTAAGCTTGGGTCACTATAGTTGGTATCAAAGGAAATATTTATTAAAACTTTGGAAACTAGGATGAGAAAACTGTAGTGAGATACCTAGGTATATTTCTAAGGATATATCTAGATATGTCTCTAAGTATAAGTATAAGGACAAGTTAATATATAAGAAAATGTCCTAGAATTTTGGTAAAGGATAGAGTGAGTGGTTTCCTAGAAATACATCCATGTATGGATACTAAAAGTGGATGTGGATCTGTAACAGATGTACCTAGGGGTAAAAAATATTACAAGATGTTTCGGTCCTGACTCAGGGTAATCTGGTACATGACTGTGGGCCATGCTGCACATATGGTTTGATACTCCCAGGGATATTCTTTTTAAATTCAACAATTCATCATGAACCATTATCAAGGATTTGAATAGAAGATGACTATGAATAACATAGGATAAACCTAATCTGCCTTTAATTAAAAGTTAGGTGTCATAATTTAGACATTCGATAATTAATGTTTCATAATTATGTGGCTTTCTTATATGATATGTGTTTCTCACCCAATGATTTATGGTTTTATTCAATGGAGATAACTATAAGGAACATGGTTGACATTAAATGTTTAAAATGTTTAAATTATGGGAATTATGAAAATATATTTCCCAAGTGTAAATATCATAAAGAGAATTAGGAAGGTGGTATGAGTATTAGTTATACTTATGAAGATAATGATATAACAAACGATATGCGAAAGTTATGCAATGTTCTTTCAGTATTGTTTAAATATATCATAAGAAGCATGATTAGGTTAAAGTTGAGGAACCTTAAGACATGATTCATATTTCATATTCTAGGAAAGGGGTATTATGGAATTAGTTTATGAATCCCAAGTAATGGTTTAGAAATAAATTTAGATGAATGAAGTACTTGTGTTTTGGAATTCAATGATTATGATATATGAATCATGAAATATATAATTATTTTCAGTATAATATTTCATTAAGGATTGAAAATAAAATGTTTAATAGTGATGAAGGCATAAAGAAGTGATATTTTGATTAAGGTAAGGTAACCCTTAATGTGATCAAGATGTTGATAAAATTGTGTTTTTCTTGGATAAATAAATGATTTATTTGGATAAATTAAATTGGATAGAACTGATTACCATATATATGATTATTAATTGTTTGAAAAATGAGTCTATTTAACCATGGATATAGTTTAAAAATTTTTGGATATAAAAAATATATCCATTAACATTTGGAATAAGGATGCATGCATGTTTTCTTAAAGTATATATCGTAATTCGGGTTATTAACATGTTTCAAGAGAATATTTGATGAGGGTATTCACATGTTTATAATGTGAAAACCAAGATATTATTTTTTATATATGGGGAATCAATGTTAAGTTGATTTTGTGAATTATTTCTAATGTTTTAGATTTTTTTATTTCAGAAGGGTTATAAGGTTAACCATTTATAGAAAGATTAAGTTAAAATTTGATTGAAGTTTGTGAGAATAAATTATTATCTTACCACATGAAAATTTAATCATATTTCATAACACATTTTAAAAACATGGTATTGATGATAACTTATTACAAATATAATAACATATAATTGATCTCATTATCTCTTAGTCTTTGAGAATGAAATATTCACCTCCCTTTTTGGGAAAAGTACTGAAGTGGATCAAGGAACAATAAAGGGCAAGGTTTCCATAAATTCATGAAAGTATATATTTTCATGAAAATTATTTAAATTTTGGAAAAAGGATCTTGAAAACACAAATGATATCTGAGTACCTTTATTTCTGATGAATTAGATTGTCTCTTAGTTCATCGTAGATTTATGGCCTTTTGATTTCTTAAATTTCTCATGAACTTGTTCTATATCCCTCTCAATCAAAACATGATGATTATATTTCTATCCCATATCCATGTTTTCACTTTCCACCTATGTTATCCCATAGGTAAACCCAGTTATATATTACTTTGGGTAACCGTTACAGTTCCAATTTTCCCCTTTTAAGGGGAGTTTTAGTATTCATATTTAAGATATGGGTTTATATCAATGAAACTTTCAAGTATTAAAAATTTGATAACCTAGATGAATTTTAAGGGAGAAATTCATTTTAAGAGGGGTATAATGTAACACCCCAATATTTTGTGAAATATATTTTTTGAATAAATTTAGTCTTTTTTATATTTTCCTTTTCAAGCAATGATAAAAATATTTGATTTTATATTAAATCACTATATTTGGATTGTATTGTATGCAATACCAAGTTAATCCTACACTAAATGTAAAAAAATGTTTATATTTACCTATATGAAACATCTAGGTTATCTTGTATGACATGCACCAATGACTTTCCTTGATGTCTTGCATAACATGAAAGACTGAGTTTTACCAAACAATAATATATTATTAAGAAAATATTATTTGATATAATAAGATATAACCTAGCCATTAAATTAGTAGTTATGAAAAAGGGTTAACTAACTTATGAAAATATATGGTTTAAAAAAATATAAAATGAATTCATTAGTTATAATTAATTATAAATGAATATGAAATACAAAGGAAAATATTATTTTTTTATGCCCACAAATTTTTTTACACTAATAAACTAAATTAATTACAATTAGTGAGTGATATTAATGTGAAATAAATATTATATATTAAATAAAATATGTTTTATATTCATACATTAGTTTTTATAGGCTTAAGATAAGAACAAACCCAATTTTATGCATAAAACCTATGTTTTTCACAAAAGCAGTTTCACCACCTTTTAATTAAGAACCTATTTTAAATCCAATTTATAGAAATTTTATGGATTATATATGTAAAAATAAAATTTATATTTTAAATATAATCATAAAAGTTTGTTTTGTATAAATTATTGTATTTTTTAATGAAGCTTCATTTTTTAATGAATAGTTAAAAATATTGGATTTTAATTTAAAACAGTTTTTCAACTAATTTGTTTATAAGGATAAATTTTATTTAATATTGTTTTCATAGTTTAATTATATATTATTTTTATCAATTAATCCAATTTAGATAATTTCAATCATTTTCACTTTGAAATTGGGTATAAAAACAATAGCAAATGTTTGGAGGTTTTTACTTTAAAACCAAAAGTGTTGTCCCATCACTAGGATTAATTTTAAATTAATTTCAGCCACTTATATGATTAGAAATTGGGAAAATGGATTCCATATCTTAAATTAGAATAATTTATAATTTATAATAATTTCAACATAGACATTGACAAAAAATATTACTAAAAGTGATTAAATTTAATTTCAATGTTGAAGAGAATAAATAGGTTAATGAAGTACTAAACCTTAAATCTAAGACCCAAAACAGCATAGAAACTATTCCAACACCCATTTTATGGACATTATTTATCCATTCACCTTAAATTCTAAATTTTTGTTTGTTTGGTATGACTTTTTTGGGTAAAAATGTGGGTACACCTAACTTGTTTTCAAAAAGGCCAAGTGTGTCTCTTCTCTTCCCTATAAAATGCTACCACCTTTCCCCCTTCTTTACAAATCTCAACCCACTTATGTTCAGACAAGATCTATTCAATACACTTCTCAATATTTCTACCATCATTATTTAATCCTCCATTTAGGTATAAAGAAATAAAAATAATCCTTTTGGAACAAACCAAAAGGAGTTACCCAATTAATAGGAATCTTGTACGAGTAGAAAGAGATCAAGACACAACATAAGTGGATTTCATATCACTTTTCATTTCTATGTGATACATGAATTATTCACCACCCATTACTTTTGTGTGGTGCGTATACTACCAATATATGTATTCAATTATTCTTATAATTAAATTTTTTGGTATTTACATGTCCATTCTATGCTCTTAATTTAACGGGGGTTTGTTTCAAAAGTTACCAAATTGTTAAAATTAGTTTTGTCTCAATTTGAATTCTTTGAGACCCATGTTTGGTTATGCATCGAAATTATTTTTCAAGGTGTATGTACTTCAATTTTACATGTTATATCACGAATATCCAATTTTTTCATGATATTTTAAGATTTATTAGATTTCATTTTATTACATGGAGAGTATGATTCCATGTTATCAAGTGATAATATTTTATTTAAACAACCTCATTGCTTTTTGAGATTGTTAATGATTATGCTTCATTGATGAAATCTTATGTTTCATCTCTCAAAAACACTGATGAGTTTCTTTCTACTCTTTTTATTCAAGATATAACCATGTATTGGTACAATTTTTTTCACTCTTTGATACTTAAGATTATTGAGATGACAAATTTAAGAAAATTTGACCATATTTCTCTCTTCATTCAGAAATATGTTATATTTCCAAAAACATGTTCTCAAAAAAGTTTTTAAAAATGTTTTCAAATGATATTTGAAGAAATTTTTAAATGAAAAATTATTTTTAAAGGATTTATTATTTTTAAATCTTCTTTTAAAATATTTTAAATATATTCTCATAGAAAAAGGTTTTCAAAAAGGTTTTATTTTTAAGAAATGTTTTAATCATTTTCAAGTATTCTTTATATGTTTTCAAATTAAAATGTTTCAACAATAATTACGAAGCTTTATTTATAAGTTTTTAGGTTTATTTTCAAGGATATGGTTTTCAAAAGGTTTTATTTTTAAAAAAAATTATTTTTCAAGAAGAATGGATATTTTAACCAAGATATGTTTTCAAAATAAATTTCAAAATTATTTCCCATATAATATGTCATCCGTTGATGTTACTCATGCCTTTCTAGGAAATTATCGAAAGGTACCATTCATATTATTTCTATTAATGGTAAATTATTTGATGTCATGATGTTTATGAAACCAATTTCTTTCCATTAGTTATATTGTTTTGAAACCCACTTCTTTTCATAGGTTATGCTTTCAGGATGTTATTATGAAACATATATCCTTTAATATTTTATGATTTGTTAAAATGTTAATGATACACATTTCATTTCAGGGGTTATGATTTGATGTTTATAAAACCTATTACTTTTTATGGTTCATGATATAATGAATGTTTTATTTTTTGGTGCATGTATCAGTGGTATTATTATGATAAGGGTGGGAACTATATCTCCCTATAATGCATTGGGTAATAATAGAGGACTCATTAGTATATATGTTATGCATAAACCTGATTCCATGTTCAAAATATTATGCATGAACCTCACTACATGTTAAAAATGTTATGCATGGACCTGGTTGCATGTAGCTAAGTTTATGTGTGAACCTAATTACATGTTCCCAATGTTATAAGAGAGCCTTATTATGTGTTCACAATAATATGCATGGACCTGGATGAATGTCCATAAGTTTATGTGTCAACCTGATTACATGTTCAAAATGTTATGCTTGAACCTAATTACATGTTCACAATGTTATGCATGGACCTAGTTTCAGGACCATAAGGTTATGCGTAAACCTGATTACACATTCACAATGTTATGCATGGAGCTGGTTGCATGTCAATAAGTTGATTTCGGGGCCTGATTTTATGTCCATAACTTAATGAGTGAACTTGTTTCTACTTTTACATGTTCACAACATTATAAAAAGTGTTCATTCCATAAATTCCATGTCTTATTCCTATTTTATTATTTCATGGCTTATGCTCTTAATTATTTTATGACCCATGTATTATGAACTCCTGATATTTATTATGATATCTAATTTTAAGGGTATGATCATCAAATTTTATTCTCAAGTTTCATACCCTTTTTTCATGTTATTTTTTTGCATTTCCTTTATTTACCCTTACTAAGCATTTAAGCTCACCGCTTTCTTATGTTTCCTTTCCCTTGGTTATGAAGAATGGTTTTAGGTATAAATAATAAAGGTGAAGATCTTTATTGGAGTTGTTGAAGATCTTTCATGAGGATAGAATATTTTATTTCCATGTTTCCAAATACAATAAACTATTATAGTCCTTTGGAATATATTTTTGTAATGTACTAAATATTATCTCAAATGATGTAATATCCATGTATTCTAAGACTGGATCGCTATATTAATATAATGAAACTGAATTCATGCAACACCCGAGACTTTTATGTTAAATAAATCATCAAAGGAATCTTTTTCTACACACAACACTTGCTTGGATTGATTTACACGAAATCACGACCTTCGATAGCTTGCGTCGTACGCAATACCGAGTTTCACTAAACAACGATATACTATTAAAATATTATTAAAACTAGCCGTTATGAATAGTAATAACCACTTTTTGAAATTTCATAAATTTTATTTTTCAAAATGGACTTCATTTTTGGATTCTGAATATCGAAATTAGCCTAGGGTGAAATTTTGGTATTTTTCTGAAAACTTTCAATTTTTGATGAATAGTGAAACCACTAAGTGGTAGTTAAAAAACTGAATTTTTCATAAAACTTAATTTTACCGCTTCTGTGAGTGGAATTTCAAAAATCCGAGAGACACGATTGATGTCAATAAGTAAAATGTGGTTCAATGAGATGAAAATAATTTTTGGTGAATAGTAACTTTTTACATTTATTTACCAAGGTTAAAAGTAAATAGGGTAATTAAGGGTAAAAATGATATTATTATTACCCTAACACATGTCCTAATTCTATTGGATAAGTTTAATTCAACCAAAAACAACCTTAGGAATAAAATATGACCATTTAGGCCCACTTGGATAAGATTAGGACATTTATTATTAATTTATTTAAAGAAGGGTTAAAATAGTTAAAATCAAAGTTTAATAAGAAAATCATTTTTAATATAGGGTTATACATAAGATAAAATCGACTATAAGTATTCATTAGAAATCTAAAAATATTTCCTACATAATGATATTTTATTTGTAATTTTTAGACTTTAAATAAGTTAATTTATTTATGACACAAAGATGATGCAGTAATTACCTTATTAATGAAATATTGACATAATTGATGTTATAAATACCCAAATAAATGTAATTTGAGACTTTTTATGAATTCCAATAACTTTATATATTAATATGACATGTTATTATTGATTTAATTAACTGTTTTAGAACTAATAATTCTATTATGATTTTCACAAAAATCAATTACTAAATAGGGTCAAAATTGACATGAAATAGTTTTTAAAACAAATATTATATTATTAATTGTTATTTTATTCCTAAAAATCTAGGGTTCGGCCAAATGACTTAGATAAGGTTATATATATTAATAATAAACCACTTAGGGATCGTTTTTCCTGTTATAGTGAGTTTATTAACCTTATAGTATAAGAACACAAGAAGTCACGGTAAAAGTAAAATTATTTAACTTAATGATAAATCTAAATGATAAGGTTAAAATAGGAACCTAAAATTGTATAAATTCTATTGGATGAGAGTATTTCGACCCATCCCCACCTTATCTTAGAAATAAATCAATTTTGAGCTATTTAAAACCTAACTTGACTTTATAATAAAATAATATTTTTAGTTTTTCCAAAGGAGCCCCTCTCCTCCCTTATAAAAGGGCACCTCCTCCCTCTCTTCCTCACACCACTTTGAGCCATCAATCTCGGCCAAAACCTGCCAATTTCTCCTCTCCACTTCCCTAGAGACATTCTAGAGGCCCTGGTCTTCTTCAAAGACCAATTTTAGTGCCCTAAAAGGAGGTCTCAAAGAGGCATTTCAAAGAAGAGGTAATGTCCGTTACCAATTCTTTCAACATTATTTCTTCTTCCACTTATTCTTATTTAGTTGTTTCATTATGAAGTAATAACATAAGTATAACTCATATACTGATATGTTATTATAAGTATGAAACAACCCTATTTCACCATCTATCCATCCTACGGAAAACGAAATCATCGCGCGTGCGTACGTACGGAATACCGTCTCCACGCCGTGGTGTAATCTATTTTCCACCACCACCTTACTTGGATGGGTATAATGGTGTAAATAATGACTATATATGACTATTGTAAAGTGATATTGATTCTGAAATAGTATACATACACTCCAATACAATTAAACAATCATGGGAACGATATCATCGCTCGTGCGTACGTACGGAATACCGTCTCCACGATGTAATGCGACTCGTTCTACATTATCTTCATTGCATAATGATTATATAAATGAATTGAATGAATAAAT
The DNA here is from genome assembly GCA_963277665.1 of Viscum album. Lineage (NCBI taxonomy): Eukaryota > Viridiplantae > Streptophyta > Magnoliopsida > Santalales > Viscaceae > Viscum > Viscum album. The sequence continues at coordinate 1,350,112,169 of OY728159.1, read as the reverse complement.
ATGATATATAGTACACTAATACCATTCTGGAAATTCGTTATCTATAACCTAAAAATAAGGATATGAATTTATTCGACAAAACACGCATAAGAACAAAAAGTAATAAACACCCGAATAAACAAGTAGTAATGAAATATTACTAATAAGAAGCTAAGAATATGATCATATATGATATCATAAAAATAATTATGATTCTTGAATAAGTCAATAACATTATTTAAATCATTATACAGGAGGTTCAGACATGTACAAAGCATATCGGACCTAAGGTAAGGGAAAATATCATAATCTCATTTTTATCCGAGATTGTTTATACTTGGGTATTTACTAGGGTGTATTTTATCATCCACATCCATGTTTCCTCAATATTTAATATTATTTCCATCCACCTACAATTGTTTAAATCCAATTTTACCCTTCAGTGAGTTTTTAGTAAAAGAAATGAAAGGAATCTTTTGTCGTTTTTCGTACGAGGTACTTTTTTTTACTTTTCCGACAAAAATACGAGAAGATTGTTTTTATAACTTATACGGCATGAATGTATTTTTAAAACATTATTTCCAAGAAGCATACTTTACAAGTTTTCAAGTTTATTTTTAATCAACTTCTTTTAGTTTAAAATTGTATGACTTGTTAAGAAAGGAAAATGTTTTTGAAGTAGAAAGGATATTTTCCTCAAAAATGGAGATCAAGAGTTTTATCAAAATTATTTTCCATATAAGATAATACAGGGTTATATTTCTATCCCTATTATTACATGGATTTTATTATGTTGTGATGGAAATATATTTATGTATTCCTTTATCTTATATGAATTGTTTTATGATGTCACGATGTTTAAGATTCCCATTTTTATTACATGGGTTATGCTATGATGTATGGTTTATGATTTTGTGGCACACATAAGAATGGTATCATTATGAGATGGGTGGGACCTATATCTCCCTCCAATTCATTGGGTAAAGATTTTATATCTCATGATATAGACATGGCTGGAATGGCAGGTTAAACCGGTTCAGTGAAACAGTACTGAAACGAGGAGTGAACTCGGTTCAAAAATGGAATTTTTCCACTAAGATAGTCTTAGAAATGAGTCTTGACTAATAATAAATGATTCTCTATGATTATGTGTGTATGCCACAAAGTTCCATGTTTTATGTTATGATTATTGGGATTACATTTCACTTCTATGATTTATCCCATGGTATGAAATTATGATTTCTTTTGCAGGTTAAGATTTCCAAAATGCTATGTTCATGATGTGATTGATTTTTCTTTTGTTTACCCTTACTGAGCATTTGAGCTCACCCTTTTATATGTTTTATTTCCCCAGGTCAGGAGGAAGGTTATTAAGTAGGATATTCCAAAAAGGGACTCTAGATATGATGAAATTAGTGGGAGGAAAAGTAGATGCTTTATGAACCAGTTGTTTATGTTTCCCAGTTTCTAAATACTCTATACCTATACGGTCTTTTCCTAGTTTTGTTATATTTTTTAATAAGTGTGCTTCAATTCTGAAGTAATAACAATGTTTGTAAAGTATGGGTCATTATAGTTGGTGTCAGAGGAAAGGTATAGTCAACCTTTGGAAACTAGGATGTGAAAGCCTTAAGAACCCTAAGGATAAGTCTAAGCATAGAAGACAATCTTAGTGTTTTAGAAATGGCCATGAATAACCTAGGATAAGACCTTAAGTGTGAAATTTTATTCTTGATTATGTGGTTTTCCAATTATAATTAGTGTTGCTCACACTATTCTTCTTGGTTTTAGTCAATGGCTGGAACCCAAAGGAACCGTGTTAATGCAGAATGCGACAGGAAATGCAATGATTGTCCCCTTGAGCAACCAAATGTTATGGGAGCTGGAATGAAAAATCTTGTAGCCATGATCACACAAATTTCTCAAGCTATGAATCATGCATGAATTCCAAATGAGCAAAGGAAGGGGCAACATTCTGTTGAATCCTTCATGAGGCAGCATCCACCTTCATTCAGTGGGTCTAGTGATCCATTAGTTTCTGAACAATGGATTAGTACTACTGAAAAGATATTTTCAGTTCTTCAATCTTCTAAGCATGATAAAGACATCTTAGCAGTGTATCATTTGGAAGGTGATGCTGATCAGTGGTGGAATCTTATCAAGAATATGAGGCAAAGAGATGAAATTGAGTCCATGGAATGGGACAAGTTCAAGAACTTATTTTTCAATAAGTACTTCCCTCGTATTCTCCAAACAAAGATGGAGAATGAGTTTCTTGAACTAAAGAAAAAGGATGATGAATCTATTGGTACCTATGAAGCAAATTTTACAAGACTTTCAAGGTACGCTTCTGGTATTATTATCCAACCTGAGAGTAAGATCGATCGATTCTTTAGTGGCTTAAAACCAAGTCTTCGAAGGGCGTTAGCCATAAGGGAATTCAATAGCTACGAGGAAATCGTTCGATGTGCTCTCATAGTAGAGATGGAGATTGGAGTAACCCATCAGTCATATGGGTTTCATAAGAAGAGGAAAATAGAATTCAAAGGAAAATCTAAAGAACACACTGAAAAGAAGATGAATTTTCCCTTATGCTCAAAGTGTGGAAAGAAACACGGAGGGAGTTGTCTTAAAGGGACAAGTAAATGTTTCAAATGTGGAAAAGAAGGTTATCGGGCATTTGAATGCCGCAATGATGGGAAGAAGATGTCTAATGATGCAAACAAAGGAAGGGATACACAGAATGAACCTACTACACATCAATGTTTCAAGTGCAAGGAGATGGGGCATTATGCCAATCAATGCCCAAATCCAAGGGTTGATGATGATGGTCGACGTCAACAAACTCTTAAGGCTAAAGACAAAGGTAAGTCACATGAAATTTCTATCAGCGATGTGGAGTACGATAATGATGTGATGAAAGGTACACTTACCATCCACTCTAAAGTAGCAAATGTTTTATTCGATTCTGGATCCACCCACTCCTTTACTTCTGAATAATTTTCTAAGGATATCACCGTATTACCTCAACAATTAGATGTTGAGTTAGCTGTGACAACCCCTAATGGCACAACAGTCACATCAAAAGTTTATAATTCTTCTCCGATTGAAGTTTGTGGGAAAGTGCTTCCTAAAAATCTTGTGATCCTTCCTATAGTGGAATTTTATGTGATTCTTGGCATGGATTGGATTTCTCTATATGGATATCATATCAATTTCCAAATAAGGGAAGTCACATTTCATATTCCAGATCAATCTATGATCATCTATCGATGCAAGGATGAACATAACCTTCCAGTGGAAATTTCTTCCATTTTATGGGTATTGATTCCACTAAATGAAGATAATTTATCTCAAATGGTTGGTGAGAAACTCACGATTAAGAATATGCCCATTGTATGGGAGTTTGATGATGTCTTTCCGAAGGAATTACTGGGTCTTCCACCAAATTGTGAAGTTGAGTTTTCAATAGAACTCGTACCAGGATCTTTTCCTATTTCAAAGAAACCTTATAGAATGGCCCCAATTGAGTTGTAGGAATTGAAGAAGCAACTCCAAGAGAATCTTGATAAGGGGTTCATACGCCCTAGTGCGTCACCTTGGGGAGCACATGTTTTGTTTGTTAAGAAGAAATATGGATCAATGAGACTCTGAATTGATTATCGAGAACTTAACAATATCCCTATCAATAACAAATATCCTCTCCCACACATTGATGACTTATTTGACCAACTACGTGGATCTCAATACTTTTCCAAGATTGATCTTCATTTAGGGTATCATCAATTAAGAGTCAAAAGGGAGGATATAACGAAGACGACTTTGTGTACAAGGTATGGACACTATGAATTTATAGTGATGCCATTTGGTCTTACTAATTCCCCTGCTATCTTCATGGATATGATGAATAGAGTCTTTAAAGACTATCTTGATCAGTTTGTGGTAGTCTTTATAGACGATATTATTTTCTATTCAAAGAGTAAGAAAGAACATGAAGATCACTTGATAATTATATTGAAGACCCTGAGAAAAGAGAAGATTTATGCCAAATTTACCAAGTGTGAATTTTGGCTTCAAAAAGTTTCATTTTTGGGTCACATAATCTCAAAATAGGGGATATATATGGATCCAGCAAAAGCAGAGGTTATCGAAAGATAGTTGATACCAACAACAATGACTGAGATCCAAAGTTTTCTTGGTTTGGCTGGATATTATCGACATTTTTTGAAATATTTTTCACGAATATCTAATCCACTCACCAAGTTGACTCGGAAAGGAGTTAAGTTTGTTTTGACGGAGGAATGTGAAGAGAATTTCAAGGAGTTGAAATGAAGGTTATCTAGTGAACCTGTGCTCACACTGCCTTGTAGTGGGGAAAGGTTTGTGATCTACAGTGATGCATCCAAGAAGGGTATGGGGTGTGTTCTTATGCAAAATGATATGGTGATAGCTTATGCCTCACGACAGTTGAAAATACATGAGCAAAATTACCCAACTCATGATTTGGAGTTAGTTGCGGTAATCTTTGCATTAAAGATTTGGAGGCATTATCTTTATGGATAATGGTGTGACATTTATAATAATAATAAAAGTTTAAAGTATATTTTCACACAAAAGGATCCGAATATGCACCAAAGAAGATGGTTGAAGCTGATTAAGGATTATGACTGCTCAATCCATTACCACCCTGGGAAAGAAAACAAGGTGGAAGATTCATTAAGTCGACAAGACCATGCCAGTTTATCCATGATTTGGATCACAAAAGATCCAATATTTATGGATTTACAAAGGATGGATCTTGGAATTATAATGAAAGGGGAAAAATTGTATCTTTCTAAAATGAATGTTCAACCATCTATACATGTGAAGATTAAAGAGGCACATAAAGAAGATGTAGAGTTACAAAAGAAGGTGAGAAATGTTCCTGAATTCAACCTTTATTGTGATGAGATAATAAAGTTCAGGAATCGGGTTTGTGTTCCTACCATCCCCAAATTAATGAAGGAGCTGCTGGATGAGGCTCATAGTTCTTCATTTTCTATTCATCCTGGAAGCATGAAGATGTATAGGGACATGAAAGAGTACTTCTGGTGGGATGACATGAAAAGAGATGTTGCTGAATATGTCTCTCGATGATTGGTTTGTCAGCAAGTTAAAGCTGAGAGAAAGAAGTCTAAGGGGATGTTACAACCATTACCCATACCCGAATGGAAATGGGAAAACATCACTATGGACTTTTTCACCAGAATTCCTAAAACATCCAAAGACAATAATGCTATCTGGGTCATAGTTGATCGTCTTACAAAGTCTGCACACTTCATCGCTATTAGAGAGGATTTCTCACTGGATCAGCTTGAAAGAATATATGTAAAGGAAGTGGTAATATTGCATGGAGTACCACTTTCTATTATATCTGATCGGGATCCGAGGTTTACCTCAAAGTTCAGGCGAAGTCTTCAGCATACTCTGGATACAGATTTATGTTTCAGTACTTCTTATCATCCTCAGACAGACGGTCAGTCTGAGAGAACAATTCAAACTCTAGAAGATATGTTGAGATCTTGCTCTATGGATTTCAAAGGTAGTTGGGACCAACACCTACCTTTGGTGGAATTTTATTATAATAATATCTTTCACTCCAGTATTCAGATGGCTCCTTATGAAGCTCTCTATGGAAAGAAATGCAGGACTCCAACTTGCTGGGATGAAGTTGGGGAAAGAAAGCTATTAGGACCTAATCTCGTTGATGAAATGACAGAAAAGGTTAGATCTATTCAACAACACATAAGAGCAGCTCAGAGTCGATAGAAAATTTATACCGACAACCGAAGAAAAAACCTAGAGTTTGAAGTGGGTGATAAAGTGTTCTTACAAATATCTCCCTGGAAGAGGGTCATGAGATTTGGAAAGAAGGGGAAGTTGAGCCCTAGATATATTGGTCCTTTTGAAATACTGGATCGTGTTGGGAAGGTAGCTTACCGATTTGCACTTCCACCGAATCTCTCTCAAGTTCACGATGTGTTCCATGTATCTCTCCTGATAAAGTAAATACCTGATCCTTCACATGTACTCAGCTCAGAAGTTGCACCGCTGGAGCATGATCTTTCTTATGAAGAACAACAAACAGAGATTCTGGATCGTAGCAAAAAAGTCCTATGAAACTAGACCACTCGATTGGTGAAAGTTTTATGGAGGAACAACCAATTAGAAAAAGCTACATGGGAGCTTGAGGATATGATGAGGGAGATGTATCCTCATCTGTTTGTTACAAAGTGACGAATTTTGAGGGCGAAATTCATTTTAAGGGGGGTAGAATGTAACACCCGAGACTTTTATGTTATATAAATAATTAAAGGAATCTTTTTCTACACACAACACATTATTGGCTTGCTTTACACAAAATCGCGACCTTCCTCGATAGCTTGCGTCGTACGCAATACCGAGTTTCACTAAACAACGATATACTATTAAAATATTATTAAAACTAGCCATTATGAATAGTAATAACCCCTTTTTGAAATTTTATAAATTTTATTTTTCAAAATGGACTTCATTTTTGGATTTGGAATATCTAAATTAGCCTAGGGTGAAATTTTGGTATTTTTCTGAAAACTTTCAATTTTTTGATGAATAGTGAAACCACTAAGTGGTAGTTAAAAAACTGATTTTTTCATAAAACTTAATTTTACCGCTTCTGTGAGTGGAATTTCAAAAATCCGAGAGACACGGTTGATGTCATTAAGTAAAATGTGGTTCAATGAGATGAAAATAATTTTTGGTGAATAGTAACTTTTTACTTTTATTTACCACGGTTAAAAGTAAATAGGGTAATTAAGGGTAAAAATGATATTATTATTACCCTAACACATGTCCTAATTCTATTGGATAAGTTTAATTTCTACCAAAAACAACCTTAGGAATTAAAATTTGACCATTTAGGCCCACTTGGATTAGATTAGGACATTTATTATTAATTTATTTAAAGAAGGGTTAAAATAGTTAAAATCAAAGTTTAATAAGAAAATAATTTTTAATATAGGGTTATACATAAGATAAATTCTACTATAAATATTAATTAGAAAATTAAAACTATTTACTACATAATTATATTTTATTTGTAATTTTTAGACTTTAAATAAGATAATTTATTTATGACACAAAGATGATGCAGTAATTATCTTATTAATGAAATATTGACACAATTGATGCTATAAATAGCCAAATAAATGTAATTTGAGACTTTTTATGAATTACAATAATTTTCTAGGTTACTATTACATGTTATTATTGATTTAGTTAACGTTTTTCGAACTAATCATTCTGTTATGATTTTCACAAAAATCAATTACTAAATAGTGTCAAAATTGACATAAAATAGTTTTTAAAAAAAATATTATATTATTAATTGTTATTTTATTCCTAAAAATCTAAGGTTCGGCCAAATGAATTAGATAAGGTTATATATATTAATAATAAACAACTTGGGGTTCTTTTGGCTTGTTATAGTGTGTTTATTAACCTTATAGTATAAGAACACAAGAAGACACGGTAAAAGTAAAATTATTTAACTTAATGATAAATCTAAATGATAAGGTTAAAATAGGAACCTAATCCTATCTAAATTCTATTTGATGAGAGTATTTCGACCCATACCCACCTTATCTTATAAATAAATCAATTTGGAGCTATTTAAAACCGAACTTGACTTTATAATAAAATAATATATTTAGTTTTTCCAAAGAAGCCCCTCTCCTCCCTTATAAAAGGGAACCTCCTACCACTCTTCCTCACACCACCTTGAGCCTTAAATCTTGGAAAAACCCTGACAATTTCTCCTCTCCACTTCCCTAGAGACATTCTAGAGGTCCTGGTCTTCTTCAAAGACCAATTTTAGTGCCCTAAAAGGAGGTCTCAAAGAGGCGTTTCAAAGAAGAGGTAATGTCTGTTACCAATTCATTCAACTTTATTTCTTCTTCCACTTCTTCTTATTTAGTTGTTTCATTATGAAGTAAATAAAATAAGTATCACTCATATACTGATATGTTATTATAATTATGAAACAACCCTATTTCACCATCTATCCATCCTACGGAAAACAAAATCACCGCGCGTGCGTACATACGGAATACCGTCTCCACACAGTGGTGTAATCTATTTTCCACCACCAACTTACTTGGATGGGTATAATGGTGTAAATAATGACTATATGTGACTATTTTAAAGTGATATTTATTCTTAAATAGTATACATACACTCCAATACAATTACACGATCATGGGAACGATATCATCGCTCGTGCGTACGTACGGAATATCGTCTCCACGATGTGATGAGACTCGTTCTACATGATCTTCATTGCATAATGATTATATAAATGAATTGAATGAATAAATATTATATATATTAAACTAATAACATTCTGGAAATGTGGTATCTATAACCTAAAAAGAAGGATAATAATTTATTCGACAAAACACGCATAAGAACAAAAAGTAATAAACACCCGAATAAACAAGTAGTAATGAAATATTAATAATAAGAAGCTAAGAATATGATCATATATGATATCATAAAAATAAGTATGATTCTAGAATAAGTCAATAACATTATTTAAATCATTATACAGGAGGTTCGGACACGTACAAAGCATATCAGACCTAAGGTAAGGGAAAATATCACAATCAGATTTTTATCCGAGATTGTTTATAATTTGGTATTTACTGGGGTGTATTTTATCATCCACATCCATGTTTCCTCAATATGTAATATTATTTCCATCCACCTACAATTGTTTAAATCCAATTTTACCCTTCGGTGAGTTTTTAGTAAAAGATATGAAAGGAATCTTTTGTCGTTTTTCGTACGAGGTACTTTTTTTTACTTCTCCAACAAAAGTACGAGAAGAATGTTTTTTTAACTTATACGACATGAATGGATTTTTAAAACATTATTTCCAGGAAGCTTCCTTTACAAGTTTTCAAGTTTATTTTTAATCAACTTCTTTTAGTTTAAAATTGCATGACATGTTAAGAAAGGAAAATGTTTTTGAAGTAGAAAGGATATTTTCCTCAAGAATGGAGATCAAGAGTTTTATCAAAATTATTTTCCATCTAAGATAATATAGGGTTATATTTCTATCCCTATTATTACATGTATTTGATTATGTTGTGATGGAAATATTTTTATGTATTCCTTTATCTTATATGAATTGTTTTATGATGTCATGATGTTTAAGATTCCCATTTTTATTACATGGGTTATGCTATGATGTATGGTTTATGATTTTGTGGCACACATAAGAATGGTATCATTATGATATGTGTGGTACCTATATCTCCCTACAATTCATTGGGTAAAGATTTTATATCTCATGAGATAGACATGGCTGGAACGGCAGGTTAAATCGGTTCAGTGAAACATGTCTGAAACGAGGAGTGAACTCGGTTCAGAAATGGACTTTGTCCACTAAGATAGTCTTGGCAATGAGTCTTGACTAATAATAAATGATTCTATATGATTATGTGTGTATTCCACAAAGTTCAATGTTTTATGTTATCATTATTGGGATTACATTTCACTTCTATGATTTATCCCATGGTATGAAATTATGATTTCTTTTTCAGGTTAAGATTTCCAAAATGTTATGTTCATGATGTGATTGATTTTTATTTTGTTTACCCTTACTGAGCATTTGAGCTCCCCCTTTTGTATGTTTTATTTCCCCAGGTCAGGAAGAAGGTTTTTAAGTAGGATATTCCAAAAAGGGACTCTATATATGATGAAATAAGTGGGAGGCAAAGTAGATGCTTTATGAACCAGTTGTTTATGTTTCCCAGTTTCTAAAGACTCTATACCTATACGGTCCTTTCCTGGTTTTGTTATATTTTGTAATAAGTGTGCTTCAATTCTGAAGTAATAACAATGTATGTAAAGTATGGGTCGTTATAATTCATTAGATATCCATGGATAATAATGAAATTAAAAAACATCACATGGATATCAATAACAGGATATTTAGTGAAGAAATTTATAATGATATAAAAAAATTCCATATAATAAGCCAATACATCCTGATATTACGATCAAGGAAATATATTGCTCTGTATATGAATACACCAAAATACCCTATCTATATTTTATCATGAGGCATATTGATTCATTGAGAGGATATATAATGTTGGCCCCAAAAATCACTTGTTTAAGTCCGCATTCATCGTATGACAAAATGGATAAACATGGCATAATTATCATGGAAAATAATCATATATATTGGAATAACAACATATAGAATTCCAATAATTTTCACCAAATTAATAAAATGTATAACACTATCAGAACTCATATATAGAAATAATTTTGATGGTAAAACAATACATAGTCAACTTTCTTGAGTAGTTAGTAAACATCTATTTCATAATAACATATATTTTAATTTTCAATGGTTACCTAATAAAAAAATTGAATAGATTTCTATGTTAGAGTCCCTCAAGATAAAACTGTATGGAGTAATTTTATATGGTTATTTTAATAATTTCCCCAATAAATCAGCATATAGAATCTTGGTGAATGCCCTTCAATCAATGTAATGGAAAAATATTATTTATAAAGAGAAATATTTTTTCATGTTTTTTTGTGGTATATTACCAAAAAAAATTATACAATACCAAATTATATAATTACTGTATATAATTTATCAACCTTATATGAAATAAATTCAAGAGAATGATCATAACTCAATGAATGGATGTTCAGGAATAAAAAATACCTACTAATGGAGAAATAAACGAATCAATAGCTATTGAAATAATGAAGAATTTATTTTTCTTGTGTATCCTATAAAATATAATGATTATTGTAAAAATATATCCACAGATAGTAAATAATCCATAAAAAGAAAACATGGTGAAAAATAACAGGTATCAAGGATCTAAAGTTTGATATAGAAACCCCATACAAATGGATTATCACTTTGTTTCTGATGGAAACAAGGTCACCTGATGGTCGATTCTAGGGGATTAAATTGCATGAAATCATTAACAACAAGATCACTAGTTATGAATGGTTTCCAATGGGGGTTTTTCATAGAACCAAATACACCCAACGACTCTATATCCATAAGGGAACTTCTTTTTAAAGGCAGATTCTCATTGAGGAAGTTTGGACAATGATGCTTAAGAACTCACATTAGTTAAGAGGCTGGGAGTTTGGGCTCATCAAACCCTTTGGGGGGAGGGAATTATTTCCTAATTTGGTACCCTCTTATATATTTAAGATATGTTTGAAAATATACCATTAATTTCAAAGTATGATGTGGGTCACCCTATAATTAACAATCAATTATTATCATGTATAGAATTTAGAATCATCTATGTGTATCTGTGATTCCTCATAAATGGATATATTAGTATGTATCAAAGGTTATCCTTTAATGGTATCCTATTATGTGATGATTAGATATTCTTTGGTATTTATTATGATGATGCTGGTTTGCATCCCCATAATGGGGTGCTCTAGAGTGTATTGTCATCCCTAGAGACAAGATTTGTTTTGATGTTGGGATAGGACCCATGATATGGGATTCCTATGTATCCTTGAGAATGGTATCATAACCCACATAGTTCAATTCCACTTAATGAGGCACACCATACCATTAAGGTCATGTGATAATAACTAAACCATGTAGTTTAGCATCACGTGGAAAGGACATCTAGTCAAAGGTGCCTAGTCAATTTTTTGTGTGGGACTTATGGTAAAGTGTCCCATGGAACATGGAAGGGATATGGACTCCCAGGTGGAATAAGACTATCTAAAATGTGACCCAAATAGAATTATATTTGGTTTGGGGTGTTGGGTTTGGACCTCAAGGAGGCTTTCTAAATATCCCATTTGGATAGGAATTAGAGCCCATGATGTTTGGTTGTGAGGACCCAAACCTAAGGAGCCCCTTTGATGATATTTCTCATAGGGGAGTATAACCCTTTGAGAGGATTATGATGGGATCAATCCTAAAATATATTCCATTTCATAGATTGGTTGGGTCTTATTCATGAAATGTATGACCTGTGTAAGTTTTCCCGAGGGATGTCTCGACTCATTGTACTTTAGAGGATTGTTCAGGGATTACACTTAACGAGAAGGCATGTGGATGAGTATGGGGATTTGATTGGGGATTATTCTTGTAGATAAGTCACTTTTACTGGTTTTTGGGGATTACTACTAAGGAGGATGACATGGTGAATGGGTTTATTATGCGGGATTACATATAAAAAGGATTCCCATGGGTTGTTTTGATTGGGGATTACTTCTGAGGAGGATGCCTAGGTGAATATGGGTTATTATTGGGGAATACTCATGAGAAGGAAGCCCATGGGTTGTTCTAATTGGGGCTTACTCTAGAGGAGGTTTCTAAAAAGGTTTGAGATCATGTGAATTCCAATAATTCCATCAACCTCTAAGCCCACATGATTCATACTCAGTGTGAGAAACAAGAGGAAACAGAAGATCCAAAAACCACACAATCTGCTTTTCCCTGAGGTTGGATAAATGGCCTTCAGGACCCATGCCTATGGAGTTACTCTGAAGGTAGGCAAGAGGAATATATATAAGAATATTCTCTACCAAATAATTCATCTTATCATGTTGATGATGTGATCATGTCTACCCTATAAACCCACATGATTAATGATTAGTTGTAAATGAATGTGAGAAAGAGGAATCAAAAGATCCAGAAAACCACATGATCCACCTTGTAGTGGAGAAATGGGATGGGGTGATGGGAGAAAAAAATGGGTCATGGATGCACATGTTACCTCTCTCATTTTGTATCTTGGATAGTCACATCAGACTACCCATCTGAACACAACCCTCAAGGGACAAACAAGCGAAAGAATGAAATCTATCACAATAAAATATAGAGGGTTACTCCACGAGGGATTCCTTAAAATTGGTTCGGAAGTAGGAGAGTAGGATATCATTTATTATAGAAGGAAAATTCAATATTGATTATCACCCTACATTATTTAAATTGAAGGATCTAGGTCTTAGAGACAATTAAGGAAGAAAATGGTTCTAACCCTAGTACCCAAAACGAGAAACTCCCTGACACCATCCCTTGGTTCTGAGTCCTTGTGATGGTATGAATTCATTCTCACATTCACCCCGAGGACCCTAACCATCAGTTATTACAAGTTAAGGAAACCTATGACTGTAGGAATTCATACCAAAATGGGAGATACACTAATGATCCACCTTCCATGGTTTTTCAAGTCCATCGGATTTGGTGGAGGTTTTAACTTGGTCCCTTTTATACAAGGGATACAAACGGAAAGATTCACTACCATTGGTGGTTTTGAAGAGGGTCCTGAGAAGTGTCTCATGTAGGTTGTGGGATGGGTGAGCCAAAGGGGTATCGTGCAGGTTATAGGATGGGTGAGATAATGGGGGATCATGTAGGGTATATGCTGGGAGAGCCTGGGAGTTCTTCATGCAGGTAGGCTTGCGTGGGATGATGGTACTTTGGGAGATGAACAACCTAGGATATAAAACATGGGATATACTATTCTTAAGACTTAATGGGTGTCTATAGGTGTTTCCAAAAGTGCCGTACTTAGGTCACTGGTTAGAATATTGGACCTTGTGATAGGGATATTAAACCAAGGGTGAGAGGGTGCCTCACATAGGTGTTTTGTATTTTAAAAACAAGGAGGAATTGGGTTCTACATCCTCCCCTTAATTCTCTCTTATTCAGGTATTAGAGGGATACTTAGAAGTCTTCATAGGGAATGGGTGAAAAACTAGGGATATTAGAGAATCGATGGTTCTTTGGGAATTTCATTCGTAAAAATGAAGATCTCCATGGTTCTATTTATATTAAAACGTGTGACCATGTGTGAAGGTGGATGCTCACATAGGCGTGTCGCACATGATGATTTTTAGGCCCATCATGCAGGCTGATGTGCAGGTACCCTACATGATAAAAATGATTTGAGGTACCTTCATGGAAGGTCTTTGTCGAATGAGTGTAGACTTTAGCCTTTTTTATTGTCTTCTTTTATTCTCTCTAATGTATTTTACCTTAACACATTTTCATCCTTGTGAAAAAAATGGAGTGTCTAACCCTCCCCTCAAGATTGGATCTGATCGAAAGAAGAGAGTCTAATTCTGAGGTTAATGGATTAAAATGGTTAAAGGATTATAGAGGTCATCTATGTAAGTCATCTATTCTGGTCATCCAACTAGGTTATCCATATAGGTGGGGATCACATGCAGGATATGAAGAGGGGTGTCCTTACCAATAAATAGGGCCACTACTTCAGTGGTCAGTCTTCACACCTCAATATCCATATTCTCTCTACACTTGTATTCTGAACATACCTTTTTCTTAATATTCTCCTCAAAAGCACAACTCATGCAGAGAAGGTATGAACCTAGATGCATTATAATTATACATGGGCAAGTTATTTTCATGGGGCCTCTTAGGAGAGGGACCTGCGCGAGATCACTTTCATGGGTATCCTATGTGAGTTCATGTCTTTTACAAATTCCTTCATTTATGTAACTTTTTTGGAATGGATTTATTCTTAACAGAATCTTGGTACTTATTTTTTAGTTCAATGGACACTCGTTCTACTATAGTTTTTTATAGAAAATCTAATAATCTCATTGATGATATGGTAAAAGTTGTAGGGCGCGACTACATTGACACTTGTGATACTTCTCTACCTGATCTGGTGGGTAATCTGAAAATGTATCTTTGTGACTACCCTATGATTAATTATCTACCACTTTATAGTCATGGACAAATAAATGAGGTCCTAATACCATAATTGAATAATTAAACTTTTCTTTATTGGTTTCAAGAATATAGAAACTTCACCACTACCAACACTTCATGCATGGGTGCATATATTAATGTTGGGAAATTATCCACGAATTTCATCATGCATCATAGAAAATGTGCTCTGAATTTGAATCTACACAAGCCTGAATTAAAGTCTCACTATTACTAATCTATCTTTCGCGACTCCCAAACAGACCAGTCGAAGGGTTGCAAGGAGTACTTGGAATTTTATCTGGGAGGGGGTGTTAGGCCCGAGTGAATGTGGACATACTTGGTGCGCCAGAATTATTCGGAATTAAAAATGGGGATGAAAGATATACAAATCAATGAGGCTATTTGGAAAGGGAAAACTTATGTATACAAGAAAGGTAAATTAATCCTCGAGATGTTAAGATAATGGAGTCTGTAGATAAAATATTTCAACCTGATGCATGGAGAAGTTGGTATCACCTTGTGGGAAGTACGAAATATCTCTAGGGATCCAATCCTTGGATATATGTATGATGAGTTATTCCCTACAAGGGATATTTGGGATGACTTTTACATGATTCCATCTTTGCTGCACGATCTGTTGAAGAGAGATTGAGACATTAGGAAGGAAGACCCCCACCTGAGGGGGGATGTCCTTCTCGAAGCATGGATGAGTACCTTCTTAGAGATGATAGAGAAAGGTCCCACTTGAAAACTTCTAATAGGGTGTCCTAATATGGAAAAGTGAGTCACTCTTAGTACATTACAGTCGTCTTTGGAAAAGGGGGAGTACAAAAAATAGGGGTACAATCCCAAGTCCAGTGTAACTATACAGACATGTCTCACAGGATTTTTATCCATGTGGTGATGCTTCTACCATCTACCTATCCAGGATTAAAATAGATCAATGAGGTAAAGAGCATTTTTCATGGTGTCAATGCTAGCATAGAAGAAGCATGCTAGGTTGGAAATCCTTATCCTAGCAAAAATTATCTATTGCATGTTGAATATTCATATTGGGAAGGCCCCATTCAGAATTATAGGACTCTTATAGGTATTTGTGGGGATGGTTTGCAACCAAATTTAGATCCAACCCCATGTTGATTGGGTTCAAGATTTATGGGGGTCGGTTTTGACCATTTTTTCATGCTGTTTTTGGTATTCATACCTTGTTCCTGAATCCTAGTGAAACCATAAAAACTATGATCTTGTTCAAGGAGTCTAATTTTTTCCCATATGGGGACCAACTTATTGGGAGATTTACTGATAACAGAAAGGTTGGCGACATGATAAGATCATACATTATTTCTTTTTAGGGATCATGTGCTGGTGAACCACGTTTATTTTGAGACTATATATGAGGCCTATGATCCAAATAGGTTTTCATAAAAATTCATGTTCCTACAAAAAACAAATGTATCTCCTCCAGTACATGTCTAGTCAGAAAAGAACCCCATGGTAGCCCAAAAAGTTATGGATGGTCATACTGATGGAGTTAACTAGAGAATTAATCAAACTACCTCCAACTGATGTGTCCACTAGATTAACGTCTTAGTATGATGAGACCGGGATCGTATCATATCCTAAGGGAGTTTTGGGAGAAGCTATCCTTTGAGTGGGCACTAGAATGACTACCATACATGGAAAGTGAGGTTGAAAGGACCCTCCTCCTACAAAAGGTGTTTCTCCCCCAATAGGATGATTCACCCCTTTGGAGGGGGATGATTATGAGGTATTATGTTTTCCCAAATGACCTCATGAAAGGTTCAACATGCCATCCATAATCAAATTGGCTATTCCAACTATGGATGAGCCTAGATATTTCATTTGTCACCATCAACAGGAGACCTAGATTCCATTTTTATATTCTTGTTGTGACGAAGAGGGTGGGGAATCCTATGAAATCTAAGATTATAAAATTGGATTTACAACACACCAGGACAAACTTTTAATATGTGGGACCAAAGGAAATATTATTTTGGAAAGAAATGGCTTCTAGTGATGAAGTTATATGGTCACTTCTTCATGCTAGGATATAGATTCCAGACATCAATGATTCCCAAGCCCCACCCAATATTCATTTTGAGTAAAATCTTATTGAGGTGGGGATTCAATCTGGGAACTAGATATTCTTATTTATATAGTTAGAAACCAGATCTCTTCCGAAATATGGGTGGAGAACATATCAAGATGGGGTGGTACTAAAGGTTTCTGCACCTATATTCTGAGGAATGGATTCACTATGTCAATCTTGTGGATGTAAGATCTATTTTCCTCATATCATATTTTGTTCTTATAATCTTTTATCTTGATGTAGGTTCTATTTCTAAGGGAAGATTCATATTTTTTAGCAAGACATTGGAAATTATCTGATATTTCATCGCTGAAATATGGCCTGGATGGTAGCCCCTCAAAACTAATGAATCATCCCCCAATCAGGAGAGCTATCCTTAGGATAACAAGAAATAGATGTTGAGATATAAAGAGAATCTCTATTTCCACCTATAATACCAATTTTGATGGGTCGAGTGCTAGACTTCCTCATTAAAGAAGAAATAATGATATAGAATAAAATATTTGGCTATGTGTCTCGTTAGTGATTATAAGTCACCATGGTATCATTAATCTATGATTTATCACAAACAAGTGTTCAACCCTATATGTGGTTATATAATATTCTTTCATCTCCTCTCTCAAGGGTATTTTAAACTATCCCCCAAGAACCGAGGATGAAATTCTGGTCTAAAGGCGGATTCCCACCGGTGAGTCGTCTCCCTTGAAAGAAGAAGTTTCAAGGGTTGAGGATACATTATCTAATCATTTCACTGCTTCTATCCCTACTCCTGTCACTATATAGATGGCAGGGGATTCTTGTAATGTTAAATATACATCATAATGAATCATCTTATGACTGCTGAATTTTATCCTTATAAATTTCAGGTTGATCTCATAGACTAGAAGACCCTGTAACGACTGATTCTAACCCTACGACTATCACTGAGGATGTAGTTTGAGGTCTCAAGAAGTCGAAATAGGGTGTTTTACTGATTCCTAAGCCAAATATTTTGGGTGTCCCCACGGATGAGACTACCTTGAGGCTTATGAAATCAACACATGCTAGAGAAATCATGTAATGAACATTTATGAAATACTATAATATATTCATCTTCCCACTACAGTAGATAATTTTTAGGAACCTAATATGGAATTAAATGGACACGAGTCTTTATTTTTGTGCATAAAATTTTTATGGATGATGTTTTGATCATGACTGGTCAAATTATGTAGGTCCACCTACAAAAAATGTTATAGAAGTGGTGCATGAATAAGAAATTAATGTCCATGCTAATCTTTCTATTGAGGTGGGACAGCTCAGGTGGATTATGAAATGAGGATTCTTCCTGAGAATCCTTTGGAAAACTCTTGGTAGACCATAGAGAGTGCCCATCATCACGAGGATTCAGATCAAACTAATGAGTTTGGGGATACTAGGGAATAATCCACCCATGCCACTGAATCCTTATGGGTGAGTGTTACCCAATACTTTAATCACATCTCATTTATTTCATCTTTTATCCTTTTTAGGATAATGGTGATTTCAATCCATTGTCCTACACCATCAACTTTGATGGCCAAGTCTGAGGGTGGAGCCTCTACACCAATTCAGCTGATACCAAAAGGTGAGGCCACAAATATCCTAGAGGGAGAGGGTAATGGTACCTCATTTAGCACTCTAATCCCAGAATAAATTTCTCCTCATGAGCATATATCTGATCCAGAAATGGATATATAGAATTCCCATTTCATCACATGTCATGTTGCTTGGTGGGAAATTTAGAAAATAATATCTGAATCACCACTTAAAGCCTTACTTTTGTGGTTCTATCAATAACCATTACTATTTTTTAATTCAAGGATACGTAAGTTTTTATTACCACCTAATTCATGATTCCCTAAAGGATATAATCCGAAAACGGGATAGAGAACATGGGATTCAACCAGACCTCAAAAAGGAAAAGTTTTTTATCAACACTAATGCCCTATGAGCTGCATTATCTGAGGATAAGGACAACCATGATAAGAGGCTAGTGGAATTTAAAGAATGGATCAATGAGATGAAAATTCAAATATCACACCTTCAACATGAACTAGATTTCTTTTAGGGGGAGCTCATATAACTTAACCATTCCCAAGAAGGAGCCTGAACCAAAGGATCAATTACTATTACACAGTGATAGAAGAACTTCATCAGGCTAAGGAGATCGAAGCTATTCAATTGGATGGGCTTATTGAAGCTTCTAAGGGGATTAGGGAGTCTTTTTGACACACGAATAGTTATGTTGATGGTATTTTTAAAAGTTTTAAAGAGAGACTCCATTTTTTGGATTCTCCCCCAATTTGGTTTTTTCTCATGAATGAAATGAATTTTGTTTCCAATTATCTATGTTTTAATCCTTGTTTTTTTTCAATCATAACATAACTTTGAAACTAATATTCATAGAAAAATATATTTACATTAGTTAATCATTCCCACAGTGATAGGGATGGGGAGACACCCTAACTTTTACCTAATCCATGGGGCATAGCGAGCATAGTTTCACTATTTATAGGGTTTTATAGAAAATAATAAAAACATTATGTCTCTAATTTCCCCACCTTTATATTTTTCTAAGTCCAATATCAGTACTTAGTATGGAAGAATTTGAATTTTCTTACACATCCCTTTTCTTTACTTCATCTGAAATAATTTTGTGCCTATTAATTTTCACTGCTCAATTTTTTTCCTAAACCATAAGGGGTGGAGATCTCGAGAGATGTGACTATAATTTTTTCCAAAATTCCATTTTTTCATTTTCAATCTAGCGAGAAATTTATTTTTTTTATTTATAGTTTAATTTCATGAAATTCGGACAAGTGAGACTGGTGTTTTAGATCGAATATCTTTGACCATGATTTTTGGGATGACATACCAAACAGTGATGGTTGGCTAAGAATGTTCCAACATTCTTCATATTCCTGATGGGGAAATTTGATACATGATTTTTTGTTCCTAAATATATAGCATGATATTCAATAATATATTTGGTCTATCATAAGGATGAAGTTTCCATTGGTATAAAATACCCTTTTCTGGGATAACTTATGCAAAGCCAACTGGGGTGTGTTGCAGCATAGTCAATAGTGTCATCCTTTGGCTAAAAATCAATTTTTATGTTACTTTATGTGTATTTGACTAGGTTGTGTTACATCATAGTCAATAAAGGAGTTCTCAAGAGTTCTAACTTCTTATTGATGATGGATGAAATAATTTTTGGAAGTTATGGATTTCTCAATACCACTATGGGTGGTTTTTTCAATGGAATATGTTTGAGAATTAAGAGATCATTTTTTTGGCATTATCCATGAATATGAAACCACTTATACACTAATTTGTATTGTTTCAAGAGGGGTACATTTTTTAGATGACCAGTTCTAGGGAGATGAAGGCACATTCTATAAAAATTTTGAAACATTGTGCAGTTTACTATTGAGCAACTAAGACATTGACCATGTAGTTTGACATCTTACATTGAGGTCGTTGTTGTAAATTTTAACGTCTTTTGATTAGGATGTTATTCTATATAGTTTTATATAATACATAAAGTAAATTATTCAATATAGTTTAAATTCATAAGGAAATCAAATTATGGGTCCATAATTTAAGTTCTTTAGCTTTGACCGAAAGGTTAATGGTTTCACATTTCATGGTAATTTACCTGAGAATGTGCTATCACTTTCCGGTATAAGGGGTTGGATGTTGAAATATGTAATATGGGGATCTACATATATGAAGAGTGGTACGGGAGAGGGATTATGGGAATATAGGAGGTCTATCTTGAGGATGAATTTACCACTTGTTGAAAACCCCATTTTGTGGGATACTTTATGAAAATACAACTGGGGTGTGTTATAACATAGTAAATAGTGGCATCCTTTATCTTAAAAACCTATTTTATGGATTAATTTATGAAAATACATATGGGGTGTGCTACAACATAGTTAGGCAAAGAACTTATTAGGAATTCTGTCATTCTATTTCTGTTGGTTGTGGGACATTTAAAGAGATTTGTATTTACCTAGATATAGAGTCTTGTTTTGTGGAAGAAAATTATCTAAACATGGGAGGATCATTTAAAGTAAAAATTACCAAATAATTGGGATAATAAGTTCCCTACGCAGGTCTAACCCAAGAAAAAGAAATATGTTTCATATAGTTTTGGGTCATGTGCCTAAGACCATATCATTATAGAAATGACAGGCGATATGTGTCCTATCAGACCAAGGTTATTCCGTTATGCTTCAAACATAAGGAGGAGATTGTAAACCATGTACTTGGATGTTCTTAGATTGTGATAATGTATGTGGGAAAAATATGAGACAAATGAACATGAACTGATTCAAATCACAGGTTCCAACTTGATTTCATTAATGCTTATGAAGATAGAACAAGATTCTCCAAATGAAAAGGTTACCACTGGTTGAAAACCCCATTTTAGGATACTTTATGAAAATACATTTGGGTAATGTTATATAAGAATTAAATAATGTAATACTTTGTATGATAAACCTTTTTTATGATATACTTTATGAAAATCCATATGGGGCATGTTATAACAAAGTCAGGCCAGCGAGTCCTCAGTTATCATACATTCTATCACTGGAAGCTGAAGAAAGATTATGAAGATTCAATAATTTTAATGATTATGAGTATGAAGTGTGGATAGGATATGTTTGATCACAAAATAAGTGTATGGGATGATATTTTTCATGAAATGTGGAGTTACTTTCATATATTTGACATGAGGCCTTGGTGTGACTACGTATCTCAGTGAAATTTGAATAAAGACACACATAGTTACCATGACACCATGAAATTTAAAGTCATGCTATGATGAAATTATTCATGTAGTTTAAATTCATAAGGTAAGGAATTTGTGTGAATCAACGTGAAAAATAATAATATTGTGGCTGGACTAGGGTATAGGACCCGATCGTCACTAAATATCTTTTTGGAGAAAGTATCAATACACACATAGTTCTATAAATGATTCTCTATACTGATTGAATTCATGTATGGATAAAACATAGTTTTTTTACCAGCTCACCCAGGGTGTGAGACACCATATTTAATCCTCTTATATAGATCTGACTCATACATGGGAGAATGGGGGAACTTCTCATAATATGTGGAAATTGGGTCCAGGATTGGAGATCTAGATGCCACTAAGTATCTCATAGGAATGAGAATGAATCCAGACATAGTTATTTTAGAAATTATGAATTTTATTATCATGTGATGTATACATGTGGTTTTCCTATTAATTTATTATAGCTCATACCATGATATCCCCAATGTGAATTGATGTTACTTACTCATGCAGGGAACTCTTTTACCAAAATTCATAATCTCATGTGATCAATGATCGGTGTGAGAAAAAATAGGGGCTAAGGTTTCATCCACTACACAACGGAAATACAAGTCAATGATAGAGGATTTTAGACTTATATGGTGTCTGGTACTTGAGTTATGATACAAGAATCACTACTTATCTCATTAATATTATAATCAAGCCATACATAGTTCTAGAAATCCCATGCAGTTTAATTTCATGTGGTATGGACAAAGTTGAATCGATGTGAAAGAGAGTAAATGTTTCAACCAGTACCAATAATAGAAATCAAGGAATCACTACATATCCTATAATGGTAGGAATAAATCCACATTTAGTTCCTTGAATATTCCCTATGTAGGTTTGACCCATACACATAGAGAGGGATTTTTTTGGTATTTTTTTGTCAGTGGGTCCGGGATTGGACATCCAAACGTTACTATGTATCTTGATGGAGAAATAATCAAGCCACACATAGTTCTTTTAAAACTGTTAATTTTAAGTCCAAGTGGAAATAACATAGGCTTCTTGATGTGAAATGGGTATTGCAACTAGACTAGGGGATAAGTCCCCGACATCACTACCTATCTTGTTGGATCATGAATCAATCCACATGTAGTTATAGAAAGGTTCTTTATGCCTGTCTAATTCAAACACATGGAAAAGGGGGATACATATTGTTTTGTGTCTAAGGAACAGAGATCCAAGTGTCACTATGTATCATATTAGAATGATAATCAATCCATACACAGTTCTTGAAAATATCATGTAGTTTACCATCATGCAATGGGGACATTGTCCGTACAATTTAGCATCTTGTGGTAAGGATGTGATAATTTCAGGGTTTATACCTATGAAGGGGGTCCCAAATTCCACCATATATTGGAAATACTATGAGTGTGGATTATTCATGGGTGTTTTCGATCCGTTCTTTCTTGTGTCTAGACAAGAGGGCATCTTGACCCACTGAGGGGATAGAGGGATGTGATTGAGACTTAAACCTGAGATGGAGTCCCATATTTAAGGGACCAAGATGAGTGTTTTAGTTCATGGTATTTTGGGGGTTTCTTTACAAAAAACAAGAGGTACATTATCCATTTAGTTTTAAGTCATTTAGTGAGGAAGAATAGTGTCATTCTATTTTAGGTCATATGATTAGGACCATATATCATGCAGTTTATCATCATGTGACAAGGATAATGATTCCACATAGTTTAAAGTCATGAATCATGGATGTTATTCCATTCCTTTTTAGGTCTTGTGACAAGTAACCACTATATTATTTAACATCATACAACTAATATGAACATCATGTGATTACACAAAGAATTTATTTTGGAATCACTCATTGGTATGGGCCGTAATGATCTCTCCGTCTGTTAAGATCAAGGAATTTTTTTGTTAGAGTGGACCTTGCGTATGGAGTAAGGTCCCTCCCAATTTTTTATGCATTGGAGGATTCCTTCCTAGTATCATTGGAGTTATGAATACCAATACCAATTCTCCTTGTAAGAATTAACATAGGAAAAAATTCTTTTTAAAGGTTTGTGATATCTGATTTTAATAAACTTCCAAGTGATGAAAGGTATGAAGTATTTTCACAATGATCCACTCTAATTCATCTATTTGTTTTTGGGATTTCTAATTCATGGATAAATAATATCAAATAAAAACATAGATCGATTTAATTTGGACCTTAATGGGAAGTACTACTTCTATTCTATATACCATTGACTACAGGGTCACCCATGTGGCAGTATGGGTTGTAGTTTGATAAGCACCTAAGGAATGAAAGAGATTGTGAGGAAATACTTTTTTCTTTATCCAAAATCTTATAGAGTATATTTTATAGTGTATTTTTTGAAGGTCGATATCTATCCATTAGTCATTTCATGATAGTGGAAAAAATGGTTATATTTATATTAAATTTTTTATATTGCTTTTCCAAATCAGAAGAATAGAAATTGGTGCCATTTTTCCTTAGTATTTTATGAGGGAAACAAACTCTGGTAATGATGTTGTATTTCATAAAGGAAAAAATTATTCTATACCCAAATTATTTGTAGTGTATTACCTTATCTCATTTGGAGAATAAGTCGGTATAATTTAGGATGTATTCAAAAATCTTGGTCATATCTAGAGGGTATGGACACACAATATCCATTCCCCATATAGATAATGGACTAGGTTATTTGGATATATATAGAAACTCTATGGTTTGGTGGATGAATTTTTCTTGTATTTGAATGGAATGAAATTTCTTGGTGAATTCTTTGAAATCTTGTGTCCATCATAGGGTTATCCCTTCACAATGTTCTACTGGGAAGACCTTGCCGACTTTGTTAAGATTAAGCTCTTATAAATTCAATATTAAACAATGCTATTTCTGTATATGGGTGTTCTCCAATAAAATTTTCCAAGTCCCAGACTTTCACTAATTTTTGAGGCATGAATTTTCTATTAAACAGCTTTAGTATAACAATCCACCATTAAAATCATCCTATCTAAATAGGATGGTTGGGGGTGTCTCTTAGTGCATTATTGTGAGTTAAAAACTAGACTTCGTGGTGATATACGTAGCACCTTAGTTTCTAAACCTAGAATATTAATGCTAGGAATCTCTTCTTGACATCTAGATGAAAATCCTCACCATAAATCATAGTTTCATTGAGATAATAAATACTTTTTTCATTCCCATCATGATTCATTATTTTAATGAAGGCACTGAGTGATCTCTATAGATACATAATTTATAGAATGAGTGGATATCCATAAATAGGTGAAATTAATATTAGAGGTCTCAAGATGAACCTCTTGAGGTAGTTAAATTCTTCCTGATAGTCACTAAAACACTGATACGTGACCCCCCTCTTTATCAGATTGAGGAAGGTAAAAAACTTCCTTGTGGGGTTGGATATGAAGTTATGAATTTAGGCCAAGTGTTTTTGAGGTCATATAAACTCTTTAAATTTTTGAGGAGGTGAAACACTAAGGATTGATTTTTTTTAGGGTCAACTTCAATGTTATGTTGGGGTACCAAGAAGCTGATAATATTTCCCAAGGTCACCACAAAATCACATTTCAAGGGGTTCATCTTCAGGATATGTTGTCTTATATAATTTAATATGGTCTCTAATTCATACAGGTGTTCAAAACATTATTGGGTCTTGACTACTAGATCATCAACGTAACATTTGAAAAAATTCCCCAGAAATGGTTTCATGATGTGATGCATTTAATGTTGGTATTTGTCACCCTCTTTCTCCAAAACAAAGAGCATTATTGTATAGTAGAATATTCCCTAAGGGACCCTAAAGATGGTGGATTCTTCATCTTCTAGATCTATCTGAATCTGGTTGTTCCTTGAATATCCATCCATGAAGGAGAGGTATTGTTAACCAGCTATCAAATTAATAAGTAGTTCTATGATTGGAACATGAATTTCATCTTTTGTACATGCCAGTTGAGATCTCTAAAATTAATTCAAACTCTGATTTTCCTTTATTTCTTCTTCACTCAAAAATTGTCGACTATCTATTTCAGATATTATACCTAACAAATGAGGTCTTCCTTGGTGATATTATCCACTTTGACCTCAATTTTAGAGGCATGAATTGGGTGTGACCATCTAGATACCTATTTGTATCTCTAGTGGTCTTACAAAAATCCCAGGAAGTGGGTGTATACCTCGAGATCGAGGCATGGAATCTCTATGTAATTCTAAGAAAATACATCTTTGTGTTACTTTAAGTAGGATGTGTTTACCTCCTATTCATTGGAATTCATGGATTCACTAATCAACTTGGGTCATGGATCTTAATTAAGACCCATATTTATTTCTTTGAGTTCATAGAAAGTGGTGGAGACACCTTCTTCAAATGCTAGAGGGGTGACCATAAGGATTTCCTATTATTACCCTTCATCATGATTTACCACTTATATCTCTACATAGGAGGTAGGTTATGTGGCAATTTCCTCTACGTTAGGGGATGATTCAATATTTTGACATTTATAAGATAAAAAACCTATTTAAGGATTGATTTCTAGTGTGATAACTTCATAGAAATCCAAAGGGGGGGGGGAGGGACTGAGAATGAGCATCAACATTTTATCCCATTATTAAAACAACTTCTTCTATCCTATCTGATGGAACATGGATTTTTTTAATCTTAGGGGATGAAATGAATATTTTTCATGTGTAATTTCATTACTTCTCATATATTTGAGAACTTATCTAGTGTTTTTGTGCTCATTTTTCACAATTGACATCATAGAATTTGCTGGATGTGTGATTAGATTTGGACCCACCATTTAGATCTGATTTATGGGGTTCAAATACTATTCACTGATCTATTTAAAAGGATCATCTAGAATAATATCTATACTATTTTAGGCATTTTTTAAAGTAACATCATCACCAACGCACTATTTCTCCTCATAGTAGTATCCTACATCAATGTAGTGTGATTCACATGATTTAAATGGGGCTTTGTCACCTTTCAAAGTTTTCATTTGTCCATTGATACAATATTTGAGACAATGGTTACAATGTGAAGGGATAACCCTATGATGGTGTAGCCAAGGTCTTCCCAGTAGAACATTGAAGGCTGTATCCTACCTAAAACCCCTGAATTCTAAGTCATACAAGAGATCCTCAAACCGATTCCAATGTTTTATTTCACAAAGTTTTTTTTCTCATTTTTGTAATAAACCAAAACATTAAAGTTTATGGGGACAAGTGAGATTCATTTCAAACTAGTTGATGAAGTGTTCGGATTAGAATGAGGTTGACTCCTGATTCGCTGTTAATGAAAGATCATCATATATTAATGATATTTATCCTTCTAGGTATATATAAGGCTATGACATGTCCCTGTATGATGACATCCACATCCTGGTCTGTGAAAAATAAGACCGTGTGTAATTCGGTAGGATCATTCTCTCCATAATGTACTTTGTAAATGGAAACATCAAATTAAAATTTATTAGGGCTCGACAAGGACTCTATGAGTTCATTATAGAGGTCTTTTGATAGACATAATTAACCCAGGATTGAAAACTTGGTTGGAACCAGTGAAAATTGAATAAAATAATAATAATTATGGTATAAATTATTTCACTTCCCAACATGGGAATGATATTTTTTAGGTAATTTAGGATCATAAGTAATCTACATGGATATATTAACACTTATAATAGGATATTAAGGTGCTTATTCTCTCAATGGAAGAGGTTGACTGGGTCTTCTTACACATATAGGTTTATTAGGGGTTGATGTATCCTCTAGAAAATATTCTATTATTATTATTATTATGTAAGGGTAGACCCTATAATGTGTGGGGAAATCTCTGTATCCTATTGAAGTTCCAAGTGATATCTCTAATGAGTTTCAACTGCATGGAAGGTTTGAGAAGGGAGATGGTTATATTAGTGAATCTTGGAATGACCACATCCTCCCCTATATCTTCGACTCTGAAGGCCTGTTTCACTGGTTCCCCCAATCAATTATAGAGAATCCAGGTTCAAATATATTCTCATCATCTGATAATTGATCCATTAAGTGAATATCATTAATGGAACCGAAGATCAACTCCTCGTGTGATGGATATTTTGTTCAGTAGGATGATTTTTTTGTACCGTTTTCAGGGTGGTGCTTTTGATTTTGATACCATAGGCATAAAGTTTTCTAAAGTCAAATATAAATTTATCCACAAAAAATTCTCATCTTCTTGTGTTTTCTTCTTCCCCTTTTTCCCATGTTGTTTTTTGTAAGACTATATTTTGGAGGAAAGATCTTCTAGTGAATTCATTTGTGTTGTAGTGGAAGTGGACATGGGTGTAGTCGGCTATTGTAACTGTGCTCAGAGGATATCATGAGTATGGTTGATCAATTTTCAGACCATATAGTATCCAAACATCTATATACCATTTTTTTCAACTTCTTTCCCTTCATTATCCTCCTTAGGATTAGTGTCACAAACACATGACACTTTTGTAGGTGGATTTCCCATATTTACTTTATTTGGATTCCATCATCTTTTATAGTCTGTATTTGAAAAAAACATTCATAGATATTGAGACCCATTACTTGATGAATGTGGAACTAGTTCAAGATATCTTCATCAAAACTCTCACTATTTTTCCTGGTATTTGGAATCTTGATCATGTTCTTTTCCAATTTCGAGATAAAATAGTTAGGGACTTGGTCATTTCCGAAAGAATATACCTTTTTTATCTCCTACGAATGCTTTCACCTCTAATATTTTTGATCATTATAAAGATGCATTCATTATTGCTGGTGCTCCTGAGGTGGATCCATATGATATGGTATAGGATTTAGAGAGGGAGAGGGTACATGGGACTACCTATGTGTAATAGTGGAAGCCTCTACTTTCCCCATTTTCATTCCTTGAGTTTCTAGAATTACTTTGGAATTAGCTTTGTTCGATAGAGTCTTTCACCCTTTGAGTGATCGTGATGAGGAACCAAAACCCAACTATTTATTTTATAGTAATAAGTGGTGTGTGAAACTCATCACAAAGTTTCTATATACATATGGGACACACGTATTCTTGGGTAATAGGTAGGTTAAAGAAGTATGTCAATTATTTCCACCAAGAAACAAAATTTGGGACCCTTTTATTTTTCCATTGTTTGAAGCTTGAAAGGTTGAGGAAAATTTTCTTATGCAATGTCAACCTAAAAATTAATAGAAACTTCTAATGAAGGTATTATCACCCTTTAATTTACTAGGTAGTCAAGCTGGTGTACTATAAAATGGATTTTCTCTATACTGATTTTATGAAACACCTAAATTTCACTACCTCCTATTGTTTGGGGGTACCCATCATGGGATCAAAACAAGAGGCAAAATTCATCAAATTCTACTTCGGGTAACTTGAGTCATTAAAAATGTGAAATTATTGGTTCCCAAAGTTTGGTGGGGTAGGAGTTGGATCTACCTATTTGGGGTAAGGTTTCTTTTCTATTTGTATCGGTGTGCATTATTCCTCCATGGATTCCAATCCATCTACGTGTGACTCAAGAGAATTCATGATTCCTTGCTGAATGTTTAGATAATCCAAATCTTGATCAGGTACCATGATTAGTAGGTCTATCTATGGTGGTACTATAGGAATCTTCTGTGGGAATCCAATAGGGGAAGACCATCAAGGATGTTCCTAGAATAGTCCTGGTTGTGCACTGAGCAGAGGTAATTCTCAATATGCTATTGTGGGATCCACGTATATTGGTGGTTGGAATCCCACATTGAGAATATGTTCAAGATCCATTTTAGTTGTCATAGTGAACCCTATTTACTAAGGTATGCCAGTTGGGAGTTTGATTCTAGGTCCTTCTTTCATAGTATATATAGTGGAAAGTCTCCCTCAAAGTAGTTCTTCATTGAGTATCCTCAATTATTTCATATATTCCTCATGTTGAGAAAATATTTAACTAAGTTAAAGGGGAATAACCTCTCTGGGTGGTAAGTGAGGCACAATCTGGCTCTTAATCTTTTTCCTTGTTGTATGTCTTTGTGGGAGGTAATGATGTATTATTTGAATGAATTTAAAGATTCTGGAAAACAATTTGGTTCTGTAAATGCACACCTCCTTCGATTTTTTCAAAGTGGACCATATTATGAATCTAAACTTCCTCCTTTAACTCCTCCTATGAATGTTCCTCATGTTCTATTGGATCTATAGGGGTGTTATTAATGAAATTCACTAATTCTTAATGCATGGTAGTTATTATACCAGTGTCTTGATAATGCTTCCCATTTCTATGACCTCCATGAGGACTCATACTCTCATTTTCTAGTTCTCTTGGAATTTTTTGGTGGCCCATAATCCAAAGGAAATATCTAGATAGTTTGGTTATGTGTGTTTATAGCGAGGATAATGAATCATGGGATGGTAAATACTGAAAGTATCCATTCTGTGGAATTTATCCAATTCAGGTGAAGTATAATTCCCACTGAGTAGGAGGTTGTTGTGGTGGAAACTCTCTCATCCTAGATGGATATAAATATTTATGATTCACTTTCATAACTTTTTAGGCCTAGTTTACTGACCTTGAAGGTTGTTCTAAAAATCCCCCCAACCTCGTGGGATAGGGTTTCTCATGAACTACCATATCTTCGACTATTGCAGCTTCCCTTCTTATTCTACAGGGTTTTATCTAAACATTTTTTGGGTGCATCATTTGTTATGAAACTAAATCACCTTTTTCTAAATATCCTTATAATATTTCTGATATTTTGGATATCTAAATTATAAATTCTTAGAATTGGATGGCTTTATCTATATTTTCATATTCTTTATGAAAAGTGTCTCAATAGCCTGCTCTATTCTTGCCCGATATTGGTGAGAGTTTGTTGGGGCCTATTTTTGTTGACCAAATCACCAATTGTGGATCAGATCTATTTTTTCAATCCGATCTAAAGCTATAACATTGCATGATACTAATTATGATGGTCTTTTCTATTTGTGATCATTGTGAAATGTAACATTCACTATGAAACCCATCATCTAACATGAACTTCATATTGAGAATCAATGATCAACTATTGTATTATTTTTAACACGCTAAGGAATATGCATTGAAGGGATCCTTTCTATTTCTCTCGATAGAATGCATCTTGGAGATCTTCCAAGTTTATTGTTAATTTAATCACATCTGTTACCTTAACGTGGATTCGATACTCATTATAGGGTAATAATTTTTCTCTCAAGATATGAATAGTTTTTTGTATAATGATACAGATATTTTGCACACAATCTTATGAATATACCTCTGGAATGTTGTATTGAGGGGTGGATAATGGCTAGAACATGGATGGTACTTCATATTTAGCCAACTATTTCCTCAGGTTTAGCATTTCATATTTTTATCTTTCTAGAGGTTCCTCAATATAGTACAACCAATGTGGACATTTTCCACCTCTTTATCATAAACAACAAGATTGGTAGGGACTTCCTCTTTCATACTAGAAGGAAGATAACCCAGGGGTGGTTCATAAAATAAAAATCACCTTAGGTTATCCTATAGCTGATAAATAATTTTAATTTTCAATGAAAAGGAATCAGAATTTACTAGCCGTGTTTTCTCAAGTTCCTCACGATGGGAGGGATTTCTGATCACTACATTTCCAAGGGGAGAACTCTCTAGATAATGTGAAATAATACTATATAGAGAACCTTTACAATGAGTTCCATTATGGGTAGGATAACCATGATGGATTATAGTAAGGGTAAGACCCTCTCACACCTTTATCTTTAGGCCATGCAGAAGGATTCATTGAATTTCATCAAGAGATGGGCTATTGTGATTGATCAAATTGTGGTCATTAAGAAAGAAATCATGGTGAAGTGTCTGAGGATGACCTTCATATTTACAACTACTCCCCCTATAATTCGTTAATGGGAGAGTAGGATATTGAGCTTCCACATATAAGAAACTGAGGGCTTAAAAAACTAAAACATTATGAAGATTATGATCACTGATTGGCTCCTCATTTTCAAATTTTTTTGGTGAGGCTTATTTTTGGGTTCCTTATTTCAGGAATTTGGGGCCACTTACTGAGAGAAGTGTTTTTTCGGCATGGAAGCTTGTTTAACTGGATCTCGTGTTGCTACGCAAATTTGTTGGATGGATTTTGGAATTTCAGCATGGGTTTATTAATTCCCCAGAGTGGCTGTTGGAATGGTTGGATTACCCCTCTTGGAATAAGTGTATGTTCTTGATACGATGGTCTCTATATCACAGGGGAGTATTTTCCACAACACTCTTGGGTGGGAGTAGATATTTGTGTATACTCCAAGGTGGATTTATGATGATCCACCCCATCTATGGGGATGAAGCTTTGTTCCCATCCTTTTGACACTATTATTTTCCCCGTAATGGTGTCCTAATAGGTTTGTAGGATGTCGACATGTATTTTTGTATATCCTTTCACCATTACTAGGATATGCATGGTGAATTCAGTAGATATAACATGGATATATTCCAATTCTGAATCTTGGTAAGGGGTATAAGACTTTATGTGTACTCCCTTTATTGATATTGGATACTAACAGTACTCATATACGGCGGCAAAGAGTTAGGTATTCTCCCTATTTGTCATTAGGAAATTCTGAATGACTTCTCTAGCTAATGCCAGATGAAACTACTGGATAGCTTGATAAATACATGAAGTTCTATGTTCTTACTAGATATTTTCCACAAAACATGGTTGGAAGTATTTTTTGTGTGCTGGAAAATGAGTCTACTGGTAGGCTTGATTAGCGTAGATAGGTGTAAGTTCAGGCTCATGGGCTGTTTCTGGATTTTAATGGAGTTCTTTGATGGATGATTCGAGGAGATTCTATTGTATAGTTATATTAGGGAAGGTTGGTGTATGTTTTTTCTCATAGTTGGTAACCAAATTTCATTGGAGGGATTATTCGAAGGGGAAGAGGTGTGGTATTACTCCCTATTGATGGGTTACTACCCCTAAAGTTCTATCTTACATGCCTGAGTCTGGATGGCATGGGTCAGACTACCATGTAATGAACCATCATCATGTTGAGGGTTCACTCCCATGTGGAATTGGTGACAGAGACTACTGGTAGGATTCCTTTGGAAAGACTATTCTATCTTCTAGATGAGGATTTATGGGGCCTCTTGATCTATCTCCCTAATATAATGGAGGGACTAGTTGTTTCATTCTGAGGATAAAGTCTTGAAATAGTTAATGAATACAATAGGTGTCACCTTCTTCTAGACCACTGGTAATCACTGACAATATGAGTGGTGGGGAACCACTATCTAGAGGGCCTATTGGGTGGCCTCTAGGGTTAAGATGGTATAGTTACGATGATATTCTTAGAACAACATGTTAGAGTCCCAGTGTTGAAGACACTAGGTAGGTGAAAGTTTCCTTTTGTAGAAATAATACTTGATTTCAATAGTATCCAAAGAATATGTTTTTGAAAGCTGTAAGGATTCCAATGGATCAAAGGGTTATATAAAAAATTTTCTTAGATATTGATAAACACAAACAATAATATCTTATAAAAACATATCATTAAAATGAAAACATGCATGATGGATTGTATTGCTTTGACCTCTTTCATTGTGAGATGTAAAAGGGATTGAAAGGTAGCTAACATTTTGATCTTGGTTAAGGATTCACATCGAGTTTACCAATTTTTCCAAAGGAAATGGGGTCACACGATGGTCAATTGTAGGGGACAAAATTTCACGCAATCATTCACAATGGGTGCACTATTTTTGAATGGTTTTCATTGAGGTTTATTCCTGGAACTTGAAACACCCTTCAGATCTATATCCACTAGGGATCTAATTTCAAAATGTAGGTTCACATTTGTAATTTTGGGAAATGATTCTTATGAACTCACATTGGTTTAGAGGATGGGAGGTCAGGCTCATTAAACCTTTTTTGTGGGGGGAATTGATTCATACTTCGGGACACTCTTATATATTTAAGATGTGTTTGTGAATCCTTCATTAATAACCAAGTAATATCTGGGTCACCCTTAAAATAACAATCAATTATTATCATGTGTAGAATTTAGAATCATTTTTATGTGTTTGAGGTTATCCTTTAATCGAGATAACAGTATGTATCTAATGTTCTCTATCAATGGTATCGTCTTAGGTTCTATTTGAGATTCTTTAGTTGATATTATGATCATGCTATTTTTTAACCACACAGTGGGTCACACTACAGTTTATTTTCATCCACAGATATGAGAGTTCTTTTGATATTAGGATTGAACCCAAGAGATAGGCTTCCTCCGTATCCACATGAAAGGAATCAGAACCCATTCAGTTTAGTGCCACATAATGGGAAATATCATACCTTTTAAGGTTATGTGATAATGAACACACTATTTGGTTTAGTTCCATGAAGCAAGGATGACTATCCGAAAGGTTCCTAGTAAATTTTTGTTGCGGGACATATACCGAAGTGGCATAGGGAGCTTGGAAAGGATATAGACTCCTTGGATGAATAAGACTCTACTAGAAGTGCTGCCCAAAATAAATTGGGGTAGGTTTGGGGTGTTGTGTTTAGAACTTAGGGTGGTTTCCTATATATCCCATTTAGATGGGAATAAAAGACTATTTAGTTCAATTGTGAGAACCCACACCTCTGGAGGTCCTTCAAATATTTGTCTCGCAAGGGAGTATGGACCGTTGAGAGGATTAAGTTGGGGTTTATTCCTGAAGAGGATTCCATTTCTTGGCTTGGTTAGGAAATATTTATGATAAGGATTCCCTATTAATGGGTCCATGGGGGTTGTCTTGAATCATGGTGATTTTTAGGCTCGTTCAGGGATTACATCTAAGGAGGAGGCTCATGGATGAGTATGAGGATATTATTGGGGATTATTCCTTGAGATGAGGAATATTGATTGGTTTTTGGGGATAACTCATAAGGAGAAGGCCATGGTGAATGGGTTTTGATTGGGGATTACTCCAAAGAAGGATTCCCATGGGTTGGTTAGATTGGGGATTTCCCTTCATAAGGATTCCAAAGTGAATGGGGGTTAGGATGGGGGCTTACTACTGAGAAGGATGCCCATGGGTTGGTCTGATTGGGGCTTACTCCCGAGGAGGATCCCAAAAAGTATTGGGATCATGTGAATGTAATGACCATGGTCAACCTGTAATACCACATGGGTTATTCTTGGTGTGAAAATAGGAAGAAATGGAAGATTCAGGAGACCACACAATCATATTTTACATGAGTTTAGATACATGTCCTTAAGGACCCACGCCTATGGAAGCACTCCAAAGGAAGGACATACGAAGGTCTAAACAGAGATTGTTTTCCAAAACATGTATATGGTCATTTGGATGTTGCGATCGTGGTTGTCCTCTAATCCCCCATGAGTCATGATGGGTCATTCTTGAATATTTGAAAGAGGAAGTGGAAGATATGAAAATACACATGATCCCCCTTCCACTTGTGGAAGAGGATTAGGTGATAAGAGAAGAAGGGTCTTGGATATTCTTGTTCCCTCTCTCATTTCATATCTTGGATAGTCACATCGAACTACCATCTAGAAAAATCCATTAGGGGAAGAAAATGAGATTGAGTGAAACCTCCCATAAGAAAGGATAGAGTCTTACACCATTAGGGATTCCATAAAATTGGTTCCATGGTAGTAGAGGAGGACATCATTCCATGTCTAAGGGAAAGGAAAGTGTGATACCCACCCTCCTTACCTGAAACTGGAGGCTCTAGGTCTTAGAGACAATAAGGGAAGAACATGATCCTAATACTAGAAACCAAGACCAATAAATCTCTGACACCACCCCTAAGGTCGGCGTCTTCATGACCATAATAATGCATTCTCACATGCACCTCGAGGACTCGAACCATCAGGTAGAAAAATTTTCAGAAACCTATGACTTTATGAATGCATTCCCAAATGAGAGAAACACTTGTGAGACTCTTTCCATGGTATTTAATATTTTGAGGCTTCAGTGGAGGTTTCAACTTGGACCCTTTCAGATAAGGGATCCAAAGGGAGAGAGGTCCTAGCTTGAAAGAGGGGCTTGAGAGGTGGCACATGTAGGGTGTAGGCTTGGCGAGCCAAAGGGGTGTCACATAGGGTATTGTATGTGAGATTAAAGGGGTCTTATGACTGGTATAGGCTGGGTGGGGCTGGGATATCTTCACATAGGTAGGCCTATGTGGGATCACTACTAGAAAACTGGGGTTTTCTACCACTAGGTCTTTAACATCACTAGCAAAAGGAGACATTAAAGACCCCCTTATGAGCACTAAAAAGCTCTATTAAAGTGGGTGGGGGGGTCTTTTGTAGTGCTTCTTTTATCACTATTAAAGGGTTTATTTAATAGTTCTAAAAAAGTGATGATAAAATCCCCCAAGTTTATCAATGGTTTTTGTTAAGTAATGACAAGGACCCCCTATCATCACTGGTATAAAAGTGCTGATAAACTAGGGTCTTTATCAATGCTTCTGAAAAAGTGCAGATAAATGAGGGCCTTTATCAGTGCTTGTAAAAAATGCTAATAAGTGGGAGTCTTTATTGGTAGTTTTTTTGAAGCGCTGATAAATTTTATATTTTGAAAAAATTATATTTCATTAAAAATAATATATTTTTTTATAAATATATTCATATTGACATAAATAATATATTTTTTTTAAAATATGTTTTGGATAATGGTAATCAATCTTTTACACTTAATATATAATATATTTAGTGAAGAATAATTATAAAAGAAATATAAAACTATTTTTAATTAATAATTTGATAATTTTTATCGAGTAATAGTCTTTTTATTAAAATTTGAAGATAAAAAAATAATAACATTAACAAAAGATCCAAAATAAGTTGAAAACATAACTCAAACTTCGAACGACCATAACTTTTGATCAAGGTGTAGGTTTGGGGATTAAAACATATCAAATCAAATCTTGTGATGGGATCAATGCCATGTTGATTGGTGAAGACCACAATCATCATTTTGTCAATGTTAAAATAGGCCCATAATGCCTCCAAAATTGAGTTTTTAGTTAGGGTACACTGATTTTTTAACATTTGATGGATTATCAGCCTTTTTTATTAGGGAATTATTAGATATTTTAGTGCAGAGTGAATTTATTCCTAGGTCTTACATCCATTTTGATATTATGGTTTTTAAATTTTATCATTTTTCAGAATTTTTTATATATATATTCAAATATATGCATATTTTCTTATATTTTCTTATAATAAATCACTTTTATAAAAACACATATCAACATATTTACGTAAAATTTTATTTTTAAATATAAAAAATAAATATTTATTATTCATTTTATTTAAATTAAAAAATTAATCATTTTATTTACCTTATAAAAATACAATAATATATAGATATATTATATATATATGTGTGTGTGTTTGTATTAATAAACATATATATATATATATATATATTATTATATATGTATATATTCTAATATATATAAATTAATATTAATATATAACATATTTACATAATTATAATTGAATATATATATATATATATGACATTTCAAAATATATACAAATAATTAGAAAAGTCCTTAAAAATATAAAAAACACGCATGACATAGTGGTAAAAATCATTCAGTTGCATAAGGGATGTATTGGAATCAAATATAGGAATGTATAGTAATTTTGGGTAGCCTTCTAACACTGATAAAGGGGGTGGGGGTGAATGATAGTGTATGGGTAGTGGAAAGTGCTGTGAAAAGGGGACTATAAGCACTGAGAAAGAGGTGTCAGGGTGTGTGAAAAATAAATTAATTTCTTCCATATTTTTAATAGTGATTTTTTAGCACTATAAAAATCCAAGTTTTAACAGAGCTGAAAAAAATCATAGTTAAAGGTACCCTTTAACAGTGCTAAAAGGGTTGTGAAAGACACCATTTAACATTATTTTTTAAAGCATTGTTATAGAACCCCCTTTACATCACTCGCAATGTCATTTATTTTTAAGCACTGATAAAACCCACTAACTAGAACCATTAAAGCCTAATTTTTTAACAGTGGATGATGGTAATTGGGGAGATGGTCCACTTTGGAAGCAACACTTGGGATAGGCTTCTCTCAATCCTTCAAGGTTCCCTATAGGTGTTACAAAAATTGCCTCATGTAGGTCACTATTTTAGGGAGGGGATTTCTCTATAGTACTCATCAACCATGGGGGAGATGGGCCCTCATGCATGTGTTATGTGTTTTAAACCATGGGAGGACTTTGGTTCTAATACCCCATAATTATCTCTTCTTTGAGTTTTGGAGGGCTAACTGGAAGGTTTTAGGGGGCCTGGGTAAATGACTCAGGTGATCAAAGCATTAGGAGTTATTCAGAAATTTATCCCATAAAAATTAGAATCCCCATGGTCCTATTTATAGGTAAATATGGGATCTTGGGGGAAGGTGGTAACTTGTATAGTCGTGTCACGCAGGTTGATATTTAATTCCATTACATGGGATAATGCACAGGTTCCCTACATGCCAATGCTGCTTAGGGGTATATACACAGAATGAAATTTCCAAAGGAGTGTGGCCTTTGGAATTATTCTCTTATCTTCTTTTGTTCTCTTCAAGGTATTTTCCTTTATCACCTTTTCAACCAAGTGAAAAAATGGACTTTCAATACAATTTAATAGAAACTCATTGAAACAGGTAAATTGTAAATGAACATAAAATAAAATGAATAAAAGATTATTTAGGATATGATATGTGAAATATGTAGTATATACACCATTTAGATGAAAATAGGTTCATAATACTTTACATGTCTCTAAGATATAAATTTGAGATGAAACCCCTTACATTTTATTCTTGCTTACTCAACCATGATCTAACCTCCTTTATAATGAGCATAATTTTCTTAACAACTTAATTCATATAATTAATATAAAAATACCAATGTTTTTATATTTATTTAATAACCATATAATATAAATATATTAACAGATTATAGATTATTTACATTAAAGGAAGATATAAATTTTAGTTGTTTGTCTTCTACAAAAATGAATAGGATGGGATTGATTCTAACTAAGTGGTTTCAATTTCATCATTCCTAGATAATTAAATATATAAATATCATTATATTTTAATGATTATATAAGTCCAATATTTATTAGGTGAAACACATGAATACAACTTGTAAAAATATAAATTTCATTAAACTACTTATCGATGTATTTAATGATTGAAATGCAATATATAAATAAATATTTTAAATATAAAAAATACCCTTCCAAAATAATTAAAACCTCTAAAATATATAATTATTAAATTAAATTACAATTATATTGCATCCCATAACCATTTATTACATATTTATTATAACTTTGTTTATATAGGTGGAAACCTGACCAAAAATATAATGAATTATAATGTTTTGTTGAGTAAGGGAATGTATTTAGATAATAATAATATGAAATATTTTCAAGATAAAATATGTAGTTATTATCATATATTCTTATTAAATATATTCTTAGAAAAATCCAATATGGGTGTTGATGAAAAAAAATATGTTGTTCGTTGAGGCTGTTGTCTGAACATATGCTCGAATAACGATATCATTTCTCTATGATTGGATGAGAATATAGAATATAGTAGATGATAATTTCAAAAATTTATTTTTGCCATAGAAAACATATTTATTCATCAAATTCATCCTTTATACCATCCTTGATAGGTAATGATGAAAAAAACATTTCTTTATGGAGAAGGAAGCATGTACACACACACAATAAATGTTTTGGTCTTTTGTAGTAATTGAAATAAATTTAAATATATATTTTTCAATAAATACGATAATATTTTAGTTTAATCATTATACTCATTAATTTTAGGGAATTGTGGGATTGTAAAATTTAAAAAGGAAACGCTAAGAATATTTGGATACTCACATCAAGGACATGAATTTTCAAAAGGAATTATCCTTAAAAATGAATGAAATATGAGAAATAATATTGACCATTTTATTTCGTAAGTGGAATGGGTTCATAGGAGGAGATATTTGGTAGATATTCGAGGATAAATTTTAAGGTAATGTGAGTCTTGAAGTGGTAAAAGTGTTATATTTTTATAGTTTAAGTGAATGGTAGTCTTAGAAGGAACCCTTATATTTTCAGCAATTTAAAGTCAATATTAAAGGTTAAATAGAAATAATAATGGGAAAGGGGGAGGGTAAAGTGATTTTTGGTTGGAACTCACCATAACCACTCATTTTAGAGAGAACATTGAGTGTTTAGGGTTATTTTCTTTATTTTTTTAACTTTTACCTTATTTTATTTTTACCATTGTAATTAATTTTTACCATTGTAATTAATGTTTAACCTTAGTAAAAAATCTCTCGGAAAATAATAATAATACTAAACATTTTAATTTTTTTTATAAAAATGATTTAAAATGATTACATATTTATATCAAAATAAATTTAACTTTTTGAAATGATAATTTTAAGATGATCACTCAAAATGCATACAATGTAGTTATTGAAATTATAAATTACCATGATATAAATTGGGTTATTATAAAATAAATAAATGTTATGTGGAATTCATGGAAAGAAAAGAAATCTGAATATCACATTGAAAATGATTAATTTAAAGAAAATATAAAAAAATTAAATAAACAAAAATTATAATTTACTTATAATAAATGAGGCAAATAGGATTTATAAAATCATTGAGTATATTATAACATATTATTTTGTTCCCTAAATACAAATTTTATTACATAAAAGGTTTTTTAAATTTATAGGATATTCCAAAATTAATATAAAATCATTAAAATTTTGGTTTTTTTAAAAAGTATTTTACAAATAAAAATCAAACTTTTTAGAAAAATACACAAAAAATTAATCTAAGTAAAATTTGAAGTTAGGAATTAAAAAATGAAATTCATTAAATCAAATTTATAATCTTAATTTTTTATATTTAGTTCTAAATGGAAAATACATAATATAATGAAAACATATTTTTTTTAGAAATATCCTTTTTCAGTATTATTGAATATTATTTGTATATCTCATAATGGTAATAATTTTTTATGGTTTATCCTCATAATTTTTGTTAAATATTTATTTATTTTTTGATATTTTTCAGTTCATTTACATTGGTTGTACACTAAAATGTATGTTATAAAACATAACATCAGTTTTACAATATCAAATATTTTGGATTTTTACAATAGGCACAAAATTGAGAAGCTTTGGTGATCAATCATGAGGCAAGGCTTGTTATTTTTAATTCCACATAGTTTTTATCTAAAAGTTATTTTTACTTATTTATTTTATAATTATATAGAGTATTTTTTCAATTGTTTGGTGGCAGACTAGTTTCTGGGTTTTTAGGAGAAATCAAGTTGTTAACATGCATTCTATATTTGAAATTCCCAAATAGAAACTGTGTACTCTCAATAACACAAGTCATGCAGTTTTTAGTGTGTCTCAAGTTATAGATGAAGTTCACATGGTGTTTTACATATGGACATATCATATATCACCCTTTGGATGCATGAAATGGGTTTAGTCCATCGACACCCCCCTCCATGTGTGGGGTACAAATTCTATACATCTAGATTCCATATATGGTTACACGATATGGGGTTTTTAGAGAACATGACATGATACTACCATGCAGATTAAAATTAATTCAGGGATAGGAAATACTATATGCTTGGGCAGTACATTTTATGTTAGTATGAAGTAAATGTAACAGCCAAAGATTTTATAAAAAATATTCTTTTTAATGTCTTGTGTTGTACGCTACACCAAAAGGAGCTTG
Source organism: Viscum album (assembly GCA_963277665.1). Taxonomy (NCBI): domain Eukaryota; kingdom Viridiplantae; phylum Streptophyta; class Magnoliopsida; order Santalales; family Viscaceae; genus Viscum; species Viscum album. The sequence continues at coordinate 1,350,070,636 of OY728159.1, read as the reverse complement.
CACAACACGCATCCTTGACTTGCCTTGCATTACACGCAATCACGACCTTCCTCGATAGCGTGTGTAATACGCAATACCGAGTTTCACTAAACAACGATATGCTATTAAAATATAATTAAAACTAGCCGGTATGAATAGTAATAACCACTTTTTAAAATTATGTAAATCTTATTTTTCAAAATGAACTTCATTTTTGGATTCGGAGTATCGAAATTATCTTAGGGTGAAATTTTGGTACTTTTCGGATAACTTTCATATTCTGATGAATAGTGAAAATTACTAAATTTTAATTAAAAACAACTTTTTCAATCGAAATAATTAATAGTGATAAATTATTAATTTTAGTGGTTTTAAAGTATATTTAGAATATATTTTTACAATTTAATACAATGTTGGTCATTGGATGTAATTGCACATTTAAACCAGACATAAACAAGTGTCAATCTTTTGATAGATATTGTTTCTTAAAAACACGCTATTTGTTTTAACAGCGGGATTTAATTATAAAATTAATTAATGCAACTTATATGTTATGAATTTGGTAAAATAGACTTCATTTTTTGAATTCGGAATATGAAATATAGCTTAGGATGAAATTTTGGCATTTTTCTGAAAACCTTCATTTTTTGATGAATAGTGAAACTACTAAGTGGTAGTTAAAAAACTGAATTTTTCATAAAACATAATTTTACCGCTTCTGTGAATGGAATTTCAAAAATACTAGAGACACGGTTGATGTCAGTAAGTAAAATGTGGTTCAATGAGATGAAAATAATTTTTGGTGAATAGTAACTTTTTACTTTTATTTAACACGGTTAAAAGTAAATAGGGTAATTAAGGGTAAGAATGATATTAATATTACCCTAACACATGTCCTAATTCTATTGGACAAATGTATCTCGACCAAAAACAACCTTAAGTGTAAAATATTATCATTTAGGCCCACTTGGATTAGATTAGGAAATTTATTATTATTTAATTCAAAGAAGAGTTAAAAAAGTTAAAATCAAAGTTTATTCACTAAAACATTTTTAATATGGGGTTATAAATAAGATAAATTCGACTATAAATATTCATTAGAAAGCTAAAAAGATTTACTATATAATTATATTTTATTTATAATTTTTAGACTTTAAATAAATTAATTTATTTATGACACAACGATGATGCAGTAATTACCCTTTTAAGGAAATATTAACATAATTGATGTTATAAATACTCAAATGAATGTAATTTGAGACTTTTTATGAATTCCACTAATTTTCTAGGTTACTATGATATATTAGTGTTGATTTAATCAACTTGGTTCGAACATATAATTCTGTTATGACTTTCACAAAAATCATATATCAAATAGTGTCAAAATTGACACAAAATAGTTTTTAAATCAAATATTATATTATTAATTGTTATTTTATTGCTAAAAATCTAAGGTTCGGCCAAATGACTTAGATAAGGATATATATATTAATAATAAACAATTTGGGGTTCATTTGTCATGTTATAGTAAGTGTATTAACCATATAGTGAAAGAAAACAAAAAGACACGGTAAAAGTTAAATTATTTAACTTAGAGTTAAATCTAATTGATAAGGTTAAAATAAGAACCTAAACTTGTCTAAATCCTATTGGTTGATAGGATTTCGACCCATCCCCACTTTAGCTTCGAAATAAGACCCTTTGGAACCATTATAAACCGATTTTTACTTTAATATAAAATAATATTTTGAGATATTCCTAAGGTGCCCCTCTCCTCCCTTATAAAAGGGCACCTCCTCCCCCTCCTCCTCACACCAATTTGAGCACTCAAGCTCGGCCAACCCCTGCCAAAATCTCTTCTCCACTTCCCTAGAAACATCCTAGATGTTCTGGTCTTCCTCAAAGACCAATTTTAGTTCCCTAAGAGGAGGTCTCCACAAGGCGCTTCAAAGAAGAGGTAATTACCGTTACCAATTCTTTCATCTTTATTTCTTCTTCCACTTCTTCTTCTTAGGTTGTTTCATTATGAAGTAATAACATCAGTATCACTCATATACTGATATGTTATTATAAGTATGAAACAACCCTATTTCACCATCTATCTATCCTACGGAAAAAGAAATCACCGCGCGTGCGTACGTACGGAATACCGTCTCCACGCCGTGGTGTAATCTATTTTCCACCACCACCTTACATGGATGGGTATAATGGTGTAAAGAATAACTATACATAGTTATTAAAACATCATATTGATTCTGATATATTGTATAATCCACTCCAATTCAATTCAATATTTATGGAAATGATATCATCGCTCGTGCGTACGTACGGACTACCGTCTCCACGACGCGATGAGATTCATTCTCCATGTTAACCATTTAAGAATGATTATAAAGTATATATAAGAAATAATAATGAAATATATGACATTATAAAGCTACTGGATTTATGTATATATATATATGTATGTCATCTACATACTTCCATTCAAGACAATAGGGAAAGGAAAACAGCGTTCATGCGTACGTACGGACTACCGTCTCCATGAACGGTGTTTTTCATTTCATTTATCTATCTATTATATATATATATACTGAATATATATGATATATAAATCATATTTTATATTCTGGAAGTAAGTAAATCATGATATAAGTAATAATAATGTCAAGAACAACAAGTCAAAACACCTACGATAAAAGAAACGATTTTACCCAAAACGCTTCTTTAACATGGAATTTACAAAAGAACGGGTAATATAATGTCATAAGTGAACCATATATGATATCATAACAATGAATATGATTCTATAATAAGTCAATGACATTATTTAAATCATTATACAGGAGGTTCGGACACATACGAAGCAAATCGGACCTAAGGTAAGGGAAATATCACAATCTCATTTTTATCCGAGATTGTTTATTCGTAAGTATTTACTGGGGTGTATTTTATCATCCACATCCATGTTTAATCAATATGTAATATTATTTCCATCCACCTACAATTTTTTAAATCCATTTTTACCCTTCGGTGAGTTTTTAGTAAAGAATATGAAAGGAATCTTTTGTCGCCTTTTCGTACGAGGTGATTTTTTGACTTTTCCGACAAAAGTACGAAGAATGTTTTTTTAACGTATACGGCATGAATGGATTTTTAAAACATTATTTCAAAGAATCTTACTTTACAAGTTTTAAAGTTTATTTTTAATCAACTTCTTTTAATTTAAAGTTTTATGACATGTTAAGAAAGGAAAAATGTTTTTAAAGAAAAAAGGATAGTTTCCTCAAGAATTCAATTCAAGTGTTTTATCAAAATTATTTTACATCTAAGATAATAAAGGGTTCTGTTTCTATCCATATTTTTACATTGATTTGACTATGTTGTGATGGAATTATGTTTATGAATTCCTTTATCTTATATGAATTGATTTATGATGTCATGATGTTTCAAGAATCCCATTTTTGTTACATGTGTTATGCGATGATGTATGTTTTATGATTATGTGGCACACATAAGAAAGGATTCATTATAAGATGGGTGGGACCTATATCTCCCTCCAATGCACTGGGTAATGATTTTATATCTCATGAGATAGACATGGCTAGAATGGTAGGTTATACCGGTTCAGTGAAACAGGACTGAAACGAGGGTTACTCGATTCAGAAAGGGACTTTGTCCACTAAGATAGTCTTGGCAATGAGTCTTGACTAACAAGAAATGATTCTCTATGATTATGTGTGAATGCCAAAAAGTTTCATGTTTTATGTTATGATTATTGTGATTACAGTTCACTGCCATGATTTACCCCATGTTATGAAATTATGATCTCTTTTGCAGGTTAAGATTTCCAAAAGTTATGTGCTTATGTATATGATGTGATTGATATTTCTTTTGTTTACCCTTACTGAGCATTTGAGCTCACCCTTTTATGTTTTATTTTCCCCAGGATATAAAGAAAGGTTTTAGGTATAAAAAAATAAGATCTTTATGGGAGATGTTGAAGATCTTTCACCACGATTAGAAGATTATATTCCGAGTTTCCAAAGACACTAAACTATTACGGTCCTTGTGTGTGTGTTTTTGTTATGTACTAAGTATTCCGCAAATGTAATGTAATGTCAATGTACGTCAGACTTCGGGTCTTTACAGTTGGTATCAGAGGAAAGGTTTAGTCAACCTTTGGAAACTAGGATGCGAAAACGTTAGTGAGATCCCTAGAGATATTTCTAAGGCATGTCTAGGGATGCCCCTAAGGATAAGTATACGTATAGGATATAGTCCTAGAACTATGGTAACAATATTAGATTAAACCAAAGATGATAGATATTTAAGTTACTCCCCCTTTATTATGATTTTTGCCTCTCACACTATTCTTTTGGGTTTTAGAAAATGGCTGGAAACAAGATGATTCACGATAATGGAGGATATGATGGACAATGGAATGATATTCTTCATAATGAAATGGGATTTGGAAGTCCAAACATCATTATTATGCCGAATCAGCAATCTCACAATATGATCAATAAAGTAAAATTTGGTAAGTTTCCTGACTCGTCTAATAAGAGAAAGATGGAGTTTCATGATGATCATAGAGGAAAGAAAGTTCAATTTCCCCTATGTAAATCATGTGGGAAGAGGCATCAAGGAGAATGTTTCAAAGGAACTGGAAGATGCTTTGGGTGTGGAAAAGAAGGACACAAAGCATGTAAATGCAAAGGAAAAGGTTCAGTTAACAACATGGATGAGGATAATGGTATTGCTACGACATCAACAATGGTTAAATGTTTTAAATGTGGAATGTACGGGCATTATGCAAACCAATGCCCTAAGGGAAAGTCTCATGAAGATAATCAGTATGGTCGTATGGGAAGTATTTATGTGGATGATGATGAAGAGACTACAAATGATATGTGAGATGAAAGAATTGTTGAAGCTCGGTCAATGGTTTAAGAATGTAGTGGAATGATTACATGTTTATCATGTGTAATGTTGTATAATTAATCTCATGGAACTATGGAATAAAGAGACATGTAAGGATTGTTACATTGTGGTCTGATTAATGTTACCAGTATCCATGAAAGGTTATTCAGATATTTTTGGAATGTAGATGATATGCGCATAATGAAGGGATAAGGAGAAAATAAAATGTTTGATAGTATTCATGAGCTCATGACTGATATAAGGAGAAGGTTATATCATGGTTTGAGTATATAGAATTTTTGGATTTTGGTATGTGGAAAGAGTTAACTTTTGACAGCATTCATGTTTTCACTAAGGTTTAATGGGTATTCATATTTTTCAAGAGAATACATCATTAAAGTATTCACATGATTGGAATGTGACCAACAAGATATATGGGGGATAAATGATGGTATTCACATGCTTGGTTGGCGACATTTCAAGTAATCATTTTATTTATACTATGAGCTTGGACCGAAGTATTTTAGATAAGCCTAAAGATTGTAATGGATTATGTTAACCATAAGTTAGTATTGTTTAAGTATAGAACTTTTTTTTTGATATTATTTATGTGATGTTATAGTAATGTAGTTTTAGAAAAAGGACAACCTGCAGGACGGGCGACAGCCCATCGCTTCGGACAAGGCTGTGGGAATCGAACCCACAACCGAAGTGCGACTGGCCTTTATCGCCTACCACTGGCCTACAGGAAGTCCCTGTTTAGTAGAAACTAGTTTTATTATATTAAGCAGTATGATATATGAAGTATAAGTCCATTTAGGAGCTATATATGATTAATCTCACTATAGATCGACTTATGTATATAATTTTTGCTAACCTTTTGTTTGAGACAGATGGAATGACCCGTCATTCTATCACATGATCTGCTAACACTTCACGAATAACAAATTCAACTTCATTTATTTAAGAGATGAAGTGGAAATTGTTCTAGGCACGAACAATAGTGAGATTGTACCAAAATAAAGAAAGTATTTATTCCAATTCAAATTTTCAACTTTAGGGAAATGATCTTGAAAACCAAAAATGTTGTCCTAGTGATCTTATACCTGATGAATCGGATGGTACCTTAGATCGTCACAAATTTATGGATTTGTGATTATTGGCTTTTCCATAGCCATGTTCTCTACCACTCTCCATCCGAACATGATGGTTAGATTTCTCTTCCATATCCATATTTTCACCTATGTGGAAACCCAATGATTAGTTTATTTGGGTAACCATTACGTTTCATACTTTTGTTTTTAAAGATTGGTTTTGATATTCCTTTTTACGATGTGGGTTTCTATTAAAGAAACTTTCAAACAGTAAACCATTTATAACCCCGACGAATTTCGAGGGCGAAATTCATTTTAAGGGGGGTAGAATGTAACAGCCCAAGATTTTATAAAAAATATTCTTTTTAATGTCTTGTGTTGTACGCTACACCAAAAGGAGCTTGCACAACACGCATCCTTGACTTGCCTTGCATTACACGCAATCACGACCTTCCTCGATAGCGTGTGTAATACGCAATACCGAGTTTCACTAAACAACGATATGCTATTAAAATATTATTAAAACTAGCCGGTATGAATAGTAATAACCACTTTTTAAAATTATGTAAATCTTATTTTTCAAAATGAACTTCATTTTTGGATTCGGAGTATCGAAATTAGCTTAGGGTGAAATTTTGGTACTTTTCGGATAACTTTCATATTCTGATGAATAGTGAAAATTACTAAATTTTAATTAAAAACAACTTTTTCAATCGAAATAATTAATAGTGATAAATTATTAATTTTAGTGGTTTTAAAGTATATTTAGAATATATTTTTACAATTTAATACAATGTTGGTCATTGGATGTAATTGCACATTTAAACCAGACATAAACAAGTGTCAATCTTTTGATAGATATTGTTTCTTAAAAACACGCTATTTGTTTTAACAGCGGGATTTAATTATAAAATTAATTAATGCAACTTATATGTTATGAATTTGGTAAAATAGACTTCATTTTTTGAATTCGGAATATGAAATATATCTTAGGATGAAATTTTGGCATTTTTCTGAAAACCTTCATTTTTTGATGAATAGTGAAACTACTAAGTGGTAGTTAAAAAACTGAATTTTTCATAAAACTTAATTTTACCGCTTCTGTGAATAGAATTTCAAAAATCCTAGAGACACGGTTGATGTCAGTAAGTAAAATGTGGTTCAATGAGATGAAAATAATTTTTGGTGAATAGTAACTTTTTACTTTTATTTAACACGGTTAAAAGTAAATAGGGTAATTAAGGGTAAGAATGATATTAATATTACCCTAACACGTGTCCTAATTCTATTGTACAAATGTATCTCGACCAAAAACAACCTTAAGTGTAAAATATTATCATTTAGGCCCACTTGGATTAGATTAGGACATTTATTATTATTTAATTCAAAGAAGAGTTAAAAAAGTTAAAATCAAAGTTTATTCACTAAAACATTTTTAATATGGGGTTATAAATAAGATAAATTCGACTATAAATATTCATTAGAAAGCTAAAAAGATTTAATATATAATGATATTTTATTTATAATTTTTAGACTTTATATAAATTAATTTATTTATGACACAACGATGATGCAGTAATTACCCTTTTAAGGAAATATTAACATAATTGATGTTATAAATACTCAAATGAATGTAATTTGAGACTTTTTATGAATTCCACTAATTTTCTAGGTTACTATGATATATTAGTGTTGATTTAATCAACTTGGTTCGAACATATAATTCTGTTATGACTTTCACAAAAATCATATATCAAATAGTGTCAAAATTGACACAAAATAGTTTTTAAATCAAATATTATATTATTAATTGTTATTTTATTGCTAAAAATCTAAGGTTCGGCTAAATGACTTAGATAAGGATATATATGTTAATAATAAACAATTTGGGGTTCGTTTGTCATGTTATAGTAAGTGTATTAACCATATAGTGAAAGAAAACAAAAAGACACGGTAAAAGTTAAATTATTTAACTTAGAGTTAAATCTAATTGATAAGGTTAAAATAAGAACCTAAACTTGTCTAAATCCTATTGGTTGATAGGAGTTCGACCCATACCCACTTTAGCTTCGAAATAAGACCTTTTGGAACCATTTTAAACCGATTTTTACTTTAATATAAAATAATATTTTGAGATATTCCTAAGGTGCCCCTCTCCTCCCTTATAAAAGGGCACCTCCTCCCCCTCCTCCTCACACCAATTTGAGCACTCAAGCTCGGCCAACCCCTGCCAAAATCTCTTCTCCACTTCCCTAGCAACATCCTAGAGGTTCTGGTCTTCCTCAAAGACCAATTTTAGTTCCCTAAGAGGAGGTCTCCAAAAGGCGCTTCAAAGAAGAGGTAATTACCGTTACCAATTCTTTCATCTTTATTTCTTCTTCCACTTCTTCTTCTTAGGTTGTTTCATTATGAAGTAATAACATCAATATCACTCATATACTGATATGTTATTATAAGTATGAAACAACCCTATTTCACCATCTATCTATCCTACGGAAAAAGAAATCACCGCGCGTGCGTACGTACGGAATACCGTCTCCACGCCGTGGTGTAATCTATTTTCCACCACCACCTTACATGGATGGGTATAATGGTGTAAAGAATAACTATACATAGTTATTAAAACATCATATTGATTCTGATATATTGTATAATCCACTCCAATTCAATTCAATATTTATGGAAATGATATCATCGCTCGTGCGTACGTACGGACTACCGTCTCCACGACGCGATGAGATTCATTCTCCATGTTAACCATTTAAGAATGATTATAAAGTATATATAAGAAATAATAATGAAATATATGACATTATAAAGCTACTGGATTTATGTATATATATATATGTATGTCATCTACTTACTTCCATTCAAGACAATAGGGAAAGGAAAACAGCGTTCATGCGTACGTACGGACTACCGTCTCCATGAACGGTGTTTTTCATTTCATTTATCTATCTATTATATATATATATACTGAATATATATGATATATAAATCATATTTTATATTCTGGAAGTAAGTAAATCATGATATAAGTAATAATAATGTCAAGAACAACAAGTCAAAACACCTACGATAAAAGAAACGATTTTACCCAAAACGCTTCTTTAACATGGAATTTACAAAAGAACGGGTAATATAATGTCATAAGTGAACCATATATGATATAATAACAATGAATATGATTATATAATAAGTCAATGACATTATTTAAATCATTATACAGGAGGTTCGGACACATACGAAGCAAATCGGACCTAAGGTAAGGGAAATATCACAATCTCATTTTTATCCGAGATTGTTTATTCGTAAGTATTTACTGGGGTGTATTTTATCATCCACATCCATGTTTCATCAATATGTAATATTATTTCCATCCACCTAAAATTTTTTAAATCCATTTTTACCCTTCGGTGAGTTTTTAGTAAAGAATATGAAAGGAATCTTTTGTCGCTTTTTCGTACGAGGTGATTTTTTGACTTTTCCGACAAAAGTACGAAGAATGTTTTTTTTAACGTATACGGCATGAATGGATTTTTAAAAAATTATTTCCAAGAATCTTACTTTACAAGTTTTCAAGTATATTTTTAATCAACTTCTTTTAATTTAACGTTTTATGACATGTTAAGAAAGGAAAAATGTTTTTAAAGAAAAAAGGATAGTTTCCTCAAGAATTCAATTCAAGTGTTTTATCAAAATTATTTTACATCTAAGATAATAAAGGGTTCTGTTTCTATCCATATTTTTACATTTATTTTACTATGTTGTGATGGAATTATGTTTATGAATTCCTTTATCTTATATGAATTGATTTATGATGTCATGATGTTTCAAGAATCCCATTTTTGTTACATGTGTTATGCGATGATGTATGTTTTATGATTATGTGGCACACATAAGAAAGGATTCATTATAAGATGGGTGGGACCTATATCTCCCTCCAATGCATTGGGTAATGATTTTATATCTCATGAGATAGACATGGCTGGAATGGTAGGTTATACCAGTTCAGTGAAACAGGACTGAAACGAGGGTTACTCGATTCAGAAAGGGACTTTGTCCACTAAGATAGTCTTGGCAATGAGTCTTGACTAACAAGAAATGATTCTCTATGATTATGTGTGAATGCCAAAAAGTTTCATGTTTTATGTTATGATTATTGTGATTACATTTCACTGCCATGATTTACCCCATGTTATGAAATTATGATCTCTTTTGCAGGTTAAGATTTCCAAAAGTTATGTGCTTATGTATATGATGTGATTGATATTTCTTTTGTTTACCCTTACTGAGCATTTGAGCTCACCCTTTTATGTTTTCTTTTCCCCAGGATATAAAGAAAGGTTTTAGGTATAAAAAAAATAAGATCTTTATGGGAGATGTTGAAGATCTTTCACCACGATTAGAAGATTATATTCCGAGTTTCCAAAGACACTAAACTATTACGGTCCTTGTGTGTGTGTTTTTGTTATGTACTAAGTATTCCGCAAATGTAATGTAATGTCAATGTACGTCAGGCTTCGGGTCTTTACAGTTGGTATCAGAGGAAAGGTTTAGTCAACCTTTGGAAACTAGGATGCGAAAACGTTAGTGAGATCCCTAGAGATATTTCTAAGGCATGTCTAGGGATGCCCCTAAGGATAAGTATACGTATAGGATATAGTCTTAGAACTATGGTAACGATATTAGATTAAACCAAAGATGATAGATATTTAAGTTACTCCCCCTTTATTATGATTTTTTCCTCTCACACTATTCTTTTGGGTTTTAGAAAATGGCTGGAAACAAGATGATTCACGATAATGGAGGATATGATGGACAATGGAATGATATTCTTCATAATGAAATGGGATTTGGAAGTCCAAACATCATTATTATGCCGAATCAGCAATCTCACAATATGATCAATAAAGTAAAATTTGGTAAGTTTCCTGACTCGTCTAATAAGAGAAAGATGGAGTTTCATGATGATCATAGAGGAAAGAAAGTTCAATTTCCCCTATGTAAATCATGTGGGAAGAGGCATCAAGGAGAATGTTTCAAAGGAACTGGAAGATGATTTGGGTGTGGAAAAGAAGGACACAAAGCAAGTAAATGCAAAGGAAAAGGTTCAGTTAACAACATGGATGAGGATAATGGTATTGCTACGACATCAACAATGGTTAAATGTTTTAAATGTGGAATGTACGGGAATTATGAAAACCAATGCCCTAAGGGAAAGTCTCATGAAGATAATCAGTATGGTCGTATGGGAAGTATTTATGTGGATGATGATGAAGAGACTACAAATGATATGTGAGATGAAAGAATTGTTGAAGCTCGGTCAATGGTTTAAGAATGTAGTGGAATGATTACATGTTTATCATGTGTAATGTTGTATAAGTAATCTCATGGCACTATGGAATAAAGAGACATGTAAGGATTGTTACATTGTGGTCTGATTAATGTTACCAGTATCCATGAAAGGTTATTCAGATATTTTTGGAATGTAGATGATATGCGCATAATGAAGGGATAAGGAGAAAATAAAATGTTTGATAGTATTCATGAGCTCATGACTGATATAAGGAGAAGGTTATATCATGGTTTGAGTATATAGAATTTTTGGATTTTGGTATGTGGAAAGAGTTAACTTTTGACAGCATTCATGTTTTCACTAAGGTTTAATGGGTATTCATATTTTTCAAGAGAATACATCATTAAAGTATTCACATGATTGGAATGTGACCAACAAGATATATGGGGGATAAATGATGGTATTCACATGCTTGGTTGGCGACATTTCAAGTAATCATTTTATTTATACTATGAGCTTGGACCGAAGTATTTTAGATAAGCCTAAAGATTGTAATGGATTATGTTAACCATAAGTTAGTATTGTTTAAGTATAGAACTTTTTTTTTGATATTATTTATGTGATGTTATAGTAATGTAGTTTTAGAAAAAGGACAACCTGCAGGACGGGCGACAGCCCATCGCTTCGGACAAGGCTGTGGGAATCGAACCCACAACCGAAGTGCGACTGGCCTTTATCGCCTACCACTGGCCTACAGGAAGTCCCTGTTTAGTAGAAACTAGTTTTATTATATTAAGCAGTATGATATATGAAGTATAAGTCCATTTAGGAGCTATATATGATTAATCTCACTATAGATCGACTTATGTATATAATTTTTGCTAACCTTTTGTTTGAGACAGATGGAATGACCCGTCATTCTATCACATGATCTGCTAACACTTCACGAATAACAAATTCAACTTCATTTATTTAAGAGATGAAGTGGAAATTGTTCTAGGCACGAACAATAGTGAGATTGTACCAAAATAAAGAAAGTATTTATTCCAATTCAAATTTTCAACTTTAGGGAAATGATCTTGAAAACCAAAAATGTTGTCCTAGTGATCTTATACCTGATGAATCGGATGGTACCTTAGATCGTCACAAATTTATGGATTTGTGATTATTGGCTTTTCCATAGCCATGTTCTCTACCACTCTCCATCCGAACATGATGGTTAGATTTCTCTTCCATATCCATATTTTCACCTATGTGGAAACCCAATGATTAGTTTATTTGGGTAACCGTTACGTTTCATACTTTTGTTTTTAAAGATTGGTTTTGATATTCCTTTTTACGATGTGGGTTTCTATTAAAGAAACTTTCAAATAGTAAACCATTTATAACCCCGACGAATTTCGAGGGCGAAATTCATTTTAAGGGGGGTAGAATGTAACAGCCCAAGATTTTATAAAAAATATTCTTTTTAATGTCTTGTGTTTTACGCTACACCAAAAGGAGCTTGCACAACACGCATCCTTGACTTTCCTTGCATTACACGCAATCGCGACCTTCCTCGATAGCGTGTGTAATACGCAATACCGAGTTTCACTAAACAACGATATGCTATTAAAATATTATTAAAACTAGCAGGTATGAATAGTAATAACCACTTTTTAAAATTATGTAAATCTTATTTTTCAAAATGAACTTCATTTTTGGATTCGGAGTATCGAAATTAGCTTAGGGTGAAATTTTGGTACTTTTCGAATAACTTTCATATTCTGATGAATAGTGAAAATTACTAAATTTTAATTAAAAACAACTTTTTCAATCGAAATAATTAATAGTGATAAATTTTTAATTTTAGTGGTTTTAAATTATATTTAGAATATATTTTTACAATTTAATACAATGTTGGTCATTGGATGTAATTGCACATTTAAACCAGACATAAACAAGTGTCAATCTTTTGATAGATATTGTTTCTTAAAAACACGCTATTTGTTTTAACAGCGGGATTTAATTATAAAATTAATTAATGCAACTTCTATGTTATGAATTTGGTAAAATAGACTTCATTTTTGAATTCGGAATATGAAATATAGCTTAGGATGAAATTTTGGCATTTTTCTGAAAACCTTCATTTTTTGATGAATAGTGAAACTACTAAGTGGTAGTTAAAAAACTGAATTTTTCATAAAACTTAATTTTACCGCTTCTGTGAATGGAATTTCAAAAATCCGAGAGACACGGTTGATGTCAGTAAGTAAAATGTGGTTCAATGAGATGAAAATAATTTTTGGTGAATAGTAACTTTTTACTTTTATTTAACACGGTTAAAAGTAAATAGGGTAATTAAGGGTAAGAATGATATTAATATTACCCTAACACATGTACTAATTCTATTGGACAAGTGTATCTCGACCAAAAACAACCTTAAGTGTAAAATATTATCATTTAGGCCCACTTGGATTAGATTAGGACATTTATTATTATTTAATTCAAAGAAGAGTTAAAAGAGTTAAAATCAAAGTTTATTCACTAAAACATTTTTAATATGGGGTTATAAATAAGATAAATTCGACTATAAATATTCATTAGAAAGCTAAAAAGATTTACTATATAATGATATTTTATTTATAATTTTTAGACTTTAGATAAATTAATTTATTTATGACACAACGATGATGCAGTAATTACCCTTTTAAGGAAATATTAACATAATTGATGTTATAAATACTCAAATGAATTTAATTTGAGACTTTTTATGAATTACAATAATTTTCTAGGTTACTATGATATATTAGTGTTGATTTAATCAACTTGGTTCGAACATATAATTCTGTTATGACTTTCACAAAAATCATATATCAAATAGTGTCAAAATTGACACAAAATAGTTTTTAAATCAAATATTATATTATTAATTGTTATTTTATTGCTAAAAATCTAAGGTTCGGCCAAATGACTTAGATAAGGATATATATATTAATAATAAACAATTTGGGGTTCTTTTGTCATGTTATAGTAAGTGTATTAACCATATAGTGAAAGAAAACAAAAAGACACGGTAAAAGTTAAATTATTTAACTTAGAGTTAAATCTAATTGATAAGGTTAAAATAAGAACCTAAACTTGTATAAATCCTATTGGTTGATAGGATTTCGACCCATACCCACTTTAGCTTCGAAATAAGACCCTTTGGAACCATTATAAACCGATTTTTACTTTAATATAAAATAATATTTTGAGATATTCCTAAGGTGCCCCTCTCCTCCCTTATAAAAGGGCACCTCCTCCCCCTCCTCCTCACACCAATTTGAGCACTCAAGCTCGGCCAAACCCTGCCAAAATCTCTTCTCCACTTCCCTAGAAATATCCTAGAGGTTCTGGTCTTCCTCAAAGACCAATTTTAGTTCCCTAAGAGGAGGTCTCCAAAAGGCGCTTCAAAGAAGAGGTAATTACCGTTACCAATTCTTTCATCTTTATTTCTTCTTCCACTTCTTCTTCTTAGGTTGTTTCATTATGAAGTAATAACATCAGTATCACTCATATACTGATATGTTATTATAAGTATGAAACAACCCTATTTCACCATCTATCTATCCTACGGAAAAAGAAATCACCGCGCGTGCGTACGTACGGAATACCGTCTCCACGCCGTGGTGTAATCTATTTTCCACCACCACCTTACATGGATGGGTATAATGGTGTAAAGAATAACTATACATAGTTATTAAAACATCATATTGATTCTGATATATTGTATAATCCACTCCAATTCAATTCAATATTTATGGAAATGATATCATCGCTCGTGCGTACGTACGGACTACCGTCTCCACGACGCGATGAGATTCATTCTCCATGTTAACCATTTAAGAATGATTATAAAGTATATATAAGAAATAATAATGAAATATATGACATTATAAAGCTACTGGATTTATGTATATATATATATGTATGTCATCTACTTACTTCCATTCAAGACAATAGGGAAAGGAAAACAGTGTTCATGCGTACGTACGGACTACCGTCTCCATGAACGGTGTTTTTCATTTCATTTATCTATCTATTATATATATATATACTGAATATATATGATATATAAATCATATTTTATATTCTGGAAGTAAGTAAATCATGATATAAGTAATAATAATGTCAAGAACAACAAGTCAAAACACCTACGATAAAAGAAACGATTTTACCCAAAACGCTTCTTTAACGTGGAATTTACAAAAGAACGGGTAATATAATGTCATAAGTGAACCATATATGATATCATAACAATGAATATGATTCTATAATAAGTCAATGACATTATTTAAATCATTATACAGGAGGTTCGGACACATACGAAGCAAATCGGACCTAAGGTAAGGGAAATATCACAATCTCATTTTTATCCGAGATTGTTTATTCTTAAGTATTTACTGGGGTGTATTTTATCATCCACATCCATGTTTCATCAATATTTAATATTATTTCCATCCACCTACAATTTTTTAAATCCATTTTTACCCTTTGGTGAGTTTTTAGTAAAGAATATGAAAGGAATCTTTTGTCGCTTTTTCGTACGAGGTGATTTTTTGACTTTTCCGACAAACGTACGAAGAATGTTTTTTTTAACGTATACGGCATGAATGGATTTTTAAAACATTATTTCCAAGAATCTTACTTTACAAGTTTTCAAGTTTATTTTTAATCAACTTCTTTTAATTTAAAGTTTTATGACATGTTAAGAAAGGAAAAATGTTTTTAAAGAAAAAAGGATAGTTTCCTCAAGAATTCAATTCAAGTGTTTTATCAAAATTATTTTACATCTAAGATAATAAAGGGTTCTGTTTCTATCCATATTTTTACATTGATTTGACTATGTTGTGATGGAATTATGTTTATGAATTCCTTTATCTTATATGAATTGATTTATGATGTCATGATGTTTCAAGAATCCCATTTTTGTTACATGTGTTATGCGATGATGTATGTTTTATGATTATGTGGCACACATAAGAAAGGATTCATTATAAGATGGGTGTGACCTATATCTCCCTCCAATTCATTGGGTAATGATTTTATATCTCATGAGATAGACATGGCTGGAATGGTAGGTTATACCGGTTCAGTGAAACAGGACTGAAACGAGGGCTACTCGATTCAGAAAGGGACTTTGTCCACTAAGATAGTCTTGGCAATGAGTCTTGACTAACAAGAAATGATTCTCTATGATTATGTGTGAATGCCACAAAGTTTCATGTTTTATGTTATGATTATTGTGATTACATTTCACTGCCATGATTTACCGCATGTTATGAAATTGTGATCTCTTTTGCAGGTTAAGATTTCCAAAAGTTATGTGCTTATGTATATGATGTGATTTATATTTCTTTTTTTTACCCTTACTGAGCATTTGAGCTCACCCTTTTATGTTTTCTTTTCCCCAGGATATAAAGAAAGGTTTTAGGTATAAAAAAAATAAGATCTTTATGGGAGATGTTGAAGATCTTTCACCATGATTAGAAGATTATATTCTGAGTTTCCAAAGACACTAAACTATTACGGTCCTTGTGTGTGTGTTTTTGTTATGTACTAAGTATTCCGCAAATGTAATGTAATGTCAATGTACGTCAGGCTTCGGGTCTTTACAGTAAACACCTAGATAAAGGCTTTGTGTATACATGTCAGGTACTTCTACTACATTCCCTGTACTATCCTTTGGATGGGTTTCTTCTATATGAAATGGATTAATATGAGTAAGTAGTATATTATTTTTACCATTCCATATAAAAAAGAGGGTATAGACCTATTCTCTAATAGAGTCCATTGGTATGATGATTCAAGATGGTTATAGATCATAAACCCATCATAGTGAAAGTGAGATTCTGATGACGGATTTGAGAATGTGATAGTGTAGTGGACTTATCAAGATATATTTAGACACTAGGCATGGGAACCTATAATTCATTAAGAGATAAAAACCCTATAAGATTTTTTAATGGTTTCTTCAAAGGATGGAGATTCATAGACATTACATTTGGACTAGGTTTGGGAAACACCCTCTTCATGGAAGAGTAGTTTGATGTGGTATAAATGGATATGAGACTCATGGAGGTTTTCCATTATTTTTTTAACCCTTGATTCGTTATTAGGGTATGTGTTATGGGTTCTGAGGATGGAAAATACATTCTTTCACTCCCTAGTCCTGAAAACCTCAATTAATATTCATCATTCAAGTATTAAACATCATTTCTCTCCCACACTGAATCTCGTGTAATGATAATGGAATATGGAGTAGTTTTGCATATCATTGTTGAGAGTACCTTTCACCATACCATTGGTTCTAATATATTATGTATGTTTTCCTACTAAACCTAGGATTGGGATATTTCTTGAAAATATTGAATGTTAGGATGATGTGTGGGTCCTTCCCTTATGATGACAGAGTCAGTACTTTTCCAAATATGTGGAGTGCAGGTCCACTATGCTTGATGAAGATTTATTATTTCTCCCTCAATAAAGGTTATATTTTTTTCTCTAATGGAATATCATGGAACTCTTCATGAATAGTTTCTCCCCTATTTCAAGGTATATGATCCTCAAAAAAATGCGGTGCTAGTGTGGTTTCATTTTTTCTTCTTTATTAGATAAGTATTGGTAATCAGAATTAGTATCTCCTTCGAAGGTGGGTGTGTTCCATCACAAAGTGTCTCCCAGATGTTGGTTTTAGGATTCATGGATTAGTGATGGAGATGATTGAACTATGTGTATATTTTGTGAACTCAAGGGCTTGTTGTGGATGAGGTTCTCCATACCGATCCCCAACCCCCTAAGTATTCATATTAGAAAAGAGTTGGTTAATGCAGTGGTTTCTATTCTAATGGTTGACCCTTCCTTCCTTATATAATATTGTAGATTCTAGGATTTCATTAAAGGTTTTATAATTTATGTGGAGATAAATTCCATCATGAATCTTTCAGTCTAGAGTGGGTTCTAGGTTCTTTTTTTTTGATAGGAAACTAAGTGTTGTCCACCAATTGTTCATGGTTAAATAAGGCTTCTTTTTCATGGGGAATTATTCTAGGAATGATGGAATATAGGTAAATATGTGTACACACCCTACTAATATGGCTAGGGGTCCCACAGTTGTAGATAGTGTAGTTTGGGTTTTTGAAAACCCTTCTATGGTAGGATATACCATTCCAGATCATCTAGGTGTGGTGGTCATGTTTCAAATGATCATTATCTATTGTGGATGGATACATTTAGAACCTTTATGTTATAGTATGTCAAGGAGGTTTCATTAACAAAGGTGTGAGTTATGTTCATGGATTCCTCGGTTGGTGGTGTTGGGTGTTTTCTTAGGCTTATCCCTATCAGTCCTGTATGGTCTTGGTTGGTGGTCTTCTTGAGTGGTAGAGTAATAGTTTCTCCCTTGGGTGTTCTCAATTACCATGATGAGTCGGTATTCTATTTAATTCCACCTTTAATGGGAGATAACCATAATCCATATTTCTAATTTGTTTTTGGTGCATCCTACTAAGTGTTTTTATACTAACCCATGCATTGGCCTCAATCCTTGAATGTTTTGTCTATAAATATGGTGTATAGGTTGGTGGTCTTTCATTCCTAGTGTTTTTGAGCTCGATCTTGGTGGAGCAAGCATGATTCAAAGTTCATAGGGCTTGGTTGTGTGTTCTTCAGATGGTGTGTGGTATATATATTTGATACAGGATGTTTAAGATATGGATTACAAAATGTGTTTTATGTCTTCCTAGTGCTAGTATATATCACCAAGACTATCGGAGGTAGGATTGGGATAGAATATTCGTCCTATATCCACCTAGGAGGGGTTATGGTGGGTTAGGTCATTTTAACTATAAAAAATATGCGACTAATGGGTTTATCTTAATGCAAAAAATAATTACCAAAAGGTGTTAAAAATGATATTATTGAATGGTTCTCTATTTGGGTAAGTATATACTCATATTCATTTTATTGACATGTGTCTATAATTTCTATATTAAAATTAATACCTTACATCATCTTTTGTGAATAGTGAATCCTGATAATAGAGATGAAATGTTAAATGATTTAATGTTTTTGGCTTGAATTCCTCTGACACAGTTAAGATATTTGAGTCCTACAATATTAATGTATTTATGTTTCATAAAATTAATTATGTATAAGGATTTAAAACACAAAATACTGGGTTATTTAAACTTTTATAGGTGGAATAATATGCAAATATAGTCGATATCATAAAATTAGACTATTATTGTCAATTTGAGTCATCTTATTCAAATGAAAGTTGGTTAAGATCAAAAGGCTCTAAAAAAGACTCATTACATTTTACTCATGTCAATTTCTATCACTTGATTCTTAATTGTCAGTGTGAAGTGAATTATCTACTTATCTTGGATTCATAAGAAAATATGGTTTGTTATATGAAATATGAAGTACATAAAGTTTGGAAAATTGGTGTACACTTCAAACAGCTTGGATTGTATGATATGGGAAATGAATCTCAATTGGTAATTTTTGATAGTGAAACTCAAAAACCAAAAAACATTCAATAGTTATTCAATGAAAATATTGAGAAATTGAACTTCCATGGGATGGTGAAATAAATAAGTTCTTTTTGTAATAGAGGTTGATAACAATGAGGAAAATGCATATGAATATAATTTGACATATAAATTGTTATTGAAAATATATTAAAATATAACTTCTTTCAGTGTTTTATAAATATATAGAAATTTTTCTATTTTTTAAAATTTATAATTATTTATGTTCTACTTTGTATCTCCATAGTGAATATTTTTTTTATTCCAATTTAAATATTAGAATGTAGAGAACTAAAAAACTGAGATCATATATGATCATAATCTCTAATCACACCACCTCTACCATCAAATTTAGTGGATTTGAGTGATTACACTATACCAGAGACTTTAACTAAGACACCATATTCTTGATACTTGTTTCTATCTCTCCATATGATTCACCTCTCATGGTGGAGTAGTTGGTCACTCATTCATCTAGGGGATTGTGGTAGGTTACCATTACTAGTATGTATGTCATTATAAATAATATATATTTTATTAACTATTTAATCCATTTTTCAAATAGAAGAAAATAAAAATATAAGAGATATAAATATTAATACAAAAAATATATGGGACCTAAATGAATTATGAATTATTATTCCATTTTAATAGTTTAGGGTGCCTATATGTGATACTAGTGTAATATAATGAAATATTCTTAATCATATTTACTATGAAGTAGAATGCCTTATAGTTAATTATAAGTAAATAAAGAATAATCCCATTTATTAGAATAATGATTTTTTTGGAAATTGAATAATGGTAATAATAATTAAGTATTCATTGATTAATAATTTAAAATTTCTAAGTAAAATTATTAATATAATTATAGAGTGTTATGTTTCATCTAAAATATATTTAATTCTAATGTCCATGAATCTGTTTAATTCCCATGGACCATGAGAATCATGGGTAATAAATGGATATACTTTTTGTTGAAATTATGGACTGATTTTAATGAAACTTCTCGGAGCACTGGATAAATATTTGAGAATTGATTGAAGGCATGTATCATGAGTAGTGGGAGTTATTTTTGATATTAATATAGATGTATCTGATTTGGTATCTTCATATTTTATGGATACTTAATAACATAAACATTTGAAAATTATATTTTTTATTAAAGTTACCTTTTTCTATGAATTATATAAAAAAATACAATGAATCGTGAAATATAAGTCAGTCTTCGTATTGATGGGCCGCAATGTTTTTCAAAAAAACATAAATCATGGTAGTATTTTATTCATTATTTTTTATATGTATTTATTATGCCTAAAGGTATTTTTCTAACTTTATTGGAATATTTTTTTAAAAGGGTCATGATTTAGGTCACCCAATTAGACAAATGGGTATGTTGATTAATAATTATTGAAATCCTGGAAGGAATATCATGAATGACCCTAAAATTGACATTATAGTAACTAATTTTTCTTAATGTTTAATATTATTTCATTAACATAAAATCATAATAATGAGAAATGAACTAATTGGATAATATTATGAAGCATTGATAATTTATAAAATCATTATTAATATTAATGTATTAACATGTTAATATTCAAGAATCATTTGGTATGTTTTCACAAAAAATATCCTACCAATTATAGATAAAACACTTAATAAATTGTACCAATAGGGTAGTTCATTTAAAAAGATTCTATTTTACTATTCATGGAGACCAAATATAGTTATGGATCAGAAGTTATAGCTATTTGAAGTTAGAATGATGAAAACGGCTAGCTGAGGTGATTTGTAGACAAAGTATGGAAGTGCATACAACATCCCAAAAAATGCATGCAACTCCATCTCAGTCATGAAACATAGTTTTGAGATAAATGTGATTTCAAATGTAAAATATCTGCATATAAATGAGTTGGCCTAAAAAAGTCATTTTTCTATAGCTCCATAATGTTGCGTGACACAACCAAAAGTTCCATGACCAAGGATATGTTATGAAACACATTCAATATTCTTATAAATATGGAAACAAACCTTCATTAACAGAAGAACCTATAGAATTTTAGCACTAGGTCTCTCTCTATTACAAATTCATATTTATCACTTCACAAAACCCCCAAGTCCAAAACTTTCATGAAATTACCTTGGCGAAGTCATTCAAAGTATGGGCTTCTACTAAGATGTTTTCACACAACTAGATATATTGGGAATATAATTTCACAAAAAGTAGAATATTTTGTGAAACACTATTTTCATACGACTACAAAGCTGTGTGAAATAGTGCTTTCCAAATTCATGTTTTTAGTTCATGCCTCATACAAACTTATTTTTATGGGAAATTATATAATTGGACGATATAGTGAAAAGTTACACCACCAAGTGCATAGTTGCATGAAATAGTGTTCAGACATGTGCCGACTCAGTCCCTTCACAACCGTCATTGAACCCCATGAAAAATGGATAGTCTCAATTCATACTTTTTGGGCCAAGTCGAGGAGATTTTGGGTTTCACCGTATACATTCCTATTGTCTAACCTATATAATATAATGAGTGAAGATACTCCTCTACACTCCCTACAATACCTTGAGTCAACCTACTACTCTTGGTCTCTTTATCATGACATGATTTTATATTTTTCTCTTGGATTCCACAAGTAACATGAGTATAAATACTCCTTAATCAAATCATTAAACCTCATTACCTTACTCTTATGCCACGTTGAACAAGAAATAGTTTCCCTTGCGTAAGTTCCACACCAACCAATTTTAGGTATATTCTTCATAGTTGACCTCACTACATGTTTTTAAACTCTAGTATGACCAATATGAAAAACATAGGATGCCTCTTGTGACACATGTGAGATTCCTTAATAATCAAGCGTAAGACACCTCAAGCCATGATCATGCAACGACCCCCCCTTAGTTCTCATTACATGACGTTAAACTGTTGTATATCTAATATGATTATAATATGATACCTCATGTAAAAATAAAAGATTCCTTATGTGTAAAACATAAGATACGTCAATTAATGATCATGAGATGATATCTAGAGAGCCACCATGGGACCTCTCCCAAGGTGTAATCCCCCTATCATATCTGTCGACCCATTAGTGTGATGAGATGCCTTAATTGTATTACATGAGGAGTAAAAACAAGTGTCCATAGAGTGAAATGACCAATTATATCCCTATTACTCCCAAGTATCCCCCAAGGTCCTCCCTCTCAGGTGTAAACCCCCAATCACATCCCTCAACCTAATACTAAGTCAATATTACATGTTTACCTGACATTAGAAAGAAATTCTGTGAAGCTTAGTGTATAAGCCCCATACACCACATCTTTTCACAGGATGTTAAACAATATTCTTACCCAATGAAATTCACATGTAATTCCCTCTTGACTCTACATGGGGAAGAAATGATGGGTAGATTAGTGTATAATCCCTATACACCATGTCCTCTAACATTGCATTAAACTGTAATCCCACCCTGTGCAATGAACATGGGATCTCCTCTTTACCTAACAAGTGGAATAATTTATGGGAAGATTAGTGCATAATCCCCACAAACCACATCCTTTTACATGACATTAAATTCTAATATTAACACATGAAATGATCATGGTATTCCCTCTTGACCTCACATGAGGAAAAAATGATGGATAGATCAGTGCATAAGCCTCATGCAACAAATCCTTTGAAATAATTTCTAACTATAATCCTACCCCATGAAATGGACATGGTATTTCCTCTTGACCTGACACAGGGAAAAAATTATGGGTAGCCTAATTCATAATCCCCATGAACAACGTACTTTGACATTATGTTAAACTATAATCTTACCCAATGCAATGAACATGGGATTCCCCCTTGATCTGACATGAGGAAGAAATTATGGGAAGCTCAATACATAATCCTCACACACCACATCCTTTCACATGATATTAAACTATAATCTTACCCTTTAAAATGGACATGGGATTACCTCTTGACATGAAATGAGAAAAAAATAATGGGAAACTCATTACATAAGCCCCATGGACCACATCCTTTTACAAAACATTAAACTGTTATCATACGCCATGAAATGGACATGGGATGACCTCTTGAACCGAAACAAGGAATAAATGATCTCCATATCAGTTTATAATCCCCACGCACCACATATTCCCAGATAATGTTAAACTACAATCTTTCCCCATTTAATGGACATGAGATATCCTATTGAGCTGACATGAGGAAGAAATGATACCCAGTTCAGTGCATAATACCCACTCACCATGTCATTTTTCATGATGTTAAACTATAATATTACCCCATGAAATAGAAATTGGATTCCCTCTTAAGCTAACATGAGGAGTAAATGATGGATAGCTTCCACATGTAAGCCCTATCTAAACCATCAGTTCTCCTAGCAGCACCTAGGCAATTCCCATGCATAATCCCCATTCACACCATTGTTGCTTCATAGTGGAACTCATGAAAATTTCATGCATAATTCCAATACCTATCATTAGTTATCCTTGTAGTTCTCTAGAATCTCCCATACATAAGAACCATTCACATCCTTCTTTCCCTATAGTAGCACCCGAGAAGCTTCCATGTGTAATCCCCACACCATTACCCATAAAGTGATCCTCATTCACATGGGAAAATTCCATGTATAAGAACCAAACCAAACCTCATTGATGATCCTTTCTTGACATGAGAATCCTTACCAAAAGATGGTAAAAATTAGGGATCAGTCCTGTCACATGACCTTAAACTACATCATCAAACTATGTGGGGTTTTGATCCCTGTATCTTAATAAGGAACATAGGAAACCTTCCTAAGGTTAAATCCCACCATCATACAAGTGTGGAATAATGCCTCATTGTGACACACTCCATACATCCTAGTGTGGCCCCCACCCCCACCCCCGGGGACACACATAACCACCCAATCTATCTCAAAAGGACGTTAAAATCCGTCTCCATAAGATTTTATGCTTGTGAACCGATCTGTCTCAATAGGACATTCTGATCCATCTCCATAAGATGTTAAGACCGTGACTTGATCTATATCGACAATAAATTCTGATATATCTCCACAATATGGTAATCCTTTGACTTAATATATCTTAATAGGATGTTTCTAATATGTCTCTATAATATGTTAATATTGTGACTTGATTCGTCTCAACAGGATATTCTGATATGTCTTTGAAAGACCTTAATCTAGGGACCCAATTCATGTTAACTAATCTTTTTTTGTCTGTCTTGATAATGAATTGATATTGTGACTTGATCCTTCTCAATAAGAAGTTACAATCCATATCCAAAAGAAGTTAAACCTGTGACTCAGTCCATCTCAGAAAGATGTTCTGATCCATCTCCAGAAGACATTAATATCATGATATGATCCATATCAATAGGATGTTTTGATTCATCTTGTCAAGAAGTTAAACCTACACCCATCTCCACAAGACATTAAACTCATGACCTGGTCCATAATAACTACCCCATGCAATAAACATGGGATGCCCGAGGTAAAAATCCATGGAAGACTTACACCCTTGGTGTGATATAACTCATGGATGACATGAGAAGCCTTAATTTCCATGCCTAATATTCCTCATATTAGATTCCACTGGCTTCAAAATAATAATAATTCCCTTAGAGCCAACTATCAAAAAACTAACATAGGATTCCTTGGGTATTGTGCCTAATATGCCTCATATGAGATACCTATGACTTAAAAAGGACAATACTTTACAAATTCCCAACACACCAAATAACATGATATGCCCAGACATGTTCGATGTTACTATCTATTCTGACCAAAGCTAACTTCCTTGTTGAGACAAAAGAAGTGAAATTAACCAACATCTACCTTGAGGTGGAACTGGTAATGAGTTTCAAAAACATGACACAAATCTATGAGGGAGAACCAGACAAGGTGATGAGCTCCATAGAGGAATCTATGGAAGGAGGAAACAACATCCCGTCATCTTATTTTGATTCAGGATCCCACATCCCCAACTACAATGGTGGATGCCACATCCATTAGAAATCATGAATTTGGGGAAAGAAACACATGTTGATGTGATGATGCATGCCTTTACTATGACATCATCAAAAACAAGAAGAAAAACTACACAATAATTATATGTTTCCTTGAATGATGAAATTTCAATCATTTTAGTTAACAAAAATCATGGGCATGTATTGGGGATGTAATATGGTCCTAGTGCATTGAATTTCATTGGTAGGTCACAATAATCCTTTAAAATAATACCATCAGGTGGGGATTCAAGTAGTTTAATTGATTAGTATGTGAAAAGGGAAATTTAAAGGCATTAATAAAAGATGAATGAACTTTAATCATACAAGAAAATACATAATCAATGGTGGCAAGCAATGAAAAATGACATAGGTTTTATATTCTAGAGGATGAATGGAACAACCCATGAGAAAATTGTTGGTCTTTCATATCATACTATAGTGTAAACTCTAAAATCAATATAAAACATGTCTAAACGACTATTTCATTTATTTCTATAATGACATTATATCATGTTGGTGTTTTTTCTATGGGGGGTAGTTGGGGTAATGTGAGATGAGTGTTTTATTTGAATTATATGGGTTTGTATTTGTGATTAAAGGTGTTTTTATTATATAAATATTTATTCGATAAAAAGAGAATAAATAATAATTGATGTTAATATTAGAACTATAAAAAATCAACCAAAAATGGTGTTTATTGTTTTTTCAAGCCTCTTTGGTGGTATACACCAAAATTCATGGTCAACTATACTCATTTTTCTGACCCCACCTAACCCATATGTGATTAGGAGGAAAATACTTATGTAAATAGAGTAGTTGGGAGTTAGCTAAGAGTTAGGTGCATCAACCATGGTTTGGACACATGATTAATGAGACCATTCATCTTACCATTCATTTTCAATTCATTTAAAATGTTGCATGCACGGTTAGCGTGAAAAGTTAATGAGAATTTGAGCCTAACAATTTATGGTCTCCTAAGGGATTTTATGGTCTCCTAGGATTATATTCTAATTGTTTATCACTAGAACATGGCCTGAAAATTTAAAAAATTGATCCAAATCACATGAATGGTGTGTATGTTAGTGGTATCCCCAATTATTTTTGAATCAACGCCTATTTTGGGAGTCTAAAATTCTAAAGTCTGTGAAATTATTATAAAATCCACATATTGTTACATTTTTTGTTGAAATGTGAATGATTCCGCTAATTTGGAATGTTTTTTCCATTAAAGGGTGATTTTTTGAATTAAAATGAAATTAGGAATTTTTACCTATTATTTTTTGTAACATAAATCTTCTTAGTAAAATAAATGATAAGAAGTTATAATTGGAAAAGGTTGGAAGTTGATTTATTATATGGATATAGTTTCAAATATATGGATTTAGTTTTTAGTGGATATTCTTGATTTTAAACTCATACTATAGGAAATTAAATGTATGGAATAAATGATTGGGTCTAATGGATACACTGATCGAATAATGATCTATTAAGATCAAAGCATATCTAATTTACCAATATTGGAATTTTGGAAATGGTTTGGTAGGTTTAGGAAATGAATTATATAAGTTGGTAACAATTGTTTAAATTTAAATTCATAGTAATGTAAACGAATATATAGATACTTATATTATTATAAACTCCTAAATTTATAGATATGTGAGTTGAATCATATCTTAAAAAGGTTCTTTTATGGTTTTGAAGTGTTTTGGATAGTTTAATGGAATAATTGTTAGAATTGGATACTAATTTATCATTTTTAGAAAATGTTTTTATTGATTCAAAACATGCATAATTTTTTTATATTTTTTAAATTTTGGTTCAAAGATGAATCATTCCACTAATTGGGACCTTTTCCCATTAAGGCATGTTTGGTATGAATTCAAATGAAATTTTAAAATTTTACCCTTTTTATAGTGTAATGTCTATCTTTTGGGTATAATTATTGATAGAAAGATGGATTTGGTTTACATTGGAAGTTGATTCATTATTTATAGTTTATTTCAAATATATTAATTTTCATTTTAAAGGATATTACTAATTTCAGACACTAATACTAGTAAATTTTCAGGAAGGAATGAATGACTTTGTTTGATGTTCACAATAATTGAATTGTGATAAATAAAGATCAAAATATATATTATTTACAAAGATATATATATATTGGGAAATGGTTTAGTAGGTTTATGTGGTTAAATATAGAAGTTGGTATCGATTCTCTAAAATAATCTTTATATTAATAGAAAATGATATATGTAGACTTAGATTGTTGTAAATTTATTCATTTCGAGTTCTAGTAATGTTTTTTTGATCCAGGTGCAGAGATTATGCAAGATTCATAGACCTAGTGGTCCTAAAATTGTTATTTAAAAATATTAAATATATTAACATCATAGGCACACATTTTCCTCAAAATTTTTAACAAATCTTAAATGGAGTCTCATATAAAAAATCTGAGACTGCCATTGATTATAGAATGTGGATTTCACCTTAGTCAAGAAAAAAACTTTTTCGATTTAAGATGTAAGAAAAAAATTCAATACATGTGTAAATAAAAAAGTAACGAAATTCAATTTATTTATTTGTTTATTTTGAAGAAACAAACTAGGACTAGTCTATTTAAACTTAGATATTAGTAAATCTCAGGATTATATGCCTAACCCTATAGACATAGATATGAGATCTTAGAGTTGTGTTGGTGAAAGAAGTTGTATCGGATGTTTGAAATGATATCGCAAGGATCTCCCATGACCTCAGAGTTCATGGCTATCACCAATGACTATGACATAGGATCATTATTTTCCAATGACCAATCCAAACTCAAGGTATAATGTTTTTATATTTTGGATTTGAAATTTTTTTTATTTGTTTAACATAGATAAATTGCAAAAACAATAATTGATTCATGTATTGAGGGTTTATTTAATTACGTTTGATTTATTTGTTTATTTTGGACTGATCATTAGATACTTATTCATCTAATATATAAAAATGTATCAATTCCCAATTGGAAAAAGGATGATGTTTTTTCCTCATATTTATTGATTTTTTATCTCTTGTTTCTTTATATGTTCATCGTGGGAAATTTCTTTGTCCAATGGATTGATGGATACCCAGTATTCGATATTTTCATAACTTCTATTCAGTGAAAAAGAACAACAACATGAGTATGGATTGAGAGTGAGAATAATATTGTAGATCAATAACAACAAAGGATGAACATAGATAAATATGAATGATGGTTCCTATTTTCTAGGTTGGGTGAAGGATGATGCAACATGCAATGAAGGTGCTTCCCGACCGATTTGGATAGATAAAAAGGATCTATGGAAATGATAGAGCTTGGTTGAACCAGATACGTAATCCATGAGGGGATTTTCGATATACTTAAGAGTGGTAGTGGAATAGACAGACGGCATGTGAAGAAAATTAAAGTTCTATAAATCATTGAACTTCATGGCATTTAATCCATAGAGACACACTATGTGGGGACCTATATAGAGTTTTAGGGTTTCTACCAAGAATAGTAGTATCACACAACATGTGATATATGTCAAGCATTGTGTGACCCCACCTAGTGGATCAGCATGTATCTTGGTGGATACATGGGTGCAAACATATCCATTCACATGGGCATGGGTAAGGTACATGGGCACATCCTCATACTTATACATGTCCAAGTATATGCCATGGACTTATCTTATATGGAAGTCCAAATATACATGGTACAACCGGAGGTACATTGGGACAGACATGGTCAGGTTTGGGGTTAATGGTACATGTCATGCTCTTCTTTGTGGTGACTTGGAGACATTGTTCCCCTCAGTGTGGACTAGTTTCCTTAAGGGTTAATTCCTTAAATCAATCCATTTGAGTGTATAGTAAGTAATTACATCATGAGAAAGTATTGTGATCCTCTCAAATGGATTAGCTTTCGATAGAGTTGTAGGAATCCCCATATAGTCTAGGGATGTGATCCTCAATCATCTTTTTCACTATGTGGGGTCCTCGAAAATTGAATTACCAAATTTATAGGGGATTTTATCCCCATCATAGAATGGTAATACATATTTGGTTGTTAGTATAACCCATGAACCTAGGTGTGATCCCCGTATATGTATTGATCTCTTTAAATATCCACAGTATACATCCTTATGAAGAGACCTGAAAAACATGAAATCTCATATGGATTCCATCAGTGCTCTCAAACTCGTACAATGAGTTCTCCTAAGATGGTGTGGTTATGGAATGTCGGTAAGAATCTTAGGTTGAAAATGTTGTTGTGACCTTACCTTGAGATATAGTTTCTACTATAAGTATATCTTGAAGTTTTATTTTATATATCATATTATTATTGATATATCCTATAATGAGATCACTACTCTTGATGTAACATTCTTAATAATTTTGGGGTGTCCTACTTGTTATTGTTATAATCTCCCCTAAATGGGATCTACCCATAGGTGTCATGTGTTATGTAGAAAATCAGTCGTTTTATGTGGTTCATGGTGGACTATGTGAATATGGGGATTAGATTGGGTTAGATAGATTGTGGTTCATTCAAAGAGTCATAGTAGAATATAGTACACTATTAATAACATATTGGACTTGTTTACAATGTTTTTTTGGACACTTGAATTTGGGCCATTATATTTTTTAGTATTATTTAACATACTATGATTACTAGATTTATATATATTCATGCCTTTTTTATCATTGTATGGGCTTAGATATGTGTCTATGCATACCATTACATTAGTCTATGTCCTCTCATGTGAGTTTTATGCCTACTCGGCACAAGTCTCCAGCTTCGGGCCAATTGGAGGTGGCCTTGGAGTAGTCACACTAGGCTTATCACTGGACAGGAGGGCCTTGGTAGGTCAGGTCATGAAATATTGGTATCAAAGGAGTGTTCCATATTATAAATGGGTTTTTATTTTTTTTCTAGCTATGTGATTTGATTGGATTTTATGGTAATATTGTTATGTGTTTCAAGTTCAACTCTCAGTCCCAAGATTCCATTATTGTTGCTGCAACTGACATATCCATACAACAAGACTCTGATTACCTACTCTTCTACTAGGTATATATAGACATTGGTTACAAGGGAAAACATTGGTACATTCATCATATAATAATGGGTTTTACTTCCACGTCCATCTTGAGTCATCTCCTCAAATATACTCACTAACCATGGTACAAATTTTGTATTTCAAGATTCCTCCATGATAATTTCCATCTAGGATTTAGTAGTAGGATCACAAGTATGGTCCCCTAAACGATGAAGCTTTGATACAGGGACCTGTTTAGGAGGTAGTGTCTATAGGTGGTTCTCTAGTTGTACCACCACCCATCAAGAAGTAGATGGTACCTACAATATAAGAGTATGAGGTGCATAGGTGGATCACACTTCCTGAGTTTTGGTGTTAGTGACCCCTTAGTTTCACGGGTATTCTAAACCCCTGGGCAGTTGAGGATTGTCTCAACATAGTTACATGAATCCTTCCTCTGATCGGGACACCTACAAACGAGATGGTGGTCCTGGTGGTGAGCCTTCCTCATAGATCTACATGGAATCTATAGAGTATGATGGTTGTTTTTATGATGAATAAACTCTTTCATAGATAGAGTTTGAGAATATATTCATAAATGAGTAATCTATGGATATGGTGTGAGCAGTGTGAATTTAGGAGCTTTTATAGCTATATAATTGTAGAATGAATCTATATGAGTATTCATCAAGGATTAACAACCCCTCGTGATACTCAATGGATATGATTCAGGTTTTGTTCTTTCAGGCACAAAACATTGATCAAGGTATGTATAGATACATTTAGGCCGATTTGATAACTGTATCCATTCCTACATATACTATGGTGAAAGATCATTCTTTGGTGATTGAGAGCTTTTAGTTTGGGTTTGCACCAGTAATGGGTACCAGTAGTGGGAACATAGGGGTTGAGAATTTGGCATCATTTAGCCAATGGAAGATGTATGGAACTATAAGAGTGAGACATTTAAAGAGGTGATCTCAGGTTGGAGGTTATGTAGTTCAGGTTCCTCAGGATGGTTCTAGCTCTTATAATAAGAGGTAGTGATACTCTAATAACTGTCGGGGTATATCACATGGGATTTTCTACCCCACCATACAACTGACTGAGAGATAGTGGATGTTCCACCTATTTAGAGGCGGTGACAGGTGCATGGAGGTATGACGATATATGAATTTAGAATAGGAGCGAGGACATTAGTGGTAGGTGGAAGCCTGTTTGACTTGTTTCCACCCCTACCCCTAGGTGGTACCCAAAAGTCTCATGGAGCTGGTGGATAGGGGTGAGAGAAACTACATGTTGTAGAGTCCTATGATCCATATTATGTTGGGATTATTATATGCGTGATATTTTTATTTTCTAAATGAGCTATAGTTTTTATAGAAAAAGGTGTAACCCATTATTTTCTTTCTACATCCCTAGTTTGAGACCTGAAAGTTTCTGTTGAGACCTTGTATTGAACCTTACAACTAGAGACTCTGACCTAAGATGACTCAATGATTACACTCCTTTTCCAATTGTGTGATATTATTCTTATAGAAGAGAGTTTATCATGATATCTCTTTTTGGTAATGACAGGTTCTTGTGAATTAATCTTAGGAATGGATTGGATATACACCATTTATGAACAGGTTGACTATTTTAGAATGTGGATGTGGTGTGTCCTTATTGATGGGATGGGGTTTTCCTTCATAGGCAAGAACGATACCAAGATAGAATAGTATGGACTCATACATATGGGGGTGTATCCAATTACCCACTAGTTGGCCAGCATGACTCTTGGAGTAGTGGATGTTATGGGATATCAGTTTCCTATTGTGGTGGATGAGTATGGGGAGGTATTTCCTAAGAACGTTTTCGAAATACCTCCCTATTGGAATATATAATTCTCAATTGAATTAAACCCAATGATAACCTCGATATATAAATAAAAATATCATATTTCTCTTGTATATCTTGGTTAGATGATGGTGTAATTGGAAGACTTATAGAGGAAGGGATTTTTGAGACCCAGTGTTTCTTCTTGGGCATCCATAGTGTTGTTCATGAAGAAGGTCAATGGTAGATTGAGGTTATGTATGGATTATCAATGCATGAACAAGTGACCATTAATAATAAGTTTCCACTACTTAGGATATAAGAACTCATTGATCAGTTGAGAGGGGTGTAACAGTTCTTGAAGATTGACCTTATATAAGGCTATCATCAACTGTAAGTATAAGATGGGGATATACCAAATATGGAATTTCTAGCCAATGTAACTTTTTTTTTTATTTTCTAACACTTTTTAGGGAAATTTGAGAACCCAAACTGATACCAAGTTCAAACACCAAAAGAGACTATGGAATTTTTAAATAAGAGTTTGAGTTGATTGGAATCAATCTCTATAAAAAAATTATATGGGAGAGAGTTTACCTGAGTGTTGAGATCTTCGTTTAAGACATCTTCATAGTGATATGACATGTAGTCCCATGATTGTATGTATTCCCCTTTTCTAATATTTCTGTTATTTAATCCTCTAATCAAAATATGATCCTACTGGTCAATCTACTCAACCTGATCCTTAGTGGTGTCCACCCAAAGAAATCTTCCCATCATTTGGTCAAACTCTTCTAGCATCGCCTTAATCATCAGGATGTCCTCCATTATTTCTTCACCCGAGTGCATGAGCTGTTCCAAGTTTCCCAGAACCAAAGCTTCCTATTGTCGAGGGCCTAAGGGAGAGCGTGCCTCATGCTGAAGTCTAGGTGGATTTGCAACCTCCTCCAACTGCATGTTCTCTAATTGGAGGAACCTCTCCCCATACTAATCCTCATATATCTCTTTTGAATCTCCTTGATTCATTTCCAAATATCACGAGGTATCCTCAAAAGATACCTTAACGATCACTTAGGACCCGGTATATTCTAAAGGATGCTCCTCCTTGTCATCTTCCACTATCTAAATCTCATGTTCCTTGGATTTCCACCTTTTTTGAATGATCGTTATAGCAACCTAGCCTATTATTAAATTACAAATACATCATTTTAAATATAAAAATAATAATATTATTACATTTAGAGGATCCAAAGGTTTAGTGTCTTGGGAAAACTAGGACCATACATAACAATTACCACATCAAGCACAAACCTTTAATTAATTCCTTCTTCTCTAACTTTTTATTAGAACTTGAGCTCTCCTTAGTACATGTAGTAAGCTGATGATATAAATCAAAAGGGGTGATATAGAATCCCAGTAATAGGATAGATAAGAACAATATAACAATGGGTGAGCATAACCATAACATAGTCAAAGGATCATGAACATGAGAGGAAGCGTTAATAAGAGACTTGAAATGTGGCAATGCATAGAAATGAAACATCATGTATTAGTGGTTAACTACCATAGAAACTTGGGAAAAAATCTAGAACCTTGTTCAAACATCATTTCACATTAATTCATGTGATTAATTACTTTACCTAATTAATTGGAGTGCTGTATAATTCTAGGTACACCCATCACATTGAAACATTCATGTTGCACTATTTAATTCTAGGCACACCCGTCACATCATAACATTATCATTTATCATGAATTACACAATGAACATATCTAAAAAATGAACACAACTAAAACATGTAAAGGTATGGGTTTAATCTCATAAAAACACATTACTAAACATTGGGTTCCAAAAATTAAGTGACAATAACATACTTGATATGACAACCATCAACCTTGAATGAGAAGTAAACAGGTTGTCTTTGAAAGAAGAGTTCTTTTGGAAAACTTTTTTTTGAAATAAAATTAAGTATAAAACATTTGTATCCTAGAAAAGGTCATATAATGATGAAACATTTATTTTTAAAGAGTTACTATACAAAAAATGGAGTGAAATAGGGAGAACCTAAAGAAAGAAAGTTGGGTTTGAGATTTTCCCCTTACCTTGAATCCGAATGCTTTCTTCACTTTAATGTCTTGTATAACCACATTAGATTCATTAATTTAAAAATAAAGAACCTTTTTTACATGTATATGGTTCATTATGGTTTCATTAAGTTATTTTATGGGCCTTTGGATGAGTTATATATTTTAAAAACATTGTTTGGGAATGTTCATTTTTATTGTTTTCTAGAGCGGTTCACATGTATTCATAAATGGAAGTTCACGTAGAACATGGGTAAACATACAAAAATTATATTTAATGTTATTAGTGATATTACATAAGTTTAAGTTATATTATAATGAATTATATTATATACCTTGTCTATGAATCATTAGACAAGAATTAAATGATGATTGTTTGGGTTAATTTGGGCGGTTTTTTTGACCACAACAAAGTTGTTTTGTTTAATAATTTATTAATATGTACCTAAGTTAGTTATAGAACATGGAATATGATATAATACATATATAATATTCTAGTTGAACCATATAAATTGTTTCAAGACCATATCTTAATGTAGAAATGGAAAAAGAAAACATATAGTTCTTGAAGGTGGTAGATTAACACCTCACGAAAAATGTTTTATTTTATCAAATAAAAGGAAGAGAAGAAGGGGATTTGATGGTATAATATCCCATTAGTATCATAAAATTAAATTATATGTATTATAATGTAGTTACCATAACATTTGGAGAAATATATGTGGGAATAGAATAAGAAAATAACTTGAAATTGAAAGGAAATTAAAGGAAAAGAGGGAGAGAAGTTACCTCTGGAATCCTCCGTAAGGGACCTAGGCTTGGTCTTTTGATGAGAAAAGAAGCTATTGGACGTGAGGGAGGGTATAGGGAGGATTAATGGGAAGTGTTTAGGTAAGGATTGAAGCTTTAGAGGTGTGAGTAAATGAGGGTGTGAAGGGTGGTATTTATAGTGGTGGGGAGAGGGGATTTCTCAATATAAAATTCATTAATTTGTTATTTTCCCACAAGACAAGGAATAGTGAGACTTAAATGACCAATAATAGTAATTTTATCATGTGAAATATAAAAAATTGGTCTTACATCAGAAGAAAATCATGCATGACTCTATAATTAGCTTATTTAGCTTATTTTGTAAATTGTGGTATTTCACTATTCATAAAAATTCATGTATTTCAGAAAAATCCCAAAAATTCACCCCAACCATTTTTTGACATGTAGAATCCAAAAATGAAATCCATTTTTGAAAAATAATTTTCTAAATATGATTAATTTAATTATTAATTAAAATCATAATTTACTAGAAAAATTCAATTTTTAAAATTAAAACAGATTTTATAATGCTTTCAAAAATTAGGTAAGGTCTTATAAAATTATCTTAAAAAAAGAAGACATATAATTTTTAATTTATAATTTTTTTTAAGAAAATACATTTTTTAAATTAATTAATTAATTATAATTAATTATTTATGACTTACAAAAATACCAATACTTTTACTATGGTCAAATTGTGACTTTCTAAGATGTCTAAATTTTATTTAATTATTCATGGGTAAGTTTACTCTTATTTTGGAAGATTTACTTTTCATAAGGGTCATATTAATATTCATAAGGGTAGGTTACTGTTCACCAAAAATTATGTTTTTTTTCTATCATACTCCAAAAAACTTACTGATCACAACCGTGTATGTCAAATTTTTGAAATTCAAACCATAGAAGTGGAAAAATTATTTTTAACGGTCACATAGTATTTATTATCATGATATTTCATTGTGCTTCCTAATGTGATTATACTATAGGTCATAATTATAAGGGGGTATTTCCATTAATAAAACATCAGGTCGTTACATTCTTCCGCCCTTATGAAATTTTTCTCTCAAAATTCCATTTTACACTAACAGGTGAGGGTACTTCTCCTTCATTGCCTCCTCCGGTTCCCAAGTAGATTTTTCAAACTTATGGTTCCTCCATAATACCTTGACAAGGTGGGTTATCTTGTTGCATAGAACCATATCTCTTCAGTCCATAATCTTCACTGGTCGCTCCTCATAAGAGAGATCATCTTCCAATTGTATCACCTCTGAGTTCAGTACATGTGAGGGATCTGGTATGTACTTACATAGGAGTGATACATGAAACACATCATGAACTTGAGCCATATTTGGTGGATGTGAAAGCTGATAGACCACTGCTCTTATGATATAAAGGATATCAAAGGTGCCAATGTTCCTTGGGCTTATCTTCCCTTTCTTTCCAAACCACATGAATATCTTCCTTGGTGATATTTGAAGGAAGAATTTATCTCCAACTTCAAACTCCATGTCCCTTCAACGATTGTCAGCGTAGCTCTTTTTCTGACTCTGAGTATCTTTGATGAGTTTCTGGATGACTTGAACCTTATTTATCATTTCTTACACAAGATCAGATCCAAGTAGCTTTCTTTCTCCAAATTCATCCCAACGGGTGAGAGTTCTACATCACTTTCCATACAAAGCTTAATACAGATCCATCTGAATACTCGAGTGGAAGCTATTATTGTATGAGAACTCAACCAATGGGAGATGATGATCCCATCCACCTTTGAGTTCTAGAGAGCAATCTCTTATAATTTCTTCAAATGTTTGAATAGTCCTTTCAGATTGTCCATCAGTTTGGGGGTGATAGGCCGTTCTGAAATTTAATTCAGTATTCAAAGCATGTTGAAGAATAATCCAGAATTTAGATGTGAACCTTGGGTCAGATTCAGAGATAATCGAGTGTGGAACTCCATGCCGTATCACCACTTCCTTCACATATATCTTTTCAAGTTTTTCAAGTGATATGTCTTCTCGAATAGTGATAAAATGGGAAGTCTTGGTGAGTCGGTCAACCACAACCCATATCGCATTGTTTCCCTTCGACATCTTTAGGAGACCAATGATAAAGTCCATAGAGACATTCTCCCACTTCTACATGTGTATAGGCAATGGATGCACCATCCCTTTGGACTTTTTTTGCTTTTCTTTAACTTGTTGACATACCAAGCACCTTGATATATATTCTACAATATACTTCTTTATGTTATCCCACCATAAGTGTTCTCAGAGATCACGACACATCTTGGTACTCCCAGGATGGATAGAGAATGTTGAGCTATGTGCATTTTCTAGAAGATCCTTCTTTATCTCGGATAATGAAGGCACACAAATCTGCATTCCAAACTGAATCACACGATCATCGTCGATATGGAACTCTTCCAGCTTACCATCCTTTACTACATTCACCCTCTTTTTTATCTCCACATCATCCCTTTGTGCTTCCTTAATCTTCTCTTGGATGGATGGTTGCACAATCATTTGGGAAAGGTAGGATGTATCCACTACCCTTATGATTTCTAAATCCATCCTTTTCATATCCAAGAATATATGGTCTTTCTCAATCTGTAACATGGATAGAGTAGCAGGTTCTTTTCTAATTAGAACATCAGCTACCTTGTTCACCTTTCTAAGATGATAGTGAATAGAGAAATCATAATCCTTGATTAGCTCTAACTATCTCCTTTGATTCATGTTGATCTCCTTTTGTGTGAATATATACATTAGGCTCTTATGGTCGGTGTATATGTCACACTTATCGCCATAAAGGTAGTGCCACCATATTTTTAAGGAAAAAATCACATCTTCTAGCTATAGATCATGAATCGGGTAGTTCTAATCATGGATCTTCAACTGCATTAAGGAATAGGCTATCACATTTTCATTTCTCATGAGTATGTGACCCAATATTTTATTTTAAGCATCACTGTATATCACAAAACTTTCTCCACTTCTCGGTAGTGAGAGTACAAGTGCAGTGATCAGCCTTCTCTTTAGGTCCTTGATGATTCCCTCACATTCTTCTATATAGAAATACTTTACCCCTTTCCTTGTTAACTTAGTTAGCAGGATTAACAATCATGAGAAATTTCTCAAAAAAAATCGACAGTACCCAGCTAATCTTAGAAAACTACAGATTTCTGTGACACTAGAGGGCCTGAGCCATTCCTTAATCGCCTTTGTTTTTTACGGTTCCACAAAAATTCCCTCACATTTGATCACATGTCCCAAGAACGTGACTTGCTTCATCCAAAAGTAACACTTGATGAACTTAGCACCCAACTTCTCCTTTCTCAATGTCACCAACAGAAGTCTTAGATGTTATTCATGTTCCTCCTTTTTCTTAGATTAGATGATAATATCATTAATAAACACTTGAAAAAATTTGTCGAGGTAATTTCTAAATACTCTATTAATCAAATCCATAAAGATTTCAGGGGAATTTGTAAGTCTGAAGGGCATCACTAGAAACTCATAGTGCCCATACCTTGTACGAAAGGTAGTCTTCTAAATATATTCCTTCTTCACCTTTAGTTGATGATATCCAGATTGAAGATCCACCTTTAAGAAGTATTGATATCCTCTTAACTGATCAAACAAGTCATAAATCCTGTGAAGAGGATACTTATTCATTATGTTGATCTTGTTGAGTTCCCAATAATTGATACACAACCACATTGTTCCATCCTTCTTCTTCAAAAAGAGCACTGGAACACCCCAAGGTGATGCACAAGGGCCTATGAACCCTTTTTCAAAATGCTATTTTCATTACTTATTTAACTCCTCCATTTCAACAGGAGCCATCCTATAAGGACACTTTGAGATTGGAGTAGGTCCGGGTATGTGTTCTATTGATAACTTTACCCCACGATCTGGGGGGGATTCCAAGTAACTCTTTGGTAAATACACCACTCTATTCACTCACGATGGGAATTCCCACAAGGTTGGTACTATCCTTTGACTCAAACATTTGGGTGTGGTATTCTTCTTCATAAGGAATCAATACCCACACCATTTCAGGATTTTTCAAAGGAGATTCATGATCTTCCTTGCATTTTTAGAGGAGTATGGGATGGTTTGGAATATTAAAACATATTTCTTTTTCCTGATAGTTGATATGTGCTCTGTATAATTAGAGCCAATCCATTCCCAATATAGTGTCGAATTCCACCAAGGTAAGTATTACAAGATTTTCTAGAATAATCTTCCCACATACGCCAATAGGAGAAGAGTCAAACACTTGGGTTGCAATGATTGCACCACTTGGAGTTTTACAGATATCTCTACTTCAAGGTTTTGGGGCTTCGATTCTACAGTTCTAGGAAACTGGCAAGATATAAAGGAATGTGTAGAACCAGAGTCAAATAAGACCTTTTTTCCATTCTTGAGTGAATAGGAAGTGTACCTTGTATGAATTCATTATCTAGCCCCACTTCCATAGTAGTGATGTCATAAGACTTCCCTTGTTCCTTTGGCTTTAGTAGACGTTGGTGCTAATTACCCTCAAGAACTTGAGGTTTAGTTCACTAGCTTTCATAGTTCCCTAGCTCCCTACAGTTATCGAATTGAACCATGGGTGGTTCTCTCCTTTCTTCCACCACATTCTCCTTAATTTTCATGTCTTTTTGATGCTCTTGAGAATGGTGTCCTTTCCCACACTTGAATCACTTCCCCATCCCTTTGAGTTAGTTCCCACGGTGAAACTTCCAACATTTTTGGCATGTGGGTCATTAAGTTTTCTTACCACTTTTATCATTAGATCCACCAAATTGAAACTCTATCTTCTTTTTCTTATCAAAAAATCCATGAGACCATTCTCCAAACTCCATATCCACTTTGAGATCACATCTAACAACATATTTATAACTACCAAAGTCTCAAATTTCAAGAGCCTTTCGAAGATGTGGTTTTAATACACTAAAGAATCTGTCAATTTTTCTATCATTGTTGATAAAAAAACCCAAAGTTTACCTTGAAAGCCTCAAGAAATTCTCTTCGTAGGTTGTAACATATTCTCCTTATTTTTTCTTGAGCTCTATGAATTCTCTCTCCAACTTTGTGCGAAGAGTATGTGGGAAATAATGATTAATAAATACTATCTTAAAGTATTCACATTCTATATCTTCAATTTCCTCCCTTGGCATGGTGTTCTTAATCAAATCCCACAATTGATCGACCTCTCCATCTATTCGATAAATGACTTGTGTCACCTTTTCTGTCTTAGAATAGTGAATCACAGAAAAGAACTTCTCCATGGAGTTGACCCACTATTCCATAACTAGTGGATCAGAAGATCCACTAAATGTCGGTGGTCGTTGCTGCATAAAACATTGGATAACCAGTTTCTCCCTCTTTGGTGAAGGAGTATGTTCCCCATTGTTATTGTTATTATTCATAACCTGAGATAGTTGGGTAATAATCGCCACAAATTTTTGAACTCCACCTCCCAAATCATTGGGGATGTCGTTCGTGCAATCGTTGCATTGGCCCTCACATGAGTTGTTGTCCTAGTTTCTCCTGGTTCCCACCATTTTCGAAAATAGAAAAGGTTAGAACAAAATATAAGTAAAAAATTCATGAATAAATTATTCATTTGTTTGACCTATGCTACAATCATAACATATGAGATCCCTACGTAAATATTCTTGTGTGCATATTTGTACTTAGTATCATGCTAGAGGTTTTCTCTAGGGTTCACTAATCCTAATTCACAAATTAACTAATCCTTTCCTCTAATACCAACTATAGAAACCCGGACTTTTCTTATATTACTATTACATAATTTTAAAGATAGAAAACATAATAGTATTACCTATATAGGATCCAAAGGTTTAGTGTCTTGGGAAAACTAGGACCACACATAACAATTACGACATCAAGCATAATCATTTAATTAATTCCTTATTCTCTATCTTCTTATTGTCACTTCACCTCTCCTTAGTACATGTATTCACATGAATATATACATAAAAATGGGTGAGATAAAATCCTAGTAATATGATAGATAATAACAATATAACAATGGGTGATCATAACCACAAAATAGGCAAAGGATCATGAATATGAGAGGAAGAATTAATAAGAGACTTGAAATGTGTCAATGCATACAAATGAAACATCATGTATTAGTGGTTAACTACCACAGAAACATGGGAAAAAAATCTAGAACCTTGTTCAAACATCATTTCACATTAAATCATGTGATTAATTAATTTACCTAATGCATTAGAGTGATGTATAATTCTGGGTGCACTCGTTACATTGAAACATTCATATTAAGGTATATAATTCCAGGCGCACCTGTCACATCATAACATTATAATTTATCATACATTAAAAAATGAACATATATAAAAAATAAACATAACCAAACCATAGAAAGTGATGGGTTTCATCTCATAAAAACACATTAATAATAATGGGTTCCTAAAATTAAGTGGTAATAACATACTTGATATGATAGCCATCAACCTTGAGTGAGAAGTAAAAGGTGTGTCTTTGAAATAATAGTTCTTTAGGAAAACTTTTTTTTGACATAAAATTCATTAATTAACATTTATATCCCAGAATAGGTAATATAATCATGAAAAATTTATTTTTAAGGAGTGAACAAACAAAAAATGAAGTGAAATAGGGAGAACCCGAAGAAAGAAAGTTGGGTTCATGATTTCCCCCTTACCTTGTATCCAAATGCTTTATTCAATTTAATTACCTATATAACGACATTATATTAATTAATTGATAATTAAAGAACCTTGTGTACATGAATATGGTTCATTATGGTTTCATTAAGTTATTTTATGGGCCTTTGGATGAGTTATAGAGTTTAAAAACGTTGATTGGGAATCTTCATTTTTAAAGTTTTCCTGAGCGGTTCACATGTATTCATAAATGGAAGTTCGTGTAGAACATGGGTAAACATACATAACTGATATTTCATTTTATTAATTATATTAAAAAAATTTAAATGATCTTATAATGAATTATATTATATACCATGTTGAGGAAATCCTAGACAAGAAAACATGGCGTTCTTGAAGGTGATAGATTAACACCTCACGAACAACGTTTTCTTTTATAAAATAAAAGGAATAAGAGAAGAGGTTTGGATGGTATAATATCCCATAATTATAATTAAATTCAAATATATGTATGATTTTTTAGTTACCATACCATTTTAACAAAGATATGTGGGGAGATAATAAGAAAAGAACTTGAAATTGAAAGGAAATTAAAGGAAAAGAGCGAGAGAAATTACATCTGGAATCCTCCTCTTGAGATCCTCCTTAAGGGACCTAGGAATGGTATTTTTATGAGACCATAAGATATTGGATATGGGGTAGTTTCTATGGAATATTATTGGGAGGAGTTTAGGCATGTCTTGAAGCTTGACAGGTGTGACGAAATGAGGGTGTGAAGGGTGGTATTTATAATGGAGGGGAGAGGGGATTTCCCAATATAAAATTTATTAATTTATTATTTCCCCACAAGAAAAGAAATAGTGAGTCCTAAATGACCAAGAATAGTAATTTTATCATGTTAAACCTAACCAATTGGGCTTACATCAGTATAAAATCATGCATGACTTTATAATTAGTTTATTTAGCTTATTTTGTAAATTATGGTATTTCACCATTCATAAAAAATTCAAGTATTTCAGAAAAATCCCAAAAATTTACCCTAACCATTTTTTGACATTTAGAATCCTAAAATGAAGTCCATTTTTGAAAAATAATTTTCTAATTATGATTAATTTTTTTAATTAAATTTATAATTTACTTGAGAAATTCATTTTTTTAAAATTAATACTGATTTTATAATGCTTTCAAATATTATGTAAGGTCTTATAAAATTATCTTAAAACTAAAATAAATATAATTTTTAATTTATGAAAACATTTTAATAAAATACATTTTATTTTAAATTAATTAATTAATTATAATTAATTGTTTATTGCTTACAAAAATACCAATACTTTTACTATGGTCAAATTATTACTTTCTAAGATGCATAAATTTTATTTAATTATTCATGGGTAAGGTTACTCTTATTTTGGAAGATTTAATATTCATAAGGGTCATATTACTATTCATAAGGGTAGGTTACTACTCACCAAATATTATGTTTTTCCTATCAGACTCCAAACATCTTACTGATCACAACCATGTATGTCAGATTTCTGAAATTCAAACCATAGAAGTGGAAAAATTATGTTTCAGGGTCACATAGTATTTTGTATCATGATATTTAATTGCGCTTCCTAATTTTATTATATTATAGGTCACAATTATAAGGAGGGATTTCCATTAATAAAACATTGGGTCGTTATAACTATGTCTCAATTGGCCTAGGCAGTTATTAGTAGTCCTTTTGTCCCTTCGAAGTCCTCTTCTTGGAGACAATGCAATTCCCTGGGTCCCAATTTT
Source organism: Viscum album (assembly GCA_963277665.1). Taxonomy (NCBI): domain Eukaryota; kingdom Viridiplantae; phylum Streptophyta; class Magnoliopsida; order Santalales; family Viscaceae; genus Viscum; species Viscum album. The sequence goes on along the minus strand of OY728159.1, from coordinate 1,350,026,512 downwards.
ATTTGTTCCCCTTCTTCCTCATTGGGATGTGAAAGACTCTACTGTACCCTGTTGGATTTGGTGGCCTAGAACCAACTACTTTTTACTTTATTCATTAATAAAAGCCTTATCACATCTTGATTGTTCTTCTGCGTGACAATGGATGTGATAATGTCCTAAGGACAGCTATTGCATTAAAGGTTCATAGCAGATCCTGGCTATGATAAGAACCCAGAAGTTCCATAACACTATTCTTGAATATATGTTCTATGTACAGATGATATTATTTGAGGGGCACAAATAATACAGGTCATTAGGGGTGAGGACTCATAAAACGTTGAGGTACCTTCTCATGGTGTGTGCCCATGGTAATATCCAGGAGGATATTATGAGAATGAGGACCGCCAGTAGGAAATCCACATCTCATAGTGTCATTGGATGTTCCTATCTGCAAATGTGTGTATTGGTCCTTAGACATTAAGATTATTATTAATGGGTATTACAACTCGTGCACTTAGATGTATTGACGAAAACTATGACGACACACTGTTCGCATCGAGGTAGGATACATTGGTTGTGTCATAAGTAATACGACATTAATAGATAATGTGAGAAAGCATTTGTCCCTTCTGTTCCATAACAGAAGTAGATATCTCATGCCCTTTGATGGAATTGATATAGCCTAAATAAATCCATGGCCATGGTAAGGTATGGGCGAGTTCAGTTTTGGGAAGTCAAAGAAAGAATAATCGAGCACATGGGTTGATGGCACTAACATGCAACCCGCTTGATTAGAGATATCGAGATAAAGGGATTATATTACACATTAAGCGTTCGTATGAGGTGACACATCATTACGGTGTTAACTTCTTTCTCTATGGGTGCCTTGGCGTGTTTCTAGATGCTAACCTTGGACTTTAGGCATGATCCGCCTAATGGCACTGAGAAAGAGGCCTAGAGGGTCACACACTAAGTGTGTCCATGTATCTCAGTTAAATATTAATTTAACAAGTTAAATAAAGATTATTCCTGACTGTGGTTTAATAATTATTTAAGGATGCCTGATCACATTTATTTCGACACTAGTTATTTGAGAGAATATATTGTGGGTTAAATAATATGTTTATTAGAGAGTAATGCAGTTAAATTTATTTAAGAAATAAATATCCATTACTTAATGTTTAATAAATGTGGTGGAGGAAATAAAGGAAAATAAAAGTTCATGCCATGTATATTAAATATACACATCATGTAGTTTTATGGAAAAAGTGTATATGCCAATTATTAATGATTACACGCTGTGTAGTTTTTCCCTTTGAGATTTTGAGGGTATAATAGTGTCTTATTAAATGATATTTATTATAATCAGCGTGGGCACATGTCAAGGAATTAATAATTCGACATGGGGATTTTCAATAAGAGTTAATGAAATAAATAAAACACGTAACACGTTTATTTCTTGTCATAACTCTATAACCGCAAACCCGATTATAAATATCCTCACAACCCCAACACTTTTCCACAAGAGAATCGTTGTGCACAACAATTCTGAAGAATTATTTCAAGCCTGAAAGAACTCCTTCCTCCAAGAATGCTCTCAAGAATGAGAGATCAAGGCGATCAAAGGAGGACATCAAAAGCGAAGGTTCTTCCACGCTAGCTCCCGGAGATCCCTTCGGCGACGTCTAGAGATACGTGGCACACGTTTGGATCACCGCTAGAGGAATCCTACACTTGGATTCTACAACTCAATGACAGATCACCAAATCGTGACCGGACACATCAACAAAGAAAGAATTCCACTAAGGTAATTCTTGTTAATTAATTAAATTAATTATAACCAACATATGATGATCCTATCTCTATGGTTCCGGGATTACCTCTTTTGTTTTTCATTCTTTATTCTATTCTGAAGATCCGGCATTTTATATCGTGATGGATCATGATTTGAACGTTGTTTAATGTTAAAATTAAAGTTGGGCAATCCCACCAACGCGCTTCCGCTACGCCCGGAACCTACATACCCTCCTGGATCTCTATCAGATTATGATTCTGAGTGGCCATTGACTACCCCTCCATCAACACTTTGAACATCGAAATAATTTTTGTGTTTGAGACATGAAAAAACACTCTGCTCCCTATGATTTCTACCACCATGCCTTGGCACCTCCCACTTCTTCTTATCCTTATAATTTTCCTCCCTATCCATCTGAAGAACACTTTCAGGTTTGTTACAAATCCCTCCTCACACTGCCATCACATAGGTGAAAACAACATCCATAGCACCAGCTCCCACTGGAGCATTTAAATTAGACTAGGGGCCTTCCAAATTCCTCATTAGGCACTTAATGACATCTTCCACTTTGGGGTTACCCTCTGTACTCTTTCCCTGAACCCTCTATTCAGTGGAATGATCCCTAAAAGTACCCAGGGGTGGATTCTCCATACGACATTCACCAGAACCATCCACCTAGTTATTTCCACTGCCTCTAGGACCTTTTTCCATCTGCCTTCTACACCTACAGGCTAAGAGAACATGACCTAGTTTCTTACACGACAGGCATAAGTCAATCAAAGACTCAAAGATGATAGGTTGCTTCCAAAGAAATTCCTTCCCAACTGTAATCCAAACTAGATCAACCAGCTTTCTAGATACATCAATATCTTTGAAATTTTGAGGGGATACATGATGAAACATGGACCTGGTTCTACTGTCTAAACAAAGGTATCTTCCTATAATATTCCCTAATAGTTGTAGAATTAAGGGATTTTGAAACAGTAATGGAAGTTCAGGAATACTTACCTGAATTTCCATTGATGGGGAGTCACACTTAATATGGGAATTAAAGGACCACAAGAAAAGAGACAACCATAACCCATTGTAAGAGTGGGGAGCACTAGAACACACCTTGATAAGGTCAGCCTCTATTGCATAATGAACCATTATGTGATTTCTATCCAATAAACCCACTGTTACAAAATCTTGTAAACCCCACGAGTTGAACGCATGCCTATCAAAAATATCCATTGAAGGTCGACGCTAGATAAAATGAGTGATGAGAGTAAGATTTAAGAGAGATGAGGCTTCAGAAAACTCTACAGTAGATATCATAAGGTTAGGACATCCTTCAAAAAGCTCTGACCCTTTTGGGATGAGCAGGATATGAGGAAAAGGAGGGAGTAGGTCAGGGTTAGATAATGGTGTGAAGGTTCTCTAAGAGTCTTGAGGAGGCAAAGGTCCCTCCCCCGCTGGTGGGGAGGGACCATCGTGACAACCATTATATCAGCGAGCCAGCAGAACCCTTTCTCTCAGCGAGCCAAGTCTGTATCCTTTTCACCAAATATGGAATTTATATTTCACTATGGTCACCATGAGTATATGGTGATTCCCTTCATCATTATAAAATCCATAGTAGTTTTCATGGGATTCATAAACTGGATCATTCATCCCTTCTTAGACTAGATCGTGTTAGACATCATCAATGATATCCTAGAGTAATCAGTATCTGAGGAGGACTAACAAAGACACTTGAGGTTGGTTATAGACACTATATGAGAGAACCATAAATATAGGAAGCTCTTGAAGTGTCATTTTTTTTGTTCATAAGGACCAATTTCTAGGATATTGTATCTCTTCTGATTGTCTATAAATAGAACTTGAAAAATTCAAGGTAGTTTTATCTTTTAATCCTCCAAAAATAATGAAAAAGGTGTAGAGAATCCTTGGATTTTCAAGATACTACAAGATATTTGTGACCTATTTCTCTAAGATATCGGCACCTTAAACTGATTTTACTCTAGGTTATCATTTCATGTGGAAATAAAAGCGCCAATATTTATTTTAGAAGTTGTTTTAGAGGTTTAAGTGAACCCCCATATTGAGATCGCTGGAGGGGGTGTCGAGTATGGAGTGTTATGTGATTCTTAAGAGACCATAATTGGTTGTGTTTTTATGTAGAGGAATGCAGTGATTTCTTATGGGTAAAATAATTTGAAACCTAACATGTATAAATACTAGATACAAAATATTGAGTTGGTAGTTGATGTATTCACACTGAAGGCTTAGTAACACGACCTTATGGGTGAAAGGTTCATTGTATACTCTAACCATAAGAGACTCAAGTATATCTTCTCTCTAATTGATCTTAACTTGAGACAAAGGTGATGAAAGAGTTACACTAGTATTATGAATTTAATATAGAATATAAACTTTGGAAGGGGAATGTGGTAGAAGGCACTCTCAGTTGGAGATCTTGTTCTCCTTTGTTAGTTGAGGCATTGGAACAGTTAGCATCATCGCAGTTTCCCATAGTGGATAGGGATGGTGCTTCATATCTACAGTCGATGGTTGATACTCCATCACTTCTATGTCATGTTTGGAAGTACCATATATGGGATACCTATTGAGAGACCATACATACTCAGATATCTACTGGACATGCTTTTAGTGGATTTTATGAATTTGGAAAGCATGTTTTTCATTTTAGAAGACGAACTACAGAACCAGTGACATTGCGGGAGGATGTGATGAAAGAGTTTCATACATTCCCTTTGGTAGTACATCTAGGTTTGGAAAAGATGTACATAGACATCTTACTTTAGTTCTAGTGGCCAGTATTGAAGTACATAATGGATTTTGTCTCTTGATGCCTCACTTGTTAGTAGGTGATGGCTAAGCACCAGATTACATAGGGTTTATCGCAGCCCCTTAAGTTTCTATAGTGGAAGTGGGATATGATACATATAGACATCGTGATTAGGTTACCATGTATTTCTAGAGAAAATGATACCATATGGTTGATTGTATATTGACTCACCTAATCAGCCCACTTCAGATCTATTCAATATTAGATTTTTGTAGGGAGTTTGTGTCATAGTTACATGCAGTAGATATTTTTGAGTCAATAAGGTTTTACTTATGACATTTCCATTCCTTCTTGTTTTGAAAATCACAAACACCTTATCTTTAAGAAAATCTTTTTTATAAGGAAAATTGCTTTTATAAGGAAAATTTCTTTTGTAAGAAAAATTATCCTTATCATATTTTCATCCATTTTGTTCGTAAGTATAAGATTCAGATTCATTTCTATTTTCTCAGAATCGTTTGAAACTTTGATATGAAGCATTCTATTTTTAGGATCCAAATTCTGGATGTGATCTGTAATGTAGTTCTAATCCAATTTCTGGACTCCTAACTCTTAAGAAGTTCGACTCCGAACTCTTAAGCAGTTCGACTCCAAACTCTTAAGTAGTTCGACTCCGAAATTTGAAGAAGTTCGACTCGGAAATTTTAAGCAGTTCGACTCCGAACTATGAAGAAGTTCGACTCCGAACTCTTAAGCAGTTCGACTCTGAACTCTGAAGATGTTCGACTCCGAACTCTACAGATTCAGAATCCGATCTCTGGTGAAACTAGACTCTGAATTCCTATAAAACAGAATCCAAACTTTTCTTAATATAGACTTCAAACTTCATTTTGGTTAGACTCTGAACTTTTGACTTGATTTCACTCCGAATTTTTTTAAGACTTAAAACGATGTCGCACATTCTGTTTCACTTATTTTTTTATAAAACGATTTCATCTATTCTGTTATAAACTAACCATTGGCTAAGTTACACATGTACAGGTCCCTCCAAATTTCATGGAAAATATGACCGTTGGAAGAGGGAGTTGACCGTTGGAAATTTGCCTATAAATAGGAGCTCATTTGAAAGAGCTCATATGACAATGAAGTTGATCAATCTAGAGACCACATGCTGCTAAGGTGATTTCTAGAGAGAGAAAGATTTTCATGCCCTGTGCGTACTGAACCGCTCGTTCAGTTTTTGCTTCGTGCGACTCCGAATGTTGGTGACTACATTCGAGGACTTCCGGGGATAGGAAGACAGAGGTGTCGACTACCTTGAAGTTCGGGGGCTTCCTTGCTGAGGAAGACAGAGGTTTCCAACTACCTTGAAGTTGAGGGGTTGCAGGGATAGCAAGATAGAGACTCCGATCTTCGTATCGAGGGCTTACCCTGGTGTGGGTAAGACAGACTTGCTTGAAAGTATAAATCAAGGGACCTTTATCCAAGGTTGTTGGATACTCTTCTCTTTGGGTTAAAAGACTTATATCTTGTTACTTGTAGTTTTACTACTTGTTTATTTCCGCTTCATTTTGTATTATAAGGAAAGTATAACTTTCTTATACTTCCTTACTTGTACACTGTTAGATTCTATATGCTTTAATGTAGAATCTCATATTGTAATCTTTTGTTAAGTTTCAATTTCCGGAACCATATTTCCGGAACCTATTTTCGGAATCTCTTTCCAAGTTTTCATTTGTTGTTAGAGGTGTTGTGAATTTTCTTAAGTTTAACTTTGTTAAACTTAGCCCTTTCCTTTGCTTACGGAAAACATAGTTAATCATAACTAACTTTAAAGGTTCCAAAGGAATTTTTAAAGTATACAATTCACCCCCTCTTGTTAATTGAGCATCTACATCATTATTTCATCCTACAATTGGTATCAGAGGAGGTCTCTAAAATACTTGTACTCACTTATAAGTTTTTCTTGATCACTTTATCATTCCAAACATTCCCATTCCTAACTTTCTCATTACAAACTTTGTTATTACAAACTTTTTCTATTTAACAAGTTTGTGTGCCAAAGGTTTATAAGTACGGCAGGAATTAATGTTGGTTCTATTGATAATCTAAATCCTGCAAGACCACCAATATTTGATGGTAATGATTATGAGTACTGGAGAGATCGAATGAAGACTTTTTTTATCAATACTGGAGTGGACAATTTTGTCATGCTTACTAGAGATTATAAAATTCCTGATAAGGAAGTTAGAACTTTTACTAATCAGTAAAAGCGAGAGTATCAACCCAATTATAAGGTACGCAATACCTTACTTTGTTCAATGACCAGAAATATATATAGCCAAATTTCTTCTTGTGAAGCAGTTAATTGTATCTGGAAGAAGTTAGAGGTTACACACTTTGGAACTTCTAAAGTGATTGAGACTAGGAGAGCTATGCTTAGAGCTGAATATCATGGCTTCAATTTTCCTTATGGAGAACCAATATGTAAAGTTCAACAGAGATTTATGACTATCGTCAACATCCTACAGTCTATGGGAGAAAAAGGTTTAGATGATGAAGCACTAGTGGATAAGATAATTGATATTATGCCTAATGAGTGGGAATCCAAAAGAACTGCTATAGATGAGAACAAAAAGGTCACTCAAATTTCTCTTGATGAGTTATTTGGAACTCTTCTCCAACATGAAACCAGAATGAAGAGAGATGCTGACAACATCAAGAAGAAAAATGGAAATGGTACTGTTCTTTTACAACAACATCAAATAATATGAAAGCTAAGACTCCTGGGAGAGTAACCAGATCCAAGTCTAAGAAGATGATAGTTCAATCAGATTCTAGTGAGAGTGAAATATCAGAAAATGAATTAGCAAATCTTGCTCGAAGGATGAACAAGATAGCTGGCCAGAGAAATTTCCAATCCAATTATAAGAAAAAGGACAAGAAAGATAAGTAATATGGATAAGTTACTTGTTATGAATGCAAGAGAGCTGGACATATAAGACCAGATTGCCCTTTTCTCAAAAATAAAGAAAGGAAAGAAAGACATTCAGACATGAACAAAAACAAGTATTATAAAGCCAAAGCTAAGAATGTTTTGAAAGCTAATGATACCTGGAGTGCCAGTGGTGGTGATTCTTCAGATGAATCTTCTAATTACAAATCATCAGGACAGAAGAATCTTGGTCTTATAGCCAGATTACCCAATGAAAATCATTTTTTATGGATAAGGTACGAAATGCTGAATCTTTGACCAATGTTTATTTAATTACTAATGATATTAAGTATTATAACTCTTCTGATGAGGAATCCTCTTCTGATAAAGAAAATACTTTATCTACTTATGAATAAGTCTCTAGGTTTGCTAAACTTCTTGCAATTGAGAATTCCAAACTCAATAATAAACTTGATAAGGCAAACTCTAGGAATTCTATTCTTACAAAAGAGATATCAAATCTTTATAAAGATCTTGATAGGAAGAATGTTGATTTTTAAAGTATTTCAAAAAAACTTAAGGAAGTAAGTTCTGAGAAGAACAAACTTTCTAAAGAGTTAGAAAAAGTAATTTCTAAGAAAAATGTTTTTGAGCCTAGCTCTAGTACTAAAAATAATGATTTTGAGGATAAAAACTTGGTTATAAAACTCAAGTCCAAAATTTTTTCCTTAAAGAAGTGTTTATCAAACTTTACCCATGGTAAGGAAAATTTTGATAAAATTTATTCCCAAATACGACCTTTAAGAAATAAATCAGGATTTGGTTATACCCATGCAAAACCAATTTTTAGTAACAATTATTTTGTTCCTCAGAGTGCCCCATTTTGTACCAAGTGTCAATGTGGTGGTCACTAGGCAAAGAATTGCTCCTTAAACAAAACCCAATCTCTAGGATTTCACAAAGCTTATTTCTCTAAGAAGATGTGGGTACCTAAAATTTTATTATCTGGGAATCTCGGATCCAAACAAGTTTGGATTCCGAAAGTCTAATTATCTTCTTGATTTCAGGAAAATAACGGGAGTATCAGCAACAATACATGGTACATGGATAGTGGATGTCCCCGACACATGACTCGTAACAAAAGCTATTTTGAAAATATTATCAAAACGAAATGAGGAAAGGTAACTTTCAGAGATAATGCTAAGGGAGAGATTGTTGGTATTGGTAATATTGTTCTTATGGGTAAAACCTTGATTTCAAATGTTCTTTTTGTTAAGGGTCTTAATCACAACCTAATTTTCATAAGTCAGTTATGTGATGAAGGTTACCTTGTGAATTTTAGGAATGATAAGTTCTTAGTTCACAATTCCAAGGAAGAATTTATTTTCTCAGCCAATAGGCAAGAGAATGTTTACACTTTGAACTTAGAAGACCTTAGAAGCCAAGATTTACCTTGCCTAAGTGTAATGGAAGATCATTCCTGGTTATGGAATAGAAGACTAGGTCACTGTAACCTTAGGAACCTATGTAAACTCTCTAAGAAGAAACTAGTTAAGGATCTACCGGAGCTTAGATTTGATTCTTCTAAAGTTTGTGATCCTTGTAAATATGGAAAGCAACATAAATCTAGTTTTAAATCAATCGGTGAAGTCTCGACAACTGATGCATTATAGTTAGTGAACATGGATCTTTTTGGTCCAACACAGACTGGAAGTATTGGAGGCAAATACTATGTGTTTGTTCTAGTTTATTATTACACTAGATTTACTTGGGTCTATTTTCTAGAAAAAAAGTCTGAAGCTTTTTCTTATTAGAAAAGTTTTAGAGCTCAAGTTAAAAATGAGAAAAACCTTCCATTGAAAACTATTCAGAGTGATCATGGAGGAGAATTTCAAAATTATGATTTTGAAACTTTTTGTAGTAGAAAAGGTATTACTCACAATTTTTCAGCACCTAGAACACCTCAACAAAATGGTGTAGTTGAGAGAAGAAATATAATTCTTCAAGAGGTAACTAGAACCATGTTGAGTGAATATTCTATAGCTAGACATTTTTGGGCTGAAGCTGTAAGTAATGCTTGCTATACTATAAATCAATTTTTGATTAGACCTTTTCTTAATAAAACTCCTTATGAGTTATGGAATGGTATAAAACCAAGACTATCCTACTTCAAGGTTTTTGGTTGCAAAGTATTCATTCTAAATACTAAAGATAACCTACAGAAATTCGCACCAAAATATGATGAAGGAATTTTCTTAGTTTATTCCACAACGTCTAAGGCTTATAGAGTTTTTAATAAAAATACTTGTACTGTTGAAGAAACAGTACATGTAAAATTTTTTGAGTCTGATCCTTTTGTTTTTAAACCATCACATCCTACATCCTCGGATGTGTTTTAAAAAACTAATTGTCAACCTCTGATATAAGAATCCTCTGATAAGTATAATGTTCAAGAAGATATTCCTGAAACATTTACCCCAGAAGACTTTCTAACCTATGTTGATGAACAGGCTTTTCAAAACCCAAATCAGGCATTTCTTAAGAATCATCCCAGTGATAGTATCATTGGTGATGTAAATCAAACTGTAAAGACTAGAAGTTCCTTAAGAAATGAAGTAGAACATCTAGAATTTCTTTCCCAATTAGAACCTAAAAGAACTGATAAACCTTTAGGTGATAATGATTGGATCAAAGCCATGCAAGATGAACTAAATGAATTCGAACGGAATAAAGTATGGAACTTGGTTTAATGCCCTAAGGAAACTTCTTTTATTGGAGTAAAATGGGTTTTCAGAAATAAATGTGATGAAAATGGAGTCATAGTAGGAAATAAAGCTAGGCTTGTTGCTAAAGGCTATAATCAGTAAGAAGGAATAGACTATAAAGAAACCTATGCTCCAGTAGCTAGAATTGAATCTATCCGTATTCTACTTGCATTTGCAGCATTCTTTAATTTTAAACTTTTTCAAATGGATGTGAAATGTGCTTTTCTTTACAGTTATGTTCAAGAGGAAGTTTTTGTTGAACAACCTCCTGGCTTTGAAGATACAAAATATCCTGATTATGTTTTTAAACTTACCAAAGCTCTGTATGGCCTTAAACAAGCCCCACGTGCATGGTATGATAGACTCACCAGATTTTTGCTTCAAAATAACTATGTTAAGGGAAATGCCGATCCAACCCTTTTTATAAATAAAGAGAAGAAAACTGTTTTGATTGTTCAAATTTATGTTGATGACATCATATTTGGTTCAACTCAGCAATCTTTGACCGACTCCTTTGCAAGTCTAATGAAATCTGAGTTTGAAATGAGTATGATGGGTGAGTTAACATTTTTCCTATGTTTTCAAATTTCTCAAAAACCAGAAGGAACCTATATATCTCAACATAAGTATATTAAAGATCTTCTCAAAAATATGGTTGTGACGACACTAAGAGTATAAGTACTCCCATTGGTACCTCAAACTCTTCAGATCTTGATGAAGCTAGGAAACCAGTAGATCAAACATCTTTTAGAGGTATGATAGGAATTTTACTTTACTTAACATCTATTCGACCAGACTTAATGTTCTTAGTATGCTTATGTGCAAGATATCAATACAATCCTAAGGAATATCACTTAAAGGTAGTAAAAAGATTTTTTCGCTACCTTAAGGGAACCATGGATCTAGGATTATTTTATACTTCTGGAAATGATTTTGTTCTAAAAAGCTTTTCTGATGCTGACTTTGGTGGATGTAGAATGGATAGAAAACGTACATCCGGAACTTGTCATTTCTTAGGAGATTCATTAGTTTCTTGGTCTCGCAAGAAGCAACATTCTGTAGCACTCTCCACTGCTGATGCTGAATATGTAGCAGCTGGAAGTTGTTGTGCTCAAGTGTTGTGGATGCAACACACACTCACAGACTATGGCTTGAGTTTTACTAAAACTCAAATTTTGTGTGATAACACAAGTTCCATTTCCCTTAGTAAGAACCCTGAACATCACTCTCTTGAAAAACACATAGATATTAGGCATCACTTTCTTAGGGATCACACACTAAAGGAGATATTATTCTTCAGTTTATCAGAACACAAGATCAACTTGCTGAGATTTTCACAAAATCTTTGCCTTCTGATAGATTTGAATACATTAAACAGAGTTTAGGAATGATAACCGTAAGGTAATCCTTCTTAATTAACTTTCTGTTGAAAAAGTCTCCTTACAACAATAAACTCCATTTCATAGGGGGAGTACATTTGATTGTTAGAGTAACTAATTTTTTTTTTCAGAGATAGTTTTTCAAACTTTTCGGAACTAAAATTCCGGAATGGGAATTTCCGGAACTAAAATTTTCCAGAATGGATATTTTCGTATAGAAAACTTCTGGAATGGAAATTTTCGTATTGAAAACTTCCCGAATAGAAAATTTCGTACTGGTATTTTCATAACAGGATTTTTGTACCGAATCTTTCATAATGAGTTTTTCATTTTCAAATTTTGTAATGAAATTTTCGTACTGAGTTTTCCGTACTGAGTTTGTTTTTCGTAGTGAGTTTTGCAAACTTTGTCTTTTCGTAGTAATGTTTTTTTCGTATTTTTTTTGTAAGAATGTTACTAATTACGAATAATCTTCCTAAGATAATCCTAAAGGTATGATTTCCTTACTCAAGTTTTTGTAGTCATACTTTACTTGCTGGAATTTTCTTATATTTTGTTTTCGGATTGTAATTTTCTTAATTATTTGTTTTAATAAAAACCTCAAAAGATAGGATTCAACTTTTCTTGAAAATTGGTTTTCGACCGTCAGATCTGATCTCAGCTTGTCACAACTGTTCGATCAATAGTGGAAGATGAACCGTTTTCTTGTTTCCTATATAAAGGGGACCCCAAATAGTTGTCCCACATCGGTTTTCAAGCTCCAGCATCTCGAAGCTCTGCCTATCTGTTTTAAGACCGTTATGAACTTCAGCTTTCACCGTTCCAAACTTCTCAGTGGTCTTCAAATCTGAATGTCTGTGGAATTAGCTTCTTAAGAAATGTCATCCTCCAAGCCAATTTCACAATGGTTAGTTTACAGAGAATGGCTGGTTCATCCAGATTTCTTCAACAACTATGATTCTATTATTTCAAAGAACATAAAGCTGAACGGATGGGAAGATATTACAGTGTCCAAACCGGGGAATCAAGATGATGTTTTTTCAGAGTTACTTTTTGAATTCTATTAAATAGTTTCCTTCTTTAAGGAAGGTAATAGGGAGAAATTTTCTTTTAAGTCTTATGGCAAGACTTATAAGCTCTCTTATACCAAGGCAGCTAGCTTGGTAGGGCTGACCGATAAAGGAGAAGCCGAGTTCATATCTCACGTATTGCGAGATTCTAAAGGAAGCTTCAACAAGGAAAAAGCTTTGAAGACTCTCGGATTGTCAGACGAGAAGGCTCTAAAGATTTCTAGCTTTCCTACAAATTTCCGGATTCTAGATTTGTGGGTACAAGGTCTTATCGTACCGAGGAAAGGTGATAAAGATAGTCTGAAGAAGAGTGAAATCAGTATCTTAGATTTTATGATAAATCTAAGGAAGTTTAACTTCATGAGGAACATTCTTATTACTATTGAGAATGTTAAGAAAGGAAATCTCAGAGCCCAAATCGTAATGTACCCTGCAATTTTATCAAAGTTAATAGTTCGGTGCCTTGAGTCCTTCAAGGAAGCTAGAAAGACTAAGCCAAGGGTTTGTAAAATTTTGTTGGTGAGTGATTATACTCTTAAGAGGATGGATGTGGCTTTCAACAAGGAGACTGGTGAGTTCTTCGATATGCCTGGTCAAGAAGAAGCGGTTCCGAAGGCTGCTGAACCGGAATCATCTAAGCCAGTAAAGAAAAGAAAGTTGAAATAAGTTGCAGCTGAAGCAGAGGATCCTAAATCTAAGAAAGTTCAAACCGCACCTCCAAAACCGAAGAAGAAGAAAGCTTATCCTGATGAGGTAGTTGCAAAGTGGAGAGCAGATAAAGAGAAAAGGAAAGAAGGGGATCTGCAGTTTGGATTGGAACCTGCGGAAGCTAAGGCTTTGAAGGATAGGACAGAAGATGAATTGGTAAAACTAGAAAAAGAAAAGAAGCTCAAGAAGAAGATGTCAGAAGCTGAGGCAGTCCAAGATTTGTTAAAATTTAATGAGATGGTTTTCGAAAACATTCCAGTTACGAGATCTTTCTCCTTGGAATCTCTACCCGAGACCCCAGGAAGAAACATTGATTTTCCGAAAGATATTAGAGCTGAGCATGTTGAGGAACTCGAGCAGATTCAGCAAGTGGAAGAGGAAGAAGCAGTTGCTGAAGGAAGTGGTGAAACTGGAGATATATTAAAAGAGGTAGAAGATTATAAGGGGTCACCTTTGGAACATCTGTCACTCCGAACTTCAGAGGCTAAATCCACTAAGTTAGTAACTCCAGAGAAGGATAAGAATGAAGAAGATGTTGTTCAAAAAGTTGTTGATGATGTTATTCAAGTATCTAATAGCGAGCAGAAAACTCCAGAACAAGAATCCATTCCAAAAAAGGACAAGGGTAATAAACTCCTTTTTGATAATCGGAAATCCATGGCAAGCAAGAAAAGAGAATTTGGTGATTCGTCTAAAAGGAAGTTGGAGCTTATTGAGGAAGAAAATTATCCAAGCAAAATCTCGGATTCGGAGACATCCTCGTTGGGGCATGACTTTGTTGTTCAATCTTTGAGGAAGTTAGTGGGTTCCATTCCGACCATCTCGACTATAGATTCAATATGCCAGATGCTCCAACATGCCCTGAATCAGAAATCAGATTCTGTATCCATGGTTATGGATAAGTGTGTTGGGATAGAAGATGAATTCAAATATTTTCTTGTTGGATATGAAGCCCACAAAAGATCTTGCAAGAGGATGACTAGTTGGTAGAGGAAGACTATGGAAGAGATGAGGCTCTTTGATGAATTCCAAGAAAATGTTAAAGATGCGTTTGAAACAGAAGACATGAAGATTAATGAACTTACTTTATCCTTTGAAGAAAAGCTGACAGATGAAAAGAACTTCCAGATTCAAGAAGTCAAAGATCTGAATGGGAAGCTGAATTCTATTTCTCAAAACTAGAAGTATGAAAGGGATCATCAGATTCAGTTTGAAGAAAAGCTTAAAGATCAGGAAGAAAAGCTTAAAGCCCAGGAAGAAAAGATTGAAGCTCAATCTGCAAGAATAGTGGTCTTAGAGAGGCAAGCTGAAGAAGACCATAAAGACCTAAAGAAGATCAAGATTATTCTTAAGGGGATCATTTCAAAGGAAAAAAGATCCGAAATAGTTAAATCCAATCTTTTTGTTGTATCTTTCATTCTTTAAAATTAATGAAAATCTTGGTTTCTCGTCTTTTGTTATTATTACTAATTTTTCAGGTACTTTGTTCTTTTTCCATTCCCTTGAATTCTTTTTGAAAATCACAAAGGGGGAGAAGGAAAAGATCCTTAAGGAAAAAGAACTCTAATAAAATCTTATATAAGGGGGAGTTTTTCATTAAAGAAGACATTATTATTCATAATGAAATGTCACTCAGGAAATCTAGAATACGATCCTTAGAGTTTCAAAGCCTAAGGGGGAGTTAGTCGTATTCATCAATATCCTTAAAGAAAAGGGAGATAAGCCTTAATGTTTTATTTTTTCTTAGAATTTCTTTTTCGTAAGGATGTTTGTGCTTTCCAAAAAGGGGGAGATTGTTGAGTCAATAAGGTTTTCCTTATGACTTTTCCATTCCTTCTTGTTTTTAAAATCACAAACACCTTATCTTTAAGAAAATATCTTTTATAAGGAAAATTTATTTTATAAGGAAAATCTCTTTTGTAAGAAAAATTATCCTTATCATATTTTCATCCATTTTTTTCTTAAGTATAAGATTCAAATTCATTTATATTTTCTCAGAATTGTTTGAAACTTTGATATGAAGCATTCTGTTTTTAGGATCTGAATTCTTGGATGTGATCTATAATGTAGTTCTAATCCGATTTCTGGACTCCGAACTCTTAAGAAGTTCGACTCCGAACTCTTAAGCAGTTCGACTCCAAACTCTTAAGTAGTTCGACTCCGAACTCTGAAGAAGTTCGACTCCGAACTTTTAAGCAGTTCGACTCCAAACTCTGAAGAAGTTCGACTCCGAACTCTGAAGAAGTTCGACTCCAAACTCTACAGATTCATAATCCGATCTCTGGTGAAACCAGACACTGAATTCCTATAAAACAGAATCCGAACTTTTCTTAACATAGACTCCGAACATCATTTTGGTTAGACTCCGAAATTTTGACTTGCTTTCACTCTGAATTTTTTTAAGACTTAAAAGGATGTCGTACATTCTGTTTCTCTTATTTTGTTTTAAAACAATGTCGTCTATTCTATTATAAACTAACCGTTGGCTATGTTACACGTGTATAGGTCCCTCCGAATTTCATGGAAAATATGATCGTTTGAAGAGGGAGTTGACCATTTTAAATTTGCCTATAAATAAGAGCTCATTTGGAAGAGCTCATATGACAATGAATTTGATCAATCTAGAGACCACACGCTGCTAAGGTGATTTCTAGAGAGAGAAAACCTTTCATGCCTTGTGCGTACTGAACCGCTCGTTCAGTTTTTACTTCGTGCGACTTTGAATGTTGGTGATTACATTCAAGGACTTCCGGGGATAGGAAGACAGAGGTGCCGACTACCTTGATGTTCGAGGGCTTCCTTGCTGAGGAAGACAGAGGTTGCCAACTACCTTGAAGTTGAGGGCTTGCATGGATAGCAAGACATAGACTCCGATCATCGTATCGAGGTCTTACCCTGGTGTGGGTAAGACAGATTTTCTTGAAATTATAAATCAAGGGACCTTTATCCAATGTTGTTGGATACCCTTCTCTTTGGGTTAAAAGACTTATATCTTGTTACTTGTAGCTTTAATACTTGTTTATTTCCTCTGCATTTTGTATTATAAGGAAAGTATAACTTTCTCATACTTCCTTACTTATACTCTATTAGATTCTATACGCTTTAAGGTAGAATCTCATATTGTAATCTTTTATTAAGTTTCAATTTCCGGAACCATATTTCCGGAACCTATTTTCGGAATCTCTTTCCACGTTTTCATTTGGTGTTAGAGGTGTTGTGAATTTGCTTAAGTTTAACTTTGTTAAACATAGCCCTTTCCTTTGCTTAAGGAAAACATAGTTAATCATAACTAACTTTTAAGGTTCCAAATGAATTTTTAAAGTATACAATTCACCCCCCTCTTGTAAATTGAGCATCTACATAATTATTTCGATCCTACAGATATTCCAACTCCATGGAGTACCCTTAATGATAATTTTATGCCATGATGCTCCCTTCATGTCATGATTATAGAGAGGATTACTAGATGATGTTAGTAATTAGTTACATTTGAGCATATCGTTTCCCTCTAGAATGATGGTCAAATAGTGAAAACCACTCTCAAGTCATGGAGGACATGATGCAGACTTACATGTTGTACTTTGACCATAGTTAAAAAGATCATCTACCATTGGTGGAGTTTGAATATAATAACATTTACCATTCTACCATCGGTATTGCACCATATTTTGGTGTTTTATGGGAAACCATGAAGGTCTCCACTTTGTTGTAATGATCAAGGTGATTCAATACTCATGGACCCAATTCATGGCAAGTTATGATAGAGATGTTGAAGATCATCCAGGAGAAGATTATGATAGAACAAAACCATCAAAAATCATATGCATACCAACAATAGAGGCCATTAGAGTTCGAGGATAGTGACCACATGTTCCTGAAGGTCTTACCTTGATGTGGATAATGGATATTTGGATGAGGTGGGAATTTATCTCTAAGTATCATCTTCCCTTTACATTTACTGTAAAAATTTTGTGAGGTGGAATAGAAATTGGATCTACCATTGTAGTTAGACCAGGTACATGACACCATCTAAATTTTGAATCTTAACAGATTTTTTCATAACATATCACATATTATTGACTGGGATTAGTTGGGAATCAAGGATGGAGCTACCTTTAAAGAGTACCCAGTGGAGATTAAGGATCAGAAGGAGAGGATCCCTTATGGGTGAGAAATTCCTTTGGTGTTTTTCTGGTGGTAGTATGAGAATCTTTAGTAGAGAACCTGGGATAGAGACACTCTAATGAAAGCTAAATACCAACGTTTTTTAGTACTCTTTTTCACTATATGGGATAAAAATTCTAATGATGGTGAGAATGTAATATATCATATTTTTCATGTAAATCTTCGAAATATATCTAGTCATATTTTTATAGCTAGGTGCTAAGTTGACATGAGATTTTGAGACTCGGTAAGCCCAAAATTTATATTCGAAAAATATTAATTATAGTAATATCATATCTATGTAAATTTCATGAAAAAGTGGAATAACTCTTAAAAAGATTCTCATATTGGAAATATGAGACTTCTATTGAATTTGATATGTTGTTTTTACCCTATGAATGACATAATCAATGTATTATTTGGGTTTTTTCTATTGAAGGCACAAATAATAAAATAAATAAATTGAATAAGTTTATTTGTTTGTTTAGATGCGGTGATCTAGGACTCCCCTATATAAAACTAGTTATAGTAAAATCTCAAAGTTATCGACATAACATTGGAGACCTAGAGAAAAGAGCCTGAAGATTAATTAGAAAACGACATCAGATCATATAATTGAATCTATAACACATGGATCACCAACAACATTTGTGTTTGTGGATATCATCAACGAATATGATGTGAGGTCATTCTTCATTAGTGACTAATCGAAAATCAGGTTATGATGCTTGTATTTTGTGAATTCATCCCATTATAAACACATATCAATTCTACAAACAACAATTGATTCATTCATCGATTTTTTTTAATTATGGTTTATTTATTTTTTCATTTTTGATTGATTATATTACTCAATTTTTTTTATATAATGAAAATGTATTGAGGAAAAAATAAACAAAGGCCCAGGTATGTTCCTCATAATTATTGTTTGTGGTTTTCTCCCTCGTTTCATTACACATTCATCACTGGAATTTTTTTTGGCCTATGGTTTGATATATACCTATTATTATATCATTGCGTGACTGGTCTTCAACACAACATATTGATACCTTGAGTGTAGATTTCAATTTATACTATGATCAAGGATCGATGAAAGTGGAGGTTGAATAGAGGTAGATCACGCCAATGGTTCCCATTTTCTTGGTTGTGTGTATGATTATGGAACAAACAATGGTTTTGGTTTGTGATCTAATATGATAGCCAAAGATAAATATTTAGTGACAATAGATAATGGTTGACCAAGATCCCTGATCCATGGGAGGGATTTTTGGCTGATGTAGTGTCCAAAATGGTGTGGAAAGATGACATATGAAGAACCTAAGGGTTTTATAAATTTATGAACTACACGCCGTGTAATCTGGAGATACATGTTGGGTGGGGCCCTCGAGGTAGCTCTAGGGTTTCTATAGAGAAGAAAAGTATCACATGCCCTGTTAAATGTATCACACACCATGGGACTACTTCTTGGTGGCTCAGAGTGTATCATAGAGGATACATTAGAATTAACATAGTCAGGCACACAAGCATGGGAAGAATACAGGGGTATGACTTGCTACTCAGATAAGGCCAAGCACATAGCACAACCTAAATACATGGGCATGACCAAAAGTAGATGGGAATAGGTATAGGTACACGGTTATGGACACATGCTAGTTCATGATTATGAATACATGTCATTTACCCTATTTAAATTCCGTATACTTCTTCGAAGATGAATTTGAAACCATGTTCCTCACAATGTGGACTTGTTTCCTTAAGGGTGAGTTCTATCAATCCATCCTCATGAGGGTATATTATAGTATTACATAATCATCATAGGATTGTGATCCTCTCTAAGGTATTAGATTCATATAGAGTTATAGGAATACCCCCTAGAGTACCAGGATGGGATCCTCTATCATCTTTTTCCCTATGTGGGGTTATCATAATTAGTATGACCAACTATTCATAGATGTTGATACCATAAATAACGAGTTAATATAGATCGAGTTCTTGGTATACCCAATATCTATGGGTGTGACCCTCATATTTGTATCTATATCTTCAAAATTCAATTGTGTACTTTCTTACGGAAAGATCAAATGAGCATGACATCTCATATATATTCTATCAGTGCTGTCAGACTCCCAGAGTGAGTTCTCTTGAGTGAGTGTAGTTATAGTCTATCAGGTAGAATCTCATTTTGGAAATGTGGTTTTGACCTTCATACTTAGTGTCTACCATGAGTATATTTGGATGTTTTATTTTATGTTTCATATTATGATTTACATATCATATCCTGATAGGAATACTATTGATGAATTATGATAAGTTATTTTAGTGTTTCCTACTGGGTTTTTTATACTTACCTCTAAGCATAATCTTCTTGTATCTGTTGTGTATTATGTTGATGATCAACTATTAGAAAAGGTTTTTAGTGGAATAAAAGTAGATGAAACTTTTATTGTGCTTGAGAAACCACAACTTTTTCCAGAATATACCTGTTATTATAGTTCCCTTTTACTAGAAGGTTTAACTTTTATTGTTTTTTGGTGGGATTGTATTCAACCTTTTATTATATCATGTATTACCCATTATACTATGATTTTAGGATTTATATGTGGGTATGTGTTTGGTGTTGGTTTTATTACACATTTCATCAATATATGGGGTTGGAGATGTGTGTGTGTATAGGTACCTTAGGCTAAAGCCTCCCATGATAGTGTAATGCATACTCAACGATGATCACTAGCCCCTGACCTGTTAGAGGGGGTATTGGGGTAGTCACACATGACTTATGACTAGCCAAGTGGTCCCTAGTGGGTTAGTTCATAACAATGAAACTCTTCAAAAGATATTCATGATGGTTTTTAGTTTTTGTAGTATAATTAAACATTATCATCAATTATACCATAATTTATATTTTTTACGTTCATTTTTTCGGATTTCTCTTTTTTTTGTTTAGTTGATATGAAGATGATTCAATCAGTTTTGAATATGTTGATCCTAACTATGGATGTGGTCAAAGGAACTAGAGGTGGAGATATAGACATGATGGGTTGAGGGTGAATGTTGGTAATATTTTTTCTATATGATGACCTAGTTTATCATTGATGGTTGTTGACTTGTTTTGATATACACATGTTTTATATATATATTAGATATATATTTAAGTTGTATATGGTTGTTGTCTATATTATTCTATATTTATGCTTTTAATTAATTAATAATTAATTTCATGTTATGTTTTATGAGTTTTCTTAAAATTTTATTTATTTCTGATTTTTAATATTTTTAATATTTAGAGGCGGTATATATAAACCAAAAATAAAAAGAACCACATATATACATATTATAAGATATTTTCTTTTATAAATTACTTATTTTTAATTTTTTCATTTGGTGGAAGTTATGATAAACTATTGTGAATTAAAAAATTACTCCACATTGTTTAGTGGAAGTTAATTTATTTTTCACCCATTTATTTTAAAAAATATTATCCAATAAAATCATTGCTAAATTTTGGAAAATCTACTACTAAATATGAAAAACATACACTTGTCTAAACAGTCACTAAATAAATTCAAACTGACGCTATTTTGTTTCCTAAATTGAAATGAACTATTGGTTTAAATAACCACCATTAATTGGATTTTTGGTGGTTTAAACTGACACTAATAGGGGAAAACCACCGTTATAGGTTGGTTTTGGTGTAATGGTTTTCCATAAAAAAGTGCAGAACAATCATTAATGAATTGGAAATCCTTAATGAATGCACTATGGGGGTCAGGAAAATAGTAAGGAATAGTGGTGGGTAATTAAAAGTATAAAGTTGTGGAATAATTATAGTAAGGATTCAAGTGGTTTGGCATTGATTTGTGGAATTAATATAAATACCTTTAGTTACTTAGATAAAATAAAAATGAATTCTAGGAGAATATTGAGATATATGGTATTGTGATATGGCTAGAAAGATAATTTAATAATGAAATCTACCTTTTATTGAATTATTGTTCACATCCTATGAGTTTTGGAAGTAGGAATCCATGGAAGATGATATAATAGCCTGATTGATACTCAAGGAGTAATTCAAGAATAATAAGGGGACCTTGATTGTGTATGAGGTGATTGATTATGTGTAATCATTGACTTTGATATTTTGTGTATCATATTATGGATGGATATCAATGGTGATGGGACTTAAATGTGGCCCTCTTTCACATTCTCCCTTTTTATAGTGTAAGAGTGATATGATAGTGACTATACTCTTTCTTTCGTATTTATGTGGGTAGAGGATGATGATGAAATATACCTATATTTTCCACCACTCACTCACTACTTGGGAATGATATAGGTTGGATATTTTTAATAAATAATCAAAGATGATTATTTCCTCTAACAAATTTGGTTTAGGAAAGATATAGATGGGTAATTTCTCTGGTTTCCTCAATGTGAGACCATTATGGATGGGATTGGTGGAGATGGATATTTACTTTATCATAAATAATTCAAGAAAATGATATATTGTAATTAACCCAAGTGGAAACAACTCTTCTCTCCCATATTAGTGATTTATGTGGACAATGCTGCACTAGATAGTATCTCTCTTCCTCCCATATATCTAGCAGTCAAGATGTCCAAATATTCAGCTATAATCATGATGATGTGTCTTTAATTTAGCGTCTAAAAATTTATACAATGATAGATATAGAGTTGCTTGTTTACTTCATCTAGATATTTTTATTCCCTTCATCACTTCATAGATAGATGGAGACGTTCATTTCCTCTATTACATCATAGATGGGTGGAGATCTATATTTCCTCCAATATCTCATGATTTTTATATCTATAGTGGATTATCGAGTATGAAATCTATGATGGAATATGTGACCAGTGTATATTTTAAAATATACATTATAATAAAGTAATGCTAGTTTGAAATAATAGTGAAAGTGATCTCTGGGTAGCTCAGCAAGGTTTGATTGTGAATTTTTTACTATGTTTTTGTTGATATCTAGTTGATTTCATAGTCTCAAATTGGTTTATCATTTTCACATTCATAGACATTATGATTCCTTCAGGTTAGTACATTTATTTGGATAAATATACTAATTATTTGTAAAGACCCGCAAATTTCAAGGAAATTTTTTTCTTAATTTTCTTTGGAATTTTACTAGAGCGCAGCTTCAGACGGCACCTGATTCTGAGGCCCGGTGTGCCCGGAATCAATTTCCGAAGTTTGGCTCGGGTACGTTCAGTGAACGGACGAGCGGGCTTTTCTATCTTTTGAACCGGTGCCCGGAATCAAATTCTGAGGGCACCGATGAAATCGCAGCGCCGGTATTTGCTTAGAAACGCCTCTTCCGGAGTTGCGTTTGCTCAGACGTGGTTTTTAAATTTTGCGGCTTTAAGTCAGAAATAAAATAAAGTTTGTGCGACAACTTTATTTTATTTCACTTAAGCTGCTTGGAAGCCACTTGAAGTCACCTAAAGACGGCTTGAACTGAGTTGATCTGGATGGGATGTTATCCGGAAATATCCTACCCCCTTGGTAGGATATTTGTGAGGTGGGGCCCGCACGAGCCCCGCCGTTTCATTCGCTAAGTAACGCACCCGCGAAAACCCGTCAAAGTAACTGAAAAGTCAACCGACGCGTTTTCTTTAATTCTTAACAGACCATTTAATTGGGCGGTTTATTTCGTGAATTAAATGGGCTGTTTCTTTCGTGAATTAATTGGGCTGTTTCGCTCGTTGAATTAATTCAACGAATTTAATGGGTCGTTACTTACGCGTTTGCGTTTGTTGACAAAATAATAAAATAGACAAACTTGTCTATTTTTGAGGATTGCTATCGTTGTGCAATTCCTCTGAACCTCCACCCTCCCCGCGAAGAACGCGAAGAACGCGAAGAACGCGAAGAACGCCGGCAACCGGAATTCGACGACGCACACCGTGATCTGCGACGTCGACGAGCTCTACCCGCGACGTTCTTCGGCGACGCCTCTTCTTCCGCGGCCGATCCTCGTTCGGCAATTAAGGTGAGAAACGAATTGTTTATTTCTCCCCTTTTTTATAATTCAATATCAACGGATTTAATTTAATCCGTTTGATCTTGATCCGGAGATTGGCGACGCGACGCCGGATACCGCGACGACCCGACGATCCCCCTTCTTCCGCGACGAGCAATCCCGCGACGATCCCTCGTTCGGCAACGACGACGACAAGGTAAGGGATGTTGGATTATTTTATCTTTTTTCCCCGTGTTTATTCTTTTAAAATGAAGAACATGATCTCCGACAATTTTAATTTATTTAAAATTGTTGTTGATTATTCCTCCCGTGGTTTATGACTAACGCGGAGGGTGCGGGCCTAACGAACAAGACCCGGCAACCCTCCGCCGATCTTCCTTTTTTTGTGCGGATTTGGCGGGCGACGGCAAAAGCACGACGCAAGGGCCATTTGTTGTTTTCGCAGTGAAGGACGCGTCCCGGGAGGAACAACGGCGTAGACGGGAAAGGAATCGGGCCACCGGAGCATCTCCGGCGGCCCGCGGAAGGCGGCGGCGCCCGGCGCGCCGCCGTGGAGGAAGTCCGCCGCGGCTGAAGCCGCGGCGGCGGCGGCCGGTTCCGCGGCCGCGCAGAACCGGGAACGGACGCGGCGGACCGGCCGCGTCCGCGTGGCAGGCGCCCCCCCCCCCCCCCGCGGGGCCGCGTTTCGCTTGTGCCGCGGGTCAAGCCCGCGGCGCCCTCCTTCGGCCGCTCGGCCGAAGCCGAGCCGGCCGGTCTGGTCGGCCGGGCCGCGCCCAGGCCGGACCGGACCCGGCCTAGCCGGGTCGGGCCGGGTCGGGCCGACCCGGTTCGGCCGACCCAGGGGGGGTTCGGGCCGGGTCGCCCCGGGCCCAGAACCCCCGTTTCGGGCCCTCTTCGGTCTTTCGCCCATATCTTGGGCCTGGGACCTCCGATTGACGAACCGTCAGCGGCTACGCGATCCTTGGATCGAGACGGTCGTTTCGGTATATTACACTCAAGGTTTCGGAAGACTTTGGGTTCGGCCGGGTTGGTTCGTACACGAAACCAACCGGGCCCTCGGAGCGGAAACGCTCATAACTTGAGCTACGGACGTCCGATCGACGTACCGTCAGCTGTGGTAGTTTCCTCTAAGTGAGACGGAACTTTTGGCTTACTCCGCCCGAGGATCGGATACAGGCGGAGTACGGTCGGGTCAGTTTTGCCCTAAAAACCAACCGGGCCCCTGGGACGAAAATGCCAATAACTCTCAGACCGGGCGTCCGATTGACGCGCCGTCTGTTGCGTTGAGATCCTGTTGTCGATACGGAACTTTTGGATACATCAACTTCGGACTACGTGTCAGTTGATGTATCAGCCTCTCGGCTCGTGGAGCGGACCCTCCTAAACGAGCTCGCTGTGTGCGGGAACCCTAGCGCTGGCTGTGACTTCGACGACAGAGTAGAGATCCTCCGTGGACTGCGACGACGGCAGAGCAGAGATCCTCCGTGGACTGCGACGACGGAAGAGCAGAGATCCTCCGTGGACTGCGACGACGG
This sequence comes from Viscum album, assembly GCA_963277665.1. Lineage (NCBI taxonomy): Eukaryota > Viridiplantae > Streptophyta > Magnoliopsida > Santalales > Viscaceae > Viscum > Viscum album. Next base: position 1,350,001,383 of record OY728159.1, on the reverse strand, counting down.
CAGAGCAGAGATCCTTCGTGGACTACGGCGACGACTGTGCAGAGATCCTCAGTGGACTGCGTCGACTACTGCACTCAGCGATCCTACGCGGATCAGTGCCCGATCCTGTGTGGGTCCTACTACCGGTTCTGTGTGAGCCACTGCCTACCGGTTCTGTGTGAGCCATTGCCTACAGGTTCTGTGTGAGCCCGATCCTATGTGGGTCTTTTGCGGGGGTTAGTACCTATCGATCCTTCGTGGGTCCGACGACTTAGATGGATCAGTGATCATCTTTGACGTCATCTGAAAAAGTATACCTGGTTGAGCTGAATCTTATGTTGCTCTCCTTTGTGGATTGTGTTGAACTATCCTATGTGGATTTACTGTTTACTCTCCTTGTGGATTTGAGTCTTGCTTTCCTTTGTGGATTGAGTTGTTCTTGATCTCGTGAGCAGAGCTAGAATTGGGGACTTAGGTATATGTATGGGCATATACCTAAGTCGAGTCAGATGTTACTTCGTGATTGCATCTTTCTTTTTGTGCTATATCCTTTGTGGATTTCGGGAGACCTTCGGGGGTCTCGGGGTCCTTACTGAGTAGCTTGTACTCACCCCTGCATGGGCTATGCCCGCACCTTGTTGTGTTGGTTGCAGACGACGGACAGCGCTGATCACGGTTGGGGCGTGGAGCAGGACGGTACCTGGAGGTGGACCACTGGGCGGGACGTGCTCGGAGCGGACGTGGGACCCGAGGAGCCTGGAGGCTATCTGTACCCACCCTTCAGGTGGGATTTCCAGTGGACGACACGAGGCCGCCGTCTTTTCTTCAGTTGCTGTACTTTACTTTTTCAGTTGTACTTTACAGTTGGGCTTGTATTCCGGCCCCCTTTACTTTTCTGCACTTTACTTTCCGCTTGCTGACTCTGTGTGGTTGTTACTTATAAAGGCAATGCCTTCCCTGTTTACTGGGATTTTACGCCTTGGTGCTAGTCGCCAGCCCCTGGCCTATGGAAGGCGGGCTTGGGGTAGTCACGGCACGGGCCCCGAGGACGGGTCGTGACAAATTGGTATCAGAGGTGGTCGGTTCTACCGCAGACTCTGATCGTCCTTTCCTTCTATATGAAGCAATAGTGTTTAGTGTATTGAGTGTGGTTATCAGTTCAGGGAGCCCAGTGTTGGTGCGGCGGCCGACGTATCCGTACACCAGGACCCTGAATCCTGATTTCCGACTTAATGCATGAAAACATTTATTGCGTGTGTGTTTCAAGTTTCTTTGTGATTGCTTGTGTCAGCTCACCGGGTATACTGATCTGCTTTATGAAAGTCTCAAGTTTTCCTTGTGATTACTTGTTCCAGCTCACCAGGTATACTGTTCTGACTATGGTGCTCTTGTTCTCCTTTTCAGGATGGCCCCGCGACGACAGCCAGCTAGGGTTCCGAGTGTAGGGCGCGACGGCAGCCCACCGAGCGACGAGGCCTCGGTGCAGGGCCCCCTGCCAGCAGTGGCACCGGCGGTAGCTTTACCCGCCGAGCCACCGATGCTACCAGTACCAGACGCTGACGATGCACGTCGCCTCAGGGCACTGCATGAGTTTCAGAGCCAGCGACCGCCCAGGTTTCGCGGTGAGGCGGACCCCCAGGCCGCCGAGGACTGGCTAGATGCGGTGGTACGGATCTTTAGGCTAGTGAGGACACCAGCGGATCTCATGGTGATTCTCGCGGCGAGCCTCCTGCAGGCGGCAGCAGGACGATGGTGGAGCTTGATGCTCCAGGTTCACGATGAGGCATCCTTGCTCTGGGCGGACTTCGAGAGCCTCTTCCGCTCTGAGTTCGTCCCGGCCACCCTCCGAGCGGTGCGCATCCAGGAGCTTCTCCAGCTGCGCCAGGGCAGCATGACGGTCGCTCAGTACGCGGCGAGGTTCACTGACCTATCTCGCTACTCGACCGACATGGTACGGGACCCCTTCTTCTGGGCCCGGACCTTCGAGCAGGGCTTGCGACAGGAGATTCGGGCGTCACTGATCTCCCTCAGCATTCCGACCCAGGCAGGAGTGCTGGAGCGAGCCCTCCTGATCGAGAGCTTCCTGGCAGAGCCTTCTTCAGTGGCAAGACCTAGCGCAGGGCGGCAGGTAGCTGAGTCTTCGGCAGCAGGTAGCCGACGGATGACTCTCGGGTCCAGGCAGACCAGACCCCCACGCAGACGGCCTCAGGACACCGGCTCAGCAGTGCAGGGCACGCAGCGGAGTGCCAGCCTTCCGAGAGGCAGGCTGTGCTACTCCTACGGCGGGCAGGGTCACATGGCTCGTGACTGCCCGACTCGCCGACCAGAGGAGCAGCAGACGGTGGAGGGGCCACCCAGGCAGAGGCAGAGGGTCGACCGTGGCGTTCCGCAGGGAGGAGGCGGACGAGGCAGAGGAGCTGGCCGAGCAGCGGGTGGTGGGCGACGCTTCCAGGCTCTACCCCCACCACCACCATGAGGGCCACCTCGACCACATGGAGCTGGCGGGCAGGGACTGGCCCAGCTCCAGGCAGTGGAGGCCTACGACCCCGACGTGCCAGAGATGATTCGAGGTACGATCTGTGTCTATTCCACCCATGCTGCAGTACTTATAGACACAGGAGCGAGTCACTCTTTCATAGCCTCTGCCCTTGTTCGGAGCTCGGAGATTCCGACTGAGCCGTTGGCTCGATCCTTACGGCTAGAGACTCCTACGGGAGCAGACTCGACGATTACGCACTGGTGCCGGCAGTGTGAGCTTACTCTAGGAGGCGAGAGCTTTGGCTGGGATCTCCTTGTAGCGGCGTCGAGGCCTTACGACGTCATCTTGGGCATGGATTGGCTATCCACGGTTCATGCCCAGATCGACTGTTTTAGGCGCAAGGTGCGATGTGTTCGCACCGACGGGAGCAGGTTTACCTTCACCGGCGAGAAGGGAACCTTTGCAGCACAGGATGGACTTCCGCAGAGGAGAGTGCAGCCCATCTCTCATCAGTTGGCTAGCCTCATCCTAGGAGCAGTGGACGTGCGGAGTCCGGCTTTTCCTGCAGTGGTGGACCAGTACATGGACGTCTTTCCCGACGACGTTCCAGGGCTACCTCCTCGTAGATAGGTAGACTTTTACATCGACTTGTACCCCGGGGCAGCCCCGATATCTACTCCAGCATATCGGATGGCCCCCGCCGAGCTTCGAGAGCTGCGGGTACAGTTGGAGGACTTGCAGAGCAAGGGGTTTATCCGACCCAGTGTTTCACCCTGGGCTTCCCCGATTTTGTTCGCCAAGAAGGCGGACGGGAGCTTGCGACTATGTGTCGACTATCGTCGCCTGAACCAAGTGACAGTGAGGAACAAGTATCTGCTGCCACGGATTGATGACCTCTTCGATCAGCTCAAGGGAGCGCGGTGGTTCTCGAAGATAGACCTCCGATCAGGCTATCATCAGCTCAGAGTTCGAGACGAGGACGTGCAGAAGACGGCCTTCAAGTGTCGGTATGGCCATTATGAGTTCTTGGTTATGCCGTTCGGCGTAACCAATGCTCCAGCAGTGTTCATGAGCCTCATGAACAGGATCTTCCAGCCATACCTCGACCGATTTGTCGTGGTCTTCATTGACGACATTTTGGTATACTCGACGACTGAGGAGGAGCATGCCTACCACCTGCGAGTTGTGCTAGACACACTCCGAGAGCACCAGCTTTATGGAAAGCTCTCAAAATGCCAGTTCTGGTTACGTGAGGTCCATTTCTTGGGGCACGTCATTTCTGAGGCGGGAGTTTCAGTGGATCCCGCGAAGATCGAGGCAGTGCTAGCTTGGGAGCCACCCAGGAGCGTGACAGAGGTGCGGAGCTTCTTGGGCCTAGCGGGATACTATCGGAGATTCGTGCCAGACTTCTCCAGAGTTGCGGCACCACTCTCAGCGTTGACGAAGAAGGGGAAACCCTTCGTGTGGTCAGACAGATGTCAGCAGAGCTTCCAGAAGCTGAGACAGAGATTGACCAGCGCACCTATCTTGAGGTTGCCTGAGGAGGGAGTTGGGTACGTAGTTTACTGCGATGCATCAGGGACTGGACTCGGGTGCGTCCTGATGCAGGAGCGGGCCGTGATCGCCTACGGATCACGACAGTTGAGGCCGCACGAGCAGAACTACGCCACTCATGACCTGGAGTTAGCAGCAGTGGTCTTCGCTCTGAAGACTTGGCGGCACTATCTGATGGGCGAGCGCTTCACAGTCTTTTCTGATCACCAGAGTCTCAGGTATATCTTCTCTCAGAAGGACCTGAACCTGAGACAGCGGAGATGGCTTGAGTTCCTCCAGGACTATGACTTTGAGATAGTCTATACTCCTGGGAAGGGGAACGTGGTAGCCGATGCCCTCAGCAGGAGGACGAGCATTCAGCTACTTGAGGAGGCGACGGAGCAGCTAGCCTCCTTGCAGATATCCTTCGTGGATAGAGACGGAGCAGCCTTTCTTCAGTCTCTCACAGTCTCTCCTCCACTTCTACAGTGGGTCAGAGAGGCTCAGCGTGGGGACGCTGACTGTGAGACCCGGCGTGCACTGATATCCTCAGGTCAGGCGCCTGATGGTTTCTCCCTTGGAGCAGAGCACGACATCCTTTTCAGAGGACGTACCTTCGTACCAGTCGCTTTACGAGAGGAGTTGCTGAGAGAGTTTCACACTTCTCCCTTGGCGGTACATCCCGGAGTGGCGAAGATGTACCAGGATCTCAGACGACAGCACTGGTGGCCGGGCATGAAGAAAGTTGTGGCAGAGTTCGTTTCGCGATGCCTCACCTGCCAGCAGGTGAAGGCAGAGCATCAGGTACCCGCAGGCTTGGTACAGCCCTTGGAGGTCCCGGAGTGGAAGTGGGACGGCATATCTATGGACTTCGTGACTGGACTTCCACGCACTTCCAGAGGTCACGACTCCATTTGGGTGATTGTCGACCGACTCACCAAGTCGGCACACTTCTTACCCATCAGAGAGCAGGGCTCAGTGGAGAGCTTGGGACGTCTTTACGTCCATGAGATCGTACGGATTCACGGTGTGCCATCTTCTATCGTCTCCGATCGAGATGATCGTTTCACTTCCCGGCTTTGGAAGGGGTTGCAGGAGGCGTTCGGGACGCGGCTCCATCTGAGCACATCCTTCCACCCTCAGACGGATGGTCAGACGGAGAGGACCATACAGACACTCGAGGACATGCTCCGTGCATGTGTTCTCGACTTTGGTCGCAGCTGGGAGGACCACCTACCCTTGGTGGAGTTCGCGTACAACAACAGCTACCACTCCACCATCGGGATGGCACCATACGAGGCGTTGTACGGCAGACCCTGCAGATCACCGTTGTGCTGGACAGACCCTGGGGAGTCAGCACTCGTGGGACCAGAGATGGTCCGAGCCACGACAGAGAAGGTCCAGATCATCCAGGAGAGGATGAGGACAGCTCAGAGCCGGCAGAAGTCATATGCTGACAGGAGGCGGAGGCCACTAGAGTTCGAGGATGGCGACCACGTCTTTTTGCGTGTCTCACCTCGACGTGGTTTACGGAGATTTGGCCGAGGCGGCAAGTTGTCTCCACGCTTCATCGGGCCTTTCCATGTCCTCAGCAGGATAGGAGAGGTGGCTTATCGCCTGGCTCTACCACCTCAGTTGCACCGGGTGCACGACGTCTTCCACGTGTCTCAGCTGAGGAGATACGTGCACGACCCGACGCACATCATCGACTTTGGGGAGCTGGACATGGACGATGGGGCGACTTTTGCGGAGGTCCCAGTGGAGATCGAGGATCGACAGGAGCGGGTCCTACGTGGGCGATCGATTCCTCTTGTGCGCGTCAGATGGCAGCAAGGGAACCTCCAGGAGAACACTTGGGAGCGGGAGGCTCAGATGCGTGCTCAGTACCCCCATTTGTTCCCCTAGTTTTTTATGTAACTTTACGGGGACGTAAAGCCCTGAGGTGGGAGTAATGTAAAGACCTGAAAATTTCAAGGAAATTTTTTTCTTAATTTTATTTTGAATTTTACTAGAGCGCAGCTTCAGACGGCACCTGATTCTGAGGCCCGGTGTGCCCGGAATCAATTTCCGAAGTTTGGCTCGGGTACGTTCAGTGAACGGACGAGCGGGCTTTTCTATCTTTTGAACCGGTGCCCGGAATCTAATTCTGAGGGCACCGATGAAATCACAGCGCCGGTATTTGCTTAGAAACGCCTCTTCCGGAGTTGCGTTTGCTCAGACGTGGTTTTTAAATTTTGCGGCTTTAAGTCAGAAATAAAATAAAGTTTGTGCGACAACTTTATTTTATTTCACTTAAGCTGCTTGGAAGCCACTTGAAGTCACTTAAAGATGGCTTGAACTGAGTTGATCTGGATGGGATGCTATCCGGAAATATCCTACCCCCTTGGTAGGATATTTGTGAGGTGGGGCCCGCACGAGCCCCGCCGTTTCTTTCGCTAAGTAACGCACCCGCGAAAACCCGTCAAAGTAACTGAAAAGTCAACCGACGCGTTTTCTTTAATTCTTAACAGACCATTTAATTGGGCGGTTTATTTTGTGAATTAAATGGGCTGTTTCTTTCGTGAATTAATTGGGCTGTTTCGCTCGTTGAATTAATTCAACGAATTTAATGGGTCGTTACTTACGCGTTTGCGTTTGTTGACAAAATAATAAAATAGACAAACTTGTCTATTTTTGAGGATTGTTATCATTGTGCAATTCCTCTGAACCTCCACCCTCCCCGCGAAGAACGCGAAGAACGCGAAGAACGCGAAGAACGCCGGCGACCGGAATTCGACGACGCACACCGTGATCTGCGACGTCGACGAGCTCTACCCGCGACGTTCTTCGGCGACGCCTCTTCTTCCGCGGCCGATCATCGTTCGTCAATTAAGGTGAGAAACGAATTGTTTATTTCTCCCCTTTTTTATAATTCAATATCAACGGATTTAATTTAATCCGTTTGATCTTGATCCGGAGATTGGCGACGCGACGCCGGATACCGCGACGACGCGACGATCCCCCTTCTTCCGCGACGAGCAATCCCGCGACGATCCCTCGTTCGGCAACGACGACGACAAGGTAAGGGATGTTGGATTATTTTATCTTTTTTCCCCGTGTTTATTCTTTTAAAATGAATAACATGATCTCCGACAATTTTAATTTATTTAAAATTGTTGTTGATTATTCCTCCCGTGGTTTATGACTAACGCGGAGGGTGCGGGCCTAACGAACAAGACCCGGCAACCCTCCGCCTATCTTCCTTTTTTTGTGCGGATTTGGCGGGCGACGGCAAAAGCACGACACAAGGGCCATTTGTTGTTTTCGCAGTGAAGGACGCGTCCCGGGAGGAACAACGGCGCAGACGGGAAAGGAATCGGGCCACCGGAGCATCTCCGGCAGCCCGCGGAAGGCGGCGGCGGCGCGGGTCGCCGGCGGCGCCCGGCGCGCCGCCGTGGAGGAAGTTTGCCGCGGCCGAAGCCGCGGCGGCGGCGGCCGGTTCCGCGGCCGCGCGGAACCAGGAACGGACGCGGCGGCCCGGCCGCGTCCGCGTGGCAGGCGCCCCCCCCCCCCCCCCCCCCGCGGGGCCGCGTTTCGCTTGAGCCGCGGGTCAAGCCCGCGGCGCCCTCCTTCGGCCGCTCGGCCGAAGCCGAGCCGGCCGGTCCGGTCGGCCGGGCCGCGCCCAGGCCGGACCGGACCCGGCCTAGACGGGTCGGGCCGGGTCGGGCCGACCCGGTTCGGGCCGACCCGGTTCGGCCGACCCAGGGGGGGTTCGGGCCGGGTCGCCCCGGGCCCAGAACCCCCGTTTCGGGCCCTCTTCGGTCTTTCGCCCATATCTTGGGCCTGGGACCTCCGATTGACGAACCGTCAGCGGCTACGCGATCCTTGGATCGAGACGGTCGTTTCGGTATATTACACTCAAGGTTTCAGAAGACTTTGGGTTCGGCCGGGTTGGTTCGTACACGAAACCAACCGGGCCCTCGGAGCGGAAACGCTCATAACTTGAGCTACGGACGTCCGATCGACGTACCGTCAGCTGTGGTAGTTTCCTCTAAGTGAGACGGAACTTTTGGCTTACTCCGCCCGAGGATCGGATACAGGCGGAGTACGGTCGGGTCGGTTTTGCCTTAAAAACCAACCGGGCCCCTGAGACGAAAATGCCAATAACTCTCAGACCGGGCGTCCGATTGACGCGCCGTCTGTTGCGTTGAGATCCTGTTGTCGATACGGAACTTTTGGATACATCAACTTCGGACTACGTGTCAGTTGATGTATCAGCCTCTCGGCTCGTGGAGCGGACCCTCCTAAACGAGCTCGCTGTGTGCGGGAACCCTAGCGCTGGCTGTGACTTCGACGACAGAGTAGAGATCCTCCGTGGACTGCGACGACGGCAGAGCAGAGATCCTTCGTGGACTGCGGCGACGACTGTGCAGAGATCCTCAGTGGACTGCGTCGACTACTGCACTCAGCGATCCTACGCGGATCAGTGCCCGATCCTGTGTGGGTCCTACTACCGGTTCTGTGTGAGCCACTGCCTACCGGTTCTGTGTGAGCCATTGCCTACAGGTTCTGTGTGAGCCCGATCCTGTGTGGGTCTTTTGCGGGGGTTAGTACCTATCGATCCTTCGTGGGTCCGACGACTTAGATGGATCAGTGATCATCTTTGACGTCATCTGAAAAAGTATACCTGGTTGAGCTGAATCTTATGTTACTCTCCTTTGTGGATTGTGTTGAACTATCCTATGTGGATTTATTGTTTACTCTCCTTGTGGATTTGAGTCTTGCTTTCCTTTGTGGATTGAGTTGTTCTTGAGCTCGTGAGCAGAGCTAGAATTGGGGACTTAGGTATATGTATGGGCATATACCTAAGTCGAGTCAGATGTTACTTCGTGATTGCATCTTTCTTTTTGTGCTATATCCTTTGTGGATTTCGGGAGGCCTTCGGGGGTCTCGGGGTCCTTACTGAGTAGCTTGTACTCACCCCTGCACGGGCTATGCCCGCACCTTGTTGTGTTGGTTGCAGACGACGGACAGCGCTGATCACGGTTGGGGCGTGGAGCAGGACGGTACCTGGAGGTGGACCACTGGGCGGGACGTGCTCGGAGCGGACGTGGGACCCGAGGAGCCTGGAGGCTATCTGTACCCACCCTTCAGGTGGGATTGCCAGTGGACGACACGAGGCCGCCGTCTTTTCTTCAGTTGCTGTACTTTACTTTTTCAGTTGTACTTTACAGTTGGGCTTGTATTCCGGCCCCCTTTACTTTTCTGCACTTTACTTTCCGCTTGCTGACTCTGTGTGGTTGTTACTTATAAAGGCAATGCCTTCCCTGTTTACTGGGATTTTACGCCTTGGTGCTAGTCGCCAGCCCCTGGCCTATGGAAGGCGGGCTTGGGGTAGTCACGGCACGGGACCCGAGGACGGGTCGTGACATTATTATTGTACTGACACCAATATATTCACTTGCATGTTGTTCAGCACATGTCTATACAAGTATTCTGATGTGGGGATGGATGACCATGGAGCCTAGATATCGGAGTGGATGTGGATGGCTAGTGGATTATTATACCATCCACCCATGAATTTTCATTTACTTATATTTTACCCATTGGGATATGTTAGTTGTATTTTATTTAGTTACACATGGTTTTCACATTATATCAACATCCCTTCTACTCTGATTGTTCTAATTTTATCATCACTTTTGTTACATATGGTAGTGATCATTACTATCCATCTTATACTTCATGACTTCATGATGGATGTAAGCGTATTTTATGATGTGACCAATTTTGTAGAGGTAATTCCTCTCATGTTTGTGTAGATACCACATCACTAGTCATTGGCCCTATCTTACAGGAGGTGGTCCTGGTGAGTTCACTTACTAGTGCATTGAGATGTGATAGATTGTTATCATAGCAGTATGGTAGAATATAGATTTAGGTAGAGGTGATTTTGGTTAGTATATACTAGAAAAAGTCTTACTAATGATATCAAGTACATGTAGTCACAATAGAGGACATTTCGAAGTTTTTAATGTCTAATATATATTTGATCATGACTATTATTAATAGCACGTGATGGTGAACATTGTATGTGAACTAATATTATTAATGGGGGGTCTACAATATATATATTTCGGTCATGGTTGTTTTATTACATGAATTATTTTATTTCATCTATGGATAGTCTTCATAGGATAGAATGGTAATAAATCTACTAACTTCCATATAATTTTCCATGAATTCAAAGTTGAGATGCTATAAAGGTGATAATAAGATGGGATTTCTATAATTATGATGACACATTATCCATTAGAGGTAATGATGATGAGCTAAGATGGAGATAGTAGATAGTGTGTTGTGACATAGATTTGGATAAATAATTTTAGAGGATCAGGACAAACTCATACAATAGTCTTATTATACAGGGATTATGATTCTATGTATAATGGCATTGGAATTCAACAATGTATTGCAAATTTTTATCTTTAATATTATGGGTTGATTAAGATTTTAAAACATTTGATATATGATATCTAAAACCCTATAGACTTATGTGTAAATTTAAGAGTTATATCCTAAAGTTTTCACAGATTATATTAACATAAGTGTGTGTTTTGATGTTATTGGATCCATGTGAATAGATTAATTCAAAGGAAGAATAGTTAAAGCTAGGAGATATAGTGGTGATAAATGATTTGTGAAGAATTACTTCCATAACATAGATTCTCACTAATAATGGACTTGTAGGATTATTTTAAGGGATTTAAATATTGTATCTATTCTTATTTTATAGATGAGGGGATGCCATATGGGAATGCACTATGATTCTTCTTATTCAATCTATGTTTATCTTTTGGTTATAGATTTAGATATATATTATAAATTCACATTGGTGAATAGTTTTTTGATCATGAAAGAATCAATGTTGAGTCTCGCAATGCATTTATAGTATCATCCTACTTTATTTGGATGATATACTAGAGTTATGAATATAATGAACCATACATTTCATACATTTATATTACTTTAAAATTGAATTATATTCATTACAACATATAATAAATCCATGATAGGACCTTATAGGTATAGTGTCTTTAGAAACCTAGAATCATAAATAATTGGTTCATAAATCATCTACATTGTCTCCTTTTTATTACTTCATAACTAGACTCATTTTTGACATATCTCACTTAATACCCTTCTTCATGACCTGGGGAACAGAAACATATGAAAGGGTGATCTTCAATTCTCAGTAAGGGTAAACAAGGGAAATATCAATCATATCAAAATCATAAGACATAAGAACATAACATTTGGAAGCCTTATCCTGCAAATGAAAGATCATGATATCATGTCAGGGGATAAAAGTTCATAAGAATAAATGGAAATAATCCCAATATTCAAAACATAATACATGAAGTTTTGTGGCATAAACATGAGCATAGAAAATCATTTCATATTTGTCAAGGCTCATTTACAAGACCATCATAGAAGAAAAATACTATTACTGAACCGATTTTACTTTCCATTCTAGCCCTGTATTACTGAACAATATTTACTTGTCATTCCATTCATGTATATCTCATGAGATATAAATCTTTACCTAATGCATTGGATGGAGATATAGGTCCCACTCATCTCATAATGAAATCATTCTTACATGTTCCAAAAATCATAAACCATTCATCCTAGAATAACCTAAGGAACAAAAAATATGTTTCTTAAACATCATTTCATCATTATATATATAAAATAAATTTATTTCATAAAAATAATTCTGTAATAAACATAATCAAATCAAATTAATATTAGGGATATAAACCTAACCCCATGTACTTCTAGACGGAAAATAATTTTTATAAAATACTTGAAATTAATTCTTGAGGAAAATATCATTTCTTAATAAAAAATGTTTTCTTATCACAAAATGACACACAATTTTAAAAGAAAATAATTTAATTGAAAATAAAATTTAAATATTTTAAAGTAAGATTCATGGAAATAAGGCCTTATAAAAGTGTAAGGATCCATTCATACAGTATAGGTTTTTAAAAACTATTCTCCTTGTACTTTTGCTGGAAAAGTCAAAAAAGTACCTCGTATTGAATAATGAAAAAATATTCCTTTCATACCATTTAGTAAAAATTCACCAATGGGTAAAATTGACTATAAAAAATTTTAGAATAATAGAAATAATATTTCATATTAGGGAACATGGATGTAGATAATAAATATACCCTAGTAAATAATTACGTATAAACAATATTGAACAATAATGAGGTTGAAAAATTATCCATTAACTTAGGTCTGCTATCCTTCATATGTATCTGAACCTACATTATAATGATTTAAATAGTTTTATTGAATTATTTTAGAATCATAACCATTTTTATGATATCATATATTATTATATTATCATCTGTTTGTTAGTAATATTTCATTGTCCCTCGTTATTGAAATATTAATTGTTTTATGTTCTTATGCATGTTTTTTAAGATTAGTTCATGTTCAAATTCTTAGATTATAGTTATACCATTTAAATAATGATATTATTATAACATATATCATATTTATTCATTAAAGTAATGTATATAATTTTTTTAATGAAGATCTTGTATAATTAATCGCATCACATCGTGGAGACGGTAGGTCGTACGTACACACGAGCGACAATATCATTCACTTAATGGTTAAATGGTATGGAATCGGATGGTATATTAATTATACAGAATAATTATCATGTTATATTAATTATTTTAATCCATTATAACCATCATTATACCAATAAAAATTAATTATTCTTGAATAACAAATTACACCACGACGTGGAGATAGTAAGTCATATGTACACACAAATGGTGATATTGTTATTCATAGGAAGGATGAAATGAGGTATAATATTTTACTATAATTATAATAACATCTCATGATGTATAATATACTATATTTATTACTTTAGTTTGGAAAAAACATAAGAAGAGAAAGTAGAAAAAGAAAATAATTTTGAAAGGGGTGATAAAACAATCACCTCCTTTTTGAGTATCTCCTTTTGATTTTCATAAAAGGAATCCTTAGGATTGCTTTATACACAAAGTGAGGCCTATATAATGAAGTGAGGGATGTTTGTACAGAAAATGGGCCGGTTTTGGTGAGGAAAAAGGGCTTTATATTTGTGATTAAAAGAGAGGTATAAGTTCCCTTTTGTAAGAGAAGAGAGGGGCACCTTTAAAAATACCAAAACCATTAAATTAATATAAATTAATTTTTAAATTAAAATGGATCCAAAATGTATTATTTCGAAGATAATATGAGTATGTGTCGAAATTATATCAAAAAATAAACTGTAAATTTTTTTCTTTTATTTTAAACGTTATCATTTTGATTTATCCTTATTTAATCTATTTAATTTTAATTGTGGTAATAATATTCTAAATATTAAATGGTTATAAATATTTACTTATATGGTGTAAATTGATCATAAATGTTTATTTAATGAAATTTTAGACCTTAAAATTTTAACTTTGTAACTTTTAAATTTTTTTTAAATAATTTAATAAAATGTTACTTTTATAAAATATCAATAGTGTCAATCTTGAAACTATTCATTTATTTAATTTTAAATAAAATAAAAATAGAATATAAATTCAAAAAAACATTTAATATACTAAAAAAATTTCACAATAACCTAAAAAAATCTTGGAGAACCTTAATTAGTTCAAATTATATTTCTTTTAATTTTTTTAAAATAATTTATTTGATATTTGAATTAATAAAATAATTTCTGTGGCACAATTGTGTCTTCCTTAATGGTAATTATTTAATTTCTAAAAATTATAAATAAATATATTTGATATAGGTTATTATTTTATATTTCCATATACTAACTATAGTTTATGTCATCCCCAGCTTATCCCCATATTAGAATTAATATACTTATATAAAAAGAGACTATGACATTTTATCGCACTCATTGATTTCAATAATGTTGATGTCATATTCATGGGTAAGTGTCCATTTAGTGATTCCATTTCAAAAATAGATAATAATGGTAAAATTTAATCATCCAATAGGGTTTTTATAGGTGATAAGTTAATTTTATAATATGATTTTTACATTTAATTACCTTTTTTATCCTTAACCGCGGTAATAAACCAAATTTCAAAAGTTAATATTCATAATCTCCAAAAAAATAAAAGTAACCTATTAACATAATTTGGACCCAATGATTAAAAATATGGAATCCATTTTTCAAAATTTAAAACACATAAGTTGTAGTAATTAAATTAAAATTAATCCTATCATTGAAAAGAGAGAATGAGTTTTAAAAGCTAAAACATTACAAATGATTGAAAAAATTTTACTTCTAGATTCAATGTAAAATTAATACTAATGACATGAATTATATTAAATGAAAAAATTATATTAAATTTATAATTTAAAAAAATTCAATATTATAATTTAACCATATATATTATTTTGATGAAAAAATTTGTTTCACATAAAATTTAGTGGATTTTTACTATTCATCAAAACTTGAAAGTTATGAAAAAAATTTCAGAAAATAATCCAAAGTAAATTTTAATATTCCTATTCAAAATAAAATGTTTATTTTTTCATATGAAAATTATTAATGTGTCGAAATTTTAATTTAAAATGGGTTCCCCATTCTTAGGTGTAAAATTACCCTTTTAAAAAGTATAGGTTTTTATATAGCAAAGAGGGTTTATTCATACCGTGTGACTAAAATATACATTAGATGAATACAAAAAATATTTTATTAAGTATATAATTTTTATATATCTCATCAATTTAATTTCCAATAGTAATTCACCCAAAAATAAAAATATCTAATTGATTTATATTTTTCATAAATAATTTATAGTCAATGAGTTCACAATGCATTTTCATAAGTTAGTTATACTTATTCACACTAACCTAATGGCTAGGATATAATTATAATTTTATACTTTGGTCATCCCGTGGTTTATTTAAGCTTAATATTTTGTGCAATGTAAGCTACTAAAGAATTAAAATTATTTAAAGAAAATATTTCATAAAAACATTTGGGTGTTACATTCTACCCCCTTTAAACTGAATTTTTCCCTCGAAATTAATCACATGGAAACAAAAAATGAGGATAACTCTCTCTCAGCATATCCTCATGTTCCCATGTAACTTCTTAAAATTTTTGGTTCCTCCAAAAAAGTTTAACCAAGTGAGTGTTCTTGTTTTGTGGAAATTTTTCTCTACGATCCAGAATCTCTATTTGTTTTTCTTCATAAGAATGATCTTGCTCCACTGGTACAACTTCTAATTTTAGTACATGTGAAGGATCATGTATGTAATTTCTCAAGAGAGATACATGGAACACGTCAAGAAATTGAGAGAGATTCGGTGGAAGCACCAATCGGTAAGCTACCTTCCCAACATGATCCAGAATTTCTAAGGGACCGATATACCTAGAGCTCAACTTGCCCTTTTTTCCAAATCTATGTACTATTTTACAAAGATATATTCATAGAAATACCTTATAACATACTTCAAACTCTAGCTCTTTTTTTCAGTTGTTATCATAACTTTTTTTCGATTATGAGATGCTCTTATGTGTTGTTGAATAGATATAACCTTTTCTTCAATTTCATCAACAAGATTAGGTCCTAATAACTTTATTTTCCCAAATTCATCACAGAAAGTTAGAGTATTGTAATTTTTTACATAGAGGGATTCATAAGGATCCATCTAAATAATTTAGTGAAAGCTATTTTTATAAGAAAATTCCACCAAAGGTATTTTTTGATCCCAATCACATTTGAAATCTATTGAGATATCAATCAAAATTTCTTCCAGAGTTTGAATTGTCCTCTTAGACTGACCATTTATCTGAGGATGATAAGAAGTGATGAAACATAACTATGTATATAGATCATACTAAATACATCACCAAAACTTTGAGGTAAACCTCAGATATCGATCAGATATAAGGGAAAGTGGAACTCCATGAAATCTTACAACTTCCTTTATATATATCCCGGAAAGCTGATCAAGAGAGAAATCCTCTCTAATAGTAACGAAGTGTGTCGACTTTGAAAGGTGATCAACTATAAAACAAATAGAATTATTTCCTTTTGATGTTTTGGGAAGTTTGACGAAATAGTTCATAGTGATGTTTTCACATTTCCATTCTGGTATGGGTAATGGTTGTAACATCCCATTTTACTTCTATCTCTCAGCCTTAACTTGTTGATAAACCAAGAATCGAGAGACATATTCGAGAACATCTCTATTCATTCCATCCTTCTAGAAATACTATTTCAAGCCCTTGTAAATCTTTGTGCTTACACGGTGAATAGAGAATGAATAACTATGAGCCTCAAAAAATATATCCTTCTTTAATCCTAGAATGGGAGGAATAAAAATCTGATTCCAAAAAATTATTATTTCATCACAATCAAGGTTGAATTCAGGATCATTTCTCACCTTATTTTGTAGCTCTAGATCTTTCTTATGTTCCTCCTTAATCTTCACTTGTATATATGGTGAACATTCATTTGAGTAAGATAACATTTCTCCCCTTCCATTAAAATTTCAATATGCATCCTTTTCAAATCCATAAATATTGGATCTTTTGTCATCCTCATCATGAACATGCTTGCATGGTCTAGTAGACTCAAAGCATCTGTGACCTTGTTCACCTTCCTAGGGTGGTAATACATCAATCAGTCATAATATTTAATCAACTCCAACCATCATATTTGGTACATATTCAGCTCTTTTTTTGTTAAAATATATTTTAAACTTTTATGATCAATATAAATACCAAACCTTTCACCATAAAGATAATGCCTCCATATCTTAAATGCAAAGATTACCACAACTAACTCCAAATCATGATTTGGGTAATTTTTCTCATTGATTTTCAACTATCGTGAGGCATAAGGTATCACCATATCATTTTCCATGAGAAAACATCCCATAACCTTCTTGGATCCATCACTGTAGATAACAAACCTTACTCTACTCCAAGGCAGTTTGAGCATAGGTGCACTGGCTAGGCATGTTTTTAGCTCTTTGAAATTCTCTTCAAATTCCTCTATCCATAAGAACATAACTCCTTTTCCGAGTCAACTTGGTGAGTGGATTAGATAATCATGAAAAATATTTCACAAAAAAATAAAAATATCTTGCCAAACCAAGAAAAATTTGGATCTAAGTTACCATTTTCACTCTCAGCCAACTTTCAACAACTTCTTTTTTTGATGGATCCATAGATATCCCTTCTCTTGATATTATGTGACCCAAAAATGGCACATTATGAAGCCAAAATTCACACTTGGTAAATTTTTTATAAATATTATCCTTTCTGAGGGTCTTCAATACAATTCTCAAGTGGTCTTCATGTTCTTACATGTTATTTGAATAGACAAGAATATTTCCTATAAAGACTACCAAAAACTCATCAAGATAGTATCTAAAGACTTTACTAATTGGATCCATGAAGATAGTGGTGGAATTAGTAAGACCAAAAGGCATCACTATAAATTCATAGTGTCTATACCTTTTATGGAATTTCTTCTTTGGTATATCCTCCTTCTTGAACCTTAATTGATGATATCCTGAACAAATATCAGTCTTGGAAATGTATTAAGATCCTCATAGTTGGTCAAATAAGTAATCCATGCGGGGAAGTGGATATTTTTCCTTGATATTGATCTTGTTAAGTTCTTGATAATAAATGTGGAGCCTCATTGATCAATCTTTATTCTTAAAAAAACAGAACAGCTGATCCCCATGGTGACACACTAGGTCATATGAATCCCTTATCAAGATCCTCCTGTAGTTTCTTCTTCAATTCATGCAACTCAATTGGGGCCATTTTAAAAAGTGTCTTTCAAATAGGCATAGCACTCGATATGAATTCTATAGAAAACTCAACTTCACGATTTTGTGGAATACCAGGCAATTCCTCTAGAAAGACATCATCAAAATCTCATACAATGGGTGTATTCTTAATCATGAGTTTCTCCCCAACCATTTGAGATAAATAACCTTTAATTATAGGGATCAAGGACCCTAATATGGAATAAATTTTTACTGGAAGGTTATATTCATCCTTACATCGATAGGTGATCATAGATTGATCTAGAATATGAAATCTGACTTCATTTCCTTAGAAATTTATTAGAGATCCATATAAATAAATCCAATCCATGCCAAGAATCACATAAAATTACTCTATATAAAGGATTATAAGATTTTCTGGAAGGACTTCCCAGTAAAATTCAACCAGAGAAGAATTAGAAACTTTTTAGGAGACTGTTGTGCCATTAGAAATTGATAGAGATAAATCAACATCTAATTGTTGAGGTAATAAGGTGATACCATAGGTAAGTTCTTCAAAAATAAAAGAGTGGGTGGATCCAAAACCAAATAAAGCATCTGCTACATTAGAGTGGATGATAAGTGTACAATTCACTACTTCATTATCATACTCCATATCACCGATTGTGATTTCATGTGACATTACTTTGTATTTGGCCTTAAGAGTTTTCTACCATCGATCATCATCAATAACCCTTAGATTAGGATATTGATTGGTATAATTCCCCATTTCCTTTCACTTGTATTATTGATGTATCAGAGGTTCATTCTATGTATCCTTTTCTCTATTCGCATCATTAGAAGAATTTTTTCCATCACTTCAACATTAAATTTTCCGATAACCTTCTTGTCCCAAATTAAAACATTTAATAGTCCATTGAAGAAAATTTGATCTATTTTTATTTCCTCACTTTGAGGATAATAGAAAACTCATCTTATTTTCAGTGTGGTCATTAGATTATCCTTTGAATTCCTTTTTTATCTTCCTAGAAAATATATAGGATTGATGGGTTACTCCAATCTCCATATCTACCTTCATATCACATCGAACTATTTCCTCATAGCTATTAAAGTCCCTTATGACTAATTACATTTGGAGACTTTGTTTTAATCCACTAAATAATCGATCAGTTTTACTCTCAATTTGGATAATAACTCTAGAATCATACCTTTCATGTCTTGTAAAATTGGCTTTGTAGGTACTAATGGATTTATCATCCTTTTTCTTAAGTTCAAGGAACTCATTATCCATAATTTTTTTGAAGAATACGAGGAAAGAACTTATTGAAAAATAATTTATTCAACTCATCTCATTCATAGACTCAATTTCATCTGTTTGCCTCATATTATTGATAATATTTGACCATTGATCAGATTCACCTTCCAAACAATAGACTGTTAAGGTGTATTTATCATGTTTAGAACATTATAGAATTGAAAATATATTTTTAGTGGTATTGATCCATTGTTTAGCCACTAATGTATTATAAGACTAGCTGAAAGAAGGTGGATGTTGCCTCATGAAGGACTCAACAGAATGTTTCTCCCTCATTGGCTTATTTGGAAGTCCCACATGATTCATAGCTTGATAAAGTTGTGTGAGCATATCTACCAGATTTTTCATTCCAACTCCCATAAAATTTGGTCTCTCAAGAGTAAAATCATTGTATTTCTCATCGCATTCAGCATTAATGTGGTTCTTTTGGGTTCCCATCATTGACTAAAACCAAGAAGCATGGGGTGAGAAACACTAATCATAATGGGAAAACAACATAATCAAGAATAAAAGTTCAATTTAGTACACTTAAGGTTTTATCATAGGTTGTTCATGGTCATTTATAAAACACTAAAATTATATCTTATACTTATACATATCCTTAGGGTTCTTACTAAGGCTTTCTTATCTTAGTTTCCAAAGGTAAACTATATCTTTGCTCTGATACCAACTATAACAACCCATACATTACATATATTGATATTACATCAAAATTGAATTATATTCATTAAAACATATATAAATCCATGATATGACCATATAGGTATATGTTCTTTTGAAATTGGGAAATATAAACCACTACTTCATAAAACATATACATTGTCTCCCGTTTATTTAATCATAAATGGACTCCTTTGGGACATATCATACTTAATAAACTTATTCATGACCTGGGGAAATGAATCATATGAAAGCGTGTTATCAAATTATCAGTAAGGGTAAACAAGGGAAATATCAATCATGTCATAATCATAATACAGAAGAACATAACATTTGGAAGTCTTATCCTGTATACAAAATATCATGATATCATGATATCATGTCATGTGATAAAGGTTTATAAGAATTAATAAAAATAATTCCAAAAGTCAAAACAATATACATTATGTTTTTTATATTACACATAAGAATAGAAAGTAATTTCATATTAGTCAAGGCTCATTTCCCAGACCATCAAAGTGGACAATGTCCATTACTGAACCGGGTTTACTTGTTGTTCTAGCCCTGTATTATTGAACCAGATTTAATTTTTGTTCTAGTCATGTATATCTCATGAGATATAAATCTTTACCCAAATGAATTGGAGTGGGATATAGGTATAACCAATATCATAATTAAATCATTCTTACATGTGCCACAAAAACATAAACCATCCATTATAACATAAACCACGGAATAAAAAATGGATTTCTTAAACATCATTATATAAAAATCCATATAAAATAAATAGATTTTATAAAAAAAATCATTAATTATTAAAATAAAATAAAATTAATAATAAGGATATAAGAATAACCTTATTTTATCTTATATGTAAAATATTCTTGATAAAATACTTGAAATTAAATCTTGAGGAAAAAATCCTTTCTTCTTCAAAACCTTTTTCTTTTCTCAAAATGCCACGCAATTTTAAAATAAAAGAATTTAATTAAAAATACATTTGAAATATTGTAAATAAATATTCATGTAAATAAGGTTTTATGAAAGAATAAGAATCCATTAATGTTGTATAAGTTAAAAAAAACATTGTCCTCGTACTTTTTCCGGAAAATTCAAGAAAGTACCTTGTATCGAATAACGACAAAATATTCCTTTCATAGAGTTTAGTAAAAATTAACCAATGGGTAAAATGTACATTGAATTTTTTTATAATAATTGAAATAGTATTAAATATTTAGTGAACATATATTTTTATTATAAATATACCCCAGTAAATATTTACTTATAAACAATCTCTGATAATAATGAGATTGAAAATTTATCCCTTACTTTAGGATTGATATCCTTCGTATGTATATGAAACTCCTGTATAATGATTTAAATAATGTTATTGAATTATTACAGAACCATAATCATTTTTATGATATCATATATTATTATATTATAATATGTTTTTCACTAACAATTCATTATCACTCGTTATTTGGATATTAACTGCTTTATGTTCTTATACTTGTTTTGTCGAATAAGTTCATGGTCGAATTATTAGGTTATAGTTATATCATTTAAAGAATAATAATAATAATATTATATATATCATATTTATTCATTCCATTCATGTATATAATAATCTATTAATGAAGATCATGTATAATGAATCACATCGCATCGTGGATACAGTGGGTCGTACGTACACATGAGTGAAGATATCATTCACTTAATGGTTAAATGGTATAGAATTCAATGATATATTAATTATACAGAATAATTATAATTTTATATTAATTATTTAAATCCATTATACTCATCATTATACCCATCCAAATAAATTTTTATTGAATAACAAATTACACCACAATGTAGAGACGGTAAACCATACATACGCACACATTGTGATATTATTATTTATAGGATGGATAAAAAGAGGTATAAGGATATACCAAAATTAAAAAAACAACTAAAAATGTATAATATAATTGATTTATTAATTTAGTATGGAAACAACATAAAAAGATGAAGTAGAAGAAGAAATGAATTATGAAAGAGGTGAAAAAACAATTACATCTTTTTCGAGTATCTCCTTCTGAGTTGCAGAAAAGGTCTCCTTAGGATATATTTCTTCCCAAAGTGTGGCCTTTAGGATGAAGTTAGGGATGTTTTGAGATGAAATGGTAGGGTTGTTTCAATAAAAATGTCTTTAGATATGTGATTAAAATAGAATGAAAGGGGCCCTTTTATAAGAGAGGTGAGGGGAACCTTTGAAAATACAAAAAATATTAAATAAATATAAATTAATTTTTAAATTAAAATGTCTCCAATGTGGATTATTTAGAATATAATATGAGTATGGGTCTAAATTCTTTCAACCAATAAACTTTATACATGTTTTTCTTTTATTTTAAACCTTATAATTTTTATTTATCCTTATTTAATCTATTTAATTTTAATTGTGGTAATAAGATTCAAAATATTTAATGGTTATAAATATTTACTTATATGGTGTAAATTGACCATATATGGATATGTATGAAATTTTATACCTTATAATTATCACTTTTTAATTTTTAATTTTTTTTATTTCTAAATAATGTAATAAAATATTATTTTTATAAAATATTAATAGTGTCAATTTTGACACTGTTTAATTCTTTGATTTTCAATAAAATCCAAATATAAGATAACTTTGAGCAAGAAAATTTAATATACTCCAAAAATTTAATAATAACCTATAAATTTATTGGATTAAATTCATTAATTCAAACTATATTTCTTTTAATAATTTTAAAATCATTTATTTGATATTTCTATTATTAAAATAATGTCTCTGTCATTATTATGTCATCCTTAATGGTAATTATTTAATTTATAAAAATTATAAATAAATTTATATTATGTAGTTAAATATTTTATGATTCCATATAATATGTATATTCAGTGTTATCTCTTTCTTATCAATATATTAGAATTAATATACTTATATAAAAAGAGAGTGTGACATTTTGTCAGATTCATTAATTTTAACAATATTAATGTCATATTAATGGGAAAGTGCCCATTAAATGATTAAATTTAGAACCATAGATAATAATGGTCGGATTTAATCATCCAATAGGATTTTGACATGTGTTAAGATAATTTTATAATATTATTCTTACCTTTAATTACTCGATTTACCATTAACCAAGGTAATAATAAAATTAATAAAGTTACTATTTATAATATACAATAAAATAAAAGTAACATATTAACATAATTTGGAACCAATTATTTCAAATATGGGATCAATTTTTCAAAATTTTAAGCACAAAAGTTTCACTAATTAAATTAAAATTAATCTTGTTGTTGGAAAGAGAGAACAAGTTTTAAAAGCTAAAACATGGCAAAAGATTGAAATGTTTTTATATCTGGATTCAATGTAAAATTAATTTAAATGAAATAAATTATATTTAATGATAAAAATATATTATATTTATAATTAAAAAACATGCAATATTATAATTTAACCATATAAATTATTTCGATGAAAAAAGTTGATTTCAAATAAAATTTAGTGTATTTTTAGTATTCATTAAAACATGAAAGTTATCAGAAAAATATCAAAAATTAATCCAAAGTAAATTTTTCAATCCCTCCTGTAAATAAAATTTTTATTTTTTCATGTAAAAATTATTAATGTGTCAAAATCATAACTTTAAAGGGGTTATCCATTCAAAGGCGTAAAATTACCCTTTTAAAAAATATTGGTTTTTATACATCAAATAGGGTTTATTAAAACCCTATGACTAAAATATACATTCAATGAAAACAAAAAATATTTTATTAAGTATATAACACATATATATCTCATTAATTTTATTACCCATAGTAATTCACCCAAAAATACAAATATCTAATTGATTTATATTTTCAATAAATAATTGATAGCCAATGAATTCACAATGCATCTTAATAGGTTATTTATACTTATTCCCAATAACCTAACTACTCGGATATAATGGTAATTTTATACTAAGGACCTCTCGTAGTACGTTTAAACTCGTGATTAAGTGAAATTCAAGCTACTGACGAATTAAAATTATTTAATGAAGATATTTTATAAAAACATTCGTATGTAACAAATACTAGGATGTTTAAGTATATGTTTTCATGGATTTGGCCATCCTTTTTTAATGTGGTTGAATGGGGATTGATAAAATATCAACTGTTATTTTTTTTAGTTTTGGTAAAAAGGTGCGTATGTGATATTTCTTTGATAGTATATCCCTATGTTGAGTAAAAATGAGAAATACAATCCTTTTCTCTAAGTATTGATTGAATTTTGACTAAATGAGTCAAGTAGGGAATAAATTCTACCATTGTTAGGATATATAATGTGTCCATGAGATCATTCTCATCAAGTGTTAGTGTGATTGTTGTCAAAAAAGAAATTGGTTGGTTTTTTCTATTTTATAACAACTCAAATATATTTTTGGATCATCATACCTAGTGAGATTATGTCTATGAGTAGCTAAAATTAATATTTTTTATACAAACATATTCAGGTTTATTAAGATATATATTGGTTGTAATTTTATGGAATACATTTCCAAGGAGGGGAAGTTTCTATAATGATATGATTTTGGGTATAGTTGGGAAATGAGTCATGGATATGAGAAAAATTAATAAAGCTATTTATGTTGGTTGGGATGTTAATATATATTGTTAAAGGTTATTTCTTGATCCAATTAAGTGGTGGAATTGATTAAGTGATTATCTATGATTATGATTTTAATCATCCAAATCTGGGGTCAAATTGTTTTTCGGTTATACCCAATCCTTTGATTGGTTTTTGTTCTGTGAGGTGTGCTTAATCCATCATTACTCTAATATTAACCTATATAGGACCCTTAGAGGAACCTTTATCTACCCTTGTAGTGTGGGTCTGAAGGAGGATGAATGTTTGAAGTGATGTTTTAAAGAAAATAAAATATGGTGTTTGGTTGTTGTTTAGATATTGTGGACTTATAATTGCTAATTGTCTTGGCCATCAAAAGGTGGTTTGTGTAATGACCCGAACATTATATATTGAATTATTCATTATATAATATAGTTTGTTACATTTATGAATATAGCATAGAATAAGACACATACATTATATAATAAAACTAGCAACACATTATTTCATTAATTGGGTAAATTACATGTATATTATTAATATACCCAATAAAACATAAAGTAAAACCATGGGATAATAAAAACACAAAATTAAAATATGTAGAATTGGAAAATGTGGATAATTTAGATCTAAAAATTATCTCACTTGTGAAAAACACTATAAAAAGAAACAAAACATTAGTAATGTAATAAAAATTTTGATAATAAAGAAAACATAACTTTGAGAGGAATTTAAGTGACTGATGAATAGAGTAAATATGAGGTACTTATAAGAATTGTAAAACTAATGTGAACTTTAGAATGGTAATATGACTATTTGGAATAGTAATCTCACTATTTAAATAATTATTTGACCATTTTAATAGTAAAATAAAAAATAAAAATATAATGACATATAAATAATATTTACTTGGAATAAATTATGTAAATATAAACATTATAATGCTACAAAATAATTACCTAAATTAAAATCAAAAATAAAATGTATGTGTAATATTTTTATAAAGATCAACTTAAATAATATTATAAAGACTATAATTTTTATTTCAATGACTAAAATTACATATGATTTAAAATTATATTCATAAAATGATACTCTTTTTTCTGAAACATCATTTTAAAACTTTCCAAGGGTGATTTTTTTGGAACTTTTCTAAAAAATATTAATATTTAGATGAATATTAAAAATATAGTTTTAATATAAACAATTTGTTTTAATTACATCATTAATGATGTAATAATGAATTAATAAAATATATAATTTTGAGATAAAAAATAAATTTAATAAGATATATAAACTAATAAATTCAAAGCTTAATCCTAAAAATTATTTTCCAATGTCTAAAAATATAAAGTGTTCCATAAAAAAGTTTTTTTTATTCTTACGCTTTCTATAAACTAAATAATTTGGTGGATGAAGGGTTTAAAAATCATAAAAATATATTTTTAATTAAAAATAATTCATAATGTCAAAAATATCACTATTACATGGTTTACCATGTAAATTATAATTTATTCAATATTTTAACCTAAAAATACCCGTCCCCTCAAATAAAATACCCATTATCCAATCCTTGAAAAACCACTTCCCATTAAACTATAAAATACCAATATTTTCTCAATTCCCCATGGGTCTCTTTAGAATAATTGGGAAGTTATAGATCTATCAAACCTCATTCCCTCTATGATTTATATCCATCTCAAAGGAGTTAATCATCAATAAAGAGGTTAACCATAATATTTTTTTATATATATCGATTTTATTTATAAAATATAAATACATTTTTAATACCTTCCTAAACTATTAAATATATAAGTATATACTATCTCTATAACTCTTTTAACATCTCTCATAAATCGTCGATTTTATACACCTATGAGGACATTGTCAAGGATTTATATATCACCACCTACAAGGCTTGTTAGTATAGATTTTATATTGTAAATATATTTAAATTTATTCTAATAATATATAAATCATTTTAAAAAATATATAAATTAAAATTTATCCAAATCAAGAAATTGAAACAAGATAAAATAATTAAAAAAAACATGACAAAAACACTTAAAATTAAAAAAAATAAGATTAACAAATAAAATATAGTGACTACAATTGATATAGAGTGAAAAAATGAATATATATAAATTTTGGATTAATTTTACAACAAGTATAATCTTACTATATAGGATTTTTAAATCTGATGAATTAAATCAAGAGCTAAGGGAAGGAAAGTCATGAAGCCAATATTTCTTTTTAGTTTATCTTATCTTATTTTATTTTTCCACAAAGATTCCCTTAAAAATTTCTTGAAGGTTAATTTTACTCTTAATTTCCCTTTTCTTTCTTAGAGGATATGCGTGATTATTCTTTGTTGAGATGAATTTCAATCCACTTACAATGGTTTTTTCAAAAATATTATTTTCTAAAATATCACATTGATTTTTCTAGAACGGTTTCCTCATTTCTCCATGAACTATGATCTTTTATATCTACATGTATCATCCAAAATATTTTTTATTTCAACTTTTCAGAACATTAAAAATTATAAAATAAATCATTATTTATAATATCTTAATGTAACCAATTTATTTTCATTATGGTTACCTTGTGTTTGCTATTGTTATATAATTTATTTCTATGTGGAATGAATGATTAGAAGAATATTATTATGTGATTAGTGGGACCAAAATTATGTATCCCTCAAATTCATTGGGTAATGTGATATTTCAAATGGGATAATGTGTCTTATCCATGAAAATTATGCTATATTTTTTTCACATTTCCTATTGTAATGATTTTTACACATATGTTATGCATGACCATGATGATGGATTTGTTAACTACTTATGTATAGGATTCATCCACAATGTTATTGTGTTTAATTATTATGAATGATCTATATTTCAGGCCTTAATTAAATGAATCTATCATTCTTATAATGATAATACTTTTCTTATTATATGATGATGTTTTTTATACTCAATGATGTACTATTTTTATTCTTGTCAGATGTTCATTAACTATGATTCCTACCATTCATGGTATCTTAGCTCACCCTTTCTTTTAAGTATATCCAAATGTGATTATGACTAATGAGGATAATTTTAAATATAATAAGAGTGATAGTATTATTTCATATATAGATATTGGATATATTTATCTCAGGGTTATTCATGTTTTATTAGATAATGAACTAGGTTATTTTTTTATTTTCACTGGAATTTTGAATTTTGGACTCAAATAACGAAATGATGAAAATATTTTTAAAAATAGGTTTTTATAAATCATGAATGGTGTAAATGATGTGTATTACCATTAACAACACCCCTACATATAAATTTCCATCCCATGATAATTTACAAGACATGGAGAGATTACACATCATGTAACTAAAATATATATCGTGAGATTTTCAAAATCCAATTCCCAATAAAATTTCACAAAAATAAGGAAGTACAATATGTGATCCACACACATGATGTGTATAATATAAATGACGTGAAAATGTTAAAGATCCCATCAAGTCAAAGATACAACCTAAGAAATCCATAAGATTCAAGATCCTTAGAGGGGATTGTGGATATGAAGTACACAACATGTAAATATTCCACATCATGTAAAAGTTAATATATAAGCCAATAAAAGAAAATACATGTTTTCAATTATTTATACATCATGTATATTTTATTCCAATATATTTTTTCTCGTTGCCTCCGCAAAAAGGGAGTTGAAACCTGCGATTTTTACCTCAATTTCTGTCATTTTTCTTCCCATTTTTCCTTATGAACATAGTTTAATTCATTACCATACCCATTTTACTAAATCCTGTTGTCTTTTTTGGTGATCTAAATCCATTATTTGAATATTTTATTCAGTTTTCATTTGGATTTCCATTTCAACACCAATTTTTTTCAACTTCAACACTTGTACTATTTTATCATTATTTCTTCATTCATAGTAGGTTTTTAATTAATTCTCACTTTTTGAAAGTATGGATAGATTATTTTGAAATTGATTCATGATTATGAATAGATTTTTTATAATTTATTTTTCTTTGATCAACACTGTCAAGTGTGGATAATATTTTTTGGGTTTGGGGTCAAGTGTAAGGGTGTTTCTGATATTAATGAATATATAATCTAACCTTGGTAACATTGTGTCTATTAATTAGGTTAAAAATAGTTATTTATCAAATTATATAGCACATCCCTAACAATGGGAGGTGTAATGGAATGAAAAAAAGATAATTGGAGTTGGGCATGATATGGCTATTATCATGTAATGATTTCAACTATAAAATCAAAGAATAATTCATCTAGGTTGTTAATATATACCTAGACCAAGGGATAGTCATAGTGTAGGTTCATTAAATAAGTTTGATTGTAACCAATGATGGCCCTTGAATTTCATCACAACCTAAGTCATAGGACCATTCCAAGCTAGATTTAGGATTATCTTTTGCCTAAATCCTTGAAAATGACCCTAATTAATTATTTTTAATCTGATCTAAATCCATGTTACATAATTATAGAAAACCCCAATATTTAAGAGAGAATTTTAGGAATCCTTCTATAGGGTTTTAATCATTAGGTTATTTTTCTGCTAGTTCTCCCTATGGATTCGACTCCACACTATCTTTTTACTGCACCTTAACAGTAAGTTTAGTTTGGGAATAATAAATATCTAATATAATAAACTCTCAACCATATTAAATGACTCATGTAGGTGAATCAAATTTTATCATCCTTCCGGGGAAACTATTTCCTAGTAATAGTATCCTTTAGATCTAACCTAGGATTACCTAACCAACCACCCTTTAATTTTAAATTTTTCTCATTTTAATTCTCATGTTTACTCTCTATTTCTCTTAACTATTGTAGGTGTCTACCCCAATGACCTGCTAAAGGATCCTTGATAAGCATGAACAAATTTTTTACAATCATAAGATTGATTCATCTTGAGATGCACGCCACCACTTCACATTGGCTGATCACAACAATCATGCATAGTCCAACTGAAAAAATATGTAATATACAATACCTGTTAATTAGTTAGAGTGGGAAAATCTATATGGTCACACCATTATGGATTACAATATGTTGACCATTACCGGTGTTTTTCCAGCATTGTGTGCCCTCCTATTTTGGTGCACACCTTTTAAATCAAACACAGACTCTTTCATATGGTCCATAACATGGGGAAAATCAATGGCCTCAAATATAATAACCCCATGATCATATTTACAATTTTCCAAAAAAAAATTCAACCTTTTTAAACTAAGGAATTCCATCAGATACAATCTGGATATGTTTTTTTTCACATTCTTATTATGTGACCAAGAAAACGATTGGCTCAAAATCCAAGATCCTAAGTTGATCATGACTTGGGATGACCTAGAAAAGAAATTCCTAGATAAATAATTTACACCAGTACAGACATGGATGCTCTGGAATGATATCTAAAACCTTTCCTAGATATATGGAGAGTTAGCATGGGAAGCCTAATATCATTTTAAGGTGGTCAATAGAAAATTACCTCATCACAGACATGATGTTTTTCTTCAACTCCAAACATTATATTAGGGACACAAACATGCTTCATTTACTATAATGGATTTCACTGTTGATGGGGGACTCATGATTAAGATTTCATAATTTGGTTGAGCACTTCTAGATGAGATATACCATGATTCCAGTATCTGGATGAGTGATCGAGGACTGCCTCAACATGGAATACATCAAGAGGAGTAGATCACCCTTCTATCCTAACAATTACAATCCCTTAAAAAGAATCATCATTCATTTTAGTTACTTTTATTCCCTCTATGTTAAATACCCTAAGAGGGGGTGAATTAGGATATGATAGATTAAAACCATTTCCCCTTTTAATTGTGTTTCATCATTGAACAAAAAACTCTTATCTCCTTCTCCTATAGTAATGTATGAACAGAAATGAAATAATTCATGGAACATAGCGGTTTTACTTAGTACACTCTCACTGGGCTATTTCTAAGGATCATAAAA
Organism: Viscum album; assembly: GCA_963277665.1. Classification (NCBI taxonomy): domain Eukaryota; kingdom Viridiplantae; phylum Streptophyta; class Magnoliopsida; order Santalales; family Viscaceae; genus Viscum; species Viscum album. The sequence continues at coordinate 1,349,970,919 of OY728159.1, read as the reverse complement.
TGGTGATGTTGTGATGTACCAAATCCACTAAGGCTCACTACCAAATCATCTAAAATTATTAAAAAGGATATACAAATGTGGTTGGATGATAAAGCCCGAGATCTCATGGGTATGTATAGAATTCAATCGGATATTGATATGTTGGAGGAAGAGTTGCAATCCAAATAGAATAAGATAAGGTTTTTTGTGCTTTGTGATAAACCAATTTTCCTTGCTAAGAAACTACTTGAAATCGAAAGGTGCTATAGGCAAAGGTCTGTGGTTCGATGGATTAAGGAGGGTAATAAAAATAGTGCTTTATTTCATGCATGTTTAAAGGACAAAAATAGCATGAGACTCAACCTCATCCTTGTTAATGGGGTGTTACCTCTGATGTGTGGGTTACTGGTCATATATATCTGGATCACATTGAAAATATTCTGGGTGGAGGGAGGCCATCCAGGCATGAGAACCTGTGTACTGTGGAGGGGGATGAAACCTTATTGGGTTTCATTCTTTAACTAGTGGAGGGTCCATACAACACACATCTGATGACAACATCGTCTGCAGAGAAAATCAAAGATTCAATCTTTATGATGTCTCAGGATAGTGATCCAAGACCATATGGGTTCATGGAGGAATTTTATGTGGCTTCTTGGGATATTGTGGGTACTCAGGTGGTGGAGGTCTTCCATGACTTATTCCATGGTGGTTCCCTCAACAGGAGAATTTGTGCCTCTAGTGTGGTTCTTATTACAAAAAGAAAAGATCCCTCTAGCCTCAATAACTATAGGAATATCTTCCTATGTAATGTGTCTTATAAGATCCTGGATAGTCTCATCTAGAGAAGTCTATACAGCGTGATTCTAAAGCTGGTTTCAAGAGGCCAACATGGTTTTGTTCAAGGTAGGAGCACCAAGGGGTGGTGGGAATTGCGAATGAGTTGTTCAAGGATATTAATAAGAAATAAATAGGTTAAAATGCCATTTTTCATGTGTATATAGATAAGTATTATGATACTATGGAACATATATTCATTATTTGGGTGTTGAGGAAGTTGGGCTTTAAGGAATGGTTTTGTGACCTCTGTTTCATGTTCTATTCTTCTCATTGGATGTAAATTTCCATCACGAGGAAGGTTTTTGGTATCTTCAAAATGGTCTGTGGTGTTCTTCAAGGCGACCCCTTATCACCTATCTTCTTTGTTTTATCCCAATATGCACTCTCTCCAAACTTATACAGAGGACTAGATGAGGGAGTATTGTCTCCGTTTATTTCTCAAGGTGTCTTAGAAGGCATTTCTCACCTCATGTTCACTGAAAAACATCTTGGTTTTCATGAATGGTAGGAGGAGGTCTCTGCATGGCTTCATGGAAATCATGAACACATATGAATATTTGAGATAACAAGGTATCAAATATATGAATAGTCACGTTTTTATATCTAAAAAATTCCCAAGTTATCATTTTAGATCCATTAAATAGATCCTGGGATGTCAAAGGAGAAAATTTCGATGATATATCTTTGTATTCCAATATACTATGGATGGATCAAGAAATACTTCTTTGACGATGCCATCAACAAAATTATGGGAAGGATCATCAACTGGAAAAGTAAGTTTCATTCATTTTGGGGTTGATTCACCTTGATCAACATTGTTCTCACATCCATACATATGAACATCTTATCGATCGTTGAACCTTTGTGGGAGTTACTGCAAAGATAGAGAAAATATTCACAGCTTTTATTTGGGATGCCAACCAAGTAGGGGATTGTCATTGGGCCTCTTGGAGACGTTTGGTGAGGCCTATTGATGAGGGTGGGGTGGGGATCCATGACATTTCTTATACCATGTAGAGTTTTCAGGTGCGGTTAACCTGTGAGATTATTGTTAGGGGTTCTTTATGGGCTTCATTCATCAAATCAAGATATGGGGTGTATGGAGAGTCCTTTGTGCCCCATGGTTCTTACTTGTCCCCGATTTTAATGTTAATGTTCTACCATTTGTAGGTTCTTCATGGAGCGTCATAGTGGATTATTGGAATAGGTGTCATCAATTTTTGGAGGGTGAACTGGGTGAGTGAAATGTTATTCTTCCCTGGATGTCCCATAGTTGTGGTATCCTTTAAGGAGGTGGTCGATTTTCCTCCATTATTCATGTTGTTATCATCCATAACCAATGTTAGGATTTCAATAGCATCATAATGAACAATGAGTTGGACATGTGTTGTTTCATAGGGCCGGCCTCAGGTAAGTTCTCTATCCAAGAATTTAGAAGGTTGTAGCTTGTGGATGTGATCCTGGATGATTGGACCTTGAGGGTATGGTTAAAAGAGATACATACAAAAATGAACTTTCTCATTTGGATGATAAAAAATTTTGATCTTCTGACTGATGAGAGTATTCAAATAAAAGGAATCTCTTTGGATTCTTGTTGTTTTTGTTGTGAGCATCCATAGAAAGATTCAACACCACAACTTTTTTTTCCTAAGCGAATGGGATGACTGTATTTGGTCCATTTTTTCCAATAATCCCCATTGTATTAACCCCTAGCCTTCCATCCATGATTTTATTTAATCCTGGTTTCATGGGGTTGGGTTCAATGAGATGGAGAATAATATTCAGGTTGTCATACATTTATCTATCTTTTGGACTCTTTGGGAGGAAAGAAACTAGGCGAGAATGGGTGCTTTTCCTTCGGTCTGGTACCTCCAGATGAGGAAGAAGGCAGTTATTTTTTAGTTGGGTTCAGTTATTAAGGGTGATAAGACTTCTCTCACGTTTTTTAATTTCTTTAGTAATCCATTCATGCCTGGTGCGTCGGGCAGGGTGGGTGGACGATGGATCAGATTGAATCCCCCCATTCATGGGTTAAAAATTAATGTGGACGAATCATGTATGAATGAGATCATGTGATGTGGGGGTTTCCTTCATGATTCATGAAGGTTGGTTCTAGTGGGGTTTAGTTATTTCTTCGGGCTGAGAAATTCACTGGGGGAAAGAATGAGGGCTCTCCTCACGAGTCTCACTGATTGTAGGAGGTTAGTCTTATAGGTTGATGAAATTGAATCAGATTATGAGGCTTTGGTTAAGATGGTCAAGGGGACATGCGATTTACCTTGTAACAAGAGTTACTAGGTAAGAAGATTCTATTTGGAGTTAGGACATGGTCAGTTTTTCCTTCACATTTGTATGGAAGCCAATTTTGCTGCAGATGCCCTCACATGCTTGGGGAGACCGAAAGAGCCGCTTGTCATATTTGATAGATTAGGGTTTCTTCCTATGGCTTTCATGGATTTTACCAAGGGGATTCCCTCATAATACACCACTTAATCCCTCATTAATGTTCTCATATGCTCCTTTTTTATGCTAGTGGCCACATCCATAATTTATTTTAATAAAAAATTATAATTCAGTCATGGTCAGCTCACGGCTTTCCAAAGGGTCACTCCCTGATTCTCTTTCTCTGGACCACTAACATTGGAAAAGGATCATCATCTTCATATTTCTTTTCTAACTAATCTATAATGAATCCAAACACATTTTATTAACTTTTTGGTCCCTTCAATATCACTAATGAAGGCATCCTCAACTGTAGGTAGATGCTATGTTGAAGTCCCACATTCATCCACCTAACGAAAACTGCTTTACCATAGAGTTACGAGGAAAATTATATCCTTTTTCAACTTTTAAGTGTATTTCACACAACATTAACACCTTACATGAAACACATTTTTTTTGCACGCAACACCCTTTATGCACAACTCATCTTTCATGAAACTCTTAAGCGATTTAGAGGCTCTAATTTCTCTATGGATTAAGCTACTGAATTATGGGGTAGAATTTTATTTATAGGCATTTCCAACCCTATGAGTAAGATCCTTACTCATCTTACACTCCACATGTAAGATATCCCCCAAGTGAGTTAAACAATATTTGACATCACATTTAGAATGTAAGCCTCTTTCACGCAAACTCGTATTTCATGTGAATTCAAATCTCTCACACGCTTCTTTTTGTTCCATTATTTTGATACGGTGACCACAAAACATGTATTTCATGAAACATTCAAAAAAAATTAAATATTTTTTGAAACATCCCTTTCCAAAATCACCTTTCTCCATTATCCAAAATTTGGACCCAAAAATTTTGCAAAATCTGGGAAATGGCGCCACCTTGTATATGTACTTTTTGTATCACATCTAGAGTGTCCATTCCTTTCCATTGGTTATTTTTGAACACATATTTTCAAAAATATCTCTGTATATCCACAAATAACAATGAGAACCTTATTTTTCAACAAACATAATCAACCAAAACCCTATAATGTTACCTTGTGGTATTTTTTCCAATAGTTACTGGCTGCACCACCACCCCCATCTTCTACTATGATGGAAATAAAATCAAGCAATATATGTTTATTCTCACACCCATTCTATGGTTTTAGTGAAGGAATATAACTACATCAATCCCAAGATTTTAATTATTTCAATTACAACAAAAAAGGACAACACTTCCAACAACCTAAACCATACCAATAGTAGAAATTATACTAGAAGAGATAGGATCAGCAACCACAATAAAAAACCACTCATAAGTATTATCAGTAGGGGAGTGGTCAAGTATCATGAATGGATCATGGACCACATGGGTTACTACATAAAAATCTAGATCCTCAAACCCAAAAGAAAAATACGTCTTCAATAATTTCTTCTATATATCATAAAAATTTCAAGCTAACTTTACAATGACTACCGCAACAAGACCTACCTCTACAATCTATTCATGAAAACATGGTTTTCATATTTTTTTTTCAAAAATAGGACAAAAAATTAATATCTAAGAGATAGAAATTCATAACCAAAGAGTGGTGTTGTGTAATCTTGAGAATCTAATGGGTCAAATCTCAAAGACCTTATTAGACCGACTATTGTGTACTTTTCCTTGTAACACTGAGAAGAACCTAAGATAATGAGAAAAGGTAGTGGTCCTTCTGACTGCTAAATTACTAGAATTTTAGATATCATGAGACTATGAGGAAATTAGGTCAAAAGAACCTTAGAAACCCACCACATTCATCATTGAGGATGACACCAATATCATAAAGGTTGTTGGTTGAGAAACAATTCTATAATCATAAGCTACTAAAAATGATTCCATAAAATATCAGCCAAAAAAGGAAGAAGTATATGTAAGACCACAATATGATAAAACCCCTATGAACATCCCAAAAATAATGAGGTATGGTAATATTAAAAGAAAATATAATAATATTTTAGCAATGATTAAGCAATTATGCATCCATATTTCCTTCACTAAAGTCATCGACCAGATTTCTATTTATGAAAAATTATTAAAAAAATTACTTTCCAAAAAAAGAAATATAGAAAATTTATGAGTTATTTATTTAAAGTAATAATGATCTATAGTTGTTCAGTAGAATATTCCCCCTAAGATGCGATACCCTAATAGTTTCTCAATTCCATTCACTATTGGGGAATGCTTATTTGGAAGAGCATTATGTGATATGGGCGAAAGTATAAACCTCATTCTTATTATTTTATACTGAAATATGAGGCTCAAGGAATTAAAAACTATAAGATTTGGAATTAAAATATACGACTGATTAGTCTTGTATCATAAATTAATTTTTGAGTAACTCTTATTCAAAGTCAAAAAATTCATCTTTCCTACGGATTTATTCATTTGGGACATGGAAGAATGAGGAGGTGTTCTAATAATTCTAGGATTCCCATTTCATGACACAAGGAAAGAACTAATTTATGTGATTCAAGGGTGATTGATATTAATAGTAGGATAAAAACAAGTAGTGTTCTACTTAGTGAAGGCTGCCAAGAAAAAATATTACACAATCGACTATCAATCCGTTAGTCTTACTGATGAGATATATGAGTTTATAAACATTGAGGACAAAAGATAAATCATTGCCTCTGATGAAGATGAAGTAAGTGATCATGATAAGGAAAATTAATTTGATCCATTGAAACGGGACACAATCCCACCATTCATAATCTCAGTAATTAATCTACCAATGTTGGAACCAAAACCTCTACCAAGAACACTCAAGTACTCATTCCTAGAGGATTTTGCTACACTACCTATTAGTATTATCTCATTGATGACCCAAATACAAGAGGAAAAGTTTATTGAAGTTATAACAAGGCACATGAACTCAATATCTTGGGTAGTGGATAAAATTAAAGGGATCAAACCCACAATCTTCACCAACAATATATTGTTAGAAGAATGTGCTAAACCAAATATCCAACCCTATAGATCACCCACCCCACCAATGAAAGAGGTGTTTACAATTTTTTTTAAAAAAATTATAGATGTAGGAATAATTTTTTTAATATTCAATGGTGAACGGGTGAGTCCACTACAAGTTATCCCAAAAAATGTATGCCTAACCACTTTGAAAAACAACGACGATGAACTAATCTCAAATCAAAACATCAAAAAATAGAGAGCCTTAATTGATTACCAAATACACAACCTGAAAACCGAATAAGTTTATTTCCCATTACCTTTTTGGGAACAAATACTAGAAAGACTATCAAGGAACTAATTTTTTTCCTAAGTTTCTATTCAGGATACAATCCAATTGTAGTTGATCTATATTACTATTTAAAAACCACATTCACTTTACCTTTTAGAAACATCACCTATAGAAGAATTTCATTTGGTATGTGTAACAAACCTCAGACATTTCAACGGTGCATGAATCATATATTCCATGATATAGATGATTAGTTCCTCAAAATATTTTTGAATTATTTATTAGTTTATGGAATATCCTTCGAGGTGTACTTGATTAATTTGGGCCTTTTCTTACAACATGGTGAAGAAAAATGTTTGGTAATAAAGTAATAAAATGTCACTTCATGGTCTAAGAAGGAATGATCCTTGGAAAAAAAATCTCAAAGCATTTCTTGTAAGTGGATCCAGTGAATATAAAAGTGATAAAAGACTTACCTGATCCTACAATAGTAAAAGGGATAAAAAATATTCTAGGCTACAAATGATTCTACAAAAACTTCATTAAAGACTTTACAGAATTATCCCACCCCTTGACACAATTATTATTAAAAGAAACTACTTTTTATTTTACTGAAGAGTGTCAATAGGAATTCAATACCCTACTGAAAATCCAGGTGGATTCTCCTATCGTCATTTCACCAATTGGGATAAGGAATTTGATCTGATGTGTGATGCATGTGACTTAGATACTAGTGATATCTTAGGACATCAAGTAGGAAATTTATTTTTTTCCATTTACAAACCCAGCCACACACTGAATTATGATCATGTAAATTACATGACTACCAAAAAGGAACTTCTAGAAGTTGTTAATGCATTTGAACATTTCACTCACACATCATACTATCGAAATTAGTGGTTTATAATGATCATGAAGAACTTAAATATCTATAGAATAAAAAGTATTACAAACCACACTTGATATGGTGGATCCTACTTCTACAATAATTTTACATAGTGATCAGGGAAAAAAGGAACAAAGAGTATTTTTAATGATCATTTATCCTGACCTCTGCCTCATAGTATTAAGTATGGTGATAATATTAACATCGAGGATGACTTCCCTAATGAAACAAATTTCATGATAAATAGACAATCCCAACCGTGTTTTCAGAATATTGTAAATGATATCACTCTAGGATCACTATACCAAAACCTCACCTTTTAGTAGAGGAAGATATTCTTAGTCAAAACTTCACATTTTTACCAGGATGAGATGCTAGCTTTAAAGCATTGTACTGATAGATTAATGTGGTGATATATCCCCAATGATAAAATACATTTCATAGCCAACATGTTTTACATGCCACTAGTTAGAGAGAATCATGGTCCTAAACATACCAACTCCAAAATCCTTCAAAGGGGGTTATTATGAACCACAATTCATCAAGGTGAAAGAAAACTTTTTCAAACATGTGATCAGTGCCAATAGGAAGGCTCCATAGGGAAAAGAAATTAAATATCCTAAAATCTGATCTTGGAAGTCAAAATCTTCAACAATATAGAGGATTGATTTCATGGTACCATTACCCACTAACTGAAAGTTCATTTTTTATTATCAAAGACACTTTTTGGAAAAAATTGAGAAACCCAAAGTTCATCCAGGATAAGAATTAAAGAAATAAGCATAGGATTTAAAATGAAACTTGAACCTATTATGATTCTTATCCCTAAAGAGTTTCCTGGAAAGAGAAGATACTGGTGTTTTTGGAGCATCATTTATTAGGTCTTGAAAGTGGGACACCATCATGTCCCATACTTGCATGTACTCTTCCTATGTGATCTTCTCTTCATTGAAGCCTCTAATTAAAATCAAGTTTTGATTTTTTATCCAAGCACTCTACTCACTGTTAGTATGCACCTGAATAGGCCTTCCCATCATCTTTTCTACATCCTTCTCTGGAGGCATTAATTACTCATTAGTGATCGGGGGAAACAATTTTTAAATAATTCCATCATGTTACAACTCAAAATGTACGAAATTCATTATAACATTGGAACTCCCTACCACCCATAAATAATAGGAAAGTAGAATTATCAAATAGGGAGATTAAAAAACTCCTAGATAAGATATTAAACACAAGAAAAAATGACTTGAGTGTCAAACAAGATGATAATATTTGGGTATACCACACATCATACAAGACACACATATTCACAACTACGTTCTGACTTGTGTATGGAAATTCATGCCATCTACCATTGGAATTATATCACCACTCTTATTGTGAATTAAAAAATTGAACATAGATGCTAAAAAATATACAGAATTTTTAATTCTTCAAATAGTTTATCGAGAAGAAATCATGATGGATGCCTATGAGAATTCCAAAATTTAAAATAAAAATACTAAGAAATGGAATGACCAAAGAATCACACATTGAATTATTACATAGGGGGATAATGTTTTTTTATTCAATTGTAGATTAAAATTATTCCTTGGAAAGATGAAATATAGATAGATGGTTCTTTACCAAGATTTAATGTATTTCTTTTTTTAGAGCTATTGAAATTCATAAAGGTGGAAAACCACCATTAAAGTTTAATGTGAAAATGTTAAAAATATACCCAGATCCATTCCAAGTGGGGTGTGTCATCACTATCAAATTAACCTGAACTAAAAATAGTCTACCTCTCGATGTTAAATGAAGAATTTATTGATAGGAAAGCCAAGGTAGGTATGATAGGCTATAATATTTTATTTTAGTCTTTAGTAAGGTTAACCATTTCTGGAATCTTTTCAAATGGTATATATCCTAAAAAGAAGCCACAAAATGCCAAATACACGTTGTGTACCCTTTATAACGTTTGAAAGTGTAAAAATTCTAAAAAAATTATCTTTCCATGTCATGTATTTAATAAATGATGTGAAAATTTTAGGAACCCTTTTAATATCATGAACAATAGATTCATAGCAACCCCCAACCTCTTTCTCCTCCCACATGCAAAACCCCTCCACTTCTGACCGCTCCTCTTTCTCCCAACTTGGTCATGCCTCCTTCTCCTTCCACCCTTCCTCCCATATTCTTCTTTTTCTATCCACATCCACAAAACATGGCCCACACAAAAACCACCCACAAAACCCCTACCAAATGAACTCCTGAGAATGATGAGATGCCTTTACCACAAAAGTGGCAGATTGAACCTCCTCCACCAACCGCAAAACCTACCACCTCCTCTTCTGCCTCTCCCTATACATCTATTTCCACCTCTAAAGACTAAAGTCCTCATTTAGAGGGTAATAGGGGAAAACCCACCCACACCCCTACCCTATCCACTTCATCCCCCACTATGACCACTACCATACAATCCTCCACCACTACCCCTACCCCTGCTGCATTTAAATACCCCAACCTATTCCCATATAACTCTACCCATTTCTCTAGTCCATCCTAGATAACTAATTATAAATTTTCTCCATCTTCGTGTTTCATTCTTTGACCCATTCCATTTCACCACTTATCCCCCTCTACCATCCCATTCATCATCCCACCAACACCAACATGCTACACCTACTTCTACATCCATTCCAACACCACGTCCCATCCTATACTACCTCCCTCCCAAGATCACAAACCCTACCTCCTTGAAAGAGTACATATAAAAGAAGATATGGGAAAGTACCCTACTATTCTATCACCAAATAAGCATCTTTTGAATGATCCAACTACTAGACAGATGACATTAGTACATATCAGCGCCTAACCTCCTCCAACCTCGACAGAGCCATATGCCATCACCATGACATATTTTACCACGGTCGATCCTCCATCCCCATCCATAATCGAAAAAATCAATTTGGAATACCTTCTCTAGTCCTTAACTATTTATGAGGGGATTATTTATACTAAGACCAGAAATAATTTCCTGATTATTTAGTCTTATCTCAAACCCATTCTCTTTTAGTATGTTATTGTAGGATTTTTTTTCAAGTATTTATAGATGTATCATTTTCAAAATTTATATATGGGATATTGTTATTTTATTCCACCACTAGATAGCATATTTTAATTTCATTATTGCATTATTTTAGCCATGTCTATCTCTATGCCACTTCTATGATCAATGATGATCCAATCATTCAATCCTATGGAATCTCACTTGAGACCTATCGGCATGTGGTTGACCTATAGATAAAGGTTGTGGAGATCAAGCTACATATCCATACTCAGTAAGTGACTCCTACATGATAATAAAGACATATATTACTACCACATGATAATCATGGTTGATACCTTCCCGAGGTAAATAATCCTGCCAAGTGCCACCGTGATCTCAATGAAAGTGCCACTAGTTCATATAGGATATAGTGGATCTCTGAGTTGATGGATAACACTAACTGAATAAATTTTCCATATATAGGGCCGATTATTTTTTTATCTCTTTATGGGAGGAATTCAATATTTTTTTATTTTCTTTCAATTACTAATTAGGACCTATGTTTTCCCATTACTAGATTTTTTTTTCATAACTCGTCCTAAACTTCACTATACTCACATTCATGCATTTATTTGAGATATTTTTCCATGTTATCAATTGTGAGAACCTACCAACTAATCTAATTATTAATTTGTTAACTCCTATGGACTAATTGTTTATCTAGTGAATTTAATTTATTTCTATAATTTTTTTCAAGTATCCCAATTTTCTATCAATATCAAAGATGTTTCCCCATGGAATAAAATTCACTATAAAGAGCTCTTGATTCCCTAATTTTAACATCTTAATTTTCCTTCCATCTCTTCCTAGGCTTCATTTGATATCTCTCCCATGAAACCTTTCAAAATAGTGCACACAGTATCTAATTTTAAGAGTGAAAGTTTTTATTAAGATTTATTTTCGATACACTTGGATTATTGCTAGTTTTCACTAGTATAGGAGTCATTTTTCAATGAAAGTATGATATAAAATAGAAATATAATTATACCTATTTAAATAAAAGAGAAATTTAAGATGGGAATTGTTGAAATATTTTTTATTCTAATTTATAATTTTTAGTATAATTGTTGATTTTTGTACATTAATTCTAATTCAAGATTCTTGAAATTTCTTTTGAGTTACTTATTACTAGATTAAATGACCAGAATGATTGCTAGTTATTTGTCTATACTCTCATTATCAATAACATTCTAGACTTACACAATTATATTCTTTTCTAAGAATATTTATTGAGAGATATTTAGTAAATTTAAACCTATTAGAGCTTTCATTGAGATCAGATTGAGGCCATTATTCAAAAAATAAACTTTCAACATGATCAAGAAAATAATTGTGAACCATTTTTATAAAAACCACCTATAAATATTTCCTTCTTTATCTTATAGTATCCATGAATAACCTTTTTCGGATGGATTCATTTAAATCCTATTATCCCTTCCTACCCAACTCTTGGTACGGTGCATGATTATAAATTGAAAAAGTGTGGGAGAATTTTCATTAATGATGGACACATGATTTTATTATTGATGAGATATATGGTGAAGCTTTCATTAGAATGATATAATGTTGTCTGTGACTACTTTTAAAATTTTATATGTTTACCCCATTCCTTTGAAAAAAATAAAAAGGAAAAATAGATATTGGGTTTTGTATTAGGAAGATCAAAAATCACCATTACCAGATCGATGAATCTTATAATGGATTATATATGGAAATTTGATGAATGTGAGACCAAGCCTGGACATGATTTTGAAAAAAAAGAAAAAGAAAAATAATAGAACATGGTACATTCTTGATACTTACTTGGTTTATTCATAGACCGACTTTGAGTTATGGGAGTCTGAACACATTTTTTTCTTGGAGGAGTTACGTCATTACACTATTCACTAATTTCATGAATTATACAATAGATATTACCTTCCTACATGATATTTATTTTTATCACTTTCCCACCTGTGCTCATCCTCAGAGTCCTTTGAACCATATTTCTTAATTCCTCATTATTGATTTTTTATTTTTATTTATAATATGGAGATGGTGGAACCAATTCAATCATTTAGTTAGGAATATATATTCAAGGAATGAGAATAACTCTAGTTTTATTTTACCCTGAGTGATGAGACAAAATTCATTTTTAGGTAAATTGAAAAAAGTGGATAGAATTTAAGGAACAATTACGAAATTTTAATTAATGGAAGAAATAATCTGAATGATGAACTTAATGATGAGGCAAGAATAATTTTCTCTGTAGGATTGATTCTATAGGTCTTAATTTTTCTTCTTACACTTATTTTTATTTACTTATTTGTAATGCATGTTTTCTATTTTAAAAAATGGTTCATTTGGAATCCCAATTGAGATACATTTTGGTTGAGGGTAAGAAATTGTTAAAGTGTGGTAGAATTTGATAAGCTGAATTTATATACACATATTGGAAACATTTATCTAATTTTATACATGATTTATTCAATAATGCACTGGGTTATGATTTTTTCTAAATGAATTTTGGATTATGGACTCAAAGTATGAAATACTAAAAATATGGAAAAAATAGGTTCTTACACACCGTGAATGATGCACATAAAGTGTATTCATAATTCACAATATCAGTTTATATCAAAGGCTAGAACATGATAATTTACATGATGTGAAGAGATTACATGATGTGTAACTACATTACATGTCGTGTTATTTTAAAATTCTGATTCCCAATGAAATTTAACAATATAAATAAAGTAAAAGATGTGAATCACATATATGACATATAGAATATAGATTATTAAAACTACATCAATGGAATCAGGTGGAGGTGTTGGGATCCCGCTCGAGTTCCTCCCATGAACCCTAGGCAAGTAGGCGTCTTCCTCAGGCGGAGGCGATGACCGATCCGACCGAACCCGCCTTGAAACCACTTTTCTCTTCCTTCAGAGACCCTCCCTCCCTCCCTGATTTTCCCCATATCCAACTTTTCCAGAAAGTCCCCAATCTCCACCGTGGGTCTCCATCCCTTTCATTATCCTTACATGAGTTCAATGAGGCATCAGTTCTTCACGGGCTATCCCTGGTGGCTCGCTTCGGTTGGCGTATTCCATCGATTGACAGGTTCGATAGGTTTGTCTATGACATGTGGCCCCTATAAGGACGAATCATAGTTGGACTGTTGGATCTAGGTTATTTTCTTCTACGGTTCTCCTCTGATGTTGATCGTGACACAACATGGTAGAAATGGAAAAGATCTTGTGATGGTTTCTGCTTCTTCCTACACAGATGGAGCTACGAGTTTCACTAGAGATGGGATCTTCTCTTAGAAATGATTTGGGTTAGCTTCCCAAGTCTTCCACTTCCGTTCCAAAACCCTGCAATTCTCCGGATGTGAGGTAACCTCATTGGAATATTCATAGCCTTTGAAAATCATTCTAGATCCTTATGCCATCCCATTGATCCCTGAATATTTGTGGAGGTTGATATCTCAAAACGTCTGGTTGAAGTTGTCTGGATTGAGGTAAGTAATGAATTGCATTATCTCCAATCCGTGTTTTTTAAAAATTGGTTTGATTATTATCTACCTTGCCTCTATTTTGGTCATCTGGAAAAAGTCTTCCACACATCTTGCACCTCGGTCCTCACCGAGAATGGCCATGAAGGTACTCAAGTTCAAACTTCCAGTGCTGAAGCCCCTCAGATGGAGGATGGGATGCGTCAGGATGATGTGGGTGTCTAGCAGCTCAGGGAGGTCCTTACCGCCCATTCTATTTATGGGGATAATTCTTTGGTTCCTTTGGATTATCCAAGTGTATCCGACATCTATCAGGGGTTGAGGTTTGATCTAGGTGTTTCTAGTACATCAAACATTGCTGCTGCAACGGCTGGACAAGATGAGAGGGTAGCCCATCTGGCTGCTCCTTTGGTTGAGGCTATCTGTGCAGATCAAGACATTGAAGAGGCTTCCCAATGTCTGGATCTATAGGTAAATTCAGTAGCATTCCAATTCATGGGTCAAGGTTTATAATAGATAGAATATTTAGAAAAACCGAAGTAGGTATCGAGGGATATAATTTCCTATGAGGAGAAGCTTAAATCTGGGGATCCGAATTTGCATTCTCAAAACTGGTTTTTCGATTTGGGGAAAGAGGATTTCCATGTTAATGAGGAATTAGGAGGAATGTATAAGTGAGAGGACCCATTAGTTACTATGGAATCATCTCAAGAGGAGATGGACGAGGCCTCAGACTCCATGGAGTCCATGGAACAGGTCATAGATGAGGACTACATTAGATCCTCCTCGCAGAAGGGAAAAACAAAATTATGGATTCAGACCGATTCATTATGAACAACCAGAGGGCATGAATTAGGAAGTATTACTCCAATATACCTATTCCTCTAGTTATGATATCTCTATACAAGGGTAAGTTTCCTTCGAAGGAACTAACAATTGGTGACTCCACACCCTCGAGAAAACACAAATGTTCTAACAAGCTTGAGGGGGGCGACAACTCCAAGGACCTGACAGATCCTAGAGACAAGGATGCAACTCTAGTAATTCTCACAGGTGATAAGGGGATGCTTGATCCTGAGAAACATAATGATGAAATCCCCAATGAAGACCCTCAGTGACAGGTGCCATCACTGATGGAACACATGGACCTTCTAATGCATTCATATGAAACAGTAGAGGAAGATCTGGATATTAAGGTGTCAAAGAAGATGATACCGCTTCAGGTGACCACTACTAAAGAGAAAAGAAAGTGGATTGTTAAGTAGGACCATATTTTTCTTAGAGGACACAAAATGGGGAATATAGACAAGGAGGAATACAGATAAGAATGGGACAATGTGGCTCAACTATATGAAGGCACCTTAAAGGACTACCTTGACTTCGAGGTAAATTCTATCCCCTGGATATTGTTTAGGGAGAGTAGTTCCAACCAACTCAAACTGTTTTTCAACAAATCTATCATTTCATTTGGAGCTGAAACATGTAATATGTGAGGATTATCACTTATCCCTTAAAAGTGTTTGGAAAATAAAAATTTAACATTGGATGATGATTACATGAAAATGATTGATATCCCATCCCATCAAAGATACAACACAAGATGTCCATAAGATTCAATATTCTTAGAGGAGATTGTGGATCTAAAGCACATAAAGTGTAAAGATATGAATCGATGTAAAAATAGAGATATATTGAAATTAATGAAATCAAATGGTGTTAATGGTTTACACATCACGTATCTTTCATGTCTACATATATTTTGGTGACACTGCTATGTAAAGGGAGTTGAAAAATACAATTTTTCTCTCATTTTTCTCTCATTTTTCTTCCCATTTTCCTTCCAAACACAGAGAAATTCATTCCTTTACCTATTTTATTATATCATGTTTTTTTATTTTTTATATACATCATTTCTTCAATCATTTCAATTCATTTTTTGTTGTGATGTCCATTTCAACACCGATTACTTTCTAACTTCAACACTTTCACCATTTCTTCATTGTTTGTTCATAATTTCTTCATTTGAAATAAGTTTTTTATTGGTTCTTACTTGTTTCAAGTTTGGGTTTTCCCTTATTTTTTTCATTATTATTCTAATAATGTTTATTATTTATTTTATTTTTATCAATATGGTCATATGCGGATAACTCTCTTAGGGTTAGGTGTCCAGAGTAAGGGTTTCTCTTAGCCAAATGAATCTATAATTGAACCTTGGTAACCCTACAACTAGTAATTTGATTTAAACCACCTTTTCATCACATTCTATTACACATCCCTAACCATGGGAGGTTCAATCGAACAAACTAAACCTAATTGGAGTTAAGAAGGCTATGATCATTTTCCTATTATGCTTTCTACCATAGAAGCAAATAATAATGTATCTAGGTTTTTAGTGATACCTAGAAAAAAGGAATATTTGTAGAATAGATAGATCCAATTGGTTTGAACATAAATTTTTTTTGACCCTTGAAAATCTTCTCATCCTAAGCCATAGGACAATTCTAAGATAGATTTAGGGTTTTTTTTTCTAATGACATAAAATGGACCATGATCCCTGATTTTTTGTCTAATCTAAATATAAGCTAAATAATTCTAGAGAATCCCAATTATAAATATTAAATGAAAAGAATCCTAATATAGGTCTTAAATCATTAGGTTTCTTGTCTTCCATTTTTTCCTATGGGCCCAACCCAGCACTACTACTTTACTTTGCTTCCGTGGTAATTGTAGTTTAGTAATAGTAAATATCTAATCTGGTCGACTCTCACACTTATTAAATGACACATGTGGGCATATCAAGGAGGAATATATAATGGGATTGAAAAAGTTCAATTTTTTAAGTATAATTATATCGAATGGACCTCATTTTTTATTCTAGATTATGTTTTTATTATGTTTTTTACCATAAAAATGATCTAATAATCATGTATGAAAATATTGAGTCATTATAGTTTGTATTATATTATTTTCAATTCTAATTTAATCCCTTTGGTGGTTAATATAAGTTAGTTTCATAGGTCCAACCTTCACTAAGAATTACTAATCCTTGAGACCTTTTATTCAATATTGGAATGTTTTGGTGAGAATATTTGTTACAATCAAATGTATTTGTACAAAACCATTACCATTTTCTTAAAGGTTGGGATATCCAAACTCTTATCTGGGGATGAATTTAAATTTACTAAATATTTGAAATAATGTAATGATTAGATACACACTTTTGGGAGATATTATAATTTTTTATGGTGGTGAAATTTGGTACAAGAATTACATTATTTTTTTGTTTCAGAGTACTATTATGGTTGGTAATTTTGATATAGATTCTTGATAATAAGATTTTTTTTCAAAATATGATATTCCAATCAAGTATTATTAGAAATATGATTTTTCCATATAAGATATTCTTGAGTGGGATAACTTAGTTCAGGGAAACATATTCTCAATATGTTCTCTTGAGATTATGTAAAGTTTTTATAGGAATTTTGGTTGAATATATTTCTACCTATTACTTCAATTTATGGGTTAGTAGACGATTAAATAGTTTCATTACAAGTATGAAAGGTTAATTAATGTGATGATCAGATTTTTCATGTTTTTGTCTTTTATAGGATGAATAATTTTAAGGTGGGGTGGATATAATATTATATATTTCCACAAAGATATAATTTTTTCTATGATTGGATGTCGATGCTAATTTCACTTTCATTATATTTTTCAGTTAACTTTTCAATTTTAATAAATTTCATAGGTGGATTGATCTATCATTGCAGAACAATTATAATGAATTATTAAAATTATTTATAAACTAGGGAAAATAATAAATTAACCTTGAATAAGATTTTAGATTGAAAAAGGATTAAATTGTTGGGTTCATATTAGGATGCCTACCATAGGATAATATTTTAATAATTTTTGGATGAAATTAAGACCCTATGTAATTAATGGCATGTAATTTTAATGAATAAAAAATTTATATTTTTGTAATTCATAGATCTGAATTGAAAGAATAATTCATCTTATTTATTTCAATTTTTCCTTTTTTGGATTTAATTATATTTTTATATCCATATTTTTTTGGAAGGGGACCTATGATGTTTTTTTGGGAACCATGAGGATATGATGGATATTTTTTTGACTTTGGGTCCCAGGACCACTTATGGATGAGAAAATGTTAACATCAATTGAATTTTGTGTTGTATTGGGAATCAAGAAAAATGACTGGATCTAGAATGGAGTATTTTATTTTGGATTTTTTTTCGAATCTCCATGGATCATCATATTGTCCCAAATGCTAAGAATGTGTCATAAATTATATAATGTGGGTAGGGGGATTATATGAAAACCATACCACATTATTTCCCCCACCCATTCATAGCCATGAGGTCTATTAGAACTCGAAAAGAAGGCAGAACTAGGTGGAGCATGTTGGAAATCTTGATTTGAGGTATGGTTCATTAACCTGAGCGTTGAACTCCTTTTAATTTTTTCATTATTATTTTTTATTCATCTTTTTAGATCTGTGTTGTCTTTTATATTAATAATTGATATAAAAATGGAATAAAACATCTCAATGGTATTTTTATAATGTTGTAGAGAAATTGATGATCCAAATGTTAGATTAAAAATTACCATTGAGAGAAGTTGTTGAAAAAAACTGAATTTTATTTAAAATTTGTAAGCCTTAACTATGTAATTTAGGAAAAAAAACAATAATTTTGTACTTAGGGAGAGAAAACAAGTTTATCTCATATATTTATGAATTTGGAAAGTGGTCAACCAACTGAGTGATAATTTATTTCAGTAGAAAGTGTCATGCATCGCTGAAGTCAATTGAAAAAACATATAGAAAAAATATTAAATGATTGATTTTTATAACAATAGTTGAGGTCATCTAGATCTAGTCCCTAGTAAAACGTGTGATGGTGAGGTTTTTTTGGAATTATGAATTGTTGAGTTTCTATAATGATGGAGCCCCGACCTATTAATTATTTTGAGGAAATCATATTGGTTGTTTTCATGATTTGGATATGGTGGTTCCCTCTGTTTGATGATTTGGAGTCCCTGAGATGATGAAGTTCCAAATTTACAATTTTATATGCATATATCATTGCTTTTGGTTCAATTAATTAAAAAACTGATGATTTCATGGTAGGATATCATTTTGGAATGATTTATTGAATTCATTAAATGCGTTATCTATAATGAAACATTAGAGAGTTAACTAGATAAGAAATATGTGATATTTATTTCATGACATAAGATATAATTTTTGAAATAATAAATTTGGTCAATGAATTGTATTATAAAGGGTTTAAATTATGGAAAATGTTTTTAATTAACCACCAAAATGAAATAATGGAAAGAAACTAAGGTACTGTATTCCCTTAGATGATGTGGAATGATTGTGAATTAAGTAAAATTACTCAATCCAAATCTAATATTTTTTATTTTATAAAAATTCACTCTTATAATGATTAAAATTCATATACCAGAAGGTATGACTAAATATCATCATCATAAATTACCTTAGAAACATACATTCCCACCATAAAATAAAATTTGGATCATTTTTCATCAAATTAGATTTATGGCCAATTGAGTGAGTACACATCCTGTACATTATGTCTCTCGCAACCTATTTTTTAGAAACCTTTGGGGTAGAACCAAGGTTAGATAAATCTATTTCCTACCTTATCATATTTTTCTTCATTTTTTTATGACCACAACCCTAATTATTCTAAATTTATTATGAATTTAAAAAGGATCTTACAATTCCTATTGAACACCTATGCCACTTATCTTCCCAACCTCGATAGTGTATTGGGTATAACTAACCAGGACTATCATTTTCTTACCTTAAACACTCACATTACTCCCTAAAATAGTGGTTTCTACATTTCTCCCTTGGACACCATTTCCCCTAGGATACCTTGAAATGTTGGCTTATAACATCACCAAACCATTTAAGCTGCCAACCCACACACACAATTGGAATAGGAAAGGGGGTATGAATCCACTAGAGGGGAAGGTCATGAACCCCTAGAATCTACACCAACAAAGAATCACATACCCTTCCAATTATCCCCAGACTTAGATGCCTTTTAGATAGCGGGGGAAGCAAAAGCATCTGACAAGTGGAAACTAGAATCAATTGAGTATGAATTACCCGTACTCCATTTAACACATGAAAATAATAAATTTCCAACCATTGATGTGGGATTTCATAGATTTAACTTTCTTAGACTCTATTGGATGTCTGATGATGAACGTTGTCCTATCAGTGAATTTTACTATCTTGAATTAATCCCAATATTAGAGTTCATCCCAATAAAACCCTCAGGAACTATGGGATAAATAATGGCATTGGGGTAGGCCATTGATCCCTTATGATGTTGGCCTCTCCTCCTATGATGAGAGTAATTTGAAGCCCAATGAAATTACTGAAAAAATAAGATGCAAAAACCAAATCATTTATAATTATGAATTTAGAGACCCTATTTTTTCCTTGTAAGACATTGAAATATTTCTATATATAATTCTTGAGTTAGGAACTGAGACGACATGCGATTCTGGGACTCGGTGTTCCTAGAATTAATTTAACAAAGATATTAAATATACACTATATTGCATGTGAATGATACCTAAAATAAAATAGGATAAATATTAAATGGTTTATTTGATCAGAAATCTGAGACCATAGTTGAGTCTGAAACATACTTTTTTCCCTATGTGTGACATAAAATGAGTTAGTGCGGGATGTTCAGACCCCTCGATCGTAGGTGATGCGTTTAAGTAAATTAATTAATCATTAAAATATTTAATAATTTTTTAGATAATAAATTATATTATTGTAATTATATCACTATGGATGTTTTCCGGGGTTGGCTCATTATTCTTGTTTTCATTAGTGAGATCTCTCCTCCTTCCCCAGTTTATGAATCACCTTGAGTGAGTAAAAATCCTTATATAAATGATAATCTACGTGAAATGAATGCAGTAGCTTCTTATAGTCATTATTCATATGAGTTATTCTCTAGTGAGTGATCCAAAATATAGGAATAAATCATAAATTTTTGTTTTTACATCTTTATTTTATATTTTTGAGTATATTGATAATTGTTCTTCGATTTATGCCACCCACCTGTAGCCTTTGAATGTGCCAACATAATAGAATTTAATTTATTTAATTTTTTCATCTGACCATGTATCATGTTCTTGGTTTTTAGAAATTATTTCTTGGATAATGATCATTTAAAAAAAATTGCGGCCTTTCCCCCCAATCTAATTCTTGTTCTTCATTGGTAGGATCCCCGCGGCCCCAAAACAACTTTTCCAGGAGGTACTAAGCTCTATTGAAACCCAAAATTCACGAAAAATCAATGAAACATTAAAGGTTTAATGATCCAAGAATAAGTATTGGAATCTTGTGAGGTGAGTATGAATGATTTGATGTTTAATCATCAAGATAATAATGAATGGATGTGCGATGACATGTGGAATGGATAAAGAAACCCTCGTCAACTTCTGGTGGATATTTTCTGGTGAACAACGACTGAAGAGTGTGAGAATTGGTAAGATCTGAATATTTTAGTTTGATTCTAGGTGATATATATAGTAATTGAAGCAGGTTCATGCGTGAGGATCAAATATAATATTTTAGTATAAAACATTACAACACACCATTTAATAGAAATAACACATGGTGTGTATCCTCCCCTAGCATCAGTGTTAGGGTTTGGTAAATCTTAAGGAGGATAAGGAGTCTAGTCCCCCTCACACACCATATAATCCTTCCCTAATTGGAAAAATATTGTGACAGACTACACAGGTGGGGGTTTGTGTAGTACACAAACAGGACTTGAGAACATGGGAGGAATCATGTGTGAAGCCCCATGTCGTGTATCGAAGTACATGGAAATGGGGTCCAATGCACAAACACAACAAGAAATAAATGGCCTTAGTCCCAATTATCCAGGAAAAGCTATATAGTCCACTTACATGACATGTAATTATAGATGGACATGAGCCTATGGGATAAATAGAGACATGTCCAAGATTTGAAGTGGGACCACACAACATGTGACTCCCCTCACACATCATTTACTCCTTAATCTCTTTTGAGAGAACATTGAATGATCGTATCTTCTTTGTTTGGAATCATATGTTGGCCCATGGGTAGCTTATCCTGAGTGTTTTCGGAATAGAATGGGATGGATCAATCTGTTGTGGCTTTAAAGATTCAATGTCAAATGTTTTTTTATTAGAGAGCACTTAGGTGACACCTAATGATGTAAGAGATCATGCAAGATAACCAGAGCTATCTGGGTGTTATCCTCTAGCAGGTTTAGTTAGTGGAGTTTCTCAGTGCCCTTATTCTTGGTGTTACTCTCTAGTAGGATTATGAAGTGGAGTTCCCTAACAGCTTTTTCTAGGTGTCACCCTCCAGCAGGGTTGGGCAGTGGAGTTCCCTGGGGACCATTTCGGGCATCACCCTATAGTATGTATGGGTATTAGAGATCCCCAAGGACCTTTCTGGGATTTACCCTCTAGTAGAGCTAGTAAGTGGAGCTCCCCGATGAATTTATCGAGCATTAACCATCAGTGGGGTTGGGTAGTGGAGTTCCTCAGTGAATATAATAGAAGGAACCTCTTTTCATACCAAGGTATGGTATCATTTCCTAGAGTTAGAAACCCCTTAACCGTGTGGAACAATTAATAGATGTGGTTTAACATATTTTTATACTCACAAGGGTGAGGGACACTTTCCTCCACCGAGGCGCAATCTTATGATGTGATGTAAAACCGTGTGAATGATTCAGTGCCACCCAAATTGGATAGTATCAAGGTTTGGTGATTGAGTCACTTATACATGTGTGTTTAGGGAATACATGTGAGATGTTTAGCATCGTTCATGGTCTTTTGGAGCTTTTGGCTACTCTTCTTCACGGGCTGATATGTGAGATGGGGATCCCCTATTATATCATTTGGGTTTCTTGACTAAGCATATATATATATATATATCCTTATTTGGTACCCACTCCTTGGGTTTAGTAACTCTCTTTCCATGATAGGTGAAGACATATGGGTTATTCCGTGTGATTTCCATGTTTAGCTTCTCATGGTTGGATGAGTTTACCCTCATTCTACAAGTGGCGTAAGCTCAACGATTAGTTCATCTACTCACCGTGTTTAGCTACTTTTATTGGATGAGATTACTTTCACTATAGTTGGGATGAGTTTTACTCTTTAATTATACCAAGTGCATATGTTATCCTTCTCTTCTATTGTATCTCGTACTGCTCCCCATTCATCTTTCAAAGCGTCATACTGGGTATGTCTATACTCACTCCAACATGGGATTTTCCCTCACATGTCGTGTCTTATACAGATGACAGATAGGTTGATCATGAATTCAGAGTTTCATAGGTATATAGGGTTCTTGGACCATGTATGGTGGTCATATAATAGGATTTAGGAGCTAAGCTCTCTCAGTTGTTTACTTTTCTATTTTTTTCATTCCAGGACACATTTCTCATTGGGCGTGTCTTTTGTCCATTTTTATTTTTAGTATACACTACCGTACTTTTGTATCGTCTAGATGTTCATGCATTCTTGGTTTACTTTATAGTAGTGTTGAATCATATATTCTTTCCCACTACACTTTTTCATTATTTAGTTTGTGTATGTATACAAGTACTTAGAAAAAGGCCTCCTTGAGTTAGTTATTCCTTCAGTTCTTGTCACCACCCCATGGCCTTTGATGGTGGGCTTGGGGTAGTTGTGGATTGAGCCCTAGCATGGGTCTGGTCATGACAAATTGGTATCAGAGGTGGTTCCTTCCATGGGATGTTGTTTAGATGTTCTTTCAAGAGGATTCAGATGGGTTTTGAGGAAAAAATTTCAAAGTGTCTTGAGTCCAGCATTCATGATAATGAATATAGTGATGGTGTGGTGGATGACATAACCATTCACCAGGACCTTGACTACCTAATTGTCAACTCGACATTTTGAGAAAATTGTTGCAGGGTTAATGGTACATGGATCATACTGGATTGTGTCTTTGACCGTACTTCCTAAGTCATCTCCCTATTATTGTTGATATATATATATATGCTCATCTGACTACGGTACCCCTTGATAAATTTTAAGATTCCTCTATGATGAAACCCATACATGATACCAACTTCGTTTCATGATGACGACCATATGAGGGAAAATTCCCCAGTTTAGGGTTAATCTTGTGATCTCCTCCCTCTAGGTGGATGGGTAGCATCACCTCCCCTTGTTGAGAAATCGATCATCCTATAAAAGATATATGAGGGCGTACACAAGCTTAGAAAAATATGTGGGTTAAAGATTCGGTGACCATTGAGGTTACATGGAGATCTAGATCCATAGATAGTAGATGATTAGATTGAGTTAGTGATCCATGTCTTTAGGCTTATTCGAACACAGATAGATCAGGCAGTGGCACTAACAGACAACCATTTACATGGAGTAGTTGGGAATTTTTGGATCCCAGTTACATAGATGCATGACAAGTCAATAATATCATGGGACGACTTCAAGCAGTTGTTCTGTGAAGAGTACTACCCCTCCTACTTAATCATAGTCCATATCCTAGAGCTTCTAAAGCTAAATCATAGAGTGATGACGGTGGATGAGTATGTAGTAAGGTTCACATACCATACACGCTACTCCCTTAATATGATAAGGGATAACTACTTATGATAATGGAATTTTGATAAGGGACTTTGTAGAGATATTTGATCCAGTGTTGTGCCCTTGTGCATCCACACCTATGTCAGGGTATAGGAGCAATCACTTATGATAGAGATATTTCTTTCATAGGGATGAAAAGAAGTTGGAGATTGCAGTGTGGGTCACAAAGTTGAGTCGTCGGCAGAAGCTAGTAGGCTTCAGTTGATGGGATCTTGAATTAGGAGACCCTTTTATGAGTAGAAATAGGCTCATAACCATTTGGGGCTGAGTTAGTGTATATTGTATAGGTAGAACTGAGAGTGGAATCATTTTACCTATGACATGTGATGTCACATGGAACAAGACTAACTGACCAGACATGCTAGGAATCCTAGGAAGATAGCTGATGGACCATCGTGACAGAGGCACTTCCATGATTAGGGATCTCCCAGGCCTGGAAAAGGTGGTCCCCAAGGAGGCAGAGATAGCAGAGGAGTAGAAGAAGCTGCATGTGGATGTTGTAACTATGAGTTCCTTTTACCACCACCACCATGTGTCCTACGTCAGGCTTAGGGAGATGACAGTCGGGGCTGTAGACATCTTCTTACTTTGGATGTCTATAACCCCGCAACACATGAGATGATTTTAGGTATGATCTATGTTTATTATATAC
This sequence comes from Viscum album, assembly GCA_963277665.1. NCBI lineage: Eukaryota > Viridiplantae > Streptophyta > Magnoliopsida > Santalales > Viscaceae > Viscum > Viscum album. The sequence goes on along the minus strand of OY728159.1, from coordinate 1,349,945,570 downwards.
TTTATAAACTACTATTAGACATAGTTTCCAGACATTACTTTATCTCTATAATCTTGGTGTGAGAGATGGAGCACCCAACTGAGGTCTTGACAAAACAACTTTATATTTAGATTTATATAGGGAACACTTATTATATATCATTAATTTATAAATAGTGTGAGCTATCACATGGAAGATAGAGGTTCACATCGTACCAATTGGTCATCGTGAAGGAACCCTATGACATTTTCTTAAATAGGTATTGGATTTCTATGGTCTGAGCCCAGATTGACTGTCACCATAGATAAGTCAGATGTCTATGCACTAATGGGATGCTATTCTTCTTTTATAGTGAGAGAGATATCATGAAAGGATAGGTGGATTATATAATGAGGAGGTTTCATCCCATTAGACATCAATCAGAATGTATATCCCTTGGTGAAATAGGATCTTCTAGCATCAGGATTTGTTCAGTTTTGGATGATTATATGGATGTACCTAAAGACATATTGGGACTACCTCCAAGGAAGGAGATGGATTTTTTTCATTGAATTGCATCTTGGGACTGCCTAGATATCTTTTTCGATGTATTGGATAGTACCTACCAAGATCTAGAAGCTACAATTGCTGTTAGAGGACCTTCATGATAAGGGTTTCATAAGATATAGTGTAACCCCCTAGGAATCTACAGTCATGTTAATAGAGAAGGAAGAAAGGATCTTAACGATTTGAATGGACTATCATTTCCAAAAACAAACAATGATGAAGAAAAAGTACCCTTTTAAAAGATTGAGGACCTCTTTGACCAGTCACAAGGTGTGATATGGTTCTTGAAGATTGATCTCAAGTATGGATATAACTAGTTGTGGGTTCAAAAGGCTGATATTATAAAGTTGGATTTCCTTTGTCTCTACAAACACTATGAGTTTTTTTTGTGATTCCCTTTGGTGTGATGAATGCCACCATTGTTTTTTTGATTTCATAAACCATGTTTTCTCACTATACTTGGATCAAATTTTTTTGTCTTCATCAATGAAATACTCATCTACTCTACAATAGAGATGGAGCATGGAGAGCAATTCATGATGGTTTTTAACTTGCTTCGAGAGAACGAAATTTATGGAAAACTATCGAAGTGCTAGTTTTGGATTCATGAAGTTTAATTTCTAGGTAATGCCGGTACCAAACATGGTTTATTCATGGATCTATAAAATATCAAAGAATTTATTTATTGGGAACCACCCATGAATTTTTCCTAAGTGTCGAGATTCCATGGCTTGGTGGAGTACTATAAGAGGATTGTGGTGGAAATATCCATATTCATAGCCCCTTTTACCACCTTGACACAGAAAGGGAAGTACTTTTCATGGTATAAGAAGTTAAATAGGGAATTTGAGGAGTTGATATAGAGGATAAATAGTTAACTAGTGTATAGAATACCAGAGGAAGGTGTGGAGTTCAAATTGTATTGTGGTGCCTCAGAAGCTGGGCTCCCTTGCGTTTTGATGAAACATTGGGAATTCATCACATACAAGTCCAGGAAGTTAAGACCCCCTGAGAATAAATATATAACTCATTAAATTGATCTATAAGAGGTATTTTTTCCATGAGTATGTGGACACACTATCTTATAGGATACCGTTATGGGGTTTACTCAGACCAATAGAGTCTCAGGTATGCCTTCACCTATAGAGACCTAAATCTAAGACATCGACTCTTGCTAGAATTTCTCTAAGACTATGAATTTGAGATAGTCTATAAAAAATGGAAGGGAAATGTTTTAGAATATTCCCTTAGCACGACGTCTCAAGATCTCTTAGTGTAGTAAGCTTTGGGATAGTTAGATTCCCTACAGATGTCCCTGGTGGAGCAAGAGGATACAACTTTTCGTCAGTCGATGTTGTTGACTCCTTCTCTCCTTGAGAATGTGAGAGTGTCCTAACTAGGATACATTTACTAAAATGTTTTACAAGATCAGAATACCATATGTGACTCACCATATATATATTCTGAAGGAGGGAATCATGCAATATTCTACTAGGGGAGAGTATTGGTTTCAATCATGTTGCGGGAGGAGGTGATATGGGAGTTAAACACTTCTCCATGAGTTATACATTCTAGGTGGGGAAGAAGTGTAGATACCTTCAACAACAATTTTGGTGGTTTGACATGAGATGAATCATAACTGAGATTAAATCTTGGTTCCTCACCTATTTGGAGGTGAAAGCTGAGCATTAGGTTCTTGAAGGTTTTTTTGCATCCCCTTGAGATCCCAGAGTATAAATGGGATGAAATATCCATGGAATTCATCATAGGGATTCCATGTATAGTGAAGGGACACAAATCCATCTAGGTGATAATTGGTTGAATCATTAATTCATATCACTTCCTTTACATCAAGGAGAAGAGTATGATGGAGCGTCTTGGTCAGTTATATGTATGGGAGATCATTCCCCTTCATGGGGTACCCTCAATGATTGTCTCCAATCATGATGTGTGGTTTATTTCATGACTGCGAAGAGGCCTAAAATAGGAATTTGGGACCCAATTATGGATGAGTAAATCCCTTCACCCCCATAACAATGGGAAGACCGAATGCACTATCTAGGTGTTGGAAGATATCTTAAGGGCTTATGTGTTAGACTTTGGTCAGAGTTGGGAGGATAACCTTCCCATGGTAGAGTTTATGTAAAATAAGAGATTCCAATATACCATCATCATGGAACCTTTTTATGCCTTGTATGGGAGACCATATAGGTCACCCCTATGCTGGAAAGAGATTTCTGAGTCATATCTTGTGGGCGTACAGTTGGTGTAGGCAATAATAGAGAAATTCCATGTCATCCATGAGAGGAATATGATGGACCATATCAGAAAAAACCTACACTGATCACTATCATGTAACACCCCGAGCTTCCACGATACGCCTCTCTTTCAATAATGCAATAGCTTGCATTGTACGCATGTTCGAGTTCTAAAACACCGCGACTAATCAAAGTAGCCGTTATGAATAGTAATAACCACTTTTTTAAAATTATAGAAATTTTATATTTCAAAATGGACTTCATTTTTGTATTCCTAATATTGAAATTAGCCTATGTTGAATTCTTTGTAATTTTCCGAGAACTTCCAAATTTTTATGAATAGTGAAAAATACTTAAAACAACTTTTTAAATCAAAATAATTTATAGTGATAAGTTATAATATTTAGTGGTTTTAAGGTATAATTAGAATATATTTTTACCATTTTATCCAATGGTGGTCATTAGAATTAATTTAACATTGAAATTGGACATAAACAATTGCCAATCTTTTGATATAAATTATTTCTTAAAAACACGCTATTTGTTGTAACAGCGGGAATTAATTATAAAATTAATTAATGAAAATTATATGTTTGTAATTTTGTAAAATAGACATCATTTTTGAATTCAGAATATCAATTATAGCTTAGGGTGAAATTTTGGCATTGTTCTGAAAAACATCAATTTTTGATGAATAGTGAAACCACTAAGTGGTAGTTAAATAACTGATTTTTCGTTTAAATGAAATATTACCACTTCTGTGATTTGATTTTCAAAAATCCGACATACATGGTTGTCATTAAGAAGTAAAATGTGGTTCAATGAGATTAAAATAATTTTTTGGTGAATAGTAACTTTTAAGTTCTTAATCGCGATTAGAGGTAATTAGTGTAGTTTAAGGTACAAATAATGTTATAACAATATGAGATGAGCATGACACTTGTCCTACTACTATTGGATGAGTCATGGCCGACCAAGACAACCCATGGGTCAACTTGGGGACCCCATGGAGCCACTTTAGTTAGAAAATGACATAAATACCTTTTATTTAATGTTAAAGTAAAAAATGACACAAACATAAAATGTTTTACTAAAACAATTTTGTACGTGGGGTTACACAAGTCCAAATTTTGATTATAAATATTCATTAGAAAGATAAAAAGATTTCCTACATCATAGTAATTTTTTTATAATTTTTAGACATTAAATAAATTAAATTATTTATGACATCATTATGATGTGGCGATGACCTCATTATTTAACGATTTAAATAAAATGAGAAGATAATGAAAAATCCAAGGCTTACACTTGTCCAAAGACTATTGGATGAAGATATTGCGAAACCTTATCACCTTATCCTCGAATTATATAAGTGTGGGACCTTTAGAATCCGAAAAGCATTGTGAAATAATGTAACATTTCAATCTTTCCAAAAGTGCCCCTCCTCTCCACTTATAAAAGGCCCCCACCACTCCCACCTTATTCACACCTTCAAGCCATTTGGCTCGGCCGAAATCTGCCCAAATACTCTTCCAACATCCCTCTCTTACTCATAGAAGCCTCACTTTGGGCAGAACTCTTCCCAAGGAAGCCTTTGGCTCAAATCAAAAAGAGTTACCCGATTTTGAGGTAATGTCTTCTCTAATGTTGTTTTGGTTTATTTTTCTTCTCCAACCCCATAAACTCTTTTTATTCAATTCTTTTGTAACAACACCAGTATCCTCAATATACTAGGATGTTGTTATAAGAAGGATTCGAGCTACACTTACACACAACTACATCTAATGGTTAAAGAACATACGGTTTCTGTGGATGGCGAATTTCTGCCTCACGAAACGATGATTGTTCAACACTCATATAACACCTTCAAAGGTGGCCATTAAGATTTCACTATTTTTATATATGATATATAATATGTTTATGTTTTACTTATGCTTCTGTATTTCTCATTTATGGCATACTTTATGATTTCCATTATGGGTAAAACGTGATAATTTCATTTTAGGAAGTGCGGACTACCGCCCCCTCAAAGTGATTTGAATCGTTAATGCCATATGTGGGATGTATAAAGGATGGAGTAAATGGTATTATACACTATATTATACTGTAATTATATTATACATTTATATCATTATTATTTTGTTCCATTAAATAGGAAATTTAAATGAAAGTAGCGTTCATGCGTACGTACGGCTTACCGTCTCCATGAACGGTGCATTTCATTTCTTACCTCTAAATGTTACGTAATATTATAAATGAATGTATATACTGGATATATAAGATATATATGACATCTAAATCATGAATATAATTCTGGATATAATGGATATTCTACCACATGAACAACTGGTAATTATAAGAAGTTTATTGTTGACTCAAGTACCAAAGACCGACAAAACGACCGTTATTAACTTAAATAATTACATAATGTTCATAACATTGTAATAAGTGATATAAAAAGGATAATGAAATTGATAATGGTTCTTAATAAGGTAGATATTAACTCTAGTTTATTATTCCGGAGGTTAAAGAACGGTTGAGTCAAGTCGGACACAAGGTAAGGGAACTTCTTAACACAATTTCTATTCTTTGGGTTAATCTCCTACTTTCAAATTATGTCATGATATTATTATGTACTATCTTGTATGTGTACTTTATTTATGTGTACTTATAGTGAATACACATAATATATCTACTTTATTTTGAAAAAATGATCTTTGTAAGGGAATTTCTTAACCCAACTTCCATTCTTTGGGTTAATCTCCTACTTTCAAATCATGTCATGATGTTATTATGTCCTATTTTGTATTTTTACTTTCTTTATGTGTACCTATAGTGAATACACATAATAGATCTATTTTATTTTAAAAATGATCTTTTTATGGACTTCGCCTCAATCCCCTTTCATTGAGGCATATTTGGTTTTATACACAACTTTCTTTTATACGGTGTATAAACCCCTTTGACTTTTACGTTTATCCAAAAGGAATATTTTTTATACGAAGCGTTTTACTAAATGACAAAAAGGGAATGTTTTTCTTTCCGTACTTATGCGGTGACAATGAATTCTCCGCCGCCGTGACCATTATTTGAGTTTCGGCTTCCTCTACAAGCCATCATTTTTTTTAATGAAAAATAAATACAAAGTTTTAACTTTATTTTATTTTGGTATTGAAAATGGTTTTGAAAGCGTTTTTATTATATCAATGTGTTGTATTTATATCTTGTGATTGAAATGTGGAAATGTTATGTTTCCTTTATGCATGTTTTATGTGATACGATTATGTTATGGTTTATGATATGTTTAAACCTATTCATATGAGGAATGTATTGGACTTAATAAGTGACGGGTGGAGCCCGCTATAGCTCCTCGATGCATCGGTAGGTCTCATGAGACAACTAGACGTGGAATTGGCCGAGGCCCTTTCCCAATTTGATTTATGGTTTTGGCCGAGGCCTTAATCATTTTAGACGTCTTGGCCGAGGCCTTGACAAAGTGTTTCAGAGAGTCTGGCATTATACATTCCCTCATTATGAAAGTGGTTATTGTTATTGCATGTGATTATTCGACCAGTAGAATATCCATGTGAAGAAGTGAATGGCATTATCTCATTTTACATTTTCCATATTATGTTGAAGTTCATGTTTAAAAGGATTTTGTTTTATTTATACATTGCCTTAATTGTTAATGATTATTTATGGAAGCTTCCGCAATATTGTTATCCTTACTGAGCATCTGAGCTCACCCCTTTCAATGTTTAAATATTTTCCAGGATGTGAAGAAGTGTATTATGACTGACTTGCAAGGATAGTCAGTGAAGATATGAGTGTGGACTATGAAGACCATGTTATTGTAGTTTGTTTAATTTTGATGTAATGAAAGACTTATGAATGTATCTAGTGTTTCCAAGGCTACTAAACTAATCGGTCTTTCGAGACTTGATCTTTTGTGATCATGCCAATGTTACGAAGTAATGCACCGACTCTGGGTAGCTGGGGTCGGGGCGTTACAGTTGGTATCAGAGGCAGTTTAGTACTAACCTTGGAAGCTAGATTTAGATAAACTCTGATTAGAGCACATATCCCGAAGATAGACTTTGAGGATTAGTATAGAAGAACTTCCTAGAATTTTGGTATTGTAGAGATGTTATGAGTTTTCCGAGCAATACATCCCTGTCTGGATACGAGCAGGTAGAGGCGGCTCTGGCACAGATGTACCTAGGGGTAAAACCCGAAAACACCGCTTGAGCTAGACTCGAATGGGAACTGGTGCATGACAATGGGCCTTGCTGCACTCTTGGTTACAACACTCCCGGGGGATATGCTTAGGATAATTCTCATTTTATTTACAAACCACTATGAAGGGTTACGAGTATATACTTCCTCAAAGAAAACATTTTTATAATTATGGATTATATCCATAATTAGTTCAATTTATGTTAAGTGTTTTACAAGTATGGAATTATGTATTTTGATTCATGAACTAATCTAGTTTATGCCATTATTTAGAAATGGTGCCTAGTGGAAGAAATGGAAATCGTATCAATGCACGCACTCCATGTAGGGATTTCCCTCCTGCTCAAGATAATTATAGTGGGGCTGGTGATGCAACTGGTGCCGATCAGCTAATCACCATACTGGGACAACTTACTCAGGTTATGAATAATAACCTTACCCGTATGGAGCACCCTGATCCATAGCGTGGAGGATCAATGTTAGATCGATTCATGAGGAAACAACCACCAACCTTACATGGGAGTTAAAATCCTATAGTAGCTGAGCAATGGATAAATTCTTTAGAGAAAATATTCCATGCCTTGGGGAGTAGTGAAAGGGAGAAGGTTGTCATGGCAGTTTACCGCCTCACTGGAGATGCCGATCAGTGGTGGTCGCTGATTCAAAACACAAAGGAAGATGATGACGTATCGAATATGGAATGGAGGGAGTTCAAAGAGCTTTTCTTAGAAAAATATTTTCCTCATGACCATCGAGCAGATATGGAAAGGCAATTTCTGAGTTTGAGGCAGAAGGAGGATGAGAATGTCGCAAAGTATGAGGCTAACTTTACAAGGTTAGCGAGGCATGCTGCCGATTATATACGTAACCCAAGGAGTAAGATTGATTGTTTCTTTGATGGGTTAAAACCATTTCTCCGTCGAGCTTTAGTATCATAATCCTTCTCATCATACGAAGATATTGTCTCGTGTGCTATCAAGACAGAAAAGGAATTCTCTAAGTCTTATGACAACAAAGTAAAGCAAGAGAAGAAGAGAACGGTGGAACAAGAGACAGATAAAGGGAAAAAGGGAAAGAAGGATTTTCCATTATGTGATAATTGTGGGAAGAATCACCCTGGTACTTGCCTAAAAAGAATGTGAGTTTGTTATAAATGTGGAGAAAAGGGTCACCAGGCTCGTGATTGCAAGGGAAAGAAAGAGGCTATCAAGGTTGAATGCTACAATTGTAGAGAAATGGGTCATTATGCAAATGAATGTCCTAAGCGTCAGGGAAACTTACCTCAGAAGAGGCCAAGGGATCAAGGCCAATCTTATGCTGTGACTACAGTTGAAGCAGAATAATTAATGTATTGGTGCTTTTGGACTCATGGATTATATTCTGGTTATTAGAATAATGTGATATATATATAAGGATTGTACTGAAGTGCTTGTTGATTTCAGTAAGGTTTTAATATGATTAAGGTAATCATATTTTTAGTATGTGACAATAAGAGAAACTTTTTTTTGTTTGGGGAATCTGATGTTACAATTGATTTTGGAATTAAGAGACCTTTTAGAAAAAGTTTGGACAGAGTTATTTTGGATAACTATAAATGTTGGGATGGATTAAGTTGAACATTGAATAGTATTGTTTAAGGTTAAAACATTTCTGAAGATTATTTTTGGAATACTATAATACTATATTTTTAGAAAAAGGACAACCTGCAGGGTGGAGCATAACCCGTCGCGTCGGACAAAGCTGCAGGAATCGAACCCACAACCATAGTGCGACAAGCCTTTATTTCCTACCACTAGCCTACAGGAAGTCCCTGGTTATTACAAAATAATTTTACTAATCTAAATGGTATGTGTTAATATTTGGAACCTTATACAATTAGGATAAATAGAATATTTTCGAGTTCCGTTACCATTTGGAGTAAAAGTTGGGTTTGTGGTAAAAAATTTATTAACGAATGAAAGTATACATAACAAGTATGTATATACCCTTACGTTCTTAGTTAATCTCCTAAATAAATTCCTCAACATTATAAAAGGTAACTTAAAACAAAAATGTTGTCGGTTAACTTTTCCAACTGGGGATTCAATGACCGTTTAACCAATCACAAGTTTGTGATTTCCTTGTGGTTAAACTTTCTCCTAATCCTGTTTTCTATAACTCTCCATCAGAACTTGATGGTTTGTTTTTCTTCCATATCCATATTTTCATAGAATCCTAGAATGGGCTATATCGGGTGACCTTTGTACTTATCCTACTTTCTTTTAATGTTATATATTCATTAACCTTATTTCCGATGTGGGTTTCCCTCAAAGGTATTTTCTCTTTTCAACCTTTTATTTTCAAAGAAAAATTTCAAATTGCGAGGACGCAATTTATTGAAGGAGGGGAGAATGTAACACCCCGAGCTTCCACGATACGCCTCTCTTTCAATAATGCAATAGCTTGCATTGTACGCATGTTCGAGTTCTAAAACACCGCGACTAATCAAAGTAGCTGTTATGAATAGTAATAACCACTTTTTTAAAATTATAGAAATTTTATATTTCAAAATGGACTTCATTTTTGTATTCCTAATATTGAAATTAGCCTATGTTGAATTTTTTGTAATTTTCCGAGAACTTCCAAATTTTTATGAATAGTGAAAAATACTTAAAATAACTTTTTAAATAAAAATAATTTATAGTGATAAGTTATACTATTTAGTGGTTTTAAGGTATAATTAGAATATATTTTTACCATTTTATCCAATGGTGGTCATTATAATTAATTTAACATTGAAATTGGACATAAACAATTGCCAATCTTTTGATATAAATTGTTTCTTAAAAACACGCTATTTGTTGTAACAGCGGGAATTAATTATAAAATTAATTAATGAAAATTATATGTTTGTAATTTTGTAAAATAGACATCATTTTGGAATTCAGAATATCAATTATAGCTTAGGGTGAAATTTTGGCATTGTTCTGAAAAACATCAATTTTTGATGAATAGTGAAACCACTAAGTGGTAGTTAAATAACTGATTTTTCGTTTAAATGAAATATTACCACTTCTGTGATTTGATTTTCAAAAATCCGACATACATGGTTGTCATTAAGAAGTAAAATGTGGTTCAATGAGATTAAAATAATTTTTTGGTGAATAGTAACTTTTAAGTTCTTAATCGCGATTAGAGGTAATTAGTGTAGTTTAAGGTACAAATAATGTTATAATAATATGAGATGAGCATGAAACTTGTCCTACTCCTATTGGATGAGTCATGGCCGACCAAGACAACCCATGGGTCAACTTGGGGACCCCATGGAGCCACTTTAGTTAGAAAATGACATAAATACCTTTTATTTAATGTTAAAGTAAAAAATGACACAAACATAAAATGTTTTACTAAAACAATTTTTACGTGGGGTTACACAAGTAAAAATTTTGATTATAAATATTCATTAGAAAGCTAAAAAGATTTCCTACATCATAGTAATTTTTTTATAATTTTTAGACATTAAATAAATTAAATTATTTATGACATCATTATGATGTGGCGATGACCTCATTATTTAACGATTTAAATAAAATGAGAAGATAATGAAAAATCCAAGGCTTACACTTGTCCAAAGCCTATTGGATGAAGATATTTAGAAACCTTATCACCTTAGACTCGAATTATATAAGTGTGGGACCTTTAGAATCTGAAAAGCATTGTGAAATAATGTAACATTTCAATCTTTCCAAAAGTGCCCCTCCTCTCCACTTATAAAAGGCCCCCACGACTCCCACCTTATTCACACCTTCAAGCCATTTGGCTCGGCCAACCTCTGCCCAAATACTCTCCCAACATCCCTCTATTACTCATAGAAGCCTCACTTTGGGCAGAACTCTTCCCAAGGAAGCCTTTGGCTCAAATCAAAAAGAGTTACCCGATTTTGAGGTAATGTCTTCTCTAATGTTGTTTTGGTTTATTTTTCTTATCCAACCCCATAAACTCTTTTTATTCAATTATTTTGTAACAAAAACAGTATCCTCAATATACTAGGATGTTTTTATAAGAAGTATTCGAGCTACACTTACACACACCTACATCTAATGGTTAAAGAACATACGGTTTCTGTGGATGGCGAATTTCTGCCTCACGAAACGATGATTGTTCAACACTCATATAACACCATCAAAGGTGGCCATTAAGATGTCACTATTTTTATATATGATATATAATATGTTTATGTTTTACTTATGCTTCTGTATTTCTCATTTATGGCATACATTATGATTTCCATTATGGGTAAAACGTGATAATTTCATTTTAAGAAGTGCGGACTACCGCCCCCTCAAAGTGATTTGAATCGTTAATGCCATATGTGGGATGTATAAAGGATGGAGTAAATGGTATTATACACTATATTATACTGTAATTATATTATACATTTATATCATTATTATTTTGTTCCATTAAATAGGAAATTGAAATGAAAGTAGCGTTCATGCGTACGTATGGCTTACCGTCTCCATGAACGGTGCATTTCATTTCTTACCTCTAAATGTTACGTAATATTATAAATGAATGTATATACTGGATATATAAGATATATATGACATCTAAATCATGAATATAATTCTGGATATAATGGATATTCTACCACATGAACAACTGGTAATTATAAGAAGTTTATTGTTGACTCAAGTACCAAAGACCGACAAAACGACCGTTATTAACTTAAATAATTACATAATGTTCATAACATTGTAATAAGTGATATAAAAAGGATAATGAAATTGATAATGGTTCTTAATAAGGTAGATATTAACTCTAGTTTATTATTCAGGAGGTTAAAGAACGGTTGAGTCAAGTCGGACACAAGGTAAGGGAACTTCTTAACCCAATTTCTATTCTTTGGGTTAATCTCCTACTTTCAAATTATGTCATGATATTATTATGTACTATCTTGTATGTGTACTTTATTTATGTGTACTTATAGTGAATACACATAATATATCTACTTTATTTTGAAAAAATGATCTTTGTAAGGGAATCTCTTAACCCAACTTCCATTCTTTGGGTTAATCTCCTACTTTCAAATTATGTCATGATGTTATTATGTCCTATTTTGTATTTTTACGTTCTTTATGTGTACCTATAGTGAATACACATAATAGATCTTTTTTATTTTAAAAATGATCTTTTTAAGGACTTCGTCTCAATCCCCTTTCATTGAGGCATATTTGGTTTTATACACAACTTTCTTTTATACGGTGTATAAACCCCTTTGACTTTTACGTTTATCCAAAAGGAATATTTTTTATACGAAGCGTTTTACTAAATGAAAAAAGGGAATGTTTTTCTTTCCGTACTTATGCGGTGACAATGACTTCTCCGCCGCCGTGACCATTATTTGAGTTTCGGCTTCCTCTACAAGCCATCATTTTTTTTAATGAAAAATAAATACAAAGTTTTAACTTTCTTTTATTTTGGTATTGAAAATGGTTTTGAAAGCGTTTTTATTATATCAATGTGTTGTATTTATATCTTTTGATTGAAATGTGGAAATGTTATGTTTCCTTTATGCATGTTTTATATGATACGATTATGTTATGGTTTATGATATGTTTAAACCTATTCATATGAGGAATGTATTGGACTTAATAAGTGACGGGTGGAGCCCGCTATAGCTCCTCGATGCATCGGTAGGTCTCATGAGACAACTAGACGTGGAATTGGCCGAGGCCCTTTCCCAATTTGATTTATGGTTTTGGCCGAGGCCTTAATCATTTTAGACGTCTTGGCTGAGGCCTTGAAAAAGTGTTTCAGAGAGTCTGGCATTATACATTCCCTCATTATGAATGTGGTTATTGTTATTGCATGTGATTATTCGACCAGTAGAATATCCATGTGAAGAAGTGAATGGCATTATCTCATTTTAAATTTGCCATATTATGTTGAAGTTCATGTTTAAAAGGCTTTTGTTTTATTTATACATTTCCTTAATTGTTAATGATTATTTATGGAAGCTTCCGCAATATTGTTATCCTTACTGAGCATCTGAGCTCACCCCTTTCAATGTTTAAATATTTTCCAGGATGTGAATAAGTGTATTATGACTGACTTGCAAGGATAGTCAGTGAAGATATGAGTGTGGACTATGAAGACCATGTTATTGTAGTTTGTTTAATTTTGATGTAATGAAAGACTTATGAATGTATCTAGTGTTTCCAAGGATACTAAACTAATCGGTCTTTCGAGACTTGATCTTTTGTGATCATGCCAATGTTACGAAGTAATGCACCGACTCTGGGTAGCTGGGGTCGGGGCGTTACAATCATATGTACATTGATTTTAATTAGGGAGACCATATTTTTTTTATTATCCAAACAAAGGGGATTGCAGAGGTTCATATGGGGAGGCATGTTGTCCCTGAGGTTCATCAGGCCATTCAAGATCATGCAGAGGTTTGGCATGGTTTCTTAATTCTTTTCCCTACCACCACATTCGTAGCGAGTGCACAATGTCTTCCATGTGTCGGGTCTGATGAGATACACACATGAACTTATGCACATAATCGACTAGGGTGATCTAGACACCGAGGATGGATTCACCTTTGAGGAGCATGCAGTGGTGATTTAGGACCAGTAGGAGCAGACCCTATGTGGATGGACAATCCCTATGGTTCGTGTGTTGTGGAAGCATAGAAATGTGTAGGAGAGTTCTGGGGAATGTGAGAGCTAAGTTGGATCTCAGTATCCCATGTTTTTTCCTAGTATTTGCTTTTCAGGGATAAAATGATTGAAGGAGGGAATGATGTACATACCATTTTTTTCTTGTAAGACATTGAAATATTTATATATATGTTTCCAGATCTAGGTGCTACGACAACATGAAATAATGAGGCCTGGTGTTCCCAGAATTAATTTTATAAAAATATTTTATATATTTTCTATTGCGCACACACGATACCTTAAATAAAACTGGATAACTCTTAAACGATTGATTGCATCAAAATTCTAGGGCTATGATTGAGTCTGAAACGTGGTGTTTTCTCTAGATGCAACATAAAATGAGTTGGTATGGGAAATTCGGACCCCTTTCCCATGGGTGATGTATTTATGAAAATTAATTAATTATTAAATTAATTAATTATTAATTATAAAACTATATGATGTTATGTAAAATATATCACTATGGAGAATTTTCCAATGTTAGATCATTATTTTGGTTTTCATCAGTGATCTCTATCCTCATTCCTCTGTTGGAGAATCACTTAAAGCAATGAAAAATCCTTGGATCAATGTGAATCTAAGTGGAACGAGCACAACATATCCTTCCAATCGCTTTTTCAGATGCATTCTTCACCAACAATCGATTTAAAAAAGGTAGGACTTTTCAATTGGCTTTTTTATGCCTTTGAATTACATTTTTGAGTAGATTGATAATCGTTCTTCAATCTACGTCCCCTCCCCTGTAGCATTTTCTTGTGCCAATGTACTAGAATTTGATTCATTTCATTTGTTTATCTACCCATGCATCACTTTCTTGATCATTGTGTAAGGGCACTTTTCTATCTATCATTAAAAACAAATTTGTAGGTTCTTTCTACCCAATCTGATTTTCATTCTTCACTGTTTAGATCCCCATGCTCCTGGATTGAATTTCATGGGAGGTACCAAGCTCGATCAGACACACATAATCACAGAGAATCATCAAAATGTGAATAGTTTAATGATCCATGCATATATTTGGGAATATTTTGAGGTGAGGATGATCGATATAGTTTTTAATCATAGATATCATGAAAAATAAAGGCACAAAGTCATGTGGAATGGATAAATAAACCCTCATCAACTTCTGGCAGATGATTTTACTAAACGACAGCTGGTGAGGACAAGATCTGGTAAGATCTAAAGATTTTGAATCTATTCCTGGTGATATCTATGGAGATTGGAGAAGATTCATTCCTGAGGATTGAATATGATATTTCTACATAAAACTCAACTAAACATTATGTAGTAAGAAGATCACATGGAATGTAACATCCCTTATCACACGAAAACACTAGGTTTTGGGAAATATTAAGGAGTACCTGTCGTGTAGTCCTCCTCACATGCCAGGTACTCCTTAAAAAGTTGGACAAACCATGTGATGGACCACATAGGTGGGGGTCCGTGTAGTACCCAAGTGGGGGTCCATATAGAACATGGACATAGCTTGAGTACACGGGTGACATCCCATGTGAATCCATACACTGTGTATTGAATTACATAGACACGGGGTCCAATACATGGACACGACGAGCAATACACAGCAGTGGTCCCAGTTATCTAGGACACACCGTGTAGTCCACCTACACTGCATGTACTGGTGCATTGACAATATCCCATGTTCCAACCAGAGACATGACCAAGATGTGAAGTGGGGCCACATGATGTCTGGGTCCCCTCACTTGTTTTGTACTCTTTAATATCTTCTGAGAGAACTTCGAACGAGCATATCCCCTTTATTTGAAATCATATTTTGATTTGAAAGCAGCACATTGGGAGTTTTTTTCATGTAGAACATGATGATTTCATTGGTTATGGATATCTATATATGATGTGAAATGTTATGGACTTGGAATTCACTAATCCGACAACTGATGATGGCAGTGATCATGCAAGATCACTTGAACTATCCGGGAATTACCCTCTAGAAGTGTCGGGCAGTAGAGTTACCTAATGAAATACTTGCAAGAATTAACATCTAGAAATGCTAGGTAGTAGAGTTATTCAGTAGATTCTTCCAAGAATTACCCTCCATCAGGGCTAGATAGTGGAGTTCCCTGAGGACCTTTCTTTTCATTAACCTCTAGGAGGGATAGGTAGTGGAGTTTCCCAAGGACCTTTTCAGGCGTTACCCTTGAGTAGGGAATAGAAGTAGAGTTTCCCGATGAATTTCTTGAGCATTTCCTAATAGAAGTTTTGGGTAGTGGATTTTATCAATAACTAGAACAGTAGGACCCTCCTAGCGTACTAGGGTATGAGATTCTTACCTAGAGTTTGATCCCCATTCATTGTGTGGCATAGTGACGAGACATGGTTTGACATAGTTTTAGACTCACAGGGGAGAGGGATGTCTCCTCCACATAGACATATTATTGTGATGTAGCCTAACTATGAGAGCGATTCAGTTCCACCTAAACTGAATTGTATCAATGTGTGCTGATTGATTCCCTTATACTTCTATGTTCAAGGTAGACACGTGAAATGTTGAGCATCATTGACAGACTTTTGGAGCTGTTGTCTACTCTTCTTCTTGGGTTGAGCTTTGAGATAGATGTACCCAACTATCTCATTTCAGATTCTTGATTGAGCAATATATATATATATATATACTTCTTCTATACCCACTTCATGGGTTTTTCTACTCTCCTTCTAGGAGAGGCGAAGACATGCGGGTCATGTCACATGATTTCTATGTCTAGCTTCTCATGGTTGAATGAGTTTAATATCCTAATATAGGTGAAAACAGATCAATGGGTAGTTTATCTATTCACTTTGTTTATCCCTTTGTGCTTGGATGAGATTACATTCACTCTTTCTTTGTTGAGTTTTACTCTTCCACTGTACCTTTTTAATCTGTTATCCTTCTCTTCTATTGTATATATTATTTACCCCTCTTCAACTTTTGGGTGTCCTACTGGGCATGTTTATACTCACCCTTGCATGGCCTATTACCACATGTGTGATGTATTATACAGGGGACACACAGGTTGATCATGACATTATAAGATCTTAATGATATGGGGTGCGTGGACCACGTATGGCAGTCATAGCTTTGAATTCAGGAGTTATGTTTTCTCATCTATTTAATTTTCCATTTTTCTATTAGGCTAGGATACATTTCTATTTGGGAATGTTTTTTTCCTCCTTTTATTTTTAGTATACACTATCGTACTTTTGTATTGTCTAGAGGTTCATGCATTTCTTGGTTTATGTTATAGAAGTGTTGAATCTTTTATTCATTCCCTATAACATCTTTCTTGAGTTGGCTATGTTCATGTGTATAGGTAACATATGAAAAGGCCTCACTGAGTTAGTTATGACTTCGGTGATTGTCACTAACCCTTGGATTATGAAGGTGGGACCATGGTAGTTGCGGCATGAGCGTCGACCTGGGTCTGGTCATGAAAATGAATTCATTCAAAAATACCATTTTTACCTTCCAACTAAAGATGAAGATGGTTTGGGAGGGGATTCGACAGGTCCTTATTGACATAGATATGAGTGAAGTTGGTTTGCTTTATGTAGAGTTTATGACACAACCATCTCCCCAAAAGGTGTACCCCTCCTAGGCCGACAATGTGAAAAGGGATAGTAACTCCTGAGTCCCGCCTCCAGTAGGCCCCGGGTTGGTGACTAACACCAATGGTATAGTAAAAACACAAATGAGATTAATTACCCTCTAAGAGAACACATGAAAAAGAGAGAGATAAGATAGAAACTGACTAAGTACAACTCAAACTGCGATAAAAAATAAATCTCAGGTACACATATGTAATGTCATAAAAAACTACTACAACTAGAAGGGAAAACTGCAAGTACCAAAAGGAAAGTAAAAACAATAGCAACCACGAAGCTCGAACAAATCATACAACCCCAAGCTAGTATTAACATACCTGATCTCCAACCTAATTTAAGTGACCTGAAAAATAGTTTATATATACGTAGGGTGAGTATAACAGTATACTCAGTAAGATCCTCCTTGGATCCTCTCATGGAAAAGTAAAGAAAGCATACTAAAGAACAGTGAAAAACAAGTGAAACTAACTCATCACCTAAATAAGTACACTAATTCTCCAGCCTCACCAAGGATACTCTCACATAGTATCGCATAAAAGAGTATATAATATAATAAATAATATTAAGGGTACCTTTCTACCACTTCCCCACTGATTTTATTCTTTTTCCCAACATCGCACGTCCTAAGCATCTGCCTCTAAAAAGGCTTTCCCACAGACACTTGGGAAAAGCACCACAATATGCACCTCATGCAGTATAACCAACACGTCCACATAATCAAAGTAACCAGTTAGTTTCTGGGAGCCACCAAAGCTCACATTACGTGTATCATACATCAGGTATTAAACTTTAATCTATTATATCCCATACACTGAGTAAGGATCCTCAAGCCATTATAGCCTATAAATTTTACACCTATCATAGTCCATATGAAACTATATCCAGAATATATGTGTGTGAATAAACCCAAGCCATTATAGCCCTCTACACACATATATTGGGAATACTAACCACTATGCCTACCAGTACAAGTAACTACCAAGAGAAGAGAGCAAGGCCAAAGGGGGTAGTTAGCCATCCATCCTTCCACCAGAATGTTGGAGAAAACACCCCCTGGGGCTCAGAATCCTCGGGGTGTCAGATTCCCTAACTGATAGGGTGGAGTAGCATATAGAAACAAAAAAAGTACAGAATATACTATATCTCACAACCACACTATGGGCATAACCTAATCTTAGAATAAACTACAACTAACGTTTCTCGGACTCTCGACTGCCACTTCAAAGACTAAGTATCTTATAAGTACACAAACATTTAAATAGCTTCATTAGATTACATTATCCCTTTTTTATCTGTTTCACTTTATGTTAATTAATTCTTTAAACATTAATTAACCATTAACAATTACACATTATATTTCATTAGCGTCACACCCAAGGTCCATTGTTCCATAAAATTGTAACTTCAGCATTGAGTCCCATCAAGATCCAACCCTATGGGATAAAATAATTCATTCAATCATTTATTAACATCATTGTTACTTTCCCATATTCCTAGGTATTTGAGAGAAACATTCTAATCTACTAATCACAAGGTGGATCAACTCAGTGAGTAGATGAACTACCCAACAAGTCTTTTCCACCTATAGCAAGAGCATAGAACCATCCTCCCTGGAGAAGCTAAACACATAAAGAACATGGCATACCCCATGTGTCTTCACCCCTGTTTGGAAGGAGGGTACGAAATAACAACCGAATAGAGTAGTGGGGAAAGTAAATTAGTTAAACAACCAACGATAATCAGCAAACATCCAAACATTCACATCTAACCTGTTTCATCATCTCTGGTGTCCTCTCCAACACCCACATGCATAAACTGATGAATCTCACCACTCTAGGAGTCAACCACTGCCAAAACTAATGGGCCTCCATGCTTCTACATATCACAACATTAATCTAGTCTCAAATCACAACACAAGAAGTCAAAAAACAAACATCATATCAATTGGGATCTTGGACCTTAAACAAGGCATCCAACCTTCAAACATAATGATCTCTCAATGCTCCAAACTACAAGTAACTCGGTCTTACAAGAAAGTGGGTAACTCATAACCCTACCAGGAATTATATTTTTATCAAATAGTTTGTTATTTAATCCATCAGGAAGTAACCGATTTATTATTGGTAGGTTCCAACTATGGGGAACATAAATAGTAAACTATCACAAATAAATTAAACATTCGTACTGCATCAATTTGATTAACATAAAATTACAACTAGAATAACCACATTCATTTACATGACTCTTTATCTTTAAAAAATAATTTTCAATTAATCCCAATTTATGTTCTTTACCAATTTCCATCATGAAGGAATTTCTAAAAAATCCAGAATAGATATCACACTATCTAGAAAAACAAGAGGATGTAACATACGATCAATATCAATTTATTTATTCAGTTCAAATATTTATTATTTAAATTCCATTTTTATCTAGTGGGATAAAACATGCTAACTCTATAGTTGCATCTAAAAGTAAATAGAATCCACGAATCCCCTACCTCAAAAGGCTTTTGATGCTCTTTGAATAGACTAACAAAACAGATCACGATCACCTCTCTTGGAGGACTGCATCCACTCGAGGATGTAGAGACACCACCACACCAACCAACACCCAATAAAAGTCCATTAGAAACATGGAGATATTATTCCATAATAGGGAAAGGATAAATAGAAGTAGATTAACCCAAAAAATGAGGATAGATCATGCCTTATATCGAAGATCAATTGATACTTCTTGGTTTCACCAAAATAGGGGGTGCACTTGTAGTAGGAAGAAGTTCAAGGGGAACCAATCCAAGGAGGAAAGTTTGATCACACAACTCCTATGGGAAGGAATTAATGGTTTTAACATCTCATACCAAGAAACAATAGTGAAGAACAAGATAGGAAGATATCTCTTCCCTTTAAAATATTTAACAGAGAAGCGGTTTAAGATACAATGGATTTACATTAAAATTGGTTCGCATTAAACCATGTGGTTTGACCAAGTAAAGGAATCCAGAACCATATGAAAATTAATATAGGAGTATGGGCTTTGAACCGTCCTTAAATACCTTAAAATAAGGCCTTAAATGCATTTAACATCAATGAAAACATTAAATCAGAAAAATTGAAAAAATATATAAAAAATTCAATCGAAAATTCGCACAGTTTCATGAAACAGTTTCATGAAATAGTTTGGAAATTTGTGAAAGTGCTGGGTATAAGTCAACTAAACTTCCCAAAACACATCAAACTCTATATTTCTACAAGGAATGGACCAAATAGGTTCTACCATTACATCATATATCCATCAAAACATTTTTGTCCTTGAGAATCTAAAACCAACCCAAATAGAAATAGAAAAGGGGTTTGAACAACCACCCATAGAGATACCTCTCAAAAGAGAGAAATCCATAAGAATAAACAGAAGAAATCCATCTTATAAATACAAAAGGTCTATCACTAAAAAGTGAACATTTTTACAAGAAAAGAGTTAAACATCAAACAACTCAGGGTACTGAGAATGTATCTGCAAATCACATTCCCAGGTACTCTCCTCCATGCCACCATGTCTCCAAAAGGCATGAACCAAGTGGATAGAACACCCGCTATAACGACCCATACTTTACATACATTGTTAATACTTCAAAATTGAAGCACACTTATTACAACATATGACAAAACCACAAAGGACCGTATAGGTATAGTGTCTTTAGAAACTGGGAAACATAAACAACTGGTTCATAAATCTTCTACAGTATCTCCCGTTTATTTCATCATATCTAGGGTCCCTTTTAGCATATTCAATTTAATATCCATCTTCCTGACCTGGGGAAAAGAAAACATAAAAGGGTGAGCTCAAATGCTCAGCAAGGGAAAATAAAGGAAATAAAAATCATATCATATCTTTATGAAGATCAAAACCTGCAAAAGAGATCATAATATCTTAACATGGAATAAATCATAGAAGTGAAAATGAGATCCCCATAATCATAACATAAAACTTGAAACTTTGTGGCATGCACACATAATCATGGAAAATCATTTCTTGTTAGTCATGACTCATTGCCAAGACTATCTTAGTGGACAAAGTCCCTTTCTGAACCGAGTTCACTCCTCGTTTCAGTCCTGTATCACTGAACCGAAATAACCTTCCGTTCCAGCCATGCCTATCTCATGAGATATAAAATCTTTACCCAATGCATTAGAGGGAGATATAGGTCCCACCCATCTTATAATGAATCCTTTCTTATGTGTGCCACATAATCATAAAACATACATCATCGCATAACACATGTAACAAAAATGGGATTCTTGAAACATCATGACATCATAAAATCATATAAGGCAAATGAATTCATAAAAATAATTCCCTCACAACATAATCAAATCAATGTAATTAAAGGGATAAAAACAGAACCCTTTATTATCTTAGATGGAAAATAATTTTGATAAAACACTTGAACTCCATTCTTGAGGAAAATATCCTTTCCTTTTCAAAAACACTTTTCTTTTCTTAACATGTCATACAATTATAAACTAAAAGAAGTTGATTAAAAATAAACATGAAAACTTGTAAAGTAAGCTTCTTGGAAATAATGTTTTAAAAATCCATTCATGCCGTATAAGTTAAAAAAACATTCTTCGTACTTTTGTCGGAAAAGTCAAAAAGTACCTCGTACGGAAAAACGACAAAAGATTCCTTTCATATTCTTTACTAAAAACTCACCTAAGGGTAAAATTGGATTTAAACTATTGCAAGTGGATGGAAACAATATTTCATATTGAGGGAACATGGATGTGGATGATAAAATACACCCCAGTAAATACTTACGAATAAACAATCTCGGATAAAAATGAGATTGTGATATTTCCCTTACCTTAGGTCCAATTTGCTTTGTACGTGTCCGAAGCTCCTGTATAATGGTTTAAATAATGTTATTGACTTATTCCAGAATCATACATATTTATATGATATCATATATGGTCATATTATTAGCTTCTTGTTAGTAATATTTCATTGTTACTTGTTACTCGGGTCTTTATAACTTTTTGTTCTTATGCGTGTTTTGTCGAATAAATTCTTATTCTTATCTTTAGGTTATAGATAATTCATTTCCAGAATTGTATTAGTGTAGTATATACCATATTCATTCATTCAATTCATTTATATAATCATTATGAAATGAAGATCATGTAGAACGAGTCGCATCACATCGTGGAGACGGTATTCCGTACGTACGCACGAGTGATGATATCGTTCCTATGATCGTGGAATTGTTTTGGAGTATATATATATATTATTTCAGTATCAATATTACTTAATAATAATCATATATAGTTACTCATTACACCATTATACCCATCCTTGAAAGGTGATGGTGGAAAATAGATTACACCACGGCGTGGAGACGGTATTCCGTACGTACGCACGCGCGGTGATTTCATTTTTTCCGTAGGATGGATAGAAGGTGAATTAGGGTTGTTTCATATTTATAATAACATATCAGTATGTAAGTAATACTGATGTTATTACTTTATCATGAAACAACTAAAGAAGAAGAAGTTGAAGAAGAATGAAATTGAAAAGATCGGTAATGGATATTACCTCTTCTTTGGAACGCCTCTTTGAATCCTCCACTTAAGGAACTAAGATTGGTCTTTGGAGAAGACCAGGACCTCTAGGATTATTCTAGGGAAGTGGAGAGGAGAAAATGGCAGGGGTTGGCCGAGCTTGAGTGCTCAAATTGGTGTGAGGAGGAGGGGGAGGAGGTGCCCTTTTATAAGGGAGGAGAGGGGCACCTTAGGAATATCTCAAAATATTATTTTATATTAAAGTCAAAATCGGTTTATAATGGTTCCAAAGGGTCTTATTTCGAAGCTAAAGTGGGGATGGGTCGAAATCCTATCAACCAATAGGATTTAGACAAGTTTAGGGTATTATTTTAACCTTATCAATTAGATTTAACTCTAAGTTAATTAATTTAACTTTTACCGTGTCTTTTTGTTTTCTTTCACTATATGGTTAATACACTTACTATAACATGCCAAACGAACCCCAAATTGTTTATTATTAATATATATATCCTTATCTAAGTCATTTGGCCGAACCATAGATTTTTAGGAATAAAATAACAATTAATAATATAATATTTAATTTAAAAACTATTTTGTGTCAATTTTGACACTATTTGATATATGATTTTTGTGAAAGTCATAACAGAATTATATGTTCGAACCAAGTTAATTAAATCATTACTAATATATCATAGTAACCTAGAAAATTAGTGGAATTCATAAAAAGTCTCAAATTACATTTATTTTGGTATTTATATTATCAATTTTTTCAATATTTCATTAATAAGATAATTACTGCATCATCTTTGTGTCATAATTAAATTAAATTATTTGATGTCTAAAAATTACAAATAAAATACCATCATGTAGGAAATCTTTTTAGCTTTCTAATGAATATTTACAATCGAATTTATCTTATGTATAACCCTATATTAAAAATGATTTACTTATTAAACATTGATTTTAACTATTTTAACCCTTCTTTAAATAAATTAATAATAAATATCCTAATCTAATCCAAGTGGGCCTAAATGGTCATATTTTATTCCTAAGTTTGTTTTTGGTCGAATTACACTTGTCCAATAGAATTAGGACATGTGTTAGGGTAATATTAATATCATATTTACCCTTAGTTACCCTATTTACTATTAACCGCGGTAAAAATAGTAAAAAGTTACTATTCACCAAAAAATTATTTTCATCTCATTGAACCACATTTTAGTCCTTGATATTAACCGTGTCTCTCGGATTTTTGAAATTCCATTCACAGAAGCGGTAAAATTAAGTTTTATGCAAAATTCAGTTTTTAACCTACCACTTAGTGGTTTCACTATTCATCAAAAATTGAAAGTTTTCAGAAAAATACCAAAATTTCACCCTAGGCTAATTTCGATATTCTGAGTCCAAAAATGAAGTCCATTTTGAAAAATAAAATTTATAAAATTTCAAAAAGTGGTTATTACTATTCATAACGGTTAGTTTTAATAGCATATTGTTGTTTAGTGAAACTCGGTATTGCGTACGACGCAAGCTATCGAGGAAGGTCGCGATTGCGTGTAAAGCAAGCCAAGCAAGTGTTGTGTAGAAAAAGATTCCTTTGATGATAACATAAAAGTCTCGGGTGTTACATTCTACCCCCCTTAAAAAGAATTTCGCCCTCGAAATTCGTCACTTTGCAACAAACAAATGAGGATACTTCTCCCTCATCATATCCTCAAGCTCCCATGTAGCTTCTTCAAGTTGGTGGTTTCTCCATAAAACTTTCACCAAGCGAGTGGTCTTGTTTCGTAGGACTTTTTCGCTACGATCTAGAATCTCTATCGGCTGTTCTTCATAAGAAAGATCTTGCTCCAGCGGTACAACTTCTGAGCTGAGTACATGTGAAGGATCTGGTATGTACTTTCTCAGGAGAGATACGTGGAACACATCGTGAACTTGAGAGAGATTCGGTGGAAGCGCCAATCGGTAAGCTACCTTCCCAACACGATCCAGTATTTCAAAAGGACCGATATATCTAGGGCTCAACTTCCCCTTCTTTCCAAATCCCATAACCCTCTTCCAGGGAGATATTCGTAAGAACACTTTATCGCCCACTTCAAACTCTAGGTCTTTTCTTCGGTTGTCGGCATAACTTTTCTGTCGACTCTGAGCTGCTCTTATGTGTTGTTGAATAGATCTAACCTTTTCTGCCATTTCATCAACGAGATCAGGTCCTAATAGCTTTCTTTCCCCAACTTCATCCCAGCAAGTTGGAGTCCTGCATTTCTTTCCATAGAGAGCTTCATAAGGAGCCATCTGAATACTGGAGTGAAAGCTATTATTATAAGAAAATTCCACCAAAGGTAGGTGTTGATCCCAACCTCCTTTGAAATCCATAGAGCAAGCTCTCAACATATCTTCTAGGGTTTGAATTGTTCTCTCAGACTGACCGTCTGTCTGGGGATGATAAGCAGTGCTGAAACTCAACTCTGTATCCAGAGTATGCTGAAGACTTCGCCAGAACTTCGAGGTAAATCTCGGATCTCGATCAGATATAATAGAAAGTGGTACTCCATGCAATCTTACCACTTCCTTTACATATATCCTGGCAAGCTGATCTAGAGAGAAATCCTCTCTAATAGCAATGAAGTGTGCAGACTTTGTAAGACGATCAACTATGACCCAGATAGCATTATTGCCTTTGGATGTTTTAGGAAGTCCTGTGACAAAGTCCATAGTGATGTTTTCCCATTTCCATTCGGGTATGGGTAATGGTTGTAACATCCCCTTAGACTTCTGTCTCTCAGCTTTAACTTGTTGACAAATCAAGCATCGAGAGACATACTCAGCAACATCTCTTTTCATGCCATCCCACCAGAAGTACTCTTTCAGGTCCCTATACATCTTCGTGCTTCCAGGATGAATAGAGAATGATGAACTATGAGCCTCATCCAGCAGCTCATTCTTTAATTCGGGGATGGGAGGAACGCAAACCCGATTCCTGAACTTTATTATCCCATCACAATCAAGGTTGAATTCAGGAACATTTCTCACCTTCTTTTGTAACTCGACATCTTCTTTCTGTGCCTCTTTAATCTTCACATGTATAGATGGTTGAACATTCATTTGGGAAAGATAAGATTTTTCCCATTCCATTATAATTCCAAGATCCATCCTTTGTAAATCCATAAATATTGGATCTTTTGTGATCCTCATCATGGATAAACTAGCATGGTCTTGTCGACTTAATGCATCTGCCACCTTGTTTGCTTTCCCAGGGTGGTAATGGATTGAGCAGTCATAATCCTTAATCAGCTCCAACCATCTTCTTTGACGCATATTCAACTCCTTTTGTGTGAAAATATACTTTAAACTTTTATGATCAGTATAAATATCACACCTTTCACCATAAAGGTAATGCCTCCAAATCTTTAATGCAAAGATTACCGCAGCCAACTCCAAATCATGTGTTGGGTAATTTTGCTCATGGATTTTCAACTGTCGTGAGGCATAAGCTATCACCATATCATTTTTCATAAGAACACACCCCAATCCCTTCTTGGATGCATCACTGTAGATCACAAACCTTTCTCCACTACAAGGCAGTGTGAGCACAGGTGCACTGGATAACCTTCTTTTCAACTCCTTGAAATTCTCTTCACATTCCTCTGTCCAGACAAACTTAACTCCTTTCCGAGTCAACTTGGTGAGTGGATTAGATAATCGTGAAAAATCTTTTACAAAACGTCGATAATATCCAGCCAAACCAAGAAAACTTCGGATCTCAGTTACTGTTGTTGGTCTTGACTATCTTTCGATAACCTCTGTTTTTGCTGGATCCACAGATATCCCCTCTTTTGAGATTATATGACCCAAAAATGCAACTTTTTGAAGCCAAAATTCACACTTGGTAAATTTGGCATAAAGCTTCTCCTTTCTCAGGGTCTTCAATATAATTCTCAAGTGATCTTCATGCTCTTCCTTGCTCTTTGAATAGACTAGAATATCGTCTATAAAGACTACCACAAATTGATCAAGATAGTCTCTAAAGACTCTATTCATTAGATCCATGAAGATAGCAGGGGCATTAGTAAGACCAAATGGCATCACTATAAATTCATAGTGTCCATACCTTGTACGGAAAGCCGTATTTGGTATATCCTCCCTTTTGACCCTTAATTGATGATACCCTGAACGAAGATCAATCTTGGAAAAGTATTGAGCTCCGCGTAGTTGGTCAAATAAGTCATCAATGCGTGGGAGAGGATATTTGTTCTTGATAGTGATCTTGTTAAGTTCTCGATAATCAATGCAGAGTCTCATTGATCCATCTTTCTTCTTAACAAATAGAACAGGTGCTCCCCAAGGTGACGCACTAGGGCGTATGAATCCCTTATCAAGATTCTCTTGGAGTTGCTTCTTCAATTCCTGCAACTCAATTGGGGCCATTCTATAAGGTGTCTTTGAAATAGGCAAAGCACCCGGTACGAGTTCTATTGAAAACTCAACTTCACGATTTGGTGGAAGACCCGGTAATTCCTCCGGAAAGACATCATAAAACTCCCGTACAATGGGCATATTCTTAATCGTGAGTTTCTCACCAACCATTTGAGATAAATAACCTTCATTTAGTGGAATCAATACCCATAAGATGGAAGAAATTTCCACTGGAAGGTTATGTTCATCCTTGCATTGATAGACGATCGTAGATTGATCTGGAATATGAAATGTGACTTCCCTTCTTTGGCAATCGATATGAGCTCTATGTAGAGAAAGCCAATCCATGCCAAGAATCACATCAAATTCCACTAAAGGAAGGATCACAAGATTTGCAGGAAGCACTTTCCCACAAACTTCGATCGGAGAAGAATTATAAACTTCTGATGCGATTGATGTGCCATTAGGTGTTGTCACAGCTAACTCAACATCTAATTGTTGAGGTAATACGGTGATACCCTTAGAAAATTTTTCAGAAATAAAAGAGTGGGTGGATCCAGAATCAAATAAAACATTTGCTACTTTAGAGTGGGTGGTAAGTGTACCTTTCACCACATCGTTATCGTACTCCACCTCGCTGATAGAAATTGCATGTGACTTTCCTTTGTCTTTAGCCTTAAGAGTTTGTTGACGTCGACCATCATCATCAACCCTTGGATTTGGGCATTGATTGGCATAATGCCCCATCTCCTTGCACTTGAAACATTGAAGTGTTGTAGGTTCATTCTGTGTATCCCTTCCTTTGTTTGTGTCATTAGACATCTTCTTCCCATTATCACGGCATTCAAATGCCCGATGACCTTCCTTTCCACATTTAAAACATTTACTTGTCCCTTTAAGACAACTCCCTCCATGTTTCTTTCCACACTTTGAGCATAAGGGAAAGTTCATCTTCTTTTCCGTGTGCTCTTTAGATTTTTCTTTGAATTCCATCTTCCTCTTCTTATCAAACCCATGTGACTGATGGGTTACTCCAATCTCCATCTCGACTTTGAGAGCACATCGAACGATTTCCTCGTAGCTATTGAAGTCCCTTATGGCTAACGCCCTTCGAAGACTTGGTTTTAAGCCACTAAAGAATCGATCGATCTTACTCTCAGGTTGGATAATAATACCAGAAGCGTACCTTGCAAGTCTTGTAAAATTTGCTTCATAGGTACTAACAGATTCATCATCCCTTTGCTTCAGTTCAAGGAACTCTTTCTCCATCTTTGTTCGGAGAATACGAGGGAAGTACTTATTGAAAAATAAGTTCTTGAACTCGTCCCATTCCATAGACTCAATTTCATCCCTTTGCCTCGTATTCTTAACAAGATTCCACCATTGATCAGCATCTCCTTCCAAACGATACACTGCTAGGATGACTTTATCATGCTCAGAACATTGAAGAACTGAAAATATCTTTTCAGTAGTACTAATCCATTGTTCAGCAACTAATGGATCAGTAGACCCGCTGAAAGAAGGTGGACGCTGCCTCATGAGGGATTCAACAGAATGTTGCTCCCTCCTTTGCTCGTTTGGAAATCCTGCATGATTCATAGCTTGAGAAAGTTGTGTGAGCATGGCTGCAAGATTTTGCATTCCAGCTCCCATATCGTTTGGTTGCTCAGGGGGACAATCATTGCATTGCCCATCGCATTCCGCATTAACACGGTTCCTTCGGGTTCCAGCCATTGACTAAAACCAAGAAGAATAGTGTGAGCAACACTAATTATAATAGGAAACCACATAATTCAAGAATAAAATTTTCATGCTTAAGGTCTTATCCTAGGTTATTCAAGGCCATTTCTAAAACACTAAGATTGTGTTCTATGCTTAGACTTATCCTTTGGGTTCTTACTAAGGCTTTCACATCCTAGTTTCCAAAGGTTGACTATACCTTTCCTCTGATACCAACTATAACGACCCATACTTTACATACATTGTTAATACTTCAAAATTGAAGCACACTTATTACAACATATGACAAAACCACAAAGGACCGTATAGGTATAGTGTCTTTAGAAACTGGGAAACATAAACAACTGGTTCATAAATCTTCTACAGTATCTCCCGTTTATTTCATCATATCTAGGGTCCCTTTTAGCATATTCAATTTAATATCCATCTTCCTGACCTGGGGAAAAGAAAACATAAAAGGGTGAGCTCAAATGCTCAGCAAGGGCAAATAAAGGAAATAAAAATCATATCATATCTTTATGAAGATCAAAACCTGCAAAAGAGATCATAATATCTTAACATGGAATAAATCATAGAAGTGAAAATGAGATCCCCATAATCATAACATAAAACTTGAAAATTTGTGGCATGCACACATAATCATGGAAAATCATTTCTTGTTAGTCATGACTCATTGCCAAGACTATCTTAGTGGACAAAGTCCCTTTCTGAACCGAGTTCACTCCTCGTTTCAGTCCTGTATCACTGAACCGAAATAACCTTCCGTTCCAGCCATGCCTATCTCATGAGATATAAAATCTTTACCCAATGCATTGGAGGGAGATATAGGTCCCACCCATCTTATAATGAATCCTTTCTTATGTGTGCCACATAATCATAAAACATACATCATCGCATAACACATGTAACAAAAATGGGATTCTTGAAACATCATGACATCATAAAATCATATAAGGCAAATGAATTCATAAAAATAATTCCCTCACAACATAATCAAATCAATGTAATTAAAGGGATAAAAACAGAACCCTTTATTATCTTAGATGGAAAATAATTTTGATAAAACACTTGAACTCCATTCTTGAGGAAAATATCCTTTCCTTTTCAAAAACACTTTTCTTTTCTTAACATGTCATACAATTATAAACTAAAAGAAGTTGATTAAAAATAAACATGAAAACTTGTAAAGGAAGCTTCTTGGAAATAATGTTTTAAAAATCCATTCATGCCGTATAAGTTAAAAAAAACATTCTTCGTACTTTTGTCGGAAAAGTCAAAAAGTACCTCGTACGGAAAAACGACAAAAGATTCCTTTCATATTCTTTACTAAAAACTCACCTAAGGGTAAAATTGGATTTAAACTATTGCAAGTGGATGGAAACAATATTTCATATTGAGGGAACATGGATGTGGATGATAAAATACACCCCAGTAAATACTTACGAATAAACAATCTCGGATAAAAATGAGATTGTGATATTTCCCTTACCTTAGGTCCAATTTGCTTTGTACGTGTCCGAAGCTCCTGTATAATGGTTTAAATAATGTTATTGACTTATTCCAGAATCATACATATTTATATGATGTCATATATGGTCATATTATTAGCTTCTTGTTAGTAATATTTCATTGTTACTTGTTACTCGGGTCTTTATAACTTTTTGTTCTTATGCGTGTTTTGTCGAATAAATTCTTATTCTTATCTTTAGGTTATAGATAATTCATTTCCAGAATTGTATTAGTGTAGTATATACCATATTCATTCATTCAATTCATTTATATAATCATTATGAAATGAAGATCATGTAGAACGAGTCGCATCACATCGTGGAGACGGTATTCCGTACGTACGCACGAGTGATGATATCGTTCCTATGATCGTGGAATTGTTTTGGAGTATATATATATATTATTTCAGTATCAATATTACTTAATAATAATCATATATAGTTACTCATTACACCATTATACCCATCCTTGTAAGGTGATGGTGGAAAATAGATTACACCACGGTGTGGAGACGGTATTCCGTACGTACGCACGCGCGGTGATTTCATTTTTTCCGTAGGATGGATAGAAGGTGAATTAGGGTTGTTTCATATTTATAATAACATATCAGTATGTAAGTAATACTGATGTTATTACTTTATCATGAAACAACTAAAGAAGAAGAAGTTGAAGAAGAATGAAATTGAAAAGATCGGTAATGGATATTACCTCTTCTTTGGAACGCCTCTTTGAATCCTCCACTTAAGGAACTAAGATTGGTCTTTGGAGAAGACCAGGACCTCTAGGATTATTCTAGGGAAGTGGAGAGGAGAAAATGGCAGGGGTTGGCCGAGCTTGAGTGCTCAAATTGGTGTGAGGAGGAGGGGGAGGAGGTGCCCTTTTATAAGGGAGGAGAGGGGCACCTTAGGAATATCTCAAAATATTATTTTATATTAAAGTCAAAATCGGTTTATAATGGTTCCAAAGGGTCTTATTTCGAAGCTAAAGTGGGGATGGGTCGAAATCCTATCAACCAATAGGATTTAGACAAGTTTAGGGTATTATTTTAACCTTATCAATTAGATTTAACTCTAAGTTAATTAATTTAACTTTTACCGTGTCTTTTTGTTTTCTTTCACTATATGGTTAATACACTTACTATAACATGCCAAACGAACCCCAAATTGTTTATTATTAATATATATATCCTTATCTGAGTCATTTGGCCGAACCATAGATTTTTAGGAATAAAATAACAATTAATAATATAATATTTAATTTAAAAACTATTTTGTGTCAATTTTGACACTATTTGATATATGATTTTTGTGAAAGTCATAACAGAATTATATGTTCGAACCAAGTTAATTAAATCATTACTAATATATCATAGTAACCTAGAAAATTAGTGGAATTCATAAAAAGTCTCAAATTACATTTATTTTGGTATTTATATTATCAATTTTTTCAATATTTCATTAATAAGATAATTACTGCATCATCTTTGTGTCATAATTAAATTAAATTATTTGATGTCTAAAAATTACAAATAAAATACCATCATGTAGGAAATCTTTTTAGCTTTCTAATGAATATTTACAATCGAATTTATCTTATGTATAACCCTATATTAAAAATGATTTACTTATTAAACATTGATTTTAACTATTTTAACCCTTCTTTAAATAAATTAATAATAAATATCCTAATCTAATCCAAGTGGGCCTAAATGGTCATATTTTATTCCTAAGTTTGTTTTTGGTCGAATTACACTTGTCCAATAGAATTAGGACATGTGTTAGGGTAATATTAATATCATATTTACCCTTAGTTACCCTATTTACTATTAACCGCGGTAAAAATAGTAAAAAGTTACTATTCACCAAAAAATTATTTTCATCTCATTGAACCACATTTTAGTCCTTGATATTAACCGTGTCTCTCGGATTTTTGAAATTCCATTCACAGAAGCGGTAAAATTAAGTTTTATGCAAAATTCAGTTTTTAACCTACCACTTAGTGGTTTCACTATTCATCAAAAATTGAAAGTTTTCAGAAAAATACCAAAATTTCACCCTAGGCTAATTTCGATATTCTGAGTCCAAAAATGAAGTCCATTTTGAAAAATAAAATTTATAAAATTTCAAAAAGTGGTTATTACTATTCATAACGGCTAGTTTTAATAGCATATTGTTGTTTAGTGAAACTCGGTATTGCGTATGACGCAAGCTATCGAGGAAGGTCGCGATTGCGTGTAAAGCAAGCCAAGCAAGTGTTGTGTAGAAAAAGATTCCTTTGATGATAACATAAAAGTCTCGGGTGTTACACCCGCACAACACCTTCTATTTGTGGTTTTGGATTTCCACAGGTCGCGCCTCGAAGGTCTCATCTTCATCAGCATCGATCTCTACCCAATTGATGACGTGAGAGTCATTATGAAGATAACGACAGAGCTGCAGCACATGAAAAACATCATGTATTTAACTCATCTTCAGGGGAAGTGCTACTTGATATTCCATGGATCCAACATGAGCCAACATCTTGAAGGGCCCAAAAAACTGGGGAGAAAGCTTACTCCCACAACCAAAACTTTTCTACCCACGATGGGGATCCACCTTAATGAACATGTGATCCCCAACATCAAACTCTAAAGGTCTCCTCCTTTGATCAACATATAACTTCTAATGATCATGTTCTATCCTCATCCTATAACGAATCACCTGAACCATCTCCATCATATTCTGCACTAGTTCCGGTTTGAGAATTGCTAACTCGCTGACCCCAGTACAGCAAAACAGAGAACATAAAGTTTGTCCATACATGGATTCAAACAGCTCCATACCAATGGTGGAGTGAAAACTATTATTGTAATAGAACTCCACTAAAGTTAAGTTCCTCATCCAAGAACCTCCAAAATATAAGACACAAGAGCACAACATGCCTTCAAGAGTCTAGATAGTATTCTTTGTCTAACCATCCATCTGCTGATGAAAATTAGTGATGAGACATAGTTGAGAACCAAAATAATTCTGGAGACCTATCCACACCCTAGAGGTAAAACAAGGATCTCAATAAAAAATTATCATCCTTGGGACTCCATGGAGTCTCACCACTACCTCCAGATACTGCCTTGACAAAACTTCCATTGAGCTCGATTCCTAGATTGCTATGAAGTGGGATGATTTTGTTAAACGATCAACTACCACCCAAATAGATTCATGGCCTCCCTGAGCTAAAGGTAAACTAGTAAGAAAGTCCATTGAGATGTCCTCCCACTTCTATTGAGAAATATCTAATGGCTGGAGAAAACCACCAGGGGTACGGTGCTCGACCTTCACCTTTTAGAAGAGCAAATATTGAGACACAAACTCTAAAAATTCACTCTTCTACCCAAGAAACAAAAACTGACTCATCAATCCTCAGTACATCTTTATCATGCTAGGATAAACCACTAAAGGAAAACTATAGAACACTCTAGAAACTTTCTCACACATATCCAAAGGAACAAATAGCCTTCTGTGATATTACACTTGGTGTTGTATATCCTCAGACCAACCATCAGGGGCCTCGCCACAAACATCTCAGTCTCTCTAGACCTCCACCTCTAGACCCCGCAACTGGGACTCTTCCACCTGCTGTAGCAGATATGACTCCACCATTATCTGAAAAAGGCAACCTCTACCCCCAGATTCTCCCATATCGAGATGTAATGCTGACAGATCTTCCATCACTCTCCAGGAATCACCAGATTCACACACTATATCACTACGTGACTAACATTCCCCTTTCTAGGTGTATATGATATTTCAAAGTCATATTACTATAAGAAATCCATCCTCCTATGATGTTTCAAGTTCAAGTCATGATGGGAGAAAACATACATCAGGCTCTTATGATCAGTGAAAACCAAAAAGTGCTCGCCAATGAGGTAATTTATCCACAACATCAGAGAAAACACCAGGAATTCTAAATCAAGATAATGGGTGGTATAGATACGTTCATGGTTATGCAAATCCCAAGACCCATAAAAAATGAAAGATCTTTACTGTATCAAAACACAACCTAACCCCATATGCGAAGCAAGACAGAAAACATCAAACTAAACTCCCTCTGTTGGAAGACAATGAACTGGAGGACTTTACAAATTCCCTTTTAGATACTCGAAATCTTCCTGATATTGATCAATCCACATGAATTATAGATCCTTCCAGGTCAATTCTATTAGAAGAGTCACAACCCAAGAGAAATTGGCTACGAACCTCTTGTAGTAGCCTTTGAGACCAAGGAAACTTCATACCTCTCCCACTATCTTGGGGGATGCCCAATATACAAATAATTATATCATTAATGGATCCAAAACTACTCTCAAATTGGACATAACATGCCCTAATAAATAGACTTTTCAAGCCCAAAACTCACACTTCGACATCTTCCCAAACATATGTTGTTAACGAAGAAATCCTAAAACGGCGTGCATATGGTCTTCATGATCCTCCTATGACATAGAGTACACAATGATGTCATCAATGAGAACCACCATGAACTTATCTTGGAACTCAAGTAACATAGTGTTCATCAATCCCATGAACACAGCTGGAGAATTCGTCACACCGAACAAGATTACAACGAACCTGTAATTCCTGTGATGACAACAGAAAGTAGTCTTCGGGATATCCTCATCCTTCACACACATTTGATGATATCCTAAACGCAAGTTGATCTTGGAGAATCAAATTTCACCATTCAATTGATTGAATAAATAATCAATTAATGGAAGAGGATAGCAATTTTTCACTGCCACTTTTTTTATATGACGATAATCGATACAAAACCGCAAACTATCGTCAGCCTTCTTCATGAACAAAAATGGTGCACCCAATAGTGACACACTATGCTGAAAAAATCCACACTATAACAGACCATAAAGCTGTATACATTTCTCTCTTAACTCATAAGGGGCCATATAATATGGATACATAGAGATCAGAGATGCTCCTGACTGTAGCTCAATCCCAAACTCGATCTCTCGTCAAGGGGGTAATGTCACAACATCTTTTGGAAAGACAACAGGGTAATATTCTATGAACCTGGGAAATTACAACTAATTAAGCTCTAAAGAACTCATCCTCATTGCATCCATCAATGATGATAAGTATGGAACATGCCTCTGACCCATCCAAGGGTCCCGCTCGCCAACAAACACCGCAGGATCTCCATCAGCATCAAAGAACACAAACTGCCTTCTAAATAAATCCATGATATGTTGCACTGAATACAAACAATAAATGCCTAGTATGAAATCATATGGATGTATTTGTAAACATAGGAAATCCCCCCAAGATTGGTGATTCCCCAACACTAGATCACAATCTCTACATAGTTCAAACAGATCAACTCGACCTCTAACTGGCGTAGTCAATGCCCAGGGCACTGGAAGCCTCTCTACCTTAATTCCCAAATCATGGAAAAGGGAAGGTGATATGAAGGAGTGTGTTTATCCCAAATCAAAAAAGGCATACACACAAGTAGAAAACAAGTAAAGGGTATCTCGAACGACATCTAGATTTCCTGGAACTGGCAACGCTAAAGCATGAAGTTGACCACGACCACCTCCACAACCTCTATGACCCCGATGATGACCACCACCATGACCGCCCTATACTATATGAGGACAATGATCATCACAGAGCTATCCTTGGTTTTCCCCATCTGCTCTCTGCTGATCCAAAGCTGGTGCAACCTGCTGCTGCTGCCTTAGCTGGAACTACCTCAACGGAGGAACCTCAAGTGGAACACCTGGTGTATGATGACAGTTATGAATGGTCAGGCACTATCTCTAGTAATGAACTCATCCTCCATATGAAAAAAATAAGTGCATGATCCCTTGGCACAGTCTTAAGATCTATCGCCCCTGGAGAAATGATATGCTGAGGGCTGGGACCTACCCCCAACCGAACGAGAATTCTTCTGCATTGAAAACTGGGAACCCTGAACCATATATCTTCTTTGTGAGGAATCATGATGACTCTTCTCTCATGAAGATATGATTCTGGGGAATTTCCTCTTAGTGACATCTTCCCTATCCAGCACCTGAAGAAATGTCATTAAAATAAATAAGGTGACTTGACACTGGATCTTTGGATGAAAATCATCTTCAAAATGCCTATCCCTGGCCTCCTCATCTAGAAACAGGTCCGAATAATATCGTAAAAGGTTCCTGAAATGGATTCCAAAATCTCAAACACTAGATCTACCCTATCTAAGGGTATGAAGGTCTTGGCGACTGGATGCCTTTGTGGTCGAAGAAATTAACAAGACTCTAAACTTGTCTCAGAACTCCTCCCTTGATATCGCCGACTCCTCACGATCCCTAAAGAACAAGAACCACCACTTCCACACTACTCCACATAGCATCATCATAACCAATGAAACCCAGTGCTCCTTCCGAAAATGGATAAAACTAAAGCCTATCTCGACCTCCTCAAAATAGAATTCCGTGACTACATCTGAAACAGATCAATCGTACTTATGTAGAATCTTGTGTTGAAACTCTGGGACTTTTCTCCTCCAAGTGTCATCGTCGTCAACCTCTACCCTACGGTCATCTGCAGGAACAGCCTGCTAGACATCTTCTGCGCAAACCTGATGAGGATGTTGACCTGGAGCCATACCTGCAAAATAACAAATAGTCAGAGTTCTTAAACCTGGAATATGGAAGACTCTAAATTAATTAATTAATTTTTTTATTTTATTCATTTTTGGTTAACCTATTCCAAGGTCTTCCCATTAAAAAATAGGCACAATGAAGAATGATGCATGATCTTTTCCAAGGTCTCTACCCTGCAACTAGAATCACCTCATTTACTAGCCATTATAAACTTAAAGGTTCATGAATCAGATCATAGGGGGGCCTAAATGCATATGTCTCGGCCAGTATCTAGTGTTTACATCTCTTACTAAACATGGGTAACAACGTTTCCTCACCAACCCATGAAAACTCACCTATTCCTAAAACAAAAATCCATTTTATCCCTCAAACAGACCTCTGATACCACTCTGACATGACCACCTCTCCATAAGGTGTACCCCTCTTGGGCCGACAATGTGAGAAGGGAGATAGTGACCCCCCGAGTCCTGACTCTTTTAGGACCCGTGTTGGTGACTAGAACTGAGGGTATAGTAAACAAAAAAATAGGATAAATTACCCTATAAGAGAACACATTCTAAAGAGAGAGATAATACAGACACCAATTAACTCCAACTCATATTGTAATACAAAAGAAATACCATGTACACATATGTAATGTATGAAAAACTACTATAACTGGAAGGGAAAACTAAAAGTACCAAAGAAAAGTAAATACATCAGCGACCATGAAACCCGAACAACTCCTGCAACCCCAAGCTAGTAGTAAACAGTATGATCTCTAACCTGCTCTAATTGACATGAAAAAAGTTTATATATATACCTAAGGTGAGTATAGTAGTATACTCAGTAGGATCCTCCCGGGAGCCTCTCGTGCAAATGTAAAAAAAGAATTCTAAAGCACAGTGAACAACAAATGAAACTAACTCATCACCTAAATATTTATACCAAGTTCCCAATTTCACCATGGATACTCTAACCAATTATCTCGTACAATAGTATATAATATATTAATGAATATCAAGGGTACCCCACTACCACTTCCCCACTAATTTTCCACTTTTACCTAACACCGCACATCCTAGGCATCTAAATACAAAAAGGCTTTTCCGTAGACACCTATGAGAAGAACCACAATATGCACCTCGTGCAGTATAACCACCATGTACATGTAACCAATGTAACTAGTTAGTTTATGGGATCCAACATAGCTTGCATAATGTGTATCATATGTCGGGTATTAAACTACAATCCATTATATCCCATACACTGAGTAAGGATTCTCAAGCCATCACTAACTATACACGTTACACCTATAGTAGTCCATAAGAAAGTATATCTAGAATATATGTGCGTGGATAAACAAAATCCACTATATACCTCTACACACATATATGGGAAAAAATAACCATTGTGTATTCCATCACAAGTAACTACTGATAGAAGAGAGAGAGGACTAAGGGGGTAGTCATTCATCCATCCTCCCACCAGAATGTTGGGGAAAACTCCCCCTCGGGGCTTAGAATCCCTAGAGTGTCAATTTCAATAATTGACTGGGAGGAGTATAGTATAGAAACACAAAAAGTATAGAATATAATATATCTCACAACCACACTACGGGAATAACCTAGTCTTAGACAAAACTGCAGCTAACATCTCTCAGATTCCCAACTTCCACTTCTAAGACTAGGTATCCTATAAGCACACAACCATTTATAGAGCTCCATTTAGTTACATTATCCCTTTTTATCAGTTGTACTTTACAATAATTAATTCTTTAAACATTAATTAACCATTAAAATTTCCACATTATATTTCATTAGCATCACACCCAAGGTCCATTGTTTCTTTAAATTGAAACCTCATAATGGTATAGTAACAAGCTCTAACCTCATGTTTTAACATCATTAATTCAATCATTTATTAACTTCATTATTACTTTCCCATATTCCTAGGAATTATAGAAAAACATTTTAAGCTACTAAACACAAGGGGGATCAACTTGGTGAGTAGATGAAATACCTAATAAAACACTATTTTATTGAATATTTTATTGATAATAAATTATATAATTTCCTCACATTGTGTTAAATATTTTTAATTAGAATGTATTTGGGATCAGATCATTCATTTGAATATTTGATGAAAATTCCAGTTTTACCCTTTATAGTTCACTGTAGTATTTCGAAGATAAATATTTGTATATTTATTATTTGAATTTGAAATTTTTTAACACTGTTCCTAACATAATTATACACAACTTGTATTCAGGACACTAGAGCTAAAGAGTGCATTTGATTGTTGAAAATGGGCCATGAATTCAAAGTTGGGTTGGACTCGCCAGAATAGAGAAGCTTCTGTATTTCGGCCATAACTCATAAATATGGGACTGGATTAAGCCCAAATATTTATAGGAGATAGAGGAACCATATCCGCACATATTATCCTTATGGAAGGCTGGCCAATTCACGCGTGTTGGTGGTCAAATGGGCGGTAAAAGTGGGAATAAAATATTTGGCCGAATTTCCACATTCACACTTGAAACCACTTGTAACGTCTCCTCCCCTCCCCTCTATAAATTGAGTGTTTCTCATTTTGAAGGTTTGGGATGTGCATTGGGAAGTTTAGGGAAGAGGAGAAGTGGATCCAATCAAATTATCCAACCATTTCAATAAGGGTATCTCTTGAAGTAAGGATCCCTTCGGCGAAGCCTTCTTCTTCTCCTTCATGTTGTAATGATTTTGTTTGTGTAATAAACTTCTTTGTTCTTATTTTATTTCTTCTCTTTTCTTAGGTTTTGTTTAAATTTCTTCTTCTCTTAATCTTCCTATTTGGTCT
The DNA here is from genome assembly GCA_963277665.1 of Viscum album. Taxonomy (NCBI): domain Eukaryota; kingdom Viridiplantae; phylum Streptophyta; class Magnoliopsida; order Santalales; family Viscaceae; genus Viscum; species Viscum album. Next base: position 1,349,905,543 of record OY728159.1, on the reverse strand, counting down.
GGAATTCTTGAGTAGAAGCATTATTGGGTTATACCCATTATAAACCTTTACACATGTAAAACGCTTCTACGATGATTACGCCACCCATGGAAGAGTAGTTCTTTTTAGTAATCGATCGACCTCTATCATTATTCATTCATTTATTTTGAATAAATGAGATAATTTAATTCACATAATATGATCCATGAATTGTGTTTTTAAATTACAATAAACTAAGCAAGCAATTGAATAATTAATACAAAACACGTGAGGTTGAGATTTTGTGTAAATTGTGAGAGTGCGATCTTAATCGGTAATAAAAGACCACACGAGATAAATTTGTAGAGTTAAAATATAACCCCTAAACAAAATTCATACTCATTTTCAGAATAGATATGTGCTCTAATTAACCACTGAAAATAAGCTATCCTTATAACAACAATCAAAGCAGGGTGCTGCGATTAAGTGTTCCGAAGCTAGCCTAGGGTTTAAGTAATTTCATCATTGTGGTTAAGTTAACTCTCGTAGGGTTCGAGGGATAAAAAATTAGGGGATAATAATTAAGTGGATATTGATTTAAATAATAATGATTAATAATTGAATTAAGAGGTATAGTTATATCAATTATGCCTTTTAAAATAGATTTCTAAAAAACATCTACTTGTTGTGTCATTTTAATCGAAATTCATTTCAAAACTAAAAACAAAAAAATATACAATCTTCTTCTAGAAAAATTTTTCTAGATTCATAAACTATAACAAACCCCAATAATTTAATGTAGTGTTTTTATTCTATTATATTTTATTTTTTTAGAATACCTTTAATAAGTTGTTAAATTCACTTCCTCCTTTGAGAGACGACCTTGGTCAACCACTCTACTGCACCTAAGTACCCCAAAATCACACTAATCATTTGAGGGCGCCAACAACAGTTCTCTTTCAAATTGGCACCATTGCTGGGGAGGTAAGTAATTTATTCAACCATTTATAGGTATTTCTTTTATTTTTTATTTTATTATTTTCTTCACCTCTCTCTTTCATCTTTCCCCTTTCTCAAGTTTTCATTTTTTTCATCCTATTCTTTTCTTTTTGGACCATCAACTCAAACATCTCATTTTATTTTACTATGGTCCACTTTCTTTCTTTTCATTTTTATTTGATTTATGAAATGAACTAATCATGAATATCTCTTAGATCTTGACCCTGAGATTGAAAGTGTCCTTAGGGCTTGAATCAGACATTCTCAGTCTATAGGAAGTTTCAATATTCAACCAGTTGGTGAATTCCTCTCTTCTGAAAACATTGTAATTGGAAGCTATTAAAATTCAAACATAAAAGAGGAAACAATGGATGGAAATAATGGAAATGAACTAAATAGAACCATTAGATAATTGGCTACACCTGATATTAACTATCAACCAAATTGTATTGCATACCCAAACTCGAATCAGACTTTGAATTGAAATCTGGATTAATTCACCTTCATCCAAAGTTTCATGGCTTATCTGGTGAGGATCCCAACAAACACCTTATGGAATTTAATGTGGTTTGCTCAACCTTAAAACCAAGAAATGTTTCTGAAGATCAAATTAAATTAAGAGCATTTCCATTCTCACTTGATGGAGCTGTGAAAGATTGGATGTATTATTTACAACCCGAGGATGTAACATGTTGGAATGATTTGAAATGTCTTTTCTTGCAAAGATTTTTTCCAGCATCAAGGACCACTTACATTCGTAAGGAGATCTCTGGGATCAAGCAAGCACAAGGGGAGTCAATGTATGAGTACTGGGAACGATTCAAGAAGTTGTGTGCAAGCTATCCACATCACCAAATCAGTGAGAAACTCCTCATTCGGTACTTCTATGAAGAACTCACACCTATGGAGAGGATCATGGTGGATGCCGCAACAGGAGGGGAATTGGTGAACAAGACACCAGTAGCTGCACGTGCATTGATTGACAAGATGGCCCAAAACTCCCAAAAATTTGGTGATAGAGGTACACCACATGTCAGGGGACTACATTAGGTAAGTCCTTCTTCTCTTGAAAGTCATTTTATTGATACCATGTTGGAAGAATTGAACACTATGGTGAGGCATATTTCTTTGGCTCAAAAGACATCACAACCCCCTCATTCAAGGCCTTGTGACATTTTCACTGAGACAAGCCATCCAACTGACTATTGCCCACAACTATAAGAGACAGAGGATTGTGCAGCAGTATTCCCAGGGAGACCATATCAGCAAAAACAACAACAACCATATCCCCAAAAGAAGTTTGATTCATTTTCTCCAACATAAAACCAAGGGTGGAAGGATCAATCAGACATGAGGTATGGATATGGACAACAACAAAGGCCCCCTTTTCCACAAAACTTCCAGCAGCCTCCACCTTACTAGCAGGGTTTCCAACAACCCCAAAGGATATTTGAAGCTCAAACATCAACAAGCCAACAACAAGGGAATCCCCCACCCAAGGTAGATTCTAACACTGATGATATTTTGAAGCAAATTGTTCTTAATAAACATAATGAACTGAAGAGTCATGGTTCAGAGTTGAGGGAGTTGAAGACTCAAATGAACCAGATTTCCACCGCCCTCCATGAACTTGTGAGTAAGAATTCTGGAAATATACCGTCCCAACCCACTCCAAATCCAAAGGGGAATGTCAGTGCCATCACATTGAGAAGTGGGAAGCAAATTAATGATACATCTATACCTTCCATTCCACCGGGATTCACCTCAACTCCGGAGCAGCCGCATTCCAAACCAACTGATGAGCAATCCAAGGAGAAAGATAAAGGTAAGAAAAATATTGATGATGTTCCTCCTAAACCCCTTCCTTTTCCCAACAGGGTTGTTTAAACCAAGAAGATGGCTGAAGAAGCAATGCAAAAAGGAGGTTTTGGATACATTCAAGCATGTGGAGATCAACATTCCTCTACATGAAGCCATTAAGAAAATTCCATAGTATGCGAAATTCTTAAAAGAACTTTGTTGCAATCGAAGAGGGATCAAGGGAAATGAGAGGATCAACCTTGGAAGGAATGTATCAGCACTCATTACACTAACTCTAGCAATGCCAACAAAGTGCAAGGATCCTGGTACATTCACCATCCCATGTACCATAAGGTAGTTGCACTTCTCTGATGCTCTTTGTGATTTAGGAGCTTCAATAAATGTGATGCCTCACTCTGTATTATCTTCTTTACAGTTTGGTGAGTTGAAGCCGACGAGAGTAGTGGTGCAGTTGGCGAATAGAGCTATGACATATCCATCAGGAGTTCTTGAGGATGTACTTTTCCGGTTAAGAGACATGATCTTTCCAGCGGATTTCTATGTTCTAAACATGGAGGATGATCAAGTAAGTTCTCATTCCCCCATTATCTTAGGTAGGACCTTCCTCAAAACTGAAAAAACTATCATAAATGCTAGTGAGGGTACACTTTCCATGGAATTTGGGGATGAAGTTGTGATATTTAATGTTATGGATTCCATGAAGTACCCCTCAGAGGATCATTCTGCATTTGTTATCTCCCATTTTGAACTACCAAGTAAAAACACCATGGAATTGGATTGTCCTATACTTAGGGAGATTATGAGTATTGGTTCTAGTTTGATGTCTAAGAGTACTTCCACAACCGTTTCTAAGGAACAAGACTCTCTAAGATTTGATTTTTAAATGGAATAATATTCTGATTTTGATCACGTGAACTCTGATTATGACATGGATATAGAGTATGCTGATGGATTTGATGCTTTATTCTCTGATTTTGATGATGTATATTATGATACCGATGCTCTTTGTGCACATATTTCAGTCCGTTCAATGTCTCCATCCATACTACACCCTCCTTCATTAGAACTCAAGCCATTACCACCAAATCTGAAATACTCATACTTGTTTAGTGGTGAGAGATTACTTGTTATCATTGCTAACAATATCCCTTTTGAACATGAAGAAAAGATTTTGAATATTTTGAGGTAGAACATCAGGACGATTGGGTGGACCTTGGTTGACATATCAGGTATTAGCCCATCCATTTGAATGCATAGGATTCTCTTGGAGGATGGGGCTAAACCGGTGAGACAGCCACAAAGGAGGCTCAATCCCTCCCTCCTAAAAGTTGTTAAAAAAGAAGTTGTGAAATTGATCGAGGTTGGTTTAATCTTTCCCATTTCAGAATCTTAGTGGGTAAGTCCTATTTAGGTTGTGCCTAAGAAGAGTGGTGTTACTATTGTTAAAAATGAGAAAGATGAGTTAGTTCAAATGAGGGTACAAAACAGTTGGCGTGTGTGTATTGATTATAGAAAACTAAATCATTCCACTTGCAAAGACCATTTCCCCCTCAAATTTATTGATCAGATGCTTGAGAGACTAGATGGGAAAACACACTATTGTTTCTTGGATGGATTTTATGGATATTTTCAGGTTCCCATAGCTCCAAAGGATCAAGAGAAGACTACATTCACCTGTCCCTTTCACACATTTTCCTACTGGAGGATTCCATTTGGACTTTGCAATGCCCCAGGTACCTTCCAGAGATGCATGGTGAGTATTTTTTCTAATTTTATTGAGACCTGCATGGAGGTATTTATGGATGATTTTACAGTGTATGGATCTTCATTTGATGAATGTCTAAATAGTTTGGGAAAGGTGTTGAATCGTTGTATTGAGAAGAATGTGGTCCTAAACTTTGAAAAGTTTCATTTCATGGTAGAGCATGGCGTTGTCTTAGGGAATGTAGTGTCAAAACATGGGATAGAGGTTGATAGATCAAAGGTAGATATTATTTCATCCTTACCATATCCTTCATGTGTGTGTGATGTTAGATCTTTCCTAGGGCATACAGAATTTTATCGGCGCTTCATCAAATTTTTTAGTAAGATTGCTCTTCCTATGTCAATATTACTTCAAAAGGATTCTGATTTTGTGTTTGATTTTTCTTGCAGGAATTAATTCGATGAGCTAAAACAATGTCTGACCACTCCACCTATCATACAGCCCCCATGGTGGGAGATTCCTTTTGAGCTTATGTGTGACGCCTCCAACTTCGCGGTAGGATCTGTCTTATCTTAGAGGGTGGAGGGAAGTTCACATGTGATCACCTATGCATCGAGGACACTGGATTCAGCCCAATAAAATTACACAACCACGGAAAAGGAGTTTCTTGCAGTCATATTTGCTTTAGATAAATTCTATTCATATTTATTGGGCTCTAAAGTAGTTGTTTTTTCTGACCATGCAGCTCCGAGGTACCTCTTGAAGAAGCCAGATGCAAAGCCATGACTTATTCGTTGGATGCTCCTTCTTCAAGAGTTTGACATTGAGATAAAGGACAAAAAGGGGTCAAAAAACTTGGTGGAGAACCACATGAGTGGGATTACTCACACAACAAAGGGTGACAGCTTGGACCAAGTACCACTTTGGGACACTTTCCCTGATGAGCATCTCTATACCATCTCAGGTACACATCCTTGGTATGCTGATTTAGTTAATTACATTGTTTTCTCTGAAATCCCAGCAAATTTGAAGAAGAATTAAGTCCAGAAATTAAAAAGTGAGTCTAGGTATTATGTGTGGGATGATCCTTACCTCTGGCGCATGTGTAGTGAACAAGTTATTAGGAGGTTTATTCTTGATCATGAGTTTGAGTCTGTTTTGCAGTTTTGTCATACACTTGCATGTGGTGGACACTTTGGACCCCAACGGACAGCTAGGAAAGTTTTAGACTTTGGATTATATTGGCCTAGATTATTCCATGATTCCCATGTGTTTTTTAAGTCATGCTCTCGTTTCCAACACACTGGAAATATTTCCAAGAGACACGAGATGCCCCAACAACCCATTTTATTTTGTGAGATTTTTGAGGTGTGGGGCATTGATTTTATGGGACCTTTTCCTAGTTCCTTTGGTATTTTTACATTTTGGTTGCTGTTGATTATGTGAGTAAATTGGTGGAGGCCAAGTCCACCAGGACTGACAATTCTCATGTTGTAGTAGATTTTGTCAAGGCTCAATTTTTTTGAAGGTTTGGAGTACCAAAGGCCATCATCAGTGACCAAGGGACACAATTTTGCAATAGGAATTTTGCTTCCCTTCTTCAGAAGTATGAGGTAACACACAAAACATCAACACCATACCACCCCCAAACGAATGGTCAAGCTAAGGTTTCAAATCGTGAGTTGAAAGAAATTTTGGAGAAAACTGTGCAGGCAAATAGGAAGGATTGGAGCAAGTGCTTGGATGATGCATTGTGGGCTAATAATATAGCATAAAAGACCGCCATTGGTATGTCCCCATTTCATATTGTTTTTGGGAAAGCATGTCATCTCCCAGTGGAAGTCGAGCATCGGGCATATTGGGCTATTAAGAAATGCAACATGGATTTGGCCCAAGCTGGAATTCAAAGGAAGTTGCAAATTCAAGAGCTTGCGGAGATTCTACTAGAATCATATGACAACACACGGATCTACAAGGAAAGATCAACAGCAGTTCATGATAAAATGATCCAACAAAGTGAGTTTCATGTTGGAGATAAAATCCTACTCAACAGTTCACGACTGAAGTTGATGCCTGGTAAGTTGCGTTCCAGATGGTTAGGTCCTTATATTGTATCTATTGTTTTCCTTATGGTGCAGTGGAGATCACACAAGAGGACACTTGAAGGAGATTTATAGTCAATGGGCAACGTTTGAAGAGATACATTGAGGGACTTCCTACTGATGCAGTGGATTTTATCACACTGTATGACCCCATCATCACCTGAGCACATCGGGCTGTTTCTAACCCTTTCACTTTTATATTATTTGTCCTATTTAAAAATTCTGCATTTCATGTGCATATATCATCTCATGGGTTCACATTGAGGACAATGAAATATTTTAAGTGTGGGGGAGGGAACCTTTTAGTTTAGTAATTTCAATTGTTTTCCTGTTTAAAAAAACCAAAAAAAATTGAGTGTTTTTCAAATTTTGTGTGTTTATTTTACAATTTTATGTGTTTTTTTGAAACTTTTGAGCTGAAATGATTCTCATCACCATTATTAAATCCATATCAATAAGTGAAACAATTTACCCCTTGAAACTAAGCTTAAATGAATGCTGAAATGACTTTGTTTCAAGTTTAAATATTTAGTAATTTCATGAAAAGTACACTGAATTTTGAATCCCATGCCACATCTCACTGTCTTTATATTTCAAATCACTTTCTTGTGAGGCTTCTAAACCATTATTTTCATATTCTTTAAATTCACATAACTTCTTGAGAGAACCAAACCATGATTTATTTAACCAGAATTTGATCTATTCCTGTCAAAACTTGAGGGTTTGAGGTACTTATGTTTAAATGATTGAGGCATTTGTTTGGTATTAAAGACCCTATTTCAAAGAATCCTTTTTTTATAATGGACTAACTTGAATATTTAATCCTTTTAGACCTTATAAGCCATGCACAACCTATTAGGTTAGCCACATTACAAGCCAATTTTCCCTATCCAACCAACTCTTGAAGTGAAATTGCATAATCTAGTTGAGCTTAAGTGTTGTGCCACCACATTCTGTGATACTTTGGGTGAAAAATTAAATTCTGAAGATATGTGTTTTCTAATGAATAAATTAATTATATTGAAAGATTTTCCTTTTATGGAGCTTTCATGACAAGTGAAGTTGTGCCTTTTCTGGAGCTTCTAATTGAGGTGGAAAGTTGTGCCCATCTAGAGCTTTCAAGAAAATCATGTTTGTGAAGATTGAAATTTTTGATGCTGAAATTATGAATGGTGAAAACCTTTCATGACTTTTCATGATGATGGAGATGAATTTCTACTATGGGGATTGAGGAGAAGACCATATTTAAGTGAAAATTAGATTAATTCAATTTTACTTCAAAAAGATTCAAGCTCTTCTTATTCAGCCTCAGAATTTTTCACATCTAAATCCTACCAACTGAAAGCCACAGAACAACCATGAAAAGTCCCCATGATAAACATATGTCCTTGACTCACATAGGGTAGAGATTTAGGAATCTATCAAGCCTATGGTGACCCTTGTATGAGTTTGGATGAGAAAGACATTGCAAAAAAAATTGACATTTGTGTGATAAGAGAAAATTCAAGTGAAGTAAGTGTTTTGTGCATGGGAGGATAAATAAAGTGGAAATACAGTGAATGATATAAATAAAGAACTTGAAATAATGGTTTTTTATGAAGCATTATATCTTTTGTTTCTTGGTGTGTAATTTTTTGATCTCAAGGATATGTGTTTTAAAATTGGTTTTGATTTGATATTGATGTTTACTTGATATGAGGTTTTGCCCAGGAGTGCAAAATGGTAAGTGTGGGGGAGTTTATAAAACACTATTTTATTTAATATTTTGTTGATAATAAAAGATATAATTTCCTCAAATTGTAATAAATATGTTTAATTAGAAATTATTTGGGATTAGATCATTAATTTTAATATTTGATGAAAATTCCAATTTTACCCTTTATAGTTTACTCTAGTATTTCTAAGATACATATTTTTATATTTATTATTTTAATTTGAAATTTCTTAACAGTGTTTATATGTTAATTATCTACAACTTTTATTCATGACACTAGAGCTGAAGAGTGCATTTTGTTGTTGAAAAAGGGTCATTAAGTAAAAGATGGGTTGGACTCGCCAGAATGGAAGAAGCTTCTGTATTTCGGCCATAAGTCCTTCATCTGGGCTTGGAGGAAGCCCAAAGTTTTAGAGGAGATATAGGACCCATATCCGCACATATTATAATACTAGAAGGCCCACCAATTAGCGCGTTTTGGTGGTAAAATGGGTGGTGCAAGTTGGAATAAAATATTTGGCTGAATTTCCACATTCACACTTGAAACCACTTGTAACCTCTTCTCCACTCCCCTCTATAAATTGGAGTTTTTTTCATTTGGAGGCGTTGGGACGTGCATTGGTAAGTTTAGGGAAAAGGATAGGTGGATCCACTCCAATTCTCCAACAATTTCAATAAGGGTAGCTCTTGAAGCAAGGATCCCTTCGACGAAGCCTTCTTCTTCTCCTTCATGTTGTAATGATTTTGTTTGTGTAATAAACATCTTTGTTCATCTTTTATTTCTTCTCTTTTCTTCTTTTTTGTTTAAATTTATTCTTCTCTTAATATTTCTATTTGGGATGGAATTCTTGAGTAGAAGCGTTATTGGGTTATACCCATTATAAACCTTTGCACATGCAAAACGCTTCTACGATGATTACATCACCCATGGAAGAGTAGTTCTTTTTAGTAATCAATCGACCTCTATCATTATTCATTCATTTATTTTGAATCGATGAGATACTTTAATTCACATAATATGATCCATGAATTGTGTTTTTAAATTACAAGAAACTAATCATGCAATTGAACAATTAATACAAAACACGCGAGGTCAAGATTTTTTGTAAATTGTGAGAGCGCGATCTTAATCGGTAATACAAACCACATGGGATAAATTTGTGGAGTTCAAATATAATCCCTAAACACAATTCATCCTCATTTACAGTATGGATATTTGATCTAATTGACCACTGAACATAAGCTATCCTTATAACAACAATCAAAGCAGGGTGCTGCGATTGCGTGTTCTGAAGCTAGCCTAGGGTTCAAGTAATTTCATCTTTGTGGTTAAGTTAACTCTAATAGGGTTCGAGGGATAAAAAATTAGGGGATCATAATTAAGTGGATATTGATTTAAATGATAATTATTAATAAGTGAATGAAGATTTATAGTTATATCGATTACTCCTTTTAAAATAGATTTCGAAAAAACATCTTCTTGTTGTGTCATTTTAATCGAAATTCATTTCAAAACTAAGAACAAAAAAATATACAATCTTCTTCCAGCAAACTTATTCTAGATTCATAATCTATAACAAACCCCAATACTTTAAAGTAGTGTTCTTATTCTATTCTATTTTTTAGAATACCTTTAATAAGTTGTTAAATTCACTTCCTCCTTTGAGAGATGACCTTGGTCAGCCACTCTACTGCACCTAAGTACCTCAAAATCACATTAATCATTTGAGGGCACCCAGGACAGCGCTCTTTCACTACCCGTAAAGTCTTTTACACCAATACCAAGAGAACATATCCATCCTCCCTCGATAATCTAAACATGAAAAGCATGTGGCATACCCCACATGTCTTAGCCCCTTTTTGGAATGAGGGTAAACAAGACCAGCTGCCTTGAGCAGTGGGGAAAGTAAAGCAGATAGACAACCAACAAGAATTATAAAACATCCAAAAATTCACATCCAACTCGTTTCATCATCTTTGGTGTCTTCCCCAACACCCACATGCACATATTGATGCATCTCTCTACTCTAGGCATCAACCACTATCACAACCAATGAGCCTCCCTTCCCCCACATATCACAGTAGCCATCCAGGATCACATCACAACACATGAAGTAGGAAAACAAACATCATATCAATTGGGCTATTGGCCCTTAAACAAGGCATAAAACCTTCAAACATAACGAGATCTCAAGGCTCCTAAGCACAAGGCACTCGACCTTACAAGAAAGAGGGTAACTCATAACCGTACCAGGCATTATCTTTTTATCAAATAGTCAATTATTTAGTCCATATGTAGTTATCTATTTTATTATTGGTAAGTTCCAACTACAAGAAACCTAAACCGTAAGCTATCAAAAATCAATTAAACATGCTTACAGAATCAATTTTATTAACATAAAATTACAACAAGAATATCCAAATTCATTTACATGCCTCTTTAACTTTGAAAAATAATTTACATTTAATCCAATTTTACGTTCCTGACCAATTTCCATAAAGAAAAAAAAAGCTAAACAAATCAATTATAGATATCCCACTATCTATAAAAATAGGAGGCAATAACATACGATCGATATAATTTAATTTATCCAGTTCAAATATTTATTATGTCAATTCCATTGTGATTTAGTGGGGTGAAACATGATAACTATACAGTTTCATGTAAAAGAAAAGAGAATCCATGAATCCCCTACCTCTAAAGTTTTATGATGATCTTTGAATAGAATAACAAAACATATCACGATCACCTCTCTTGGAGGACTGCATGCACCCGAGGATGCAGAGACACCACCACACCGACCAACACCCAAGAAAATACCATTAGGAACATTGAGATAAAATTCCATAATAGGGAAAGGATAAATAGAAGGATATGAATCGAAAATAATTATGATAGATATTACCTTATATCGAAGATCGATCGATACTTCTTGGTTGCACCAAAATAAGGGGTGCACCTATTGAAAGAAGAACTGCAAGGGGAACCAATCCAAGGAGAAATTTATGATCGAATGAATCATACTGAAATGAGGGAAAAGTTTGAGCATATTGTACCAGGAAACAATAGTGAAGAATAAGGGAGGAAGATATCTCATCCCTTTAGAAGATTTAACAAAGCAGTAGTTTAAGATAGACTAAATTTCCATTAAAATAGGGTCACATTAAACCACATGGTTTGACTAAGTGAAGGAATACCAAACCTTAGGAAAATTAATATAGGATTTATGGACTTTTAATCGGCCTTAAGTCACTTAAAACAAGTCCTTGAATGAATTTAATGTCAAATAAAACATTAAATTGGTGAAACAAAACAATCTGGAAATTTGGAAAAGGAAAAGTGACACTGTTTCATGAAACCGTTTCATGAAACAGTATAGAAATATGGAAAAGTGTTAGGTATAAGTCAACTTGACCTCCTATAACACCTCAAAAACCATATTTCTATATGGAAAGGACCAGATAGGGTTAGTCCATTACAATATATGTTCATCAATCAAAATGAAACAACTAATCAAGTCACCAATAACTCTGATGAATTTTGAGTTATGTGAGGTAATCAGATGGAAGTTAATATGAATCCAAACTATTTCACATTTGAAATCATGACCTCTATCAAAATTAAAAATCCAATGAATGAGAAGGATTATTTTATTGTCACACTGGTGTAACTTTTATGAACATGCACAGGAGAAATATATGTCTGAAAATAGGATAACACTCAGATTTTGGTCGTCAATAACTCCCATAGATATTGGTGAACATAGTCCCCAAGTTGAGATGAAAAAATCCTCAAATACTTTCGATGAAGGTCTCTCTGAACTGAATATAGCCACAAGAATCTTATTATGGTTGGCACCATCATCTCGAAATTTGGATGCTAAAATGAAAATAATTAAGGATCCCATGAAAGAGGTTGGATCCTTCTACAAGATCTGAATTAGGGGAATCAGGGGAAAGTAGGAGATATAATAGAGGCTTGAAAAAGAGGAATTATATTATCCAAAGTAAAGGAAAGTATGGTTTTTTAATATTGACCTAAATGGGTGATGGTGCTGGAATCCATGGAAGAGGATGTAGTGTTAGGATTGCAACTCAACGAGTCTTTCTAGACTAAGAAGGGGACCCCTGATTTTTTTATTAAACTATTTATTGGTTGTACTCATTTACTCTAAGATGTGATTTAGTATATGATTGATGGATATTTCTGGTAATAGGACTAAGTGGTGGGTCTTCTTTACACTCACTCTTTGCATATAGTTAAATTTAGAAAAAGTATCCATAATCCTTATTATAAATAGATATGGGTAGAGGCTGAAGACAACATATACAAGTATTTTCCACCACTCACCCACTACTTTAGGATTAAAGAGGTTAAATATTTCTAGGATAATATTGGATATGAGTATTTACTTTAACATCTGTGGTGTAAAATAGATAGAGATTAGTTTTTTCTATTAGTATCCCAAATACAACAATGTGATGGACAATAATTCACCTCATTGGTGAAACCTATTCTCTCCTATGACTGGGGTTGATATGGATGATGATATACTATAAATTCTCTCTCTTACTTTAATATATTTGGAATTTAGGAGGACTAAACATTCAGCTCTAACTGTATATATAGATGGATTTCCTCTAATATTACAACATACATATTTATCTCTAAAGTGTGTATTTTATATTGAGTTTATACATGTATGAACAACTAGCTATAGATATGTCTATTTCTACTAATTGGGAATGTGTATTTCCATCCACACATCAGAGATGGATATAGATGTGTAATTCCTCTAGAGATTTCAAGATATATGTAGATGTTTACTTCATATAATATCCTTCACGTTTTGTATCTAGGATGAATTTACATGTGAGAGATCTATGATAGGATGTCTTACATGTTACTATTTTATGATATAATACATAATAAATAAATTAAATTTAGTGACAATGATGAAATTGAGCTGTAGGTATCTTCGTAAGGTTCGATTATGAATTTTTTATATTTTCGTTGATGATTTTGGAAGACTTAATTTTCATACAGATTTTTTTAACATTTTTTCACAATGACACATGATGCTTATTTAGGTTTGGTCACCTACTTATAATGATTTTAATATTTATTATTATATTAACCTCTGTATGTGAACTTTCACATTAATCAAATCATGTACATGTAGATATGCCAATGTGTGGATGGTTGACCATGAAACCTACATATGGAGGTATATGAGAATAGATTGAGGATCATTATGGGAGGCATCCATAGACCATTATCTTTATGGTTCTCACCTTCACAAAATGTGTAAAATGTATTTGTTTTTTAGTTTTGCCATATTGTTACATTGTATCAACTTCCCTTGTATTATGACAGTTCTTATTATATTGAGAACATTGTATAATAAATGTTTTTATATATGAGAATGATATTTACTATTGAGTTTGTACTTCATGCACATGTGGTTGATGTTAGTGTATTTTCGAAGGAGAACATTTTTTTACAGGTAATTACTCCTTTTTGTGGACACATGAGCAATGGTCTCTATCCCCTAGCTCAGTGGAGGAAGTCTTGGGGAGTTAACCTACCAATATATCAATATTTGACACATTTAATCATACAGGTAGGTTTTTCCCAAGTCTCCATATCTATTTTTATTATTTTACTTTTTTTCGATGTGTGGTGATGATAAATTATGTGCATGATATTGTATTTCACTTATTTATTTTATTTTCCATAGCCCTTTTCTTCCAATGTTAAATCATTTTACACTAAATTATTTTTATATCATTCAAAATATCTATTATATGAATGTATCAGTAGAGTAATAAAACATGGGATATAGAAAAAAGTTTGAGTAAGGCCATTATCTTGGGATATATTTGTTCCTGTTCAATGTCTATAAAGAAAGTGAGTGGTTGGTATTCTTAGAGAGTCTCTAAATCATATTAATATCATGAACATTCAATGGAATGGGTGATTAGAGGAATTATATGAAATAAATAATTGAATGAAAAGAAATAAATATTTTATTTTTTTGGGAATGTATAATACTTTCTTGGATTGGGCATTCTATATCGAACACTATTTATTTTATTTTATTTTTATTTATTTTCATTTAAATTTTATTTTATTTATTATTTAAGTTTTTAAGTTTTTTGCACAAAATTATTTATATTCAAAAATTTAATATATAAATTAAAAACTCTGAAAAAAGTGATAAACCCACATAAAGGAAAACCCTCATGAAAACTCTTCTCAAAAGAGAATCTAGGGTTGTTCTCTAGGTTACACTCAATTATGAATTCAAAACACTATTTGATAGTGACCTAAAGATAGATCCACCATCGTCAGGATAAGTGATCATTTATCCTTTTTTGATGTCTTCCTTTATTAGATTAAATTCAATCATAAAAGTTATAAACCTTTATATATTTTTATAATATACAACGTTAATGTGGGATAAAAGACATTTGGTAATTTTATATCCCTATATTCCAAAAAAAATTATTGTCTTCATGTGATGAATAAAATGAATTGGTATTATCCAAGAAACTTGATTAAGGAATGAGTCTACTAAATTGAATTTTTCCCTCTCACATAAATACAATGGTGTGAAGGTATTATAATTGAGAAATATACTCAATCAGAACGTATTAATAAAATGTAAAAAAATTATTTTCCTTTAAAAATAATTATTCATATTGAGTGCCCAATGAGAAATATTCTATTCTATAAAATAAAAAATTTCATACAAAGTTTCTAAAAGAGTTATTTAATTCATAAATATAATGAAACTTAATTAAATATCAACTTAATCACCTTTTATTATTTGAAAATTATAGAATTGAAACAAATTTTTTTGGAAGAGACTAGTTTTCGTTCACTTGAAAAATTATATTCAAATAAACTAATTTTCATTATCAAGTTATAAGTGAACAATTGAAGAGACCACAAAATATTTCATTGAACATGTGACTTAACAATGATAATCTAGCATCTAAGGCAATAAATGGGCATGAGAAATTGAAATAATGAACTTAAATAGGTTTATAATGGTCCTAGGACTCTTCTTGGTGTTATTGTAACTACCCAAGACTCTAACACATATTAATATATGATTTTTAATATAAATATCTGATAAATACAACCTAAGTACTGAGAGCCCTAGTGTCTCTAGAAGAATAAGAACATAAAACATAAACATGAAACTAAAAAAAAATAATTTTAATATTCATAATTTTCTCATAAATCCTTTTGATCTTATAAAGATACATAGGAAAACCATGGGAATACATAACCAAATTGGGTAAGCTATATAGATTGGTAAGGGAATAATCATGATAAAGGAGCTTATCATTTGAGTCAAATGGAATATCATGAAATCATAATGGTTAAGGTACATGAATTATCACATGATGTAATGATATAAATAAAAATTAATCATGTAATATTTCATAATAGGGACATTTAATTTTAAAATACATGAAGTTGTAAGAAAATCTCAAGGCACACTATTGAGACATCACAAAATGATATAAAGAGTCACATAATGGATTAGGTTTACTCCCTAATATGATGTGTGTCATCTAATGAGATATAAACATTACACAATGAATTAGAGAAATATCTGGGTGAACCCATCAAAGAATCCACATGCATATGAGTTCCTCATATGGAAATCAATCATAAGGTATAAACATAAGAAAACCCCATGGAATAAAATGTATTATATTATATTGCCTCAAATCATAATCAAAGGGTATCTCATAGGGAATCAAAAGAGAATATGAAATTAAATATTTTGAATGTTAATGTTTGGATAAAAAATCAAAAACCTCAAAGATGGTATTAATTTGAAAAAAAAATCATGATGAATAGTCGAGATGTAATTTTGGAATGGATCATCTTTAAAGAGGTCTCCAGAAAATGGTATGGGATCTTTAATGGTAGAAAGGGTGTCATATTTTTTATTAAACCAAAATTAATACAAGAGGGTTCCCCAAAAAATAATTACTATTTATATAAAAAATTTTATAATTAAAACATTTAAGGTTTTTTATAATATGAATTAAGAAATAGAAATCATCCTTAAGTCAGGTCTACATAAAAGAAATATTTGGGATGAGAACTTCAAGAGCTTGTATATCCAATAGAAAGAAAGAGGTAATGAGATAAGTATATGTATATGAGATATATATATATAATTTATAAGTATTAAATAATGTTAAATTGAGAGATAATGTGAGGTAGATAGGTATAATTTCTGACCCAAATAAAAGAGGGTTGTTCAAATATTTCCCTAACTTCGGGCCCTTGACACGCTTGATATGATCACCTAACTTTATAAATGATTAAATTAAATTTATCAAATACATGAATACAATATTTTTTCATCTATATTTTTTTATTATAATTATTTAATTTTGGTTTAAAAAAAATTAATATACCATGCCTATTCATTCTCTCCTAATGGTGTTTGTTTCTTGATTACAAAGACCCTTTAGTTTGTGGATAATTATTAAATTTATTATCAAAACATAGCAAAAATATATAAGTGAAATAAAATAATATTCTGGTACATAATTAATTGTAAATGGTCTTAAATATCAATATTTTTTCTAATATAGGGATGATTCATTTAGTATAAACATTATCATTATGATATTATTTCATTTAGGCGGTTTTACAAAACACCATTAACTAGATTAGTTTTATTTATATTAATGATTTTTAAAAATTTCCATAATTTAAATAGGTTATAATATATTTATTATCATAATATTTAACCACAGTATTTTTAAAATAACTATCCAAGATGTAGGTGGAGAATAATTATGTATGTTAATCATGGATGTGGTGAACCAACCATAATATAAACAATCGTTTTCATTATGGAATAAAATAAAAAGAGGTTTCATAAATGATATTAAATTAGCACAATAATGTTAAAATATTTTTATTATAATGGATTTACAATGTCATATTTGGTGAAATTAGTATATAGGATGAAGATGAATAAATATTAAAAATTATGGTTGAGAGTATTACATTCTCCTTTGGATGTCTCCTCTTAGGAAACCCATTAACGCTCCTTGAAATGGTCTTTTTGTAAGACCAAAACTCCTTGTACATGGGTTGAAGGGTTGTCAAAAAAATTGGGTATATTTTGGGCTATATAAAATATTATAACGTGTGAGTATAAGGGGTGGTGAGTGGTGATGTTTATAATGATAATAAATAGGTTATTTCGAATATAATATTGATTAGTTTATTATTTTGTTTTTAAATATCCAGTAGTGTTGTATCTTATGACTTTATATAGAAACTAGTTCACCTCAGTTCAAAATAATGGAAACTTATATCATCCATGACCCATTTCTATATGTATTTTACTAATAATACAAATTAATATATATGTTTATATTTCCATATTCAACAAAAATAAAACCATTTTAGAAAAATATAATTAGGTATGTTTGTAATGAACTATTTCATTATATCATTCCCTTCAGCCTTCATTATTCCATTACAATTTTTTTTGTCTCAGTAAGAGAATCCAATGAGCTCCAAATTTATTATTCTAATAATAATATCCATGATTTCACTATTTTGAGATGATTGGGATCTTTTGGAAATTTGAATCCACCATCCAATACCTTGGATGTTATCGGGAATCTTTATTTTCAGAATGGGATCAAACTTAACTATAAGGTTGATTTTAATGGTAACCTTAATCCATTGGTATGTGGAACTATATATCATGATCCTAGTAGTCAAATTCTGGGTGTCTTATATGGCTCATGTGGGTTTTCATCATCTCTTGAAGCCTAAATTCTTTAAGTCATCAAAGTGGTGTCATTTACAATATTCAAATGTTGTAATAATTTCTTCCTTGAAGGTGACCCCATTATCACTATTCAAGCTATAATAAATGGTATGTTTCATATTTTTTGGAGTTTCACTGATTTATGTATGAAATGTGAGAACTTTCTCTTGGGTCTCAATTTCATTATCACACGTACTTATTAGGAGGAAAATTATATGGTGCATGGTCTTTACAACAAAGGAATTGACAAATATGTCACTTGGATAGATAATATACCTTCTGACTTGATGTATCACTATGAAATAGATTATAAAAATATCACATTCTTCAAACATTTATAACATTTTATTTTTTAATAAATTATCCTTGGCCAGATTATCCAAGGTATACCCTCAAAAAGACAAATGGTCTAATAAAATACTATTATCTTTTTAAAGAAAATTAAAATTATTTTCTTAACCCATTTTATTAAAATAGAAAATATTTTTAGTTATTTATATTAATCATAGAAATATAAATAATAAAGTTATGTTTTACAAAAATTCCAAATACATGTTATTTTATTTTTAAATATTTATTTAATTTTATCAGGAAATTAATTTGTTTTGTTTTCAATTTATATGAAAACTAAATATTATTTGAAAAATACATAGGTGTGGTTTCTATTATAATGGCCATAATTTTACTCCTAAAGCATATAATATTATTCCATTGGCCAGATTAATATTCCAACGGTCAAATTTGAAATGGTCAAATGGGTATCCTTCCTTTTATAAACACATAATATTCCATTCATTCTTCATTCACTTCTATTTTCTCTCAAGGTTATAAATATTTTTATTTTCAAAAATAATATCTCATTATTTTATTTTATTTCATTTATATGGTACTTTTCATGAGTAAAATAATTTTATGGGATCCAGAATATCTAAATTTTCATATTACAGTTATATTATTTTCCTTTTTTTATCCCATTGTAAAGAATTCGACTCTTATTGCTACATTTATTCTCAAAATGTAATTTTTGAGTCAAAATAATAAAATTTTATTAGTTTTATCAAGTGGTGGATGTGATTTATATAATTCCACATTACTGAATATGACCCATTTATATAACTATATGGGAAATTATATTGATAAAAGTCTAGGTCATTACATTATTCCCCCTTAATTAATTGTTTCCTTAAAATTTAATTTTACCCACTAAGATGAAAAATAAGGGGGTGCTTCTGTTTCATCGGTTACTCTGGTTCCCATATCACCTCCTTAATATTATGGTTCTATAATAGTAATTTAACCAAGTGAGTAGTCTTTTTTCCATTGAACTTTGTCTTTATGGTATAATATCTTCATCAACTACTCCTCATAAAAAATATCATTCTCCAATTGTACCACCTCTTGATTTATTACATGTGAGGGATATCGTCTATAATTTTTCAAGAGGAATATATGGAACACATCATATAAATTAAATAGGTTTATTGTAAGTGGTTTTTGATGGGATACAACTCTAATATGATAAATAATATAAAGGTGGTCGATGTATCTAATACTTAACCTTCCCTTATTTTAAAATCTCATGACTCTCTTCAATGGAGACTTTTAGAGGAATACTTTATATCTAACCACAAACTATAGGTCTCTATGATGGTTATTATAATTACTATTTTTTCAACTCTGGGTAGTCTTAATGTGTTGTTGAATGGTCTTGACCTTTTCTGTCATTTATTTAACCATTTAAGGTCTAAATATCTCAAGTTCACCAACTTCATCCTATCACAAAGGTTTTCAATATATCATCACATAAAGGGATTCATTTGGATCCATTTGGATTCTCTTGATGAAGATATTATTGCACAAGGACTCAACCAGAGGAAAATGTTGATAGAATTATCCTTTGAAGTCCATCGATCATGATCTAAACATTTCCTCATGTTTTTGTATTAATTTTTGAAATTCATAATAATATTTGTTGTGATTGCACATATTAATATTCAAATTGGTGTTTATATCATGATGATTAATTTTTGAGACAATGGAGTTAAAACTTGTATCCTAATCAGATACAATTGACAGTGGTGTTCCATATAACCTCAACATTTTATTTATCAATTTACACATTTATCTAGTGTGAGGTCCTATCAAATAAAAATTAAGTGAGAATTATTTATAATATTTTTCACTATATCCCATATTGATTTATATCCTTTGGATGTATTTTTAATAACTATGAAAAATTATATAGTGGTTTTTTAATATTTCCATGTTGGTATGTGTATTGGTTGCATCATTACATTAGATGTTTTATACCCTTCCTTCAAATGTTTTCATATCAGTAACTTTGATTTTATATTTCATGATATCCTTATTTATACTGTCCCATAAATATTTCTCTCAAACATCATGATACATCTTCATGAACCATGGGTGGATGGATAATGTCGAGATATGTGCATGATTCAATAGATCTTTATTTTATATCATGTGTTGAGGGTGTACATAATCATTAACTGAATCTTACAACTCATTCATCAATTTTTAATTGTAATGATTTATCTTTTCTTATAAATTACACCTTCTTCTTTATTTCTACATCATCCCTCAAAGAATCCTTTATCTTCTCTAGATTGGATGGTTAAGAAATCATTTGATCTAGGTAGGATATTATTCTTTACTTTATGACTTCCAGGTCCATACTATAGGAGACCATGAAGATTGGGAAATTCTCAATTCTCATATGTGATAATGTTTTAGAACCATTTATTTATGGAACATCTTCCATTTTGTTCTCCTTTCTTAGATAGTAATGGATTAACCAGCCATAGTCTTCTATTATCTTTAACTATCTATATTTGTTCATTTTAATATCCATCTATGTGAAAATATACTTAACGATCTTATGATTCATATATATTTTAAACCTCCCCCAACAAATATAATGAATCCAAATATTCAATGTGAATATCACTTCATCCAACTCTGTATCATCTGTTGGATAGTTTTTTATGAATATTCAACTACCTTGTGGTTTAGGCTGACAGTTTATCATTTTTCATTAGTATATAAACCAAACCCTTCCTTGATGCATCATTTTTTACCATAAAAATATTCCCACTTGGGGGAAATGTGAGTACAAGTGAAATTATAAGCCTCTTTTTTAATTCCTTGAATCTCTCTTCAAATTCATTAGTCCAGACAAACTTCACTCCCTTTCAAGTTAGCTTGGTTAGTAGGGTTAAAAACTGTGATAATTTCCTCAAAACGCATTGATAGTAATATGATAGTACAAGAAAACTAAGGATCTATAGTATATATGTTTTTATAGTTTCCTACTTAATCACATTTTTCTTTGAAGTATCCATAGATATCCCTTTACTAGGGATAAATTCCCTCCAAAATTATACTTCATCTATCTAAAAATCTCATTTAATGAAATTTTATATTACTTATACTACATTATAGTCTTCATCAAGTACAAAAATACTCTTCATGGTCTTCCTCACTCTTAGAGGATATAATAATATCATTTATAAATATTATCTTAAATTTTTAAAGGTAATCTATAAAGAATATATTCAATAATTTCACAAATATTATTGAACCATTAATGTGACTAAAGGTAATCATTATGAATTCATAGTTTCCATACCTTGTTAGAAAATAATTTTTTGAAGTATATTCATTATTCACCTTTAATTGGTGACTTCCCAACTGAAATTCCACCTTAAATAAATAGTAGGTCCCACATAGTAGATCAAGTAAGTCATCAATATGTGGTAGGGGATACTTATTATTTATCATGGTTTTTTGAGTTCAATAAAATAAATACTAAGGAGAATTCACCCATCCTTCTTCTTGATGAATAGGGTAAATTCCACCTATGATGAAGAACTTGATAATATAAAACCCTGTCTATATTCTCTTGTAACTACTTTTTTAGTTAGTCCATCTCAATGGTGGCCATTTTCTAGAGATTAATGAATATGGGTAGAGATTTGCGTACAAATTCAATTGATAATTCAACCTCTCATCTAGGAATAATACAAGAAAATTATTAATAGAATACATCCAAATATTCACTTGAAATGTGTATATATTCATGAAAGATTCTCTAAATTATCATAAATATTCGACCGAGATATGATTTTACATAAGGTAATAATATATATTCTTGATAATAAGATTCAAAATCTGATTCATCCCCCTTGTTACACTTATATATGTGATTCAAAATATGGAGATATATTTCCCTACCCTGATAGTTGATGTTGGATTTATAGAAGTACAATCATTGCATTCCCAGCAGAGCATCAAATTATAATAAAATAAGTATGAAAATATATTATAGCAGGCTCATTCCATATACATTTATGAGGTAAGATTTATATTCTTGGAATTCAAAAAATTCCATGTTTCTTGTTCTAAAAAATAAATCAACATCCATGTTTCATGGTGGTGTTCAAATAATTCAACTAAATTTTATTAATATGTAATAATGTGTAAAAATAGAATCAAATAATTTTTTCTTCATTATTGAATGAATAACTAGCATAGGTTTCACTACTTCATTATCAAGGTCCACCTTCTTAGTAGTGATAGCATAATACCTTCCTTTATATCTAGGCCTTAGAGTTTGTTGTCATTGATTATCTTTGATAACCCTTTGATTAAGGCACTTAATTCTACATTTTATTTGTTCCTTACTGTTAAAGAACTAGATTGCAGGTTAACAGTTTATCATAACCTCTTTTTATTTTTTTCGTATTCGAGGGATTCTTCATCTCCCTTCGGTAATGATTATCCTGGTACACCTATTTTCTACACTTGAAGCATCTCAATATTAACTTAAGTTGGTTTTTAGAATGATTCTTCCCACAATTCTGACATGTGAGTAGTTGGGGTTTCTTTCCTTCGGGGGATTTATCAATTGATCCCCCCAAATTAAACTCTATTTTATAATTTTTATCTCCATCCCCTCAATACCATTGAGAATAAAAAATATTCATCTTGAACATAAGAAAAATATATATAATATATTCATATATATATATATATATTAAAGTATCATATCACCAAATATTTTCATATACTTAATTTTAACCCACTAAAGAATCATTCCACCTTACTTTCACTTACCATGAAAAAGCTACAGGTAAACCACGAAATTGTTGTGAAATATTCCTCATAATACTCAATAGACTCATCTTCCCTATGCTTACACCTCATAAACACAATTTTTTTTTAATACATAGGGTTTTGGGAAAAAATTATTTAAAAATAATTTATCTAATCATTCCCATTCCATAGATTTGATTTCATCGAGCGTAATTTTTTGATCTATATCCACCACTGATCAGATTCCCCCTCTATATGATAAAAGTCTAGTACAACTTTATCTTATTCTGAGAACTTGTGGATAGAGAATATCTTTTCAATGGAGTTAATCCATTATTTTGTGATGAGGTGATCAGATGATCCCCAAAAGATAGTAGGCCTTTTCACATAAAGGACTCAACTATAAATTTAACTTTCTTAGGAGAAGGTGGTAATTTTACACAATTTATGTTATTATTAATAACTTGAGTTCGTGGAGTTAGTAATTCCATGAATTTTTCATATATCACTCATATCAGGTTAAGTATATCATTAGGTAAATCATTGTATTGTATATTACATTAATGATTCCCCATATTTTCTACCAGTAACTAAAAAAATTAAAAACATTAGGGATAAGAATAATTAAATTAATAATTTTATAAATATGGAAACTATGAACTTGATATTAATAATTTATCTTTGTAATATAGACTCAAAATTATGAATCTATAAGTTTCAATCTAGGTTATCCATGTTAATTTTTCAATTATGTTTTATAGACTACCAATTTATTCAACTCAATCATAATGGTTCATAAAGATATGGGGAACTTACCAAATAATATCCATGAGGAATATAAAAAAAAGTTTATAGAAATACCTCTTTGTTAAGAACTTGGTGAAAGTTTATTTGATACCAAATGATCCCTTTTGGGATTATTTCCCCAAGGTATATCAGTTTCAAAACCATATCCACTTGACGTATCCAGAAAAAGATTTCATTGATTGCAAACCACTTACTCCATACATCACTAAAATTTTTGGACATTTTCCTATACTTATTCTTATCGCTAGGGTTTTCACTAATTTATTCAAGTCATATTAACCAAAAATTACTATAATTTTCATTGATTTCAACTATATATACCCAATCCTCTTACACATTATTATATTATTTTCAATATAAATATCTAATAAACATAACCCAAGGATCAAAAGACCCAATTTCATTGGAGGACTAGGTACATAAAACATAGACACATAACTCAAAAATAAGTAAATATTTTAATCTCTATAATGAGTTCTTAAATCCTTTTGAGATTATAAAACTATTTAGGATAACCTAGGGAATACATAGACAAAAAGGGTGACCTATAAATATTAGTAAGAGAATATGTATGATAAAGGATCATTGTATATGTTTCAAATAGAATAACATGATATCATAATAGACAAGTAACATGAATGATCAAATGTAGTAATTAAATAAATAGGATTTAAATTAAAAACCACAGAGTCATTGGGAACTTGTAACATCATAATAGATGAAATCATAATAATAAGTAAAGTATCACTCTCAAGACATCATAACATGTGAAAAGATTCCCTTAATGGGTTAGGTTTACTCCTTAATACCGTATATATCATCTCATGAGATATAAACATTACCCAATTAATTGGATAACTATATGGGTGTACCAATAAAAACATCTAGAATCATATGTAGGCCACATATGAAAATAAAACATAAGTCATAAACCTAATAAATACACATGAAATGAAATTGGTTACATAATCCTAACTAAAATAATAATAAAATTTCATTCCATTGGGAATCAAAAGGGAAGATAGAATTAAATATTTTGGGTGTTAATATTTGGATAAGTAATAAAATTTCTCATATATAGAGATTATTTGAAAAAATTTCACGAGGAAGGGTGGATAAGTAATATTGGAATTGAATATCTTTTTGGAGATTATAAGAAAATGTTAAAGAATATTTAAAAATGGTAAGTACATCATATTTTTTATAAAATAAAAGCTGAAATGGGAAGTTTCACTATAAAATAATGATTATTTATATAAAACCATTGACAATTAAAAACATATCATGGGGTTTTTCATGACATTAAATAAGAAATATGAAGTTCCCTTGAATCAAGTTTACATAAAAGAAATATTTGGGAGAACATCTAGATTATGTGAATCCCATGAAAAGAAAGGGAAAATAATCTAAGAACATATGTAGAAGACATATATACATAATTTAGAATCATTAAATGAATTTAAATTGAGATATAAAGTGAGGTTCAGAGAGATAAGTCATAGACAATAGAACAAAGGTGGTTCATAGAGTTCCCTAAACTTTATTCCTTGAATTTCACAATACAATCACCAAAATTCTTAAACAATCAAATTAAATTTATTAAATAATTTATTAAGAACATTTTCATTATATATGTTATTTATTACCAATCTTACATTTTAATTCGAAATAATTTCGTTAAATCATTATGTTTATTCCTACTATCGTGAGGTTGTTTATTTCATTTTTCCCAAGTCTATTTTGTTTGTGGATAATTATTAAAGTTCATGTTAAATGGTACTAAAAATCATGAAGTGAGATGAAATGGTATTTTATCCTTTCTATAATTTTAAAATATTCCAAATATACATATGTTTTCTTACATATGAAAGATTTATTTAGTATAAACATTGTCATTATATGGTAAATTTATTTGGGTCGTTTTACCAACCATCGTGAACAAGATTCAATTAGTTTAATCCACTAATTATTAATATATACTAGAACATTAAATAAGTTATCAATAAAATCATTATCGTCATATTTTAATATAATATTATTTATATAACCATCCAAAAAGGTGTTGGAAAAAATCAAATACATTGTTCAGGGAGGGTGTGAACCCACCATAATATATACAATTGTTTACATCTTATAATTAAATTAAAAGAGTTTTGATAGTTGATATTTGAAAAAATTAATATTCCAGTATATTGAGGATGTTGGATTCATTATGTCCCACTATATGGAATATTTTTGTAGGATGAAGAGGGAGATAGATTAAAATGATCGGTTGAGAGCATTACCATCTCCTTTGGATGTCTCCCCTTAGGCCACCACTTATGGATCCTTGTAATAATATTTAGGTAAAACCAAAACTCCTTGAATATAGGGATTATTTTGGATGATATAAATGGGTATTTTTGGGTTATCTCATATGAGTAGAAGGTGTGAAGATAAGCAATGGTGAGGGGTGGTATTTTTAAGGGGGGAGGGGTGTTTTTAATACAATATTTTTAAATTTATTATTTTGTATAAAGACTAACGATAGTGACCATTATTGTAAATATATAAAGTAATTAATTTATTTTAGTATTATTTATTTCTCACTAACATCATCCATGGATCATTTCCATGGGTATTTTGTTTATAATGAAAATTACCATATTTTGTTATATTTCACTATTCGCTAAAAATCAACTATTTCATACAGTTATAAAACATTCAACCTAACCTTTTTTTTAAAATTAGATACTAAAAATGAAATCCATTTTAAGAAAATAATTTTCTAAATTTTATAAAATTATTTATTCAATAAAATCCTCATTTATTTGAAAGCAATATCAATTTTAATATTACGATCAAATTTATAACCCTTTGAAAAATTACTCATGGAATTATAAAACTATATTATCATTTTAATGGAACATGAAATTATTTTATAAACAAATTCAATGAAAATAAAAATTCTTCTAATTTTTTTATATTTATTATAAAAATGTACATAAAACATATGAGTTTTACAAAATAACAAAAACACATTTTTTGTTTTCAAAACATTTATTTATTTGTTTCATGATATAAATTATCTATATTTTCATTTTATAAGATAATTAATTATTATCTTACAATTACATAGGTGAGGTTAGTCCTCTATCGATCATTTTACTATTCCGAATGGTTAAATTACTATTCTAATGATCAAACTAATATTCAAACAATCAAATTTGTAATGTTCATATGGGTTACCTACCTTATATAAATACCTCCTATTAAATTCATTCTTCATTCACTTCTATTTCTCCAAAGGTTATATATATTTTCTTTTTCAAAATTAATATTTCAATAATAATGTTCTATTTCATTTCTAAAGTGTTATTCATGAGTGAAGACAATATTGGGGATCAAGAATATAAAAATTTTCATATTATAGTTATCTTATTTTCTATTTCATAACCCATTATAACTCTATCAATTCCAATTTCTCTATTTGTTCCCTAAATCAAAAGGTCAAGTCAATATAATAAAATGTTATTGGTTCTATCATGTAAACCATGTGTTTTATACAATACAAAATTACTAAATATGACACATTTATATAATCCGAATGGAAATTCCATTGGTAAAATTCTAGATCATTATAGTGCTAATTTTTCATCTTTTCATATTGGAAATTTTTTAAAAACGCATATAATTTTCCAAATTACTAAAACAATTATAATGCCCGAACCATAAATATTTACTTAATGTTGAGTTATATAATTAATTCAAATTGAGGGTCTTCTCAGGTTTAGATTTTTATGGAATTAGGCCATAACTATTATATTACATCTCAAATATTACAAAGTAGAAACTTCTACTCTATCCAATTTTTGTTCACAACAATAAAAATCCTTAAACAGTACACGAATTCTTCTCTTGATATAAATCTTCTTGAAATCTTTATTTCTGTTACCCTTCCTTATACCCTATGAAAAACATTTTATAAGCCTGGGATGATCATAGAAATCTTAGTAAGGGTTATAAAATAAGGAAAGAAAACATTAGTCCATCAATACATACAAATCAATAAAATCATACTTTTAAATCATAAAACATTATATCTTTAACATACCTCATGAAATAATAAGTTTTATGAATATCACATAGAAATCATAAATCATAAAGGTAACTTATGGCGTCTAAAACATACATACATTGTAGATTTCACAAATATGTATGGAGTTACATTTAGAATGCCTATCAGAGTAAATTCCTTAAATCTATTAGGAGAAATATTAACGTTTACCTCCATCACCTTACCCAATGCATTAGAGAGCTATATCGGGCTCACCTGCCCTAGGTATATCAGGGAACCACCCGTATTTGATTTATCACATCACCACCCCACAAATAACCAAGAACAATTACATAATCATAACACATGAAATATCAAAATTTCACTCATCAATAACAGGAAATAAATTCAATATATTGAAATATTCAATCCATTTCCAAAAAACAATTAAATTTTTTAATAAATATATTTTTGAATCAAAGTGCCCCATACCACTTTTAATGTTTTAATTTAATTAAAATTTTAAAACATTAATGTCCATATAAATAAATCTTATCTTTTTTAAATATGGAAATTAATAAGAAATATTTATAAGAATAAATCTTTAAAACATTTAAAACAATTTTTTAGTTAAATATTCCCTTACCACATGAGAAAATACATGAATCACTACAATAGAAACGCTGTTTAGCGGCAGTTCTAGGAACCGCTGCTAATCCTTTTTTAAAAAGGTTTCTCGGCGGTTTATTATAAACCGCCGTGAAAAAGTTGTTTTTTTTTACAGTGCCGACCCTTCCCCCCACCCCGACCCCTCTTCTCACCCCACGACCTCGCGACCCCTGCTTCCCCTGCAACACGAGCCCCCCGCGACCCCGACGACCCCGCGACCCCGGTGACCCTGCGACTCCGGCGACCCAGCGACCCCGGCCCCACACGACCCCGGTGACCCCGCGACCCTATGAATCCGACGACACCGCGACCCTGGTAACCTATACAAACCCTAAAGTTTGAATTCTAGTAATTTTCTCATAGGTTGAGTTAAAAATCACTCAAGAACTTGTATAGAGTAGGCTCCTAGATCTTCATTCGTTGTTGTGTTCATTTCTATTTCAACTAATTTCAGTGTTTTTCATGTTTCTTTGTCTCAGCCTTTTACAGTCCGTTTGTTTTGTTTTGGAGTCCGCAACAGCTCCTGTTTTGTTCCAGCATATCAAGTAAGGTTGAAATTTTATTTTCAAATTATGGTTTTTTGATTTCTAAAAAGTAATGAATTGTATTTATCAAAGCTATGGTCTTCAATAAAGAATTGCTTTGGTCAAAAGTTAATCGTGCAATGAATTTTCATTTTGCAGTAAATGATTATATTTAGTAAAATTATATTCATTTGCTGTAACATATATTTTTTATACATTTTATATTTTGGATTGTGGACCTTATTTTCTATAAGGGATCCTTTAATGTATTTTAATTATGTTTTTGCTAATTTTAGGAAATGTAATGTAAGGGATTTAATATTTACTATTATGCTAAAACTTATTTTAAGGGATCATTTCATTTTTATAATTTATGTCTTATGTTAATGTTTCTCTAAATTATGTTTTGAGAATTAGAATATAGGGTTTAGTTTGTCCTTAAAAATTTATCTTCTTATAATTGAGTTCTATTTAGGGAATTATATTTTATTATGTTTTGATGTTCCAAAGTAAGTGATTACATTTATTTTAAAAACTTTAATTCATGAATTTATAATTTTGTTAGAGGAATTAAATATATATATATATATATATTCACCTCAAATTCCATGTTTTATACATAAGTGATTCTCTAATTTATTTTTTTAGAATTTAAATTCAAATAAATATATGAATGTGATTTCATGTTTGTCATACATAAACATATATATGTATATTTAAGTATTAAATTTCTAACTCTATGACTAATTACTTCATGTGATGTAAGTGTGTGCATCATATATATATATACGTGTATATATTATACAAGTTATTTAATTCATATATATATGTATATATATATATGATGTTTGTAAATGGGTGTATTATATATATTTATATTAGGGATAAAATGTTTATTGACATGTTATGATGTTCACTACAACAGTAATAATGAGATGAAGAAGACCCCAAAACCAGGTCTCCCCCACTATCAATCTCCACTCATTGTGCAATGAAACCGCACCCAAGGTGGAAACCACATACTCTCATCCATTAATATTCATCATCAACCTCTAATTGAATCCTAAAATACACCTAAAAATAATTCACTATGCCTACCGGTGTCCCTCTTGTGTGGTTCATGACCCTTAACCAATAACCCAATACCTCACACCTCCTCTTCTACTGGTTCTCTCTTATCCATGGTGTTTTCATCATTATTTGACCTTTATTCTTGTCTATTACTTCATCTTAGGCCCTCTTATTCCTTTATAATTACCTATTCCTCTATTTTTTACTTGTCATCATTTTAATTTGGTTTTGAAAAATCCTAGGTAGAGTTCTATAAAAAATAAGTATATTTGAATCCTTTTTATAAAATGAATTAAAAAGAATCTATGGTGAAATATTTATATGACTATTTATATCACACTTTTCATACACATTAATGTGTGTGTGTAACTTCTATCTTTTCTTTCTAATTCCAAGATTGTGATTTCTAGTTATTTGTTTCCTCTTGTTCCATTAATGGACATTGGAATGTTGTGACTTTTCGGGGATCACATGGAGATGTTTTGAGTTGTGAATATGGTTGTTACTTTTTTTGGGAAATTTTATTGTGAGATACTTAATCTAGGTTTATTTTGTATTTAAATTTTATTTGTATTTTCTTTCTCTATATGTTATCCAAACTAGATGATTTTTCATTAATATGTATAGTCTTGGATGAAAGTAATCAATTTCATTGAATATGTATCTTTGTATTTTTCATTATTTTTTGAAATGGATAACCTATTTATTTATAAGGCATACCTGACTATAATGAATTATGACACTTAGGTATAGATTTCCTTATACTTTTGATACTCAATCATGGAGTCCATCAAACATGTGTTACTCAAGCATATCATCCCTTTACTTTGCATAAATTTCTTTTCTGTGTTGAAGTGAATGGTATTGAATTCATTCTAACTTATTGTAGTGTTTTGGATGAGTATAATTCTTCCAAGTTCCCTAATATAATGTTTAGAGAAAATTACTTCTAGGATCTATTTCCACCTATTTGATTATGATTATCTTATTATGTTGTCCTGTATGATAGTACAAACACCTCACATTTCATCTCCAAATTCCCAACATGATTCTACTATGAAACTCCAAACACCAAGCCCAAACACATCAATTATTCTTCAAATACCCTAGTTTGATCCCCAAACCACATCCGCCGCATCTTGAACACCATTTCTAGTGTGGTCTCCACCTTACCACATCAATTTTTATGCAACAAAACTAGTAAGTCCTTCTCTCGATGAATTATACCAAAGGCGCTCAATCCCACCCACCAATGCACTATCATATCCCGACCATGATTCCTTAAAACTAAAGGAATAACAAAAATGTTCAATGCCCACACCGAAGTCTGAATCTGAATCTTAGTTAAACTCCATGTTCAGATCCTCGATCGTCCCATTTAACCATAATTCTCCACTCATGAGCACTAACACATATATGATACAAATCACCCTCAAGTCACACCACCACTCTTTTCTATGTGAATACACCAAAGAGAGGTCTAGGAATTCAATCCACACAAGGTTCGTAGAACCTCAAAACCCAATCTCCCAAGTTATTTCATCATGCATTTCCATGAACACCACCACTTATCATGCCTCAAGACTACCATCCATCATGTGGTTCTTTCCACTCCAAATTAACAATATGTTGAGTTTTGTAAGCATTATAAGGTTTTCCCTAAACATTATTTATAATAGATTTATTCGATATTAGAGTTTTATATGAAGACTCTATAGAGAACTTAGGCTGGGGTTCTTCCAAATTAACAATGTGCTTTGGTTTTCATGGTAAAGTAGCTACAACATTGTCAGCACACTGTTTCTCCTTACCAAAGAAACTTCCCCTATCCCAAACACTAGAGGGTTCATATATAATTCAGGGGATCATCTCTATTATATTATGTTTCTATAATCTTATACTATCTTATATATGGATATCTTTCTCTATTTAGTAGTAACTATGTGTTTTATTTTCTTTTTATTATTGTGTGGGCACATTGTGATATACATGGATAAAAGCTGGATCACATTACCAAGGAACACACCTCAGTATGTTAAGGGATTGAATTTGTTTTTAGATTTTTCAATTTCTAGTCGATCCGTTGAAGGGAGAATAAAATTTCCATGTACTAAATGTATATTTAGAACATGGTTGAAGAGAGATTATGTTTATGAACATTTAATACTGAAGCAATTCCCTGGTAAATATTTGTGTTCGATTTTCCATGGAGATTCGAATTTTACAGAAAGATTTATCACTGATGTTAATCCACAGAATGAGGTCCCAAGTTCATCGACAATGGAAAATGAAATGCAAAACCTCATAAATTATGAATTCGGCACTGCAATACACCACTATCAGCATCAAAACATATCAGAACAACCAGAAGAGGTTGCTACAAATTGCAAAGTGACAAGTAATGTTTTTGAGACTATAACACAGACAGATCAAGATTGTAACATATCATTGGATCCTCCTCTTTATTATATGGAGCCAAATTTAAGAGAAAACTTCACTGAGGAAAATGTGTTTCATGATTTATTTTGACGATAGAAATAAAGAGTTGTATAGTGGGTGTTTTAAATATTTAAAACTTTCATTTCTGCTGAAGTTGTACCATATCAAATGTCTATATGGAATTACAAATAAGGCAATGTCCATGATATTGGAATTGATTCATGATGCATTTCCTGAAGCAAAAATCCTAGAATCTTTTTATGATACGAAAAAAGTTGTTAACAAGCTTGGTCTGAATTATACAAAAAATACATGCGTGTCCCAATGATTGAATGCTTTATTGGGGAGGGGATTCAAGTAGACAGAATTGCAAGAAATTTTATTCTTCTAGATGGAAGGAAAAGGGTGATGTTGGAAGTATGAATGAACATAATTTCATGGATAAGAAGAAAAGGAAAACACATGAAAAGGTTTTGTGTTAATTTCCTTTGAATCCTAGATTGCAAAGATTATTCATGTCATCGAAAACCGCTGAATACATGAAGTGACATTCTGTAGATAATAACAATGATGGGTTAATGAGACATCCATGAGATTTCCAATCGTGGAAGAAATTTGAATCATTACATCTCAATTACTCAGATAATCCTAGGAATTTTCGATTGGGATTGGCTATCGATGGATTCAATCCATTTGGGACTTTGAGTACCAATTATAGCATTTGGCCAGTTGTTTTGATCCCTTAAAATCTGCCTCCATGGATATGTATAGAACAAAAATCTTTTATCCCTTCGATGATTATTCCTAGAAAACAAATGCTTAGAAATTATATTGATGCATACTTGCAGCCTTTTTTTGAAGAATTGTAGGAGTTATGGAGCAACGGTGTTGAGACATTTGATGCTTCTTCTAAAACAATGTTCAAAATGTATGCTGCTTTAATGTCAACCATTAGTGACTTCCCTGGGTTTGGGAATTTATTTGGTTGGAACACTTACATGGGTTTGGCTTGTCCCATTTGTAACATTGATTTTGAGCCCAAACGACTACCTCATGGTAGAAAATGGTTCTTCTTGTGTCATCAAAGATTTCTCGATGCATCTCAAAGATTTCAGCTGAACCGATCAAAATTTAATGGTTCCATTGATCATAGACCACCTCCAAAGTTGTTAAATGGTTTTTAAATATTGACACATCTTGAAAATGTTGAAACAAAATTTGGGAAGGTTCATCATTTGAATGATAGCGGAAAACGAGTCTTAATTGCATCGTTAAGCGAAATTGGAATGCAACAATGAAAGAAAAAAGGTATATTCTTCAAACTTCCTTATTGGGAATTTAATTTGTTGCGGTATAATCTTGATGTGATGCATATTGAGAAGAATTTCGGTGACAATTTTATTTTCAAATTTATTAATGAGCGTAGAAAGTTGAAGGATCATCTCAATGCTCATAAAGACTTACAATCAATGAACATAAAACGCAATCTCTGGCTAGATGATAATGAAAAGTATCCTTCGACAATTTTTGCAATGAAAAATAGGGATAAAGATACATTCCTTTAAATTTGAAAGAATTTTAAGGTATCTGATGGGTATTCAAGTAACATCTCAAGGTGTGTTGACTTGATTAATCATAAGTTACAAGGATTGAAAAGTCACAATTCACATATTTTGTTACAATAGTTACTACCATTGACATTGCGTACATTATTACCTGAAAAAATTATCGCTGTTGTACTCCAATTCTGCACATTTTCAGACATCTATGTGAGAAATCTCTACATCTATTTCAGTTTGGAAACCTCCAAGATAGGTTTGTATTGACCCTTTGTGCAATGGAGATGATCTTTCCTCCATCGTTTTTTATTGTAATGATGCATTTAACTATGCATTTGGTGGAGGAAGCTAAATTAGGAGGCCATGTTCATTATCGATGGATGTATCCAATTGAGAGGTACTTTATTTATATGTTTTTTAGTTAAGTAAAAAAAATTTGGTACTTAATTAAATTCATAACTATTTTTATTTTATTTCACAGATATCTTGGGCATTTGAAATCATACGTGAGAAATAAAGCTCAACTAGAAGGCTCTATTTCTGAAGGCTATTTCTCTGAGGAGTGTCTTAACTTTTGTTTTTGATACATGGATGATATTGAGACAATATTTAATCGAGTTGGACATGTTGATGACACATCAAATCAATCTCAAATACATCAGAAATCCAAAATATTTTCTGTTATTTGCCGATCAGTTGGGAGGACCACAAATGTGACATTAACTGAATTGGAATTATTATAGGCACATAGATATGTGATTATGAATAGTGAAATTGCAGATTCATTTATTGAAGAGTTGAGGATACAAACAAATAGATGAATGAGAGGCCGAACATTAAATGAGAATGATATAATGAAAGCTGTTAATAACGAGCCTGTAGAATGGTTTTCACGACGTGTAAGTTCATAAATATTGAAATAAGTACGAATATTAGTTTGACACATACATTTTGTAAATATAATAAATTATATTTCTTTTTTCAGATCATGAATATTGATACTCGAGTGGAGGTGTTATAAGATTTGAAGTTTCTTGCTATAGGTCCTCTAAAACAAGTTAGAAAATCTGACACTTATAATGTGAATGGCTTTAGATTTCGTACAGTCGATCGAGAAGTTGGTTTGAAAACACAGAATAGTGGTATATTTACATTTTCTAAAGTGGAATAATATGGAAAGATGCATGATATTATTGAATTAAAATACGACAAACATTTCTCTGTAGTTTTATTCAAATGAAAAAGGGTCGATATTATCAGAGGTGTTAAAAGAGATTCCTTGAAATTTATTTCTGTGAACTTCTCTCACTTGATGGATGTTGGTGATCGTGAACTATGTAATCCATATATCTTAGCATCGCAATCAAAAATAGTATATTATGTGAATGATGTTGTTGATGAAGGGTGGAGTGTAGTTTCTCATGTAATACAAAGAGATTTGTATGATATGGGTGATGAAGTGGAAAATTTGACCGCTGAAATTGAATTTAATCTACAATAGGAAGAAGAATTATTTTTCAATCATGATATTGAAAATATTAGTTTAACAAGGATAAATTATGTGGATGAAGCAATGGAGTAGGATACCGACATGATTGAAGGAGAAAATGATTGTATGTACAATTATTTATTTATTCACCAACAACTTGTTTCATTTCTGCAGTCATTCATTATCATTGTTATATATATTTTGTCTGTTAGTACTGGGAATCTATTATCATTTTTAATTTTTTTTCTGCATAATTTTTTTGAAATATATATTCTGAACTTAATTTTAATTGATTAAATGACAGGAATGCCAAGGAAGAAGTGGTACACTATATCATCTTGTTCCGCGACAGATGACGATCCATCTGGATCCCTCCCCACGACATCTGAGGCACCTTCTGCCTATACCCCTTCACCATGTCCCCCTGCACCATCTCTCACACCATCTTTGGATGTCCCATTAGAGGTTGAGTCATCGACTCCCCCTTCAAGAGCCTCAGCAGTGGGGTAGCGACACCCCCCTTCCAGTTCATCACGGGCATACTAGAGTGTCACTATCATAGGTACAAATTTTAATTAAATAAATTTATTGAATTTTGTTTATACTAATTGTTTGCTCATTGAAGATGAAAAAAATGAAACCGTGGAGAAAAACATAAAAATTGCAGATGTTTGGAATATGACTGGTGAAAATATAGTCGTGTCATTTGATTCTTATGGGGTCCCGACGAATGACTCCGCATGGTTACATGGCCAAATTCTAGGACAGCTGGCAGGGAAGCCCATTTCTCTTCCTATTTCATATGATGATTGGGGACATATTCCTCCAAGATGGAAAAATGAAGTTTTTGATTCTCAAATAAAGGTAAATTTATTGCATTATGGTTTAATTGAATGTCATGTTACTAATATGTTCAAAATGAATTTCTGTATACAGATGTTCTTTCACTTTACAGTTGCTAATGTGATAGCATGGAAGTGGACGTTGAAAAATCTAGGTAAGAAATGGAAAGATTTCAAATGGAGATTGTGGTGTGATGTCAATGATACCTCATTGACTGTGCAACAAATTTATGGGAAGCTACCAAGTGGGGGTACCGAAAGAACAGTGGAAAGTTTTTG
This sequence comes from Viscum album, assembly GCA_963277665.1. Lineage (NCBI taxonomy): Eukaryota > Viridiplantae > Streptophyta > Magnoliopsida > Santalales > Viscaceae > Viscum > Viscum album. Next base: position 1,349,868,584 of record OY728159.1, on the reverse strand, counting down.
TTGACAGACATCATGATGAGAAGCGGATGGTATTGAAATATATATTATTATATTATCCTCATTTTATATTTATACATGTATATTGAGAGGACATGACATTGAATACATTACTATTAAATTGAATTATATTTATTTCAGGATATCTCAAGACAGAATGCATCCAACTAGGATAAGCAAGTCATCCCTGACACCACGGGCTCAAAAATCTTTTCTAGAAGCCGAACGACATTGGTAAAATTTTAATTAGTTTAAATATTTATAAGACAGTATTATCTTTTAATATATTGAATTGTTGATTTCTCTTTTCTTAATGCAGTCACAGAGTTTAGGGCACGAAGAATCTCGAACTGAACTGTGGTTGGATGTTCATAAGAAATCGGATGGAAGTTTTATTAATGAGCCTGCTAAAGAAGTTGGGGTATGAAGTCAATTTTTTATTATAATAACATATTATTAGTTTTTACTGTGTTAATATATATTGATATTTTATTTATAGGTAAAAATTAAAGAACTATGGGATACCAATCCTACGCAGTCCTACTCAGTCTCCCAGGATGACCCGGTTGCTAAAGTCCTTGGGAAGGAGCATCCTGGTAGAGTGTGTGGGATGGGTTTGGGACCTGTACCATATGAGGTTTTTATCAGGCCACCGAGGATAGAAGATACATCTACTCCTGACTTTAGTTAGCCCATACCCGGAGATTCTCAGAAAGATATTGTTTCTCTACAAAACACAGTTCCCCAGAAGGGGGATCAAATATCTACTTTGCAGAAAGAGTCGATCGAAATACGTCAGCATATGAGCAGATATTCCCCTGGTGGTAGTGCATCGACTGGTGGTATAAAGGTAAATCACAAAAAATCAAAATCATTTAGTTTTCTAACTTTCATTGGTTTTAAGTTTTAATATAAATATGCAACCGTATTTAATTTTCAATATAATGTTCTTTCAGGTGACAACAGAAAGTGGTGATGAAGGTGACGAGAGTGACGATGCATCATCAGACCGTGAGTAGTTGTATTGTTCATGTGTTTATCAAATATGGGAACATTTGGTTTGTATATGTGACATTTTTGGCACATATTTTCCACCAAACATTTTCATGTCCTAAAATTTCCTTGATTTATCATGTTTCCTTTTATGCGTTTTATTTATTTCTGATGTTTCTTTTTATTTCTTTATTTCTCGAGTGTGGTATACATCATTCCATTTAGGCCTATGTTTGAATTGGTAGTCGAGATTTTGGATTACTAGGAGTTAAACCCATTGTTGATGTGTTGAAGAAATTGGGTCATTTCATAGTGATCAAGTGGATAGTGTTGTGGACACTTTGGTGAGGCCCTTGTAATTTGTCTTACTAGGAGGCCCTTGTGAGTGGTAATTAACCACCGCTAAACGACATTTCTATTGTAGTGAATCCTGTCTTTGTTCTAGGGAACCAAACATTGCGACACATTGGTATTAAAAACACCTAATATACTTATATAGATCCACCATTATATCGAATATCAATAAGATGGAGGTTCCAAATATGGGTGGTATATGGTTTGAATCCACACACTCAAGATATGAATTCCAATAAGGTTTTACTCATTCACATCAAAACTCAATGGAATCCATATGAGAAGTGAAGGAATCCACCGACTCCTAAGATACTACATCCTAAAATACCACTGGGATAATTTCATTATATTGATTGAGATATATACCCCATGAAGGTAACTATATATATAACATTAATGTTGTGGTAAATTGCATCAATTTATTTGATCCTAATCAAGTTGGACATCTCAGATCGACCTTTATTGATTGATTAATCTACTATTATTATATAATATTAGATAAATGAGGTATGATAACATCAACCAAATCACCATACATAATGGTTTTTTCCCTATAGAAATTTAAAATTGATTTTCACCTGTTATACTATTTTGAATTTGAACTAAGTAATATTCTCTTATGTTGAGATAGTTTTACTATTTTTTAGTAGTGTGGGGGTAGTGGATTCATCCACACCTATTTCATACTCAATAGAATCAGGTTTCCCAACATCAATTGGGTTAACATTAAAGAAATATACTAATGTGTTACCACCAATAGGAAACACATATTTACATTGTAAGAGGGATATCATTAATTTGGTTGTGATCCCATAGGATGAATGATACTGGAGATGACCATGAGGAAAAAATGATAAAAAAATTCCCCCACCCATGTGGCTTATGTTTTCCATTATAATTTTATAGTCATAAAGGACACTTAGGATATATTCTGATGCTTTTAGATATTAGAGAATTGTAACCATCAATAGTATATTATCTAGATATTCTAATGGGACTCAAGGGTGTTTAAACTAGTAGGGGAATAAATATACTCTTGAGTGTCAGTGGTTGGATATCCCTAGCGGGGTCAACTTTTAGATGCTTGAGTATAGACCATAGGGGAAAACACCCTATATATATTCTTGAGTACTCAAGGTCACATGTTAATAAAAATTACTATAGTGAACATGATACTCATAATGAAGTTCTAAGGTGATTTCTACTTTATGGTGGGCATATTTATCCAAATCAATATGATTAGAGAAGAACGTGTTCTCATGATCTATTGAAAGGATACAAAAAGGTTGAATGTGAAATTATGGACCAATGGTTTTTCCATAGAATATTATTAGTTGGAATACCTGTGGGGAATTATTCCCTATAGATTACCACGAGTGTCATATAATGTCAGGATAGATCCATTTAGATGGTATTCTTGGAATAAGGTGTGAACCATCATGCACTCATTTTACAAGGGTAGGAGAAAATGTATGTCAGGGTATGGGGAACATATATTCATATAAATTGAGTCCTATGTATGACATAACAATTTTTTTCATGCCCCACCATTGTGTTACTTATAGGTACTATCGGCTTGTTTTTGGTCTTGAACATAATTGGTGCATTTGGTGATTCAATTTAAATTGAAGGATGTGATGAAGGTATTGAAAAGGAAACACAATGAAGAAACCCATCAATACATCATCAAATGTAAGTGTTCATAGTTTATCAATCCAATTCCATGTTAATGGATTCACATTAGGTTATCTATTTTTTGATGAGAACCTCCAATGGGCTTCCATGTATATGAATATTTTGTATGGATGTCCTTTTCAAACTAAATTACAATGAGAAGTGTTCACTAGTGATTCATACTATAGATTCTTCAATATAGGTATTGGTAAAATGTGTGAGATTTTGGGATCATCAAATATTCTTTTGGTGGAATCATTTGAATTATTGGATTCCCTTATAGATTTATGATTTTTTAATGAATAATATCAAAATAATAGTGTTTAAAAAGTTACCCCTATTCTTATGATCTCTCTGAATCTGTGTAGATAAGAAAATATATGATTTTTAGGTTAATCATACATATAATACATGTTTATGATTCATTTGTTTAAGGCCACATAGTTAAGAAATTATTCATTTTCACCATACAAAGAGGTCGTAGGTGTTTACATTGTTGGGATCAGGCCCATGCGATAAGCATCATATGAATCTCTATAAATAGAATCATAACACACATAGTTTATTAATGATTAGTGGGATACATCATACCATTTATGTTCAATTTAAAAAGAAATATTTCAAGAATCATAACTTTTTGTGAAAGGGAGCACTTATTGAAATATACCTAGAAATAGATAGTGTTTGAATTTATCATGAGTTTCCATTTCAGTTTCATCTTGTTCTTCAATGACTAATTTGGAGAAGGTATGGTTGTGGATTACACCTATTAGAGGGCCCATATATTGTTTTCAAGATCATATATATTGGTATGATGATAATGGATGAATGCTAAAGAGGCTGGGGCATACAACTTGAAGGTGGATATGATATTGTGATACTAGGAGGGGTATCTAAAATTAAATACTATATAAATAATCTAATACTAGAGTCTTTAACTATGGTATTTTGTAAAAGTGATTCATATTATTCTTATCGCATAAGAATAATAGCATGTTTCTTGATGTTGGGATTGAACCTCAGAGGGGAATATATTGTATCCTAATTAAGAGGAATAAAATACAATATAATTTAAGTCATGCATTTTAAGGTAATGTGACATGAGTCATCGTAGATTAAAATTGTGTTGAAATGACATGTGTAATGAATTTTAGAGTTGTCCTACCGGGTTTAGAAGGTGATTACTATAATGTATCTCAATAATTATTTTAAATTATGATCAAATAGAACATAGTGTTTTTGTGTATCATGATTTTTTAAGAAATAAGTTAATAGAAGATTAGTTGTGACACATAAAAGTGCACAATAAGGTATTGAGTGAGGCTAACACACGAGATTCTCTAAGACACCTGGTATAGTATATGTGTGTGGTGATGGTATATTTGGGGTATTAAACCAAGTAGGAGGCCCACACATGGTAAATTTAAGTGTGTTTTACGCTCACTCCCTATATGGGAACACCAACACACATGTTGATCTAATGTTTCATTTTCAAGTGATATAAATTATGGGGGATCAAGAAGGATCAAGCTTGATGTATTTTTGGAGAGTAGTCAAATAATGGAACTATGTTTTATAGTTGATTCTATCATATATATTTTTTTTCAATTTATTATATAATGATTTCTTAGGTTGATGTTTCTTGTTGTATGTCGGTATGTGCAATATGGTTCATTCTTATAGAGCATGTAAGTGTTTACTTATTTTATTCAATTTATTCTATACCGATTTCCTAGGTTGATGTTTCTTATTTTCTGTTGGTATGTACAATATGGTATTTCTGGTTTGATTTGTCTTTCAGGGCAATGGTGCAGCGGAAGAATTTTTTTTCTGGTCAGCTTTTAGTGGTGGTTTAAACCGCCGCGAAATGTACATTGGCGGCGGTTTAAACTACCGCTAAACGGTGAACACTGCCACAAAATGTAAACAAATTACATTTCGTAGGGGTTTTAACTTCCGCTATATATTCAGATCGTAGGTACTCATTCCATGGCGATTCTCATGACTTCAGTGGTGGTCTTACGACCGCTGGATTTGAGTTTATTCGCGGCGGTTATAACAGCCATGAATAAACTGATGTCAATGGCTCGTAAAAACCGCTGCTAAACTCAGTAAAACCACCATGAAATGAGGCAGCTATGACGCTTTCCTTAAACCTCCATGAAATAGAAATAACTGCCACTAATAGATTGGCGACACCATATTAGGTTGTGCTTTACATAAACCACCACCAAACCATGTATCAACGGTTTAAACTGCCGCTAAACGGCAATTCTCTTGTAGTGAATAAAATTTATTATAGAATAACATTAAAAAATTTCTAGAATATCATGAGAAAAATGAGATTCATGATATAATATGTCAAAGGGTAGTATATACACCATATAAAAGTGAATTAGTGTTTAACCATAAATAAGTCTCAATGCAATTTTAATTGAAAACCAATTCCTTACAAAGATCTTATAAATGACAGAAGAATTTATCAATGGGGTTATTATGTGTTGGAAAAGTATATCCAAAAAAATGGAAGTGGAAATTACAACATAAATTAATAAATAGTGATTCCGCATCTAATCTTGGTATAATATAATCAACGAAGTATGCGTAAAACCCAAAGAGTGGAAGTTGAGTTTAGAAATTCCCATAAAAAAATTTGATAGACTAACAGTGTCACTTAAGGATATATAATATAGAAGAACATATCCAAATATATGAAAATTGATATTAAAAGACATAACATAAAGAAATATTTGACTAAAAGAGGAGGGTGAATGGTTCCTTACCTTGAGTCTAACCCGTCATATATGTTCCTTGTTCTTCCTGAATAATAAACTTAAGTAAATTTATGCTAGCTTAATAAACTCTTTAAAGTTTATTATTCATTTTATATCACTTATTACCAAGTTATAAACATTATATAATTATTTATGTTAATATCGTTCATTTTGTCGATATTCGGTATTTGAGTCAAAAATTAACTTATTATAATTACAAATTGTCATGTAGACAAAAGTGAATTTTATCCAAAATGATATTCATGAATTAAATATCATATAAATCCCATATTTATATGTATTTATAATAGTACATAACATTTTGATATAATAAATGAAAACCACCATTCATGGAGACGGTAATCTGTACGTACGCATGAACGCTACTTTCATTTCATTTTTATTTTTAACGGAATGAAAATTAAATGATACATAGGTATATTATTATTAAAATATAATATCATATTTTATATACATTAAATTTTTTCATTAACACCATCCTTTATACGTTTTATGTATAGCATGAACGAGTCATATCACATTGAGGGGGCGGTAGTCCGCACTTCCCCAAATGAAATTATCGTATTTACCCATTATTGAAACAGTAAGGGAATGATATAAATTTGAAATATAGAAGAATATAGACAATAAAAATATAATATATATCACATATAAAAACAGTTCCATCATAATGTCCACCATGAGAGGTGGTACAGAAAAATCGAACAGTCATCGTTTCGTTAGGTAGTAGTTCACTGTACACAGAAACAATATGTTTGTATCCATTAGATGGAGGTGTGTGGAAGTATATTTCGAATCCTTCTAATAACAAAATCCTAGTATATTTAAGATACTATTTTTTTTGTAAAACAATGGAATAAAGAGAGTTTAGAGGGTTGGAAAATGAAAATAAATGGAAGAAGCTTGAGAGAAGACATTACCTTAAATCAGGTAACTGCTTTTGATTTATGCTAAAATGCCTTCATGAATTGCCTTATGCCCAATTTAAGGATTCTAGGAGGAAGATATGGATGTTGGGATATTATTTGGTCACAATATGGAAAATCCAATGGTTCTTGAGAGGTGTGAGTAAGGGTTAGAGGTGGTTCTATTTTATAAGAGGGATGATGGGCACTTAAGGAATATCTTGAAATATTATTTTATTATAAGTTGATTTTTTGTTTTAAAAGGTCCAAAAGTCATTTATTTCAGAGATAAGATTATATTGGGTCGAAAACCTCTCAACCAATAGGTTTTAGAGAAGTTCTGGTCTCATGTTTAACCTTGTATTTTATCTTTAACCCTTAGCTAACTAATTTGACTCTTACCATGTCTTCTTGTATATTCATAAATTATGGTTAATATAGTTACTATAAAATTATAATAGAACCTCAACTGGTTGATTAATTATATTTTCAACATTATTTAAGTCATTTTTATGAATATTATATTTTTAGGACTATTATATCATTTAATAAAATATTATTTGTTTTAAAAAACTCATTAATGTCAATTTATATACTATTCATATCATGACAATTAAAAAAATTCCATAACAACTTGATTATCTAAAAAAACTTCATTAATACAATTATAAAAGTCATAATTATCCCTAAAAATCTATTATGGAAAAAAAGTTTCAAAAAAAATTAATTTAATATTTATAATCCCATTTATTTAAATCATTCATTAATAAGGTAATCACTACATCACCATTCTATCAGAATTAAATTTATTTATTTAATGTTTAAAAATTATTAATAAAATAACATGATGTAGGAAATATTATTAGATTTATAATGACTATATATAGTATAATAGATCACATATATAACCCCATACATTTTTTTTACTAAAAGATACATGTTTAGGTTATATTTTCCTTAACTTCAAATTAAAATCAATTAAATGTCACTTTCACACACAGGTGGCTTAATGGGGTCCTAAAATAAACCCAAGGATCCCCATGGTCATAAATATCTTATCTAATAGGATTAATACTTTTTTAAGGTTATTTATTATTATTATAATATTATTTTTTTACCCTTATTTATCAGATTTACCATTTAACCATGGTAAATAAAATATTTACTGAAGTTACTATTCATAAGGTCTAAAAATAAAAGTTACACATTTACACAATTTGGATATCTTGATTACAAATATGGAATCCACTTTTTCTCAAATTAAAATCATAGATGTTTTATAAATTAATTTAAAACCAATTCTCGTTGTAAAAAACAGAAAAGCGTGTTTTTAAAAAGTAAAAACTACCAAAAGATTGACATGCATTTAGTTGAATTTCAAAGTGAAATTACTTCCAATGACTAAAATTGGATTAAATGATAAAAATATAATCCAATTAAACTTTAAAACCTATTGAATTTACAATATAACTATATAAATAAATTATATTAAAAGGAATTTTTGACTAAAAATCAGTATGTTTCACTATTCCATAAAAAATGAACATTATTAGAAAAATACCAAAATTCCATCCAATGTAAATTTTTATATACCAACTCTAATGAAGAATATTATATTTCAAAATAGAATATATAAAAGTGACAAAAACTATATTTAAAAAGGATTCTCCATTAAAAAGTTGGTAAAACAACCTTTTAAAAATATTAGAGTTTTTCATGCTTAAAATCAAATTCATTCTTATTTTAAGACTCTAAAATTTATTGGAAAAGTGTAAAGACATTTAATAATCATATTTTAATTAGTTATTTTAATTCTATCTAATAAAATGGCTAGGTATTAACTATCATTTAAAATGATAATATTCTTATATTATTTTTTTAGTATAACTCAAAGTTGTGTGCAACGTAAGATTTCAAAGAAACCTGTTGTCGTGTGTTGAGTATGCTGTTAGACAAAGTGTCATATTTAAAATAAAAATAATATCTTATTCATAAATATTAATATATTTTAAAATTTATTATTCTATAAATAACCGAGACTTTACATCCTTCCACATTTTGAAAATTGCATCCTTTTAAATTTAAAATTAGTTTTGGAAACATAATTGAAAGTCCCACGTCGAGAAAAAAGAGTCAATAATACTATCAAATTAAAATAATTAATGAGAAGTACAATGGTCACCCAAGATAATACATACTAGTATTCCATGAAATCATGTATATGGAGGAGAAACTAAGTGTCAAGTTCAGATGGGGAGTGATAGAAAACATGACCAGAAGAAAGTTAACCACTAGAAAACCACAAACTTGTGATATGTTAAATTTTATTTGATTCCCTAGTAGGAAAAGTAAATGGAAAATGTTTTTTTAGGTTCCCTTTCATAAAGTCTGATAATTAATTTATTATATTGATTTAGAACATAAGGAAATATACTTACATTCCAATAGAGTTTCATCCTTTAATAAGTTTCTACCAAAACCCCATATTTTCTTCAAACGATGAGTATTCAAGATGACATGGTCACACCTGAAGCACTAAAATAAACTTCTAGAGAATAACATGATCCAAAATAATAAACCACATATTTCCCATGTCTTTATACATTAAACAAAACCAAAATAGTTAGTACAAGATCAGATAATCCCCAAAATTGATAACCTTTTATTAAAATGAAATACTACACTTAATCTAAGAAATTGATCAAACAATTCCAAAATATCAACAAAGACCATTTAATAAAAAAATTTCCTTTAAAATTTTCAAAATAATCCAAACTAATTTTGAAACCCAAAATTCAGAAGGATTTGATCACATGGTCTTCCAAAAAAATCTTAATAATTATCTCCAAATAAAATCGGCTAATCTTAAAGTCTCATACTGAATAATAATTAACCTAATCACATATTCTCCAAGATATGTTAATAATTTCCATTGATAACCTGAATATCTATATTTCCATAATAAAAACATATATTGTTCCAAAATAAAATTTTACCATTACTCCTCAAATGAAATCCAATAGTTTATCTTTTTTCCTTAGGCATATAGTGTTCCCAAAAGAGAAAACGTCTTACAAAATAACCTTTATCCCTTAATCACCAAATCATTTTACTATACAGAGGATATCTACTTGATAAAACATAAGATCCCAAATCAACTTATTCTGGATCAATAAAATCATTTAACTAAAAATAATAAGTCATAATAACCAGTGGCTTCACATAGGTCAGTGGTAGGTGATGTTTCCTTGTCTCCCTTCGGTTGTGGGTTCGATTCCTACGACCTTGCCGGACGCAGTGGGTTGTCCCCCATCTTGCATGTTTTCCCTTTTATAAAACTCAAAAATAATCCAAACGTGATTTAACCTCAATGGTTTTATTATGCCCCTAATTTTCATCCCAACTCATAATGACCTCAATATCTTAATTCATGAATTGTTATATATATTAACATTTTTTACTTTCGTAAAATAACATTATACTCAAAGAAACAACATTATACCTAGATCATAGTGTCCACCTAGTTTCATCATCATCTTGTTCACATAGATAAATGGTCCATGCATTGCAACAATGATTTAGAGATCCTTCAAAATCATCTACTTCCTTTATCCAATTACACCATGCACAACTTGGGTCATATGGGTTTTCAAAAAAAAATAGTTTCTGAAAATAATCATGTATGACATATAATTTCAAAACATGTGATAAAATTTTATTTTTAAAAAATAGTTAGGCTGAGTTTGAGTTAAAACATTCAATCAATACTCCTTTTGAAATACCATAAGTATGTCCTCAATGAATATAATTTAAAATCAAATATAAATAGGTTTCCAAGGGTATCATTTTTCATCACCATCTTCAAAAACATAATATGATTCAAAATCTTGTAATAAGGTAAAATATTTGAAAATTCCTCCATAATATTTAACTATCTTGAAAGTATATGAATATTGAGAAAATTGGATTTGATTAAATACAACCCATGTTACACGATGGTATTGAGGTATATCTAAGGTTTTTGATATCTCAAACAATTTTTTGAAAGTGAGTTTTATGTTAGAAAATGTTCCAGAATCGTCTGGACATGAATTTGTAATAATTATTGCAATAAATTCATTAGGAAGAGATAAGAATTTCGTTTGATATCCTCCTCCTTTCATTTTTAATAGATATTCCTTGATCTAAAAAAGTTACAAAGTAAGGATTTAACTTAAATAGTGGACATAGAGACTAACCATGTGTCTAAAAAAACTCTTAATCCCTAAAGTTGTCTAAACCATCCTCTGATACCAACTATAAGTCCTCATCCTTAAAAATTTACTTAATCTAGATCTAAATCAATAATTCACATTGAGGATCTTTTCAGGTTTATATTTTTAGATAATTAGTCCATAAATATTACATTATATCACAAATATTAAAAATTAGGCACTTCTACTCTATCCAAATTGTTTTCACAAAAATAAAACTCCTTAAATAATAAAATAATTCTTTTCTTTATATAAATATTCCTGAATTATTCCTTCATATAACCCTTCCTTATACCCTATGAAAAACTTTTCAAAAACATGGGATGAGCATAGTAAGGGTTATAAAATAAGGAGAGAAAATATTAGTCCATCAATACATACAAATCAATAAAATCATACTATTCAGTCATAAAACATTATCTCTTTAACATACCTCATGAAATCATAAGATTTATGAATAGAACATGGAAATAATAAATCATAAAGGTAAATTGTTGAATCCATAACATACTTACATTGTAGATTTCACATCTATATATGGAGTTTTGTTTTGAATACCCATCATAGTATATCCCCTAAATCTCTTAGAAGAAACATTTAAGTTTACCTCCATCACGTTACCCAATACATTAGAGAACTTTCTCGGGCTCACCCACCCTAGGTTTGTCACATAACCACCCATATTTGGTTTATCAAGTAACCACCCTTCAAATAACTAAGTACCATTACAGAATCATAACACATAAAAGATCAACATTTCAATCATCGACCACAATAAATAAATTCAAGATATTGAAATATTCAATCCTTTTCCAAAAACATTTAAAACATTTAATAAAGAGATTTATGAATCAATGTTTCCCATAAAACATTGAAACTTTTAAATGAATTAAAATTTTAAAACATTAATTTCTATATAAATAATTTCTAAAACTCATTTTGAAAACATGGAATATAATGGGAAGGATTTAGAAGAATAAATCTTTAAAACTTTTAAAATAATGTTTTAGTTAAAGAGTCCCTTACCACATGAGAAAATACATGAATAAAAATAATTATAGAATAACATTAAACAAATATTATAATATCATGAGAATAATAAGATTCATGATATAATATTTCAAAGGGTATTATATACACCCTATAAAAGTGAATTGGTGTATAATAACAAATAAGTCTCAATGGAATGTAAATTGAGACAAAACCCCTTACAAAGATAGTATAAATGACATAATAATTTATCAATGGAGTGATTATGTGTTTAAAAACTATATATAAACAAAATGGAAGTGGAAATTAAAACATAAATAAATAAATAGTGATTCCTCACATAATCTTGACATAATATAATCATCGAAGTATGCGTAAACCCAAAGAGTAGAAGTTGAGTTTATAATTTCCCAAACGAAAATTCAGCCGCCTAACGACGTCACTTAAAAATGAAAAAATGAGTTGATGGGAGATAAATGGGTATATCATCAATTTTCTCTAAAATTTAAATCAATAAGGATATATAATAACATATCCAAACATACTAAAATGGAGATTTAAAGGCATAACATAAAGAAGTCTTTGACTAAAAGAGGAGGGTGAAAGGTTCCCATACCTTGAGTTTGACTCATCACGCATGTTCCTTGTACTTCCTGAATAATAAAATCATGTTAATTTATAATTTATTAATAATCTTTTTCATGTTTATTATTTCTTTTATATCTCTTATTAACCCATTATAAACATTACATAATTATTTAAGTTAATATCGGTCGTTTTGTTGATATTCGGTAGTTGAGTCAAAAACGAACTTATTATAATTACAAATTGTCCTGGTGGTTAAAAGTCCATTTTATCCAAAATTATATTCATTATTTAAATATTATAAAAATATAGTATTTATATGTATTTATAATAGTACAAAACATTTGGATATAATAAATGAAAAGCACCGTTCATGGAGACAATAAGTCGTACGTACGCATAAACGCTACTTTCATTTCTTTGTCATATTTAAAGGAATGAAAACTAAATGATACATAGGTATATTACAATTCATGTATAATATCATATTTTATATACATTCCATAAGTTAATTAACACCATACTTTATACGTTCCATGTATTTAATGAATGAGTCATATCACTTTGAGGGGGCGACGGTCCTTACTTCCTCAAATGAAATTATCGTATTTACACATTATGGAAACCATAAATGTAGAGACCCGTATCCTGACGTATATGGACATTACATTACATTTGCGGAATACTTAGTACATAACAAAAACACACACTAAAGGATCGTAATAGTTTAGTGTCTTTGGAAACTCGGAACATAATCTTCTAATCCTGGTGAAAGATCTTCAATATCTCCCGTAAAGATCTTCCATTTTTTTTACCTAAAACCTTTCTTTATATCCTGGGGAAAAGAAAACATAAAAGGGTGAGCTCAAATGCTCAGTAAGGGTATACAAAAGAAATAAAAATCATATCATATCTTTTTGAAAATCACAACCTGCAAAAGAGATCATAATATCTTAACATGGAACAAATCATAGAAGTGAAAATGAGATCCCCATAATCATAACATGAAACTTGAAACTTTGTGGCATGCACACATAATCATGGAAAATCATTTCTTGTTAGTCATGACTCATTGCCAAGACTATCTTAGTGGACAAAGTCCCTTTCTGAACCGAGTTCACTCCTCGTTTCAGTCCTGTATCACTGAACCGAAATAACCTTCCGTTCCAGCCATGTCTATCTCATGAGATATAAAATCTTTACCCAATGCATTGGAGGGAGATATAGGTCCCACCCATCTTATAATGAATCCTTTCTTATGTGTGCCACATAATCATAAAACATACATCATCGCATAACACATGAAACAAAAATGGGATTCTTGAAACATCATGACATCATAAATCAATTCATATAAGATAAAGGAATTCATAAAAATAATTCCATCACAACATGATCAAATCAATGTAATAATAGGGATAAAAACAGAACCCTTTATTATCTTAGATGGAAAATAATTTTGAAAATCACTTGAACTCCATTCTTGAGGAAAATATCCTTTCTTCTTCAAAAACATTTTTCCTTTCATAACATGTCATACAACTTTAAAATAAAAGAAGTTGATTAAAAATAAACTTGAAAACTTGTAAAGGAAGCTTCTTGGAAACAATGTTTTAAAAATCCATTCATGCCGTATAAGTTAAAAAAAACATTCTTCGTACTTTTGTCGGAAAAGTCAAAAAGTACCTCGTACGTAAAACGACAAAAGATTCCTTTCATACATATTACTAAAAACTCACCAAAGGGTAAAAATGGATTTAAACAATTGTAGGTGGATGGAAATAATATGACATATTGATGAAACATGGATGTGGATGATAAAATACACCCCAGTAAATACTTACGAATAAACAATCTCAGATAAAAATGAGAATGTGATATTTCCCTTACCTTAGGTCCGATTAGCTTTGTACGTGTCCGAAGCTCCTGTATAATGGTTTAAATAATGTTATTGACTTATTCCAGAATCATACATATTGATATGATATCATATATGGTCATATTATTAGCTTCTTGTTAGTAATATTTCATTGTTACTTGTTACTCGGGTCTTTATAACTTTTTGTTCTTATGCGTGTTTTGTCGAATAAATTCTTATTCTTATCTTTAGGTTATAGATAATTCATTTCCAGAATGGTATTAGTGTAGTATATACCATATTCATTCATTCAATTCATTTATATAATCATTATGAAATGAAGATCATGTAGAACGAGTCGCATCACATCGTGGAGACGGTATTCCGTACGTACGCACGAGTGATGATATCGTTCCTATGATCGTGGAATTGTATTGGAGTATATATATATTATTTCAGTATCAATATTACTTCATAATAATCATATGTAGTTACTCATTACACCATTATACCCATCCTTGTAAGGTGATGGTGGAAAATAGATTACACCACGGCGTGGAGACGGTATTCCGTACGTACGCACGCGCGGTGATTTCATTTTTCCGTAGGATGGATAGAAGGTGAATTAGGGTTGTTTCATATTTATAATAACATATCAGTATGTAAGTAATACTGATGTTATTACTTTATCATGAAACAACTAAAGAAGAAGAAGTTGAAGAAGAAAGAAATTGAAAAGATCGGTAATGGATATTACCTCTTCTTTGGAACGCCTCTTTGAATCCTCCACTTAAGGAACTAAGATTGGTCTTTGGAGAAGACCAGAACCTCTAGGATTATTCTAGGAAAGTGGAGAGGAGAAAATGGCAGGGGTTGGCCGAGCTTGAGTGCTCAAAATTGGTGTGAGGAGGAGGGGGAGGAGGTGCCCTTTTATAAGGGAGGAGAGGGGCACCTTAGGAATTCTTAAAAATATTAATTTATAATAAATCTAACCCCACTTAAAAACCTCCAAAAATGACTCATATTCGAAGATTAGATGAGATAGGGTTGTAATCTCATCAACCAATCAAATTTAGACATGTTTGGATATTATTTTAAACCTTATCAATTATATTTAACTCTAAGTTAAATAATTTAACTTTTACCGTGTCTTTTTGTTTTCTTTCACTATATGGTTAATAAAATTACTATAACATGCCAAACGAACCAAAAATTGTTTATTATTAATATATATATCCTTATCTAAGTCATTTGGCCGAACCTTAGATTTTTAGGAATAAAATAACAATTAATAATATAATATTTGATTTAAAAACTATTTTGTGTCAATTTTGACACTATTTGATATATGATTTTTGTGAAAGTCATAACAGAATTATATGTTCGAACCAAGTTGATTAAATCCACATTAATATATCATAGTAACCTAGAAAATTAGTGTAATTCATAAAAAATCTCAAATTACATTTATTTTGGTGTTTATAACATCAATTATGTCAATATTTCATTAATAAGATAATTACTGCATCATCGTTGTGTCATAAATAAATTAAATTATTTGATGTCTAAAAATTACAAATAAAATACCATCATGTAGGAAATCTTTTTAGCTTTCTAATGAATATTTACAATCGAATTTATCTTATGTATAACCCCATATTAAAAATGATTTACTTATTAAACTTTGATTTTAACTATTTTAACCCTTCTTTAAATAAATTCATAATAAATGTCCTAATCTAATCCAAGTGGGCCTAAATGGTCATATTTTATTCCTAAGTTTGTTTTTGGTCGAATTACACTTGTCCAATAGAATTAGGACATGTGTTAGGGTAATAGTAATATCATATTTACCCTTAGTTACCCTATTTACTATTAACCGCGGTAAAAAAAAGTAAAAAGTTACTATTCACCAAAAATTATTTTCATCTCATTGAACCACATTTTAGTCCTTGATATTAACCGTGTCTCTCGGATTTTCGAAATTCCATTCACAGAAGTGGTAAAATTAAGTTTTATGCAAAATTCAGTTTTTAACCTACCACTTAGTGGTTTCACTATTCATCAAAAATTGAAAGTTTTCAGAAAAATGCTAAAATTTCATCCTAAGCTATATTTCATATTCCAAATTCAAAAATGAAGTCTATTTTACCAAATTCATAACATAGAAGTTGAATTAATTAATTTTATAATTAAATCCCGCTATTAAAACAAATAGCGTGTTTTTACGAAACAATATCTATCAAAAGATTGACACTTGTTTATGTCAGGTTTAAATGTGAAATTACGTCCAATGACCAACATTGTATTAAATTGTAAAAATATATTCTAAATATACTTTAAAATCACTCAAATTAATAATTTATCACTATTAATTATTTCGATTAAAAAAGTTGTTTTTAATTATAATTTAGTAATTTTCACTATTCATCAGAATATGAAAGTTATCCGAAAAGTACCAAAATTTCACCTTAGGCTAAATTCGATACTCCGAATCCAAAAATGAATTCCATTTTGAAAAATAAAATTTACAAAATTTCCAAAAAGTGGTTATTACTATTCATAACGGCTAGTTTTAATAATATTTTAATAGCATATCGTTGTTTCGTGAAACTCAGTATTGCGTACTACACACGCTATCGAGGAAGGTCGTGATTGCGTGTAACGGAAGGAAAGTCAAGGATGCGTATTGTGAAAGCTTCTTTTGTTGTAGCGTACAACACAAGACATTAATGAAATTAAAAAGAATATTTTTCATAAAATCTTGGGGCGTTACATTCTACCCCCCTTAAAATGAATTTCGCCCTCGAAATTCGTCGGGGTTATAAATGGTTTACTATTCAAAATTTTCTTTGATAGAAACCCACATCGTAAAAAGGAATACCAAAACATGGCTTTAAAAACTAAAGTATGAAATGTAACGATTACCCAAATATACTAATCACTGGGTTTCCACATAGGTGAAAATATGGATATGGAAGAAAAATCTAACCATCATGTTCTGATGGAGAGTGGTAGAGAACATGGCTATGGAAAAGCCAGTAATCACAAATCCATAGATTTGTGATGATATAAGGTACCATCTGATTCATCAGGTATAAGATCACTAGGAAAACATTTTTGGTTTTCAAGATCATTTCCCTAAAGTTGAAAATTTGCTTAGAATAAATACTTACTTTATTTTGGTAAAATATCACTTTTGTTCGTGCCTTGAACAATTTCTACTTCATCTCTTAAATAAATGAAGTTGAATTTGTTATTCGTGATGTGTTAGCAGATCATGTGATAGAATGACAGGTCATTCCATCTGTCTCAAACAAAAGGTTAGCAAAACATATATACATAAGTCGATCTATAGTGAGATTAATCATATATGGTTCCTAAAATGGACTTATACTTCATATATCATACTGCTTAATATAATAACACTAGTTTCTACTAAACAGGGACTTCCTGTAGGTCAGTGGTAGGCGATAAAGGCCAGTCGCACTTCGGTTGTGGGTTCGATTCCTATAGCCTTGTCCGAAGCGATGGGCTGTCGCCCGTCCTGCAGGTTGTCCTTTTTCTAAAACTACGTTACTATAACATCCCATCAATAATATCGAAAATCTTCTATCCTTAAACAATACTAACTTATGTCCAACATAATCCAGTCTAATCTTTAGGCTTATACATAATACTGCAGTCCACTCTCATAATATAGTGACAACGAGTACCAGAGATTTAATACTGTCGTTGATCCCCACATATCATAAGATATGTCTTGTTGGTCACATTCCAAATATTCAAAGTCCTTAATCGTGTATTCTCTTGAATACCTTAGTGAAAACATGAGTGCAGTTAAAAGTTAACACTTTCCACATACCAAAATCCTCAAAATTCTATATACTCAAACCATGATATCACTTAGTCCTTATATCAATCATGAGCTCATGAATACTATTAAACATTTCATTTTCTCGTCTTCATTATGCGCATATCATCTTATTTCCAAAAAAAAATATCTCAATCACTTTGAATACCACATCAATAAATATTGCAATACTCAATGATACAACATTATTTTGGAATCCCATTACATAAACACTTAATCATTCCACCACATCGTTGTCATATTCAACATTGCCAATAGTGATCGCATGTGATTTCCCTTTGTCCTTTGCCTTCAGTGGTTGCTCATGTTTATCATCACTAACCCTTGGATTAGGGCAATTATTAGCATAATGCCCCATTTCCTTGCACTAGAAGCATTGAAGTGTTGGCGGTGCGTTCTCTGCAGTGTTTGCTTTATCATTAGAAACCCTTTTTCCATTACTTCGACACTCAGCTGCTCGATGACCTTCTTTTCCACACTTAAAAAATTTTCTAGTCCCTTTTAGACAATCTCCACCATGCTTCTTTCCACACTTTGTGCATAAGGAAACATTCATCTTCTTTTCACCATTATTCTGAGATTTCTCCTTGAACTCCATCTTTCGTTTCTTGTCAAAACCATGAGATGGATATGTAACACCAACTTCCATTTCTACCTTGATAGCACAACGCACAATTTCTTCATAGCTACTGAAGTCTCTTATAGCTAATTCCCTTCGAAGACTTGGTTTTAAGCCACTGAAAAATCGATCAACTTTACTTTCAGGTTGGATGATAATTCCAGAAGCATACCTTGCAAGTCTTGTAAAATTTGCTTCATAGGTACCAACAGATTCATCGTCCCTTTGCTTCAGTTCAAGAAACTCTTTCTCCATCTTTGTTCGAAGAATACGAGGGAAGTACTTATTGAAAAATAAGTTCTTGAACTCGTCCCATTCCATAGACTCAATTTCATCCCTTTGCCTTGTATTCTTAATAAGATTCCACCATTGATCAGCATCTCCTTCCAAACGATACACTGCTAGGATGACTTTATCATGTTCAGAACATTGAAGAACTGAAAATATCTTTTCAGTAGTACTAATCCATTGTTCAGCAACTAATGGATCAGTAGACCCACTGAAAGAAGGTGGACGCTGCCTCATGAAGGATTCAACAGAATGTTTCTCCTTCCTTTGCTCGTTTGGAAGTCCTGCATGATTCATAGCTTGAGAAAGTTGTGTGATCATGGCTACAAGATTTTGCATTCCAGCTCCTATATCGTTTGGTTGCTCAGGGGTACAATCATTGCATTGCCCATCACATTCCACATTAACACGGTTCCTTCGGGTTCCAGCCATCGTCTAAAACCCCAAAAGAATTGTGTGAGAGGCAAAAATCATGCTAGGGAAAACAACATAATAAAGGGTTAGTACCCTCAATATCTAACATCTTAGGTTAAATTCGAAGATCGTTAGCGTAATTCTAGGACTATAACCTATACGTATACTTAACCTTAGAGACATCCCTAGACATACCTTAGAAATATCTCTAGGGATCTCACTAAAGTTCTCGCATCCTAGTTTCCAAAGGTTGACTAAACCTCCCTCTGATACCAACTGTAGAGACCCGTATCCTGACGTATATGGACATTACATTACATTTGCGGAATACTTAGTACATAACAAAAACACACACTAAAGGATCGTAATAGTTTAGTGTCTTTGGAAACTCGGAACATAATCTTCTAATCCTGGTGAAAGATCTTCAATATCTCCCGTAAAGATCTTCCATTTTTTTTTACCTAAAACCTTTCTTTATATCCTGGGGAAAAGAAAACATAAAAGGGTGAGCTCAAATGCTCAGTAAGGGTATACAAAAGAAATAAAAATCATATCATATCTTTTTGAAAATCACAACCTGCAAAAGAGATCATAATATCTTAACATGGAACAAATCATAGAAGTGAAAATGAGATCCCCATAATCATAACATGAAACTTGAAACTTTGTGGCATGCACACATAATCATGGAAAATCATTTCTTGTTAGTCATGACTCATTGCCAAGACTATCTTAGTGGACAAAGTCCCTTTCTGAACCGAGTTCACTCCTCGTTTCAGTCCTGTATCACTGAACCGAAATAACCTTCTGTTCCAGCCATGGCTGTCTCATGAGATATAAAATCTTTACCCAATGCATTGGAGGGAGATATAGGTCCCACCCATCTTATAATGAATCCTTTCTTATGTGTGCCACATAATCATAAAACATACATCATCGCATAACACATGAAACAAAAATGGGATTCTTGAAACATCATGACATCATAAATCAATTCATATAAGATAAAGGAATTCATAAAAATAATTCCATCACAACATGATCAAATCAATGTAATAATAGGGATAAAAACAGAACCCTTTATTATCTTAGATGGAAAATAATTTTGAAAATCACTTGAACTCCATTCTTGAGGAAAATATCCTTTCTTCTTCAAAAACATTTTTCCTTTCATAACATGTCATACAACTTTAAAATAAAAGAAGTTGATTAAAAATAAACTTGAAAACTTGTAAAGGAAGCTTCTTGGAAACAATGTTTTAAAAATCCATTCATGCCGTATAAGTTAAAAAAAAACATTCTTCGTACTTTTGTCGGAAAAGTCAAAAAGTACCTCGTACGTAAAACGACAAAAGATTCCTTTCATACATATTACTAAAAACTCACCGAAGGGTAAAAATGGATTTAAACAATTGTAGGTGGATGGAAATAATATGACATATTGATGAAACATGGATGTGGATGATAAAATACACCCCAGTAAATACTTACGAATAAACAATCTCAGATAAAAATGAGATTGTGATATTTCCCTTACCTTAGGTCCGATTAGCTTTGTACGTGTCCGAAGCTCCTGTATAATGGTTTAAATAATGTTATTGACTTATTCCAGAATCATACATATTGATATGATATCATATATGGTCATATTATTAGCTTCTTGTTAGTAATATTTCATTGTTACTTGTTACTCGGGTCTTTATAACTTTTTGTTCTTATGCGTGTTTTGTCGAATAAATTCTTATTCTTATCTTTAGGTTATAGATAATTCATTTCCAGAATGGTATTAGTGTAGTATATACCATATTCATTCATTCAATTCATTTATATAATCATTATGAAATGAAGATCATGTAGAACGAGTCGCATCACATCGTGGAGACGGTATTCCGTACGTACGCACGAGTGATGATATTGTTCCTATGATCGTGGAATTGTATTGGAGTATATATATATTATTTCAGTATCAATATTACTTCATAATAATCATATGTAGTTACTCATTACACCATTATACCCATCCTTGTAAGGTGATGGTGGAAAATAGATTACACCACGGCGTGGAGACGGTATTCCGTACGTACGCACGCGCGGTGATTTCATTTTTCCGTAGGATGGATAGAAGGTGAATTAGGGTTGTTTCATATTTATAATAACATATCAGTATGTAAGTAATACTGATGTTATTACTTTATCATGAAACAACTAAAGAAGAAGAAGTTGAAGAAGAAAGAAATTGAAAAGATCGGTAATGGATATTACCTCTTCTTTGGAACGCCTCTTTGAATCCTCCACTTAAGGAACTAAGATTGGTCTTTGGAGAAGACCAGAACCTCTAGGATTATTCTAGGAAAGTGGAGAGGAGAAAATGGCAGGGGTTGGCCGAGCTTGAGTGCTCAAAATTGGTGTGAGGAGGAGGGGGAGGAGGTGCCCTTTTATAAGGGAGGAGAGGGGCACCTTAGGAATTCTTAAAAATATTAATTTATAATAAATCTAACCCCACTTAAAAACCTCCAAAAATGACTCATATTCGAAGATTAGATGAGATAGGGTTGTAATCTCATCAACCAATCAAATTTAGACATGTTTGGATATTATTTTAAACCTTATCAATTATATTTAACTCTAAGTTAAATAATTTAACTTTTACCGTGTCTTTTTGTTTTCTTTCACTATATGGTTAATAAAATTACTATAACATGCCAAACGAACCAAAAATTGTTTATTATTAATATATATATCCTTATCTAAGTCATTTGGCCGAACCTTAGATTTTTAGGAATAAAATAACAATTAATAATATAATATTTGATTTAAAAACTATTTTGTGTCAATTTTGACACTATTTGATATATGATTTTTGTGAAAGTCATAACAGAATTATATGTTCGAACCAAGTTGATTAAATCCACATTAATATATCATAGTAACCTAGAAAATTAGTGTAATTCATAAAAAATCTCAAATTACATTTATTTTGGTGTTTATAACATCAATTATGTCAATATTTCATTAATAAGATAATTACTGCATCATCGTTGTCTCATAAATAAATTAAATTATTTGATGTCTAAAAATTACAAATAAAATACCATCATGTAGGAAATCTTTTTAGCTTTCTAATGAATATTTACAATCGAATTTATCTTATGTATAACCCCATATTAAAAATGATTTACTTATTAAACTTTGATTTTAACTATTTTAACCCTTCTTTAAATAAATTCATAATAAATGTCCTAATCTAATCCAAGTGGGCCTAAATGGTCATATTTTATTCCTAAGTTTGTTTTTGGTCGAATTACACTTGTCCAATAGAATTAGGACATGTGTTAGGGTAATAGTAATATCATATTTACCCTTAGTTACCCTATTTACTATTAACCGCGGTAAAAAAAAGTAAAAAGTTACTATTCACCAAAAATTATTTTCATCTCATTGAACCACATTTTAGTCCTTGATATTAACCGTGTCTCTCGGATTTTCGAAATTCCATTCACAGAAGTGGTAAAATTAAGTTTTATGCAAAATTCAGTTTTTAACCTACCACTTAGTGGTTTCACTATTCATCAAAAATTGAAAGTTTTCAGAAAAATGCTAAAATTTCATCCTAAGCTATATTTCATATTCCGAATTCAAAAATGAAGTCTATTTTACCAAATTCATAACATAGAAGTTGAATTAATTAATTTTATAATTAAATCCCGCTATTAAAACAAATAGCGTGTTTTTACGAAACAATATCTATCAAAAGATTGACACTTGTTTATGTCAGGTTTAAATGTGAAATTACGTCCAATGACCAACATTGTATTAAATTGTAAAAATATATTCTAAATATACTTTAAAACCACTCAAATTAATAATTTATCACTATTAATTATTTCGATTAAAAAAGTTGTTTTTAATTATAATTTAGTAATTTTCACTATTCATCAGAATATGAAAGTTATCCGAAAAGTACCAAAATTTCACCTTAGGCTAAATTCGATACTCCGAATCCAAAAATGAATTCCATTTTGAAAAATAAAATTTACAAAATTTCCAAAAAGTGGTTATTACTATTCATAACGGCTAGTTTTAATAATATTTTAATAGCATATCGTTGTTTCGTGAAACTCAGTATTGCGTACTACACACGCTATCGAGGAAGGTCGCGATTGCGTGTAACGGAAGGAAAGTCAAGGATGCGTATTGTGAAAGCTTCTTTTGTTGTAGCGTATAACACAAGACATTAATGAAATTAAAAAGAATATTTTTCATAAAATCTTGGGGCGTTACATTCTACCCCCCTTAAAATGAATTTCGCCCTCGAAATTCGTCGGGGTTATAAATGGTTTACTATTCAAAATTTTCTTTGATAGAAACCCACATCGTAAAAAGGAATACCAAAACATGGCTTTAAAAACTAAAGTATGAAATGTAACGATTACCCAAATATACTAATCACTGGGTTTCCACATAGGTGAAAATATGGATATGGAAGAAAAATCTAACCATCATGTTCTGATGGAGAGTGGTAGAGAACATGGCTATGGAAAAGCCAGTAATCACAAATCCATAGATTTGTGATGATATAAGGTACCATCTGATTCATCAGGTATAAGATCACTAGGAAAACATTTTTGGTTTTCAAGATCATTTCCCTAAAGTTGAAAATTTGCTTAGAATAAATACTTACTTTATTTTGGTAAAATATCACTTTTGTTCGTGCCTTGAACAATTTCTACTTCATCTCTTAAATAAATGAAGTTGAATTTGTTATTCGTGATGTGTTAGCAGATCATGTGATAGAATGACAGGTCATTCCATCTGTCTCAAACAAAAGGTTAGCAAAACATATATACATAAGTCGATCTATAGTGAGATTAATCATATATGGTTCCTAAAATGGACTTATACTTCATATATCATACTGCTTAATATAATAACACTAGTTTCTACTAAACAGGGACTTCCTGTAGGTCAGTGGTAGGCGATAAAGGTCAGTCGCACTTCGGTTGTGGGTTCGATTCCTATAGCCTTGTCCGAAGCGATGGGCTGTCGCCCGTCCTGCAGGTTGTCCTTTTTCTAAAACTACGTTACTATAACATCCCATCAATAATATCGAAAATCTTCTATCCTTAAACAATACTAACTTATGTCCAACATAATCCAGTCTAATCTTTAGGCTTATACATAATACTGCAGTCCACTCTCATAATATAGTGACAACGAGTACCAGAGATTTAATACTGTCGTTGATCCCCACATATCATAAGATATGTCTTGTTGGTCACATTCCAAATATTCAAAGTCCTTAATCGTGTATTCTCTTGAATACCTTAGTGAAAACATGAGTGCAGTTAAAAGTTAACACTTTCCACATACCAAAATCCTCAAAATTCTATATACTCAAACCATGATATCACTTAGTCCTTATATCAATCATGAGCTCATGAATACTATTAAACATTTCATTTTCTCGTCTTCATTATGCGCATATCATCTTATTTCCAAAAAAAAATATCTCAATCACTTTGAATACCACATCAATAAATATTGCAATACTCAATGATACAACATTATTTTGGAATCCCATTACATAAACACTTAATCATTCCACCACATCGTTGTCATATTCAACATTGCCAATAGTGATCGCATGTGATTTCCCTTTGTCCTTTGCCTTCAGTGGTTGCTCATGTTTATCATCACTAACCCTTGGATTAGGGCAATTATTAGCATAATGCCCCATTTCCTTGCACTTGAAGCATTGAAGTGTTGGCGGTGCGTTCTCTGCAGTGTTTGCTTTATCATTAGAAACCCTTTTTCCATTACTTCGACACTCAGCTGCTCGATGACCTTCTTTTCCACACTTAAAACATTTTCTAGTCCCTTTTAGACAATCTCCACCATGCTTCTTTCCACACTTTGTGCATAAGGAAACATTCATCTTCTTTTCACCATTATTCTGAGATTTCTCCTTGAACTCCATCTTTCGTTTCTTGTCAAAACCATGAGATGGATATGTAACACCAACTTCCATTTCTACCTTGATAGCACAACGCACAATTTCTTCATAGCTACTGAAGTCTCTTATAGCTAATGCCCTTCGAAGACTTGGTTTTAAGCCACTGAAAAATCGATCAACTTTACTTTCAGGTTGGATGATAATTCCAGAAGCATACCTTGCAAGTCTTGTAAAATTTGCTTCATAGGTACCAACAGATTCATCGTCCCTTTGCTTCAGTTCAAGAAACTCTTTCTCCATCTTTGTTCGAAGAATACGAGGGAAGTACTTATTGAAAAATAAGTTCTTGAACTCGTCCCATTCCATAGACTCAATTTCATCCCTTTGCCTTGTATTCTTAATAAGATTCCACCATTGATCAGCATCTCCTTCTAAACGATACACTGCTAGGATGACTTTATCATGTTCAGAACATTGAAGAACTGAAAATATCTTTTCAGTAGTACTAATCCATTGTTCAGCAACTAATGGATCAGTAGACCCACTGAAAGAAGGTGGACGCTGCCTCATGAAGGATTCAACAGAATGTTTCTCCTTCCTTTGCTCGTTTGGAAGTCCTGCATGATTCATAGCTTGAGAAAGTTGTGTGATCATGGCTACAAGATTTTGCATTCCAGCTCCTATATCGTTTGGTTGCTCAGGGGTACAATCATTGCATTGCCCATCACATTCCGCATTAACACGGTTCCTTCGGGTTCCAGCCATCGTCTAAAACCCCAAAAGAATTGTGTGAGAGGCAAAAATCATGCTAGGGAAAACAACATAATAAAGGGTTAGTACCCTCAATATCTAACATCTTAGGTTAAATTCGAAGATCGTTAGCGTAATTCTAGGACTATAACCTATACGTATACTTAACCTTAGAGACATCCCTAGACATACCTTAGAAATATCTCTAGGGATCTCACTAAAGTTCTCGCATCCTAGTTTCCAAAGGTTGACTAAACCTCCCTCTGATACCAACTGTAGAGACCCGTATCCTGACGTATATGGACATTACATTACATTTGCGGAATACTTAGTACATAACAAAAACACACACTAAAGGATCGTAATAGTTTAGTGTCTTTGGAAACTCGGAACATAATCTTCTAATCCTGGTGAAAGATCTTCAATATCTCCCGTAAAGATCTTCCATTTTTTT
The DNA here is from genome assembly GCA_963277665.1 of Viscum album. Taxonomy (NCBI): domain Eukaryota; kingdom Viridiplantae; phylum Streptophyta; class Magnoliopsida; order Santalales; family Viscaceae; genus Viscum; species Viscum album. Next base: position 1,349,841,828 of record OY728159.1, on the reverse strand, counting down.
TTACCTAAAACCTTTCTTTATATCCTGGGGAAAAGAAAACATAAAAGGGTGAGCTCAAATGCTCAGTAAGGGTATACAAAAGAAATAAAAATCATATCATATCTTTTTGAAAATCACAACCTGCAAAAGAGATCATAATATCTTAACATGGAACAAATCATAGAAGTGAAAATGAGATCCCCATAATCATAACATGAAACTTGAAACTTTGTGGCATGCACACATAATCATGGAAAATCATTTCTTGTTAGTCATGACTCATTGCCAAGACTATCTTAGTGGACAAAGTCCCTTTCTGAACCGAGTTCACTCCTCGTTTCAGTCCTGTATCACTGAACCGAAATAACCTTCCGTTCCAGCCATGTCTATCTCATGAGATATAAAATCTTTACCCAATGCATTGGAGGGAGATATAGGTCCCACCCATCTTATAATGAATCCTTTCTTATGTGTGCCACATAATCATAAAACATACATCATCGCATAACACATGAAACAAAAATGGGATTCTTGAAACATCATGACATCATAAATCAATTCATATAAGATAAAGGAATTCATAAAAATAATTCCATCACAACATGATCAAATCAATGTAATAATAGGGATAAAAACAGAACCCTTTATTATCTTAGATGGAAAATAATTTTGAAAATCACTTGAACTCCATTCTTGAGGAAAATATCATTTCTTCTTCAAAAACATTTTTCCTTTCATAACATGTCATACAACTTTAAAATAAAAGAAGTTGATTAAAAATAAACTTGAAAACTTGTAAAGGAAGCTTCTTGGAAACAATGTTTTAAAAATCCATTCATGCCGTATAAGTTAAAAAAAACATTCTTCGTACTTTTGTCGGAAAAGTCAAAAAGTACCTCGTACGTAAAACGACAAAAGATTCCTTTCATACATATTACTAAAAACTCACCGAAGGGTAAAAATGGATTTAAACAATTGTAGGTGGATGGAAATAATATGACATATTGATGAAACATGGATGTGGATGATAAAATACACCCCAGTAAATACTTACGAATAAACAATCTCAGATAAAAATGAGATTGTGATATTTCCCTTACCTTAGGTCCGATTAGCTTTGTACGTGTCTGAAGCTCCTGTATAATGGTTTAAATAATGTTATTGACTTATTCCAGAATCATACATATTGATATGATATCATATATGGTCATATTATTAGCTTCTTGTTAGTAATATTTCATTGTTACTTGTTACTCGGGTCTTTATAACTTTTTGTTCTTATGCGTGTTTTGTCGAATAAATTCTTATTCTTATCTTTAGGTTATAGATAATTCATTTCCAGAATGGTATTAGTGTAGTATATACCATATTCATTCATTCAATTCATTTATATAATCATTATGAAATGAAGATCATGTAGAACGAGTCGCATCACATCGTGGAGACGGTATTCCGTACGTACGCACGAGTGATGATATTGTTCCTATGATCGTGGAATTGTATTGGAGTATATATATATTATTTCAGTATCAATATTACTTCATAATAATCATATGTAGTTACTCATTACACCATTATACCCATCCTTGTAAGGTGATGGTGGAAAATAGATTACACCACGGCGTGGAGACGGTATTCCGTACGTACGCACGCGCGGTGATTTCATTTTTCCGTAGGATGGATAGAAGGTGAATTAGGGTTGTTTCATATTTATAATAACATATCAGTATGTAAGTAATACTGATGTTATTACTTTATCATGAAACAACTAAAGAAGAAGAAGTTGAAGAAGAAAGAAATTGAAAAGATCGGTAATGGATATTACCTCTTCTTTGGAACGCCTCTTTGAATCCTCCACTTAAGGAACTAAGATTGGTCTTTGGAGAAGACCAAAACCTCTAGGATTATTCTAGGAAAGTGGAGAGGAGAAAATGGCAGGGGTTGGCCGAGCTTGAGTGCTCAAAATTGGTGTGAGGAGGAGGGGGAGGAGGTGCCCTTTTATAAGGGAGGAGAGGGGCACCTTAGGAATTCTTAAAAATATTAATTTATAATAAATCTAACCCCACTTAAAAACCTCCAAAAATGACTCATATTCGAAGATTAGATGAGATAGGGTTGTAATCTCATCAACCAATCAAATTTAGACATGTTTGGATATTATTTTAAACCTTATCAATTATATTTAACTCTAAGTTAAATAATTTAACTTTTACCGTGTCTTTTTGTTTTCTTTCACTATATGGTTAATAAAATTACTATAACATGCCAAACGAACCAAAAATTGTTTATTATTAATATATATATCCTTATCTAAGTCATTTGGCCGAACCTTAGATTTTTAGGAATAAAATAACAATTAATAATATAATATTTGATTTAAAAACTATTTTGTGTCAATTTTGACACTATTTGATATATGATTTTTGTGAAAGTCATAACAGAATTATATGTTCGAACCAAGTTGATTAAATCCACATTAATATATCATAGTAACCTAGAAAATTAGTGTAATTCATAAAAAATCTCAAATTACATTTATTTTGGTGTTTATAACATCAATTATGTCAATATTTCATTAATAAGATAATTACTGCATCATCGTTGTGTCATAAATAAATTAAATTATTTGATGTCTAAAAATTACAAATAAAATAACATCATGTAGGAAATCGTTTTAGCTTTCTAATGAATATTTACAATCGAATTTAGCTTATGTATAACTCCATATTAAAAATGATTTACTTATTAAACTTTGATTTTAACTATTTTAACCCTTCTTTAAATAAATTCATAATAAATGTCCTAATCTAATCCAAGTGGGCCTAAATGGTCATATTTTATTTCTAAGTTTGTTTTTGGTCGAATTACACTTGTCCAATAGAATTAGGACATGTGTTAGGGTAATAGTAATATCATATTTACCCTTAGTTACCCTATTTACTATTAACCGCGGTAAAAAAAAGTAAAAAGTTACTATTCACCAAAAATTATTTTCATCTCATTGAACCACATTTTAGTCCTTGATATTAACCGTGTCTCTCGGATTTTCGAAATTCCATTCACAGAAGTGGTAAAATTAAGTTTTATGCAAAATTCAGTTTTTAACCTACCACTTAGTGGTTTCACTATTCATCAAAAATTGAAAGTTTTCAGAAAAATGCTAAAATTTCATCCTAAGCTATATTTCATATTCCGAATTCAAAAATGAAGTCTATTTTACCAAATTCATAACATAGAAGTTGAATTAATTAATTTTATAATTAAATCCCGCTATTAAAACAAATAGCGTGTTTTTACGAAACAATATCTATCAAAAGATTGACACTTGTTTATGTCAGGTTTAAATGTGAAATTACGTCCAATGACCAACATTGTATTAAATTGTAAAAATATATTCTAAATATACTTTAAAACCACTCAAATTAATAATTTATCACTATTAATTATTTCGATTAAAAAAGTTGTTTTTAATTATAATTTAGTAATTTTCACTATTCATCAGAATATGAAAGTTATCCGAAAAGTACCAAAATTTCACCTTAGGCTAAATTCGATACTCCGAATCCAAAAATGAATTCCATTTTGAAAAATAAAATTTACAAAATTTCCAAAAAGTGGTTATTACTATTCATAACGGCTAGTTTTAATAATATTTTAATAGCATATCGTTGTTTCGTGAAACTCAGTATTGCGTACTACACACGCTATCGAGGAAGGTCGCGATTGCGTGTAACGGAAGGAAAGTCAAGGATGCGTATTGTGAAAGCTTCTTTTGTTGTAGCGTACAACACAAGACATTAATGAAATTAAAAAGAATATTTTTCATAAAATCTTGGGGCGTTACAATAAAGGTATGATATAAATGAAAAATAAAGAATAATAGAGAAAATATAATTATAATATATATCACATATAAATAAATTTCCATCATAATGGCCACCATGAGAGGAGGTACGGAAAAATCGAACATTCAGTGTTACGTGAAGTAGTAGTTCACTGTACATAGAAACAATATGTCCATATCCATTAGATGGAGGTGTGTGGAAATTTAGTTTGAATCATTATCATAAAAAATACTTGTATATTTGAGATACTGGTTTTGTTAAAAATAATGGAATAAAGAGATTTTAGGGGGTGTTTGAAGGAAAATAAATGGAAGAATCTTGAGAGAGGACATTACCTTAAATTGGGTAACTCCTTTTGATTTAAACTAAAATGACTTCTTGAATTTCCTTATGCACAAGGTAAGGATTTTCGGAGAAATAGAGGGATGCTGGAAGATTATTTAGGCATATTTTGGATGATCCAAGGGGGCTTGAGAGGTGTGAGTAAGGGTTAGAGGTGATTCTCTTTTTTAAGAGGGAGGAGGGGTACTTAAGGAATATCTTGAAATATTATTTTATTATAAATTTATTTTCGGCTTTAAAAGGCCCTAAAGTCATTTATTTCAGAGATAAGATGCTTTTGGGTCAAAAACCCTTCAACCAATATGTTTTATACAAGGTTTCGTCTCATGTTTAACCTTATCTTTTAGCTTTAACCCTTAGTTAACTAATTGGACTCTTACCATGTCTTCTTTTTTATTCATACTATATGGTAAATATAGTTACTATACAATTCCAATCGAAACTAAAGTGATTAAGTAATGATATTTTCAACATTATTTTAGTAATTTGGCTGTATATTATATTGTTAGGACTATTATATCATTTAATAAAATATTATTTGTTTTAAGAAACTCATTTATGTCAATTTAAATACTATTCATATAATGAATTTTAAAAAAATCCATAAAAAGTTGATTATTTAAAAAAATTCATTAATAAAAATATAAAAATTCATAAGTATCCCTAAAATTCGTTGATGTCATAAAAATTTTCAGAATAATATTTTTTAGTATTTATAATCTCATTTATTTAAATCATTCAATAATAAGGTAATCACTACATCACCATTGTGTCATAATTAAATTTATTTATTTAATTTATAAAAATTATAAATAAAATAAAATGATGTAGGAAATATTTTTATCTTTATAATTAATATTTATAGTTGAATATATCAACTATATAACCCCATATAAAAATTGTTTTACTAAAATATACATGTTTAGGTTATATTTTCCTTAACTTTAAATTAAAAGTAGTTAAATGTCATTTTCACACACAAGTGGCTCCATGGGGTCCAAATATCCACCCAAGGATTTCCATGGTCGTAAATATCTCATAACATTGTGTCAGAAAATGTGTTAGGGTAATTTAATATTATTATAATATTATTTTTTTACCATTATTTACAAAATACACCCTTTAACCATGGTAAATAAAATAATTTACTAAAGTTACTATTCATAATTTCAAAAAATAAAAGTTACATATTTAAACAATTTGGACCTCTGAATTCCAAATATAGAATCCATTTTTCCTAATTGAAAACACAGATGTTTTAGAAATTAATTTAAAATGAATTCATGTTTTCAAAACCAAAAAACGTGTTTTTTAGAAGTAAAAACTACCAAAATACTAACATGTGTTTATATCCAATTTCAAAGTGAAATTAATTAAAATTACCACAATTGAATTAAATGATAAAAATATAATCTGATTACATTTAAAACCAATTAAAATTATAGTCTAACTATATGAATAAATTAGATTAAAAGGTAATTATGAATTAAAAATCAGTATTTTTCACTATTCATTTAAAATTGAACATTATCAGAAAAATACCATAGTTTAATCCAATGTAAATTTTGATGTCCATATTATAAATAAGAATATAATTTTTACAAATAGATCATATAAAAGTGACAAAACTATATTTTAAAAGGGTTCTTCATGAAAAGGCCATGAAACGACCTTTTAAAAATACTTTAGTTTGTCAAGATTAAAATCAGAGTCATGACTATTTTATACCTCTAAAATATTTTAGATAAGTTTAAAGACATTTAATAATCCCATTGTAGTTTTTTCTATTAATTCCCTCTAATACAAAGCCTAGGCCTTAACTATCATTTAAAATAAGAATATTATTATATTATTTTTTTGGTATAACACAAAGTTGTGTGCAATGTAATATTTCTAAGAAACCTGTTGTTGTGTGTTGAGTACGCTATTGAAAAAAGTGCCCAATTTAAAATAAAATTAACATATTATTCATAAATCTTAATAGATATGAAAATGTATTATTCTATAAATACTTGGTTCATTACATAAATCCCATGAGTTGTAAAAATGTTTACATATTTATAAAAACCTTGAAATATATATTGTATGTAAATTTGTATCATTGATAAATGGAATAATTATAATCTCATTGATCTATAATTTTTATATCTAATGATAATAACTTACATGGTAAAAAAAATTTAAAAATAAAAATAGTTAATTTTATGCCAGTGAAAATCACTTGACGATGCGAAAATCTGTTATACCAAAGTAAACCAAAATAGAATAAAACCTACAAAATAATATGATGTGAACTAGTAAAAAGCTTTAGCATGATAATGGGTCCATGGAATGAGGAGGGGATGGTAGGTATGGGAGGGTATGGGTATAGATAATGATGGGATGGGGAGGTTGGGAATGGTGACACAATGGGTAAGGGGTGATCTAGGGGTAATTAAGTAGTGAGGTTAGGGCTAGGGGTAAGGGAAGAGTAGGGATCATGGGGATAAAAAATTAAAAAAATATATAAGTAAAAATTATAATAAATATATAGTTTAGACCTTTGGTTTATTCCATATCCATGAATTATAATATGTAAGGATATGAGATAGTTTTTTTGTATTTGTTTAAGCCTATTTTAAAAATCAGATAAAAACTAGACCTATCTAGTTCCATATTCATAGTCCATACATAAAGTCCTATGGGATCAACCAAATTTTTTGGAATCAATAGTAATGTCATAATAATTCTATGATAAATGATAAAAACACTCTAGTATAACACACTTGGTATCTATTGGATCACCAGAAGTCTATTGTAACCCTTAGGGATATAGGGGGAGTGTATAGTATCTTTTTCATTCTACTACTTCACTCACTAGAATTACTTTTTATTGTATGGGGATTATGGAAGTATTCGATTATAGGGGCACCAAATCTTATTTTAAATGGTATATAATATTTTAATCTGCATTTTTGTTTGAATTAAATAAAAATTAACCCAGTAGGAATTTTTAACTAAGGATAAACACTTAAGTAAAATTTTCCAATTATGGATATCAAAAAGTTTCATATTTATTATATCATAAATAAATATTTAATTATAAAATGTGTGGGGTTTTCTAGGTTGATGGAATCTCATTTTTAATAATTAATGTTTTTGGTTTTTAGAAATATATTATTAAAAATAGATTATTTTTTAATTGAATCTTGAATTGAAGAGAAAGAATAATCTTGATGATATTTCAGCTCTCAACCAGAGGATATAAAGTGGAATTTTATGAAAAAAATATTCCATAATACTTTGGATGGAATTATTCTTTCATTCAATAGTATATCTTTTATTCGTTTTAAAGGAAAAATTTTACATACATATTGAAAAGCTTTTGATATTGGGATGATATTGATTAGATACTACCATGTCTTTTTTCAAGTAACTAATGTAGAAAATTTATTTTATGTAATAAATGTATTATATTCTCCTCAATAAAGTATTGTCAAAATTATTTAACATAAATATTAATGTTAATTTTGTTTTTATAAAATTTATATCTTCATTATTATATTATTCACCTTGAAGATATTAAATTCTAGTATTTCTTCAAGGGTCATAAAATGTGTTTGAGTGACTTATTGTTTAATAAATTTCATAGATATACCCTTACATTAATTTATTCTTAATCTTGTTAAAATATTAAATAACTATATAGGGTAGGATAAAAATAAAAATACACCATGGATTACTCAAACTTATTGGATGGTGAACCCCAAAAAAGTATTAGTGATTCTTTTTTTCATTTTTATTTCATTCATTTGTGATAATTTTAAGGGTTATATTACTTTATAAATCAGTGAAATAATTGTAAATGATATTAATAGAAAAATTATACAGTATAAGATCATTGATTTACCCCCCCCCCCCATATCATTGATCTTTGATATTTGAAACCATCAATTGATATTAGAGTTGGATTATCCTTTAAATATATAACGAGAATAACATTGAAGAGTTATTTCAATTTTATTTCTTCATAGAGAAACAAAATTTGATGATCAATAAGGGAACTTCAATTTGTAATGGGAATAAATTCCATAAATGTAAGTAATTATTGGTTACTTATCTTATTTATATATTTATTATTATAAAAAATATCATATATACATGACTATTTTTTTTGTAATGATCCAATGATTTATTTCAAAACAATTATAGACATAAAATGGTTAATGGTTATGTAAGAAATGATTTTTATCCCTCCATGTCAACAAATAATCATATTTTGGAGAAATTATAAATTTAGTGATGTAAATTTGATGATGTGTGAATAGTGAAGGGTGAATCTAGTCATTAAGTTTTTATATAATTGAATGTTATTATTATTACCATTTAAGAATATGAATATAATCTCAAGGAATATAATTTGGTTAAAATTTTATTAAGGAATCAACATGAAAAAATTTATATGAATACTTAAATATTTAAATATAAGGATTGGATAACCATCCAATTGAATAATTTCACAGCATCTTGATCGTGATTTTAATTAAAAGAATATCTTTCATAAAAAATACAGTTTAAAAGGAGATATGAGTCAAACCATTCAATGGATAATAAATCAAAAATAATAAGAGCTCACATCTAGAGGGTTTGGAGGATAAATAATAGGAAGTGAACTATGAATAATTTGTATCCCTTATCTTTAAGAAACTTTGATGAGGAAATTATAAGTTTAAATGGATTAAATAAGGTTGTTATAACTCCATTCTTCATCAGGTATAGTTTTCCATTACCCTCTTTCGACCATTTAGGGTTACTAATTTTCTCTATATGGGGTTGGATCTCTACCACTACTCTTTTAACACTTATCCCCATTTATGAGTATGGAATTATTATAGTATTTTCACTTTATTTGGGTTTTTAGTTTTCATTCCTTCAGGTTTACACTATTATGGTTTGGTGCGGTTTTTCGTCATGATTGAGGGTCCCATTCAACTTTATCCCTATTCTTTCTATCTCACCCATCACACTAGACCCCATATTTATTCTATAAGAATGGAAGATTTATAAACATTTTTCTATTTTCTATTATGAAAGGAATTAGTAAGTTGAAATGAAAAAAAACTCCACAAACAAATATTCCTCACTATAGTTGTTGAATCCTATTCTGTAATGACCTAGAATTTTTGAATGATAATTTTTTCTTGAAAATGTGTGATATATTATATTATTCACAATAAAACCATATCTCTTTAGTAATGAAGTGAATATAAAAGGAAATGTGACTAATGGGACTCGACTGTTATATGACCATTGGTCAGCTATGACTGTTAGTCAACATGGTTTTTGGGAACTATACTCGTGATAATAATTTTAATGTTATAATTATTGTTTATAAGTAAAATTTGACAAATGATAATTGATATATAAAGAAGTGTTGATGGCCTCAACAATTAGATTCATTCTATTTGAATCCAATCTACCAGAGCCTGAGAGGGAGGCATCATCACTAGGGTTTACCCTTAACCAAGCTCAATCGAAGATTCAACAAGTGTAGCTATAACTAAATTCCCTATGGGAAAAGTTTAAGTTAATTTATATTACCACTCGCTCGATGTTATCTATGGAAACCCATGAAATTACCACCATTGCACACCTTACTCTTACAGAAAATGCGGGTGTAATAAGGGGTTATTTTTAATAAATAAGAATTTTTATGTTTAAAAGATAAAATTTTATTATTCAGTTAATTATTATGATAAAATAAACATAATTTTTTTAATCATAACATCGAAAATACGTCAGGGTGAATTTATGATAATTTTCTAAAATGATTTATTTTTTTATGAATAGTAAAAATTAAAATTTGAGTTTCTCAGTATGTTCAATGAAATCCCAATTATATCCTAATTATTTAATAACTAATTAACCAAAATCCGCAACTTAAAATCTATTATTTTATTAATATCAATTTTTTAATATATTTTAATCATTTTATAAATATATAATTTACTTTCCAAATTCAAAAATAGATGATTTCTATTTAAAAATGTTATTTTGTGAAAACTATAATTTTACATGAAAAATTATGTAATTTAAAATAATGTTGACTCATATGGATTAAAATAACATAAACGGTGTCCCAATTATCCAATTCCATGGTAAAATACAATGGTAAAGCCCATGGTTTTTCATTTACCACCACCTAGGCATCCAAGGTCTTTATTTGGAAACTAACAAAAAAATCCTCCAATTTTTCTATAAATAACCACCAATTACTCCACTTCCATTAAGTAAAATTCAATAATACATTAATATATAAAACTTCTACATCCCAATGAGTCCTCCCAAGGTGTCCTCAATCCCCCAAGGAAACAATCCTCAATTTTTAGTAGTTACTTTTCAAGGTAAGGGAAATATCCTTATTTTCTCTTTGTTTAAATAACCTATTTTTGTTTATGTATTATGAATGTTATGTTAAATCTATATTATTTCTTTTTAATTAATTACATTACTCTTAATTATGTTTTATCAATATGATACCCCTTTCCCCTCTCTTTTTAGTCGTTTTAAACCACGTTTTTTACCCATTATACTGCCGATTATACTTCTCAAAATTTTTCTCTTATCTTAAATAAGTTACCTTTTATTCTCTTTTTATGAATACCTTAGAATATTTTACATGTAGTGATATTCACCAAAATTTAAAAATTATTTAGTTTATTCTATTATTAACATACATAAAACCTAAATTCCCTTTCTATGGGTTATAAAGGACACAACAATCATGTTTTTAAAGTACTTTTAAAACACTGTTATTTTGATATGAAACCCATTTTATTTTATTCTCTATGGGTTATTTATGAAATGATTTATTATAATATATTTTGATCACATTAAAATTAATACATATTATGGTTTCACCCTGATACCACTCCAATGTATTGGGTAAATCATTTAATATCTAGAGATGACATGTTTTACGATACCTTGGTGAATAACATTGGTAATGTTTATGACACCTCGATGAAAAACCACAGTGATATTCTTATTAATGTATCATTTAAAAGTTATAGACATATTAATATGTCTTGATTCATGTTATTATTATTATTATTATTATTATTATTATTATTATTATATGCCACTTTCTCATGACTTTAGGATAATCCTAAAGTTCTCATTGATATTTCTCAAGATCACATGTAATCTATTTCCCTTGATTTCCCTTATAGGGACTTATTCTCACCCTTTAAATTTATTTATGTCCCTAAGTTATTAGGTGAAGTAAATGTACTTAGTATGAAACTAAGATTAATCCTTTCATGTGTATTATAATAATTTTTTAAGGTTTCCTATATTATGTACCTTGTTTCCAAGAAAATAAACTTTAAAATATCCTATTTTTATACCATGTAATGAAAAGTTTATGAAATAAAAAGGCTGTATTACATGGTTTTTATCAAAGGAAAGTTTAGTTATTAATGGAAATTAATATTTTAATACTTTAGGAATAACCCTATGGACAATTTAAAATATATGAAAACATCCTAGTATTTTGGGGAAATACTAAGTAAATGGTTTCTGAGAAAATAAATCCTTGTCCCGATACGAACAAGTAGATGTTGCTCTGTAATAGATGTATATAGGGGTAAAACCCGAAAACAACATGTTGAGATAGACTCAAATGATAATTGCTACATGAAAACAGTCCTTACTAGACTTCTATTTTGACACTATATGCGGATATGTTTATTTATTAAAAAGATTTTTATAAACCATTATTAAGGATTTAAAAGAAAATGTAATTGTTTTTTGATGAATAACATATTTAAGCATGATTTTTAAGACATAAAATTCCTTTAAAATTATAATATATTTAAGATAAACATGTTACTCACTAAGTTTAATTCTTTTATAAAATAATGGGAAATAGGAGAAACCGTGTAAATGGTGAGTGAAATGAACCATGCACCGATGGCCCTCTGATGGATTCCAGAATGGAAAAGATCATGAAAATAATGAATTAACTAACTCATGTTATGAGAAATAACTTGAATCAAGTTAAGATACCAGATTCACCTCAAAGGAAAAAACATTCCTTTTAGTTTTTTATGTGTTAGAAACCACCTTATTTTAGTGGAACTACCAAACCATTGATTGTTGAACAATGGATATGATTTATATAAAATATATTTTATGTACTTCATTACTTAGGGTAAGATAAAGTCCCCTTGTATGTTTACCACTTAGAGGGAGAATCTGATCAGTGGTAGAAACTTGTTAAGAACACATTTCTAAGAAGGGATATTGAATATATATATTGGGAAGAGTTTAGGGGAACCTTTTTTAAAAACAAATTCCCCTATTCAATGAGAATGAAAATTTAGAATGAATTCCTAGAGATGAAGAAAAATGAAAATGAATCTTTAAGAAGCTATAAGATTAATTTACAAAGATTTCAGACTAAACCTATATATTTTTAATGGACCATAATAGAAATTTTGATAGATTCTTTTGTGGACTAAGACCAAATCTATAGAGCCAATCGAGACTATGAAAGTTATGAGAAGATAGTGTGAAGTTCTATGAAGGTTGAATAGGAGTTCAGTGAGATGTAGTGGTCTCACAAATGAAATGAAAAAGAAGCAATCAATATATCCAATCTTAGGGAGGAACATTGAGCATGGAATATGAAAAAAGAAAATGAAACTTACCATGTGAAGAAAATGTGGGAAGAATCATTTGGGAAACTACTTACTCGAGTGTGGGATATATTATAGGTGTGGAAGGGAATGCCAGATTTCTTAGAACTATCTTAGTGAGATGAAGCCTCAACTACAAAAAGATAATGAAAAATGGAAAATAGTGTAGGTCTATCCTGAAGTCCAATGATCCAAGTGTGGATAGCTTAGGAACTTTTCCAATCATTGTTCAAATTAGAAGGTAAATGAGTGGAATCAGCATCAACCCTAGCATAGTCCATGGGTCAAGGTCGGATTTTTCAATCACGGTGAATAAAGTGGAGGCTCCAAGTGATGTGTTGGAAGGTACTCTCTCTGTTCTCTGAATGCTAGAAAGTAAATTTTTTATTCTGTTTCTATGAATTTAATTATTTCTTCCAAGTTTGAAAAGAATATATAATCAATCCATAAACTTATAGACTTAGAGTAATCAGTAAAGACTCCTTTAGTGATTATCTAAGCATCAACATTGTATATAAACTGTAGTATTTACTTTGGTGTGAATAATACCATCGCAAATCTATAATTCATTCCCATGCTAGAATTCGACATTATACAGGGGATGAAATGTCTCTCAAAGTATAATGATAAGATCAAGTGAAGAAGAAATGAAATATCAATTGTCATGAATGGAGAACCTATTTTATTTGGAATGAGAGATATCTCGACTAGAGATTTTTCTAGAAGCACCTACCATAGCCTTCTTTAGGTAAATGATTAGTGAATATGAAGAAGGGAATGAAAGTATACGAATATAAAATTTCACCATCATTCTAGAATATAATGAAGTATTTCTGGAGGAGTTACCTAGAGCTCCCCCAGAAAGAGAGGAAAATTTGTCCATTGAACTCTTTCTTGGATACAAGTCAATAACAAAGACCCCATATAGAATGGAAAATATGGAACTTGAGGAATTAATGAAACAACTCCAAGATATTTTGGAGAAGTGTAACAGCCCGAGATTTTATGAAAAATATTCTTTAAATTCACTAATGTCTTGTGTTGTACGCTACACCAAAAGGAGCTTGCACAACACGCATCCTTGACTTGCCTTGCATTACACACAATCGCAACCTTCCTCGATAGCGTGTGTAGTACGCAATACTGAGTTTCACGAAAAAACGATATGCTATTAAAATATTATTAAAACTACCCGTTATGAATAGTAATAACCACTTTTTGAAATTTTATAAATTTTATTTTTCAAAATGGACTTCATTTTTGGATTCGGAATACCGAAATTAGCCTAGGGTGAAATTTTGGTATTTTTCTGAAAACTTTCAATTTTTGATGAATAGTGAAACCACTAAGTGGCAGGTTAAAAACCTAATTTTGCATAAAACTTAATTTTACCGCTTCTGTGAATGGAATTTCGAAAATCCGACAGACACGGTTGATATCAGTAAGTAAAATGTGGTTCAATGAGATAAAAATAATTTTTTGGTGAATAGTAACTTTTTACTTTTTTTACCGCGGTTAATAGTAAATAGGGTAACTAAGGGTAAATATGATATTACTATTACCCTAACACATGTCCTAATTCTATTGGATAAGTTTAATTCGACCAAAAACAAACTTAGGAATAAAATATGACCATTTAGGTCCACTTGGATTAGATTAGGACATTTATTATTAATTTATCTAAAGAATGGTTAAAATAGTTAAAATCAATGTTTAATAAGTAAATCATTTTTAATATGGGGTTATACATAAGATAAATTCGACTATAAATATTCATTAGAAAGCTAAAGATATTTCCTACATAATGGTATTTTATTTGTAATTTTTAGACATTAAATAATTTAATTTATTTATGACACAATGATGATGCAGTAATTACCCTTTTAAGGAAATATTAACATAATTGATGTTATAAATGCTCAAATGAATGTAATTTGAGACTTTTTATGAATTCAACTAATTTTCAAGGTTACTATGATATATTAGTGTTGATTTAATCAACTTTTTTAGAACATATAATTCTGTTATGACTTTCAAAAAAATCATATATCAAATAGTGTCAAAATTGACACAAAATAGTTTTTAAATCAAATATTATATTATTAATTGTTATTTTATTCCTAAAAATCTAAGGTTCGGCCAAATGACTTAGATAAGGATATATATATTAATAATAAACAATTTGGGGTTCGTTTGTCATGTTATAGTAAGTGTATTAACCATATAGTGAAAGAAAACAAAAAGACACGGTAAAAGTTAAAATATTTAACTTAGAGTTAAATCTAATTGATAAGGTTAAAATAATACCCTAAACTTGTCTAAATACTATTGGTTGATAGGATTTCGACCCATCCCCACCTTATCTTCGAAATAAGACCCTTTGGAACCATTATAAACCGATTTTGACTTTAATATAAAATAATATTTTGAGATATTCCTAAGGTGCCCCTCTCCTCCCTTATAAAAGGACACCTCCTCCCCCTCCTCCTCACACCAATTTGAGCACTCAAGCTCGGCCAACCCCTGACAAAATCTCTTCTCCACTTCCCTAGAAACATCCCAGAGGTTCTGGTCTTCCTTAAATACCAATTTTAGTTCCCTAAGAGGAGGTCTCCAAAAGGCGCTTCAAAGAAGAGGTAATTACCGTTACCAATTCTTTCATCTTTATTTCTTCTTCCACTTCTTCTTCTTAGGTTGTTTCATTATGAAGTAATAACATCAGTATCACTCATATACTGATATGTTATTATAAGTATGAAACAACCCTATTTCACCATCTATCCATCCTATGGAAAAAGAAATCACCGCGCGTGCGTACGTATGGAATACCGTCTCCACACCGTGGTGTAATCTATTTTCCACCACCACCTTACATGTATGGGTATAATGGTGTAAAGAATAACTATACATAGTTATTAAAACATCATATTAATTCTAATATATTGTATAATCCACTCCAATTCAATTCAGTATTTATGGAAATGATATCATCGCTCGTGCGTACGTACGGACTACCGTCTCCACGACGCGATGAGATTCATTCTCCATGTTAACCATTTAAGAATGATTATAAAGTATATATAAGAAATAATAATGAAATATATGACATTATAAAGCTACTGGATTTATGTATATATATATATATATTTATTTCATCTACTTACTTCCATTCAAGACAATAAGGAAAGGAAAACAGTGTTCATGCGTACGTACGGACTACCGTCTCCATGAATGGTGTTTTTCATTTCATTTATCTATCTATTATATATATATATACTGAATATATATGATATATAAATCATATTTTATATTTTGGAAGTAAGTAAATCATGATATAAGTAATAATAATGTCAAGATCAACAAGTCAAAACACCTACGATAAATGAAACGATTTTACCCAAAACGCTTCTTTAATATGGAATTTACAAAAGAACGGGTAATATAATGTCATAAGTGAACCATATATGATATCATAACAATGAATATGATTCTGTAATAAGTCAATGACATTATTTAAATCATTATACAGGAGGTTTGGACACATACGAAGCAAATCGGACCTAAGGTAAGGGAAATATCACAATCTCATTTTTATCCGAGATTGTTTATTCGTAAGTATTTACTGGGGTGTATTTTATCATCCACATCCATGTTTCATCAATATGTAATATTATTTCCATCCACCTAAAATTGTTTAAATCCATTTTTACCCTTTGGTGAGTTTTTAGTAATATCTATGAAAGGAATCTTTTGTCGTACGAGGTACTTTTTGACTTTTCCGAAAAAAGTACGAAGAATGTTTTTTTTAACTTATACGACATGAATGGATTTTTAAAACATTATTTAAAAGAAGATTCCTTTACAAGTTTTCAAGTTTATTTTTAATCAACTTCTTTTATTTTAAAGTCGTATGACATGTTATGAAAGGAAAAATGTTTTTGAAGAAGAAAGGATATTTTCCTCAAGAATGGAGTTCAAGTATTTTATCAAAATTATTTTCCATCTAAGATAATAAAAGGGTTCTGTTTTTATCCCTATTATTACATTGGTTTGATTATGTTGTGATGGAAATATTTTTATGAATTCCTTTATCTTATATGAATTGTTTTATGATGTTATGTTGTTTAAAAATCCCATTTTTATTACATGGGTTACGCTATGATGTATGGTTTATGATTATGTGGCACACATAAGAAAGGATTCATTATAAGATGGGTGGGAACTATATCTCCCTCCAATGCATTGGGTAAAGATTTTATATCTCATGAGATAGACAGGGCTGGAACGGTAGGTTATACCGGTTCAGTGAAACAGGACTGAAACGAGGGTTACTCGATTCAGAAAGGGACTTTGTCCACTAAGATAGTCTTGGCAATGAGTCTTGACTAACAAGAAATGATTCTCTATGATTATGTGTGAATGCCACAAAGTTTCATGTTTTAAGTTATGATTATTGTGATTACATTTCACTACCATGATTTATCCCATGTTATGAAATTATGCTCTCTTTTGCAGGTTATGATTTCCAAAATGTTATGTTCTTATGAATACGATGTGATTGTATTTCTTTTGTTTACCCTTACTGAGCATTTGAGCTCACCATTTTATGTTTTCTTTTCCCCAGGATATAAAGAAAGGTTTTAGGTAAAAAAAGGAAGATCTTTATGGGAGATGTTGAAGATCTTTCACCACGATTAGAAGATTTTATTCCGAGTTTCCAAAGACACTAAACTATTACGATCCTTGTGTGTGTGTTTTTGTTATGTACTAAGTATTCCGCAAAAGTAATGTAATGTCCATGTAAGTCAGGCTTCGGGTCTCTACAGTTGGTATCAGAGGAAAGGTTTAGTCAACCTTTGGAAACTAGGATGCGAAAACGTTAGTGAGATCCCTAGAGATATTTCTAAGGTATTTTTAGGGATGTCCCTAAGGTTAAGTATACATATAGGTTATAGTACTAGAATTACGCTAACGATCATAGAATTAAACCTAAGATGTTAGATATTGAAGGTACTCCCCCTTTATTATGTTGTTTTCCCTAGCATGATTTTTGCCTCTCACACTATTCGTTTTGGGTTTTAGACGATGGCTGGAACCCGAAGGAACCGTGTTGATCAATGCAATGGACAATGCAATGATTGTCCTCCTGAACAAACAAATGTTATGGGAGATAGAGTGCAAAATCTTATTGCTATACTTACACAAGCTATGAATCATTCTGGACTTCCAAATGAGAAGATAAGGGAACAATATTCTATTGAGTCCTTCATGAGGCAACGTCCACCTTCTTTCAGTGGGTCTTCTGATCCACTTGTTGCTGAATAATGGATCAGTACCACTGAAAAGGTATTTTCAGTTCTTCAATGTTCTGAACATGATAAAGTCATCTTAGCAGTATATCGTTTGGTAGGTGAAGCTGATCAATGGTGGAATCTTATCAAGAATACAAGGCAAAGAGATGAAATTGAGTCCATGGAATGGGACGAGTTCAAGAACTGATTTTTCAATAAGTACTTACCTCGTATTCTTCGAACAAATATGGAGAAGGAGTTTCTTGAACTAAAGAAAAAGGATGATGAATCTGTTGGTATATACGAAGCGAATTTTACAAGACTTGCAAGGTATGCATCTGGCATTATCATCCAACCTGAAAGTAAAGTTGATCGATTTTTCAGTGGCTTAAAACCAAGTCTTCGAAGGGCATTAGCTATAAGAGACTTCAGTAGCTATGAAGAAATTGTGCGTTGTGCTATCAAGGTAGAAATGGAAGTTGGTGTTACATATCCATCTCATGGTTTTGACAAGAAACGAAAGATGGAGTTCAAGGAGAAATCTCAGAATAATGGTGAAAAGAAGATGAATGTTTCCTTATGCTCAAAGTGTGGAAAGAAGCATGGTGGAGATTATCTTAAAGGGACTAGAAAATGTTTTATGTGTGGAAAAGAAGGTCATCGAGCAGCTGAGTGTCGAAGTAATGGAAAAAAGGTTTCTAATGATGTGAATAAAGCAAACACTGCAGAGAATGCACCACCAACACTTCAATGCTTCAAGTGCAAGGGGATGGGACATTATGCCAATAAATGCCCTAATCCAAGGGTTAGTGATGATCGACATGAGCAACAACTTACGGCAAAGGACAAAGGGAAGTCACATGCGATCACAATTGGCGATGTTGAATATGAAAACGATGTGGTGGAATGATTAAGTGTTTATGTAATGGGATTCCAAAATAATGTTGTATCATGGAGTGTTGGAATATCTATGTATTGGTCTAATGTGGTATTCAAAGTGATTGAGATATTTTTGGAAATAAGATGATATGCGCATAATGAAGGGAAAACGAGAAAATTAAATGTTTAACAGTATTCATGAGCTCATGATTGATATAAGGACTAAGTGATATCATGGTTTGAGTATATAGAATTTTGAGGATTTTTGTATATGGAAAGTGTTAACTTTTAACTGCATTCAAGTTTTCACTATGGTTCAATGGGTATTCAAGAGAGTACAAGATTAAGGCCTTTGAATGTTTGGAATGTGACCAATAAGATATATCTTATGATATATGGGGATCAATGATGGTATTAAATCCCTGAGAGTGGGCGGTAGTATTATGGATAAGCCTAAAGATTGGAATGGTTTATGTTGGACATAAGTTAGTATTATTGATGGGATGTTATAGTAAAATAGCTTTAGAAAAAGGACAACCTGCAGGACGGGCGACAGCCCATCGCGTCGGACAAGGCTGTGGGAATCGAACCCACAACCGAAGTGTGACTGGCCTTTATCGCCTACCACTGGCCTACAGGAAGTCCCTGTTTAGTAGAAACTAGTTTTATTATATTAAGCAGTATGATATATGAAGTATAAGTCCATTTTAGGAACCATATGTGATTAATCTCACTATAGATCGACTTATATAATTTTTTTTTGCTAACCTTTTGTTTGAGACATATGGAATGACCTGTCATACTAACACTTCACGAATAACAAATTCAACTTCATTTATTTAAGAGATGAAGTGGAAATTGTTCAAGGCATGAACAACAGTGAGATTGTACCAAAATAAAGAAAGTATTTATTCTAATTCAAATTTTCAACTTTAGGGAAATGATCTTGAAAACCAAAAATGTTGTCCTAGTGATCTTATACCTGATGAATCGGATTGTACCTTAGATCGTCACAAATTTATGGATTTGTGATTGTTGGCTTTTCCATAGCAATGTTCTCTACCACTCTCCATCAGAACATGATGGTTAGATTTTTCTTCCATATCCATATTTTCACCTATGTGGAAACCCAATGATTAGTTTATTTGGGTAATCGTTACATTTCATACTTTAGTTTTTAAGCCAAGTTTTGGTATTCCTTTTTACGATGTGGGTTTCTATTAAAGAAACTTTCGAATAGTAAACCATTTATAACCCCGACGAATTTCTAGGGCGAAATTCATTTTAAGGGAGGTAGAATGTAACAGCCCGAGATTTTATGAAAAATATTCTTTAAATTCACTAATGTCTTGTGTTGTACGCTACACCAAAAGGAGCTTGCACAACACGCATCCTTGACTTGCCTTGCATTACACGCAATCGCAACCTTCCTCGATAGTGTGTGTAGAACGCAATACTGAGTTTCACGAAAAAACGATATGCTATTAAAATATTATTAAAACTACCCGTTATGAATTGTAATAACCACTTTTTTAAATTTTATAAATTTTATTTTTCAAAATGGACTTCATTTTTGGATTCGGAATACCGAAATTAGCCTAGGGTGAAATTTTGGTATTTTTCTGAAAACTTTCAATTTTTGATGAATAGTGAAACCACTAAGTGGTAGGTTAAAAACTGAATTTTGCATAAAACATAATTTTACCGCTTCTGTGAATGGAATTTCGAAAATCCGACAGACACAGTTGATATCAGTAAGTAAAATGTGGTTCAATGAGATAAAAATAATTTTTTGGTGAATAGTAACTTTTTACTTTTTTTACCGCGGTTAATAGTAAATAGGGTAACTAAGGGTAAATATGATATTACTATTACCCTAACACATGTCCTAATTCTATTGGATAAGTGTAATTCGACCAAAAACAAACTTAGGAATAAAATATGACCATTTAGGTCCACTTGGATTAGATTAGGACATTTATTATTAATTTATCTAAAGAATGGTTAAAATAGTTAAAATCAAAGTTTAATAAGTAAATCATTTTTAATATGGGGTTTTACATAAGATAAATTCGACTATAAATATTAATTAGAAAGCTAAAGAGATTTCCTACATAATGGTATTTTATTTGTAATATTTAGACATTAAATAATTTAATTTATTTATGACACAATGATGATGCAGTAATTACCCATTTAAGGAAATATTAACATAATTGATGTTATAAATGCTCAAATGAATGTAATTTGAGACTCTTTATGAATTCCACTAATTTTCTAGGTTACTATGATATATTAGTGTTGATTTAATCAACTTGGTTCGAACATATAATTCTGTTATGACTTTCAAAAAAATCATATATCAAATAGTGTCAAAATTGACACAAAATAGTTTTTAAATCAAATATTATATTATTAATTGTTATTTTATTCCTAAAAATCTAAGGTTCGGAAAAATGACTTAGATAAGGATATATATATTAATAATAAACAATTTGGGGTTCGTTTGTCATGTTATAGTAAGTGTATTAACCATATAGTGAAAGAAAACAAAAAGACACGGTAAAAGTTAAAATATTTAACTTAGAGTTAAATCTAATTGATAAGGTTAAAATAATACCCTAAACTTGTCTAAATCCTATTGTTTGATAGGATTTCGACCCATCCCCACCTTAACTTTGAAATAAGACCCTTTGGAACCATTATGAACCGATTTTGACTTTAATATAAAATAATATTTTGAGATATTCCTAAGGTGCCCCTCTCCTCCCTTATAAAAGGACACCTCCTCCCCCTCCTCCTCACACCAATTTGAGCACTCAAGCTCGGCCAACCCCTGCCGAAATCTCTTCTCCACTTCCCTAGAAACATCCTAGAGGTTCTGGTCTTCCTTAAAGACCAATTTTAGTTCCCCAAGAGGAGGTCTCCAAAAGGCGCTTCAAAGAAGAGGTAATTACCGTTACCAATTCTTTCATCTTTATTTCTTCTTCCACTTCTTCTACTTAGGTTGTTTCATTATGAAGTAATAACATCAGTATCACTCATATACTGATATGTTATTATAAGTATGAAACAACCCTATTTCACCATCTATCCATCCTATGGAAAAAGAAATCACCGCGCGTGCGTACGTACGGAATACCGTCTCCACGCCGTGGTGTAATCTATTTTCCACCACCACCTTACATGGATGGGTATAATGGTGTAAAGAATAACTATACATAGTTATTACAACATCATATTGATTCTGATATATTGTATAATCCACTCCAATTCAATTCAGTATTTATGTAAATGATATCATCGCTCGTGCGTACGTACGAACTACCGTCTCCACGACGCGATGAGATTCATTCTCCATGTTAACCATTTAAGAATGATTATAAAGTATATATAAGAAATAATAATGAAATATATGACATTATAAAGCTACTGGATTTATGTATATATATATATTTATTTCATCTACTTACTTCCATTCAAGACAATAAGGAAAGGAAAACAGTGTTCATGCGTACGTACGGACTACCGTCTCCATGAATGGTGTTTTTCATTTCATTTATCTATCTATTATATATATATATATACTGAATATATATGATATATAAATCATATTTTATATTCTGGAAGTAAGTAAATCATGATATAAGTAATAATAATGTCAAGAACAACAAGTCAAAACACCTACGATAAATGAAACGATTTTACCCAAAACGCTTCTTTAACATGGAATTTACAAAAGAACGGGTAATATAATGTCATAAGTGAACCATATATGATATCATAACAATGAATATGATTCTGTAATAAGTCAATGACATTATTTAAATCATTATACAGGAGGTTTGGACACATACGAAGCAAATCGGACCTAAGGTAAGGGAAATATCACAATCTCATTTTTATCCGAGATTGTTTATTCGTAAGTATTTACTGGGGTGTATTTTATCATCCACATCCATGTTTCATCAATATGTAATATTATTTACATCCACCTAAAATTGTTTAAATCCATTTTTACCCTTTGGTGAGTTTTTAGTAATATCTATGAAAGGAATCTTTTGTCGTACGAGGTACTTTTTGACTTTTCCGAAAAAAGTACGAAGAATGTTTTTTTAACTTATACGGCATGAATGGATTTTTAAAACATTATTTAAAAGAAGCTTCCTTTATAAGTTTTCAAGTTTATTTTTAATCAACTTCTTTTATTTTAAATTCGTATGACATGTTATGAAAGGAAAAATGTTTTTGAAGAAGAAAGGATATTTTCCTCAAGAATGGAGTTTAAGTATTTTATCAAAATTATTTTCCATCTAAGATAATAAAAGGGTTCTGTTTTTATCCCTATTATTACATTGTTTTGATTATGTTGTGATGGAAATATTTTTATGAATTCCTTTATCTTATATGAATTGTTTTATGATGTCATGTTGTTTAAAAATCCCATTTTTATTACATGGGTTACGCTATGATGTATGGTTTATGATTATGTGGCACAAATAATAAAGGATTCATTATAAGATGGGTGGGAACTATATCTCCCTCCAATGCATTGGGTAAAGATTTTATATCTCATGAGATAGACAGGGCTGGAACGGTAGGTTATACCGGTTCAGTGAAACAGGACTGAAACGAGGGTTACTCGATTCATAAAGGGACTTTGTCCACTAAGATAGTCTTGGCAATGAGTCTTGACTAACAAGAAATGATTCTCTATGATTATGTGTGAATGCCACAAAGTTTCATGTTTTAAGTTATGATTATTGTGATTACATTTCACTACCATGATTTATCCCATGTTATGAAATTATGCTCTCTTTTGCAGGTTATGATTTCCAAAATGTTATGTTCTTATGAATACGATGTGATTGATATTTCTTTTGTTTACCCTTACTGAGCATTTGAGATCACCATTTTATGTTTTCTTTTCCCCAGGATATAAAAAAGGTTTTAGGTATAAAAAAAAGGAAGATCTTTATGGGATATGTTGAAGATCTTTCACCACGATTAGAATATTTTATTCCGAGTTTCCAAAGACACTAAACTATTACGATCCTTGTGTGTGTGTTTTTGTTATGTACTAAGTATTCCGCAAAAGTAATGTAATGTCCATGTAAGTCAGGCTTCGGGTCTCTACAGTTGGTATCAGAGGAAAGGTTTAGTCAACCTTTGGAAACTAGGATGCGAAAACGTTAGTGAGATCCCTAGAGATATTTCTAAGGTATTTTTAGGGATGTCCCTAAGGTTAAGTATACGTATAGGTTATAGTACTAGAATTACGCTAACGATCATAGAATTAAACCTAAGATGTTAGATATTGAAGGTACTCCCCCTTTATTATGTTGTTTTCCCTAGCATGATTTTTTCCTCTCACACTATTCGTTTTGGGTTTTAGACGATGGCTGGAACCCGATGGAACCGTGTTGATCAATGCAATGGACAATGCAATGATTGTCCTCCTGAACAAACAAATGTTATGGGAGATAGAGTGCAAAATTTTATTGCTATACTTACACAAGCTATGAATCATTCTGGACTTCCAAATGAGAAGATAAGGGAACAATATTCTATTGAGTCCTTCATGAGGCAACGTCCACCTTCTTTCAGTGGGTCTTCTGATCCACTTGTTGCTGAACAATGGATTAGTACCACTAAAAAGATATTTTCAGTTCTTCAATGTTCTGAACATGATAAAGTCATCTTAGCAGTATATCGTTTGGAAGGTGAAGCTGATCAATGGTGGAATCTTATCAAGAATACAAGGCAAAGAGATGAAATTGAGTCCATGGAATGGGACGAGTTCAAGAACTTATTTTTCAATAAGTACTTCCCTCGTATTCTTCGAACAAAGATGGAGAAGGAGTTTCTTGAACTAAAGAAAAAGGATGATGAATCTGTTGGTATATACGAAGCGAATTTTACAAGACTTGCAAGGTATGCATCTGGCATTATCATCCAACCTGAAAGTAAAGTTGATCAATTTTTCAGTGGCTTAAAACCAAGTCTTCGAAGGGCATTAGCTATAAGAGACTTCAGTATCTATGAAGAAATTGTGCGTTGTGCTATCAAGGTAGAAATGGAAGTTGGTGTTACATATCCATCTCATGGTTTTGACAAGAAACGAAAGATGGAGTTCAAGGAGAAATCTCAGAATAATGGTGAAAAGAAGATGAATGTTTCCTTATGCTCAAAGTGTGGAAAGAAGCATGGTGGAGATTGTCTTAAAGGGACTAGAAAATGTTTTATGTGTGGAAAAGAAGGTCATCGAGCAGCTGAGTGTCGAAGTAATGGAAAAAAGGTTTCTAATGATGTGAATAAAGCAAACACTGCAGAGAATGCACCACCAACACTTCAAGGCTTCAAGTGCAAGGGGATGGGACATTATGCCAATAAATGCCCTAATCCAAGGGTTAGTGATGATCGACATGAGCAACAACTTACGGAAAAGGACAAAGGGAAGTCACATGCGATCACAATTGGCGATGTTGAATATGACAACGATGTGGTGGAATGATTAAGTGTTTATGTAATGGGATTCCAAAATAATGTTGTATCATGGAGTGTTGGAATATCTATGTATTGGTCTAATGTGGTATTCAAAGTGATTGAGATATTTTTGGAAATAAGATGATATGCGCATAATGAAGGGAAAACGAGAAAATTAAATATTTAACAGTATCCATGAGCTCATGATTGATATAAGGACTAAGTGATATCATGGTTTGAGTATATAGAATTTTGAGGATTTTTGTATATGGAAAGTGTAAACTTTTAACTACATTCAAGTTTTCACTATGGTTCAATGGGTATTCAAGAGAGTACAAGATTAAGGCCTTTGAATGTTTGGAATGTGACCAATAAGATATATCTTATGATATATGGGGATCAATGATGGTATTAAATCCCTGAGAGTGGGCGGTAGTATTATGGATAAGCCTAAAGATTGGAATGGTTTATGTTGGACATAAGTTAGTATTATTGATGGGATGTTATAGTAAAATAGCTTTAGAAAAAGGACAACCTGCAGGACGGGCGACAACCCATCGCGTCGGACAAGGCTGTGGGAATCGAACCCACAACCGAAGTGCGACTGGCCTTTATCGCCTACCACTGGCCTACAGGAAGTCCCTGTTTAGTAGAAACTAGTTTTATTATATTAAGCAGTATGATATATGAAGTATAAGTCCATTTTAGGAACCATATGTGATTAATCTCACTATAGATCGACTTATATAATTTTTTTTGCTAACCTTTTGTTTGAGACATATGGAATGACCTGTCATACTAACACTTCACGAATAACAAATTCAACTTCATTTATTTAAGAGATGAAGTGGAAATTGTTCAAGGCATGAACAACAGTGAGATTGTACCAAAATAAAGAAAGTATTTATTCTAATTCAAATTTTCAACTTTAGGGAAATGATCTTGAAAACCAAAAATGTTGTCCTAGTGATCTTATACCTGATGAATCGGATGGTACCTTAGATCATCACAAATTTATGGATTTGTGATTGTTGGCTTTTCCATAGCCATGTTCTCTACCACTCTCCATCAGAACCTGATGGTTAGATTTTTCTTCCATATCCATATTTTCACCTATGTGGAAACCCAGTGATTAGTTTATTTGGGTAATCGTTACATTTCATACTTTAGTTTTTAAGCCAAGTTTTGGTATTCCTTTTTACGATGTGGGTTTCTATTAAAGAAACTTTCGAATAGTAAATCATTTATAACCCCGACGAATTTCGAGGGCGAAATTCATTTTAAGGGGGGTAGAATGTAACAGCCCGAGATTTTATGAAAAATATTCTTTAAATTCACTAATGTCTTGTGTTGTACGCTACACCAAAAGGAGCTTGCACAACACGCATCCTTGACTTGCCTTGAATTACACGCAATCACAACCTTCCTCGATAGCGTGTGTAGTACGCAATACTGAGTTTCACGAAAAAACGATATGCTATTAAAATATTATTAAAACTACCCGTTATGAATAGTAATAACCACTTTTTTAAATTTTATAAATTTTATTTTTCAAAATGGACTTCATTTTTGGATTCGGAATACCGAAATTAGTCTAGGGTGAAATTTTGGTATTTTTCTGAAAACTTTCAATTTTTGATGAATAGTGAAACCACTAAGTGGTAGGTTAAAAACTGAATTTTGCATAAAACTTAATTTTACCGCTTCTGTGAATGGAATTTCGAAAATCCGACAGACACGGTTGATATCAGTAAGTAAAATGTGGTTCAATGAGATAAAAATAATTTTTTGGTGAATAGTAACTTTTTACTTTTTTTACCGCGGTTAATAGTAAATAGGGTAACTAAGGGTAAATATGATATTACTATTACCCTAACACATGTCCTAATTCTATTGGATAAGTGTAATTCGACCAAAAACAAACTTAGGAATAAAAGATGACCATTTAGGTCCACTTGGATTAGATTAGGACATTTATTATTAATTTATCTAAAGAATGGTTAAAATAGTTAAAATCAAAGTTTAATAAGTAAATCATTTTTAATATGGGGTTATACATAAGATAAATTCGACTATAAATATTCATTAGAAAGCTAAAGCGATTTCCTACATAATGGTATTTTATTTGTAATTTTTAGACATTAAATAATTTAATTTATTTATGACACAATGATGATGCAGTAATTACCCTTTTAAGGAAATATTAACATAATTGATGTTATAAATGCTCAAATGAATGTAATTTGAGACTCTTTACGAATTCCACTAATTTTCTAGGTTACTATGATATATTAGTGTTGATTTAATCAACTTGTTTCGAACATATAATTCTGTTATGACTTTCAAAAAAATCATATATCAAATAGTGTCAAAATTGACACAAAATAGTTTTTAAATCAAATATTATATTATTAATTGTTATTTTATTCCTAAAAATCTAAGGTTCGGCCAAATGACTTAGATAAGGATATATATATTAATAATAAACAATTTGGGGTTCGTTTGTCATGTTATAGTAAGTGTATTAACCATATAGTGAAAGAAAACAAAAAGACACGGTAAAAGTTAAAATATTTAACTTAGAGTTAAATCTAATTGATAAGGTTAAAATAATACCCTAAACTTGTCTAAATCCTATTGGTTTATAGGATTTCGACCCATCCCCACCTTATCTTCTAAATAAGACCCTTTGGAACCATTATAAACCGATTTTGACTTTAATATAAAATAATATTTTGAGATATTCCTAAGGTGCCCCTCTCCTCCCTTATAAAAGGACACCTCCTCCCCCTCCTCCTCACACCAATTTGAGCACTCAAGCTCGTCCAACCCCTGCCAAAATCTCTTCTCCACTTCCCTAGAAACATCCTAGAGGTTCTGGTCTTCCTTAAAGACCAATTTTAGTTCCCTAAGAGGAGGTCTCCAAAAGGCGCTTCAAAGAAGAGGTAATTACCGTTACCAATTCTTTCATCTTTATTTCTTCTTCCACTTCTTCTTCTTAGGTTGTTTCATTATGAAGTAATAACATCAGTATCACTAATATACTGATATGTTATTATAAGTATGAAACAACCCTATTTCACCATCTATCCATCCTATGGAAAAAGAAATCACTGCGCGTGCGTACGTACGGAATACCGTCTCCACGCCGTGGTGTAATCTATTTTCCACCACCACCTTACATGGATGGGTATAATGGTGTAAAGAATAACTATACATAGTTATTACAACATCATATTGATTCTGATATATTGTATAATCCACTCCAATTCAATTCAATATTTATGGAAATGATATCATCGCTCGTGCGTACGTACGGACTACCGTCTCCACGACGCGATGAGATTCATTCTCCATGTTAACCATTTAAGAATGATTATAAAGTATATATAAGAAATAATAATGAAATATATGACATTATAAAGCTACTGGATTTATGTATATATATATATATATATTTATTTCATCTACTTACTTCCATTCAAGACAATAAGGAAAGGAAAACAGTGTTCATGCGTACGTACGGACTACCGTCTCCATGAATGGTGTTTTTCATTTCATTTATCTATCTATTATATATATATATACTGAATATATATGATATATAAATCATATTTTATATTCTGTAAGTAATTAAATCATGATATAAGTAATAATAATGTCAAGAACAACAAGTCAAAACACCTACGATAAATGAAACGATTTTACCCAAAACGCTTCTTTAACATGGAATTTACAAAAGAACGGGTAATATAATGTCATAAGTGAACCATATATGATATCATAACAATGAATATGATTCTGTAATAAGTCAATGACATTATTTAAATCATTATACAGGAGGTTTGGACACATACGAAGCAAATCGGACCTAAGGTAAGGGAAATATCACAATCTCATTTTTATCCGAGATTGTTTATTCGTAAGTATTTACTGGGGTGTATTTTATCATCCACATCCATGTTTCATCAATATGTAATATTATTTCCATCCACCTAAAATTGTTTAAATCCATTTTTACCCTTTGGTGAGTTTTTAGTAATATCTATGAAAGGAATCTTTTGTCGTACGAGGTACTTTTTGACTTTTCCGAAAAAAGTACGAAGAATGTTTTTTTTAACTTATACGGCATGATGGATTTTTAAAACATTATTTACAAGAAGCTTCCTTTACAAGTTTTCAAGTTTATTTTTAATCAACTTCTTTTATTTTAAAGTCGTATGACATGTTATGAAAGGAAAAATGTTTTTGAAGAAGAAAGGATATTTTCCTCAAGAATGGAGTTCAAGTATTTTATCAAAATTATTTTCCATCTAAGATAATAAAAGGGTTCTGTTTTTATCCCTATTATTACATTGGTTTGATTATGTTGTGATGGAAATATTTTTATGAATTCCTTTATCTTATATGAATTGTTTTATGATGTCATGTTGTTTAAAAATCCCATTTTTATTACATGGGTTACGCTATGATGTATGGTTTATGATTATTTGGCACACATAAGAAAGGATTCATTATAAGATGGGTGGGACCTATATCTCCCTCCAATGCATTGGGTAAAGATTTTATATCTCATGAGATAGACAGGGCTGGAACGGTAGGTTATACCGGTTCAGTGAAACAGGACTGAAACGAGGGTTACTCGATTCAGAAAGGGACTTTGTCCACTAAGATAGTCTTGGCAATGAGTCTTGACTAACAAGAAATGATTCTCTATGATTATGTGTGAATTCCACAAAGTTTCATGTTTTAAGTTATGATTATTGTGATTACATTTCACTACCATGATTTATCCCATGTTATGAAATTATGCTCTCTTTTGCAGGTTATGATTTCCAAAATGTTATGTTCTTATGAATACGATGTGATTGATATTTCTTTTGTTTACCCTTACTGAGCATTTGAGCTCACCATTTTATGTTTTCTTTTCCCCAGGATATAAAGAAAGGTTTTAGGTAAAAAAAGGAAGATCTTTATGGGAGATGTTGAAGATCTTTCACCACGATTAGAAGATTTTATTCCGAGTTTCCAAAGACACTAAACTATTACGATCCTTGTGTGTGTGTTTTTGTTATGTACTAAGTATTCCGCAAAAGTAATGTAATGTCCATGTAAGTCAGGCTTCGGGTCTCTACAAGAAGGGTTTTATCGGACCAAGTGTGTCTCCTTGGGTTTAACCTAATCTCTTTGTGAATAAGAAGGATGGATCAATGTCGTTATGAATTGATTATAGAGATCTTAATAGGATCATAGTGAAGAAAAAATACCATCTTACAAGGATTGATGATTTATTTGACTAGCTTCATGGGGATCAATTCTTCCCCTATATTGATCTTCCATCTGGTTATCATAAATTGAGGGTGAATAAAACATATATTCCAAATACCACCATCCGATCAAGATAGGGATAATACAAGTGTGTTGTTATTCACTTTATATTGACCAATTCACCTCCTATATTTATAGATTTGATGAATATAGTCTTTAAGGATTAACTTAATAACATGGGGTAGTTTTTACTGATGGTATTCTAATATAGTTCAAAAATATCTAGGGGAATGATGATCAAATAAGGATTATAATGAAAACTATGAGGAATGAGAGGATATTTGAAAAGTTGAGAAAATGTGAATTTTGGTTACAACAAGTTTCTTTCATGGGGTACATTGTAACAAGTGAACGAATCTCAGTTGACCCTACAAAGACAATGGTTTTAGAAAAGTAGACTCATAATACAATAGTAACTAATATTCATAGTTTCCTTGGTTTATTAGGATATTATTTGCAGTTTCTGAAATACATTTCTTGACTTTACAATCCACTAATTAATTTAACTCGAAAAGGGGACAATTTCATCTGGACAAAGGAGTGTGAATAAAATTCCCAAGAGCTGAATAAGAGATTGGTTACTACACATGTGTTAACTCTACCCTTTATATAAGAAATATTTATTTTTTTAGCGATGCATATATGAAAGGGATTGGGTGCTTACTCATAAAAAATGATAAGGTTGTTACTTATGAATCATGATAGTTTAAGCCTCATGATCATAATTATTGTAACGATAAGAAATTTTTATTAATATTTGTTTCCTAATCTTGTTTTTGTTTTTTATTTTATACTCAAAAAACTATATTATTTAATTAATTAAGTGAGTATAATTAAATGAGACTGTTGGGTTTCGACTGTTATATGACCATTGGCCAATATGACCGTTGGAAGCTAAACACTTAATGTTGCAATTTTTGTTTATAAATACAAGTGATCTTGGTTAATTAATACAGAAAGAAGATTAGACGGCCTCATCCACTAGACTCTGGCTGTTTGAAGCCCATCTGACGGAACTTGGGAAGGAGGTAGCACCACTGGGATTTACTCTGGAACAAGCCCAAGCCGAACTTCCTCATGTGAAGCTTGAACGGAATAACCTATAGGGGAAGTTCAAGCTGATATAGGTCACCACTTGGGCAATTTTGGGTGAGCCACCCTAAGATTATATCACCTTAGCACACCTTACACTTAGGTCCAATGATGGTGTTATAAGGGGCTATGTAACAAGACCTTAGCTGCTTTGTGTAATCCTTTGATATAAATAAAATTGTTTTCTCAAATTATGGTGATGTTTGTGAATATTAAATGTCCTGATAAATATATGATGTATATGAATTTTGGAAAAAAGAGATATTTTAAAATAATTATGTAAACCTTAAATAGTTAATAATGTTTAATGATTTTCAAAAAATGGTCTTCTACAGTTGTGTTCAGTAGGAAATTTAGTGTCTAATAAGATCAAACTAATTTTTGGTGAAAAGTAAATTATGAATAGTAATTTTATGCTTATTATTAGTAATGTGTACATATGGATGTGTAACCTTAGTTAAAAATGTATTAATATAATTTAGGCACCTTGATTAGGTAATGGGATTCATTAAAATAAGTAAATAACTGTTTCAGAAATTATTAGTTATGTATTCGTTTTCTTTCGGGTGAATCATGTTTTTATTTAAAAATTAAATTAAATATATTTAGAAAATTATTTTCATAAAAAAGAGTTCATTTTTGAATTCAGAGCATCGATATTAGGTTAAGGTGATTTTTGGGGATTTGTATGAAACAATTGAATTTTCTAGTGAATAGTGTTTTTACTTAAATTTTAAATATCTCATAATAAAATTATTTTCATAAAATGGAGTTCATTTTTGAATTCAGAGTATTGATATTAGGTTAAGGTGAATTTTTGGTATTTTTATGAAACAATTGAATTTTCAGGGATTATTGAAATTACAGTTTCGAGTTTCGGGAGTTTAATGACATCATTAAGGATGTAATAATTATGTAATAATTATGGTAGACTAATTAATAGTAAGACATGTTGTGAGGTGTCCCAAGTGGCCAATACCATGGTAAAATACCATGGGCAAGCCCATGGTATTTCCAATACCACCGATGAGGTGTCCCCTGAAAATTAATGAATTGTTCCCCCACTTCTCATATATATACCAAGACATTCCCTCATCCATTTCATTCCAAAATCCTCCTCAACAAATTTCCTATCTCTTTACCTCCAAATCAGTCCTCCCAAGGTTCCCTAAAGCCTCCCAAGGTCCGAACCTTCATTCTTTCGAAGTTACTCTTCAAGGTAAGGGAACCTTTCACCCTCCTCTTTTAAGTCATGACTTCCTTTATGTTATGTCTTATAATTCCATTTTATTATGTGGTGGTTTGTTATTATATATCTTTACTAATTTTAATTTCATTTCCAAATGGTGATAGACCCTTTCTCCACTCATCAATTGATTTTCTGAATTTTTAAGTGACACCATTAGGCTGCCGAATGCTTTTGTAAAAGAAATCGCATCTTCTCATTTCATTCATGTTTCCTTTTCATGTGGTATGTCATTCAAATATCTAAAACATGTTCTTATATCCATTTTATTATGCCTTTATTCTGTATTATGAGTAATTTATGAGTGGGTTACCCTTGTACCCTCTCTTTTTAATGTTTTCTAAAATGTTCTTATGTAGCCCTTATGCTGCAGAATTTTCATCTCAAAATCTCTATCTTTTTCTCAAGAAATTATCTTGTATTATTTATGTAGATACCCAAATATAATTTCATTTCTAGGGCTATTCATAAATAAATAAAATGATATATTTTATTCTATAATTGACATACATATAACACTCACTCCCTTTCCATGGGTTATAAATGACATAATGATCTTATTTTTAAGTACTTTTTAAACATCACGATTTTTACATGAAACTCATTTCTTTAATTCTATTTGGGTTATTTATGAAATGTTTGATTATGATATATGTGTCTAAAATGAAAATTAAGACATATTAAGGGTGAAACCTGATAGAGACTTAATGTATTGGGTAAAGAATTAATCTCTAGAGATGACAAGTTTCAAGACACCTTGATGAATAACCTTGGTAATTTTTATGACACCTTGGGGATTAACCTTGGTGATATGTTCATGAATGTATAAATGAACTATTATAGCCACATATTAGAGTTATGATTCATGTAATTTTTATCATGATATTCATATTCTTCCATTTCTCATGTCTTTATGATTTTTATCATGTTCTTATTATTATTGCTCTAGACCACATGTTAACTGTTTCACTTGTCTTCTTTACTGAGCCTTCTTCTCACCCCTTTACTTTGATGTATGTCTCCAGGTTATGAGATGCTGTAATTGTACTTATGATGAACTTATGATTAATCCGTAAAAGTGGATTATAAGAATGCATAATGTTGTTTTCAGGTGTTTTTGTTCCTGATTTCCAAGACACTAGACTTTAAAGATCCCCTGTTTATAAAGTGTAATGAAAAGTTATGTATTAAAAAGACGGGATTCCATAGTTGGTATCAGAAGATGGTTTTGTTATTTATGGAAATTAGGAAATGAAAAATTTATGAATAATACTATAGAAAAGTTTAAATAATGGAAAAGTTTCGGGTATTTTGGTGAGTATTGGGTAAGTGGTTTTTCAAGAAAATACATCCCTATATGGATACGAGCAGGTAGAGGAGGCTCTGGCACAGAGGTACCTAGGAGTGAAAACTCTGACAAGGAGTTTCAGGTTTGACCCGAGGTATCCAGGTACATGAAAATGGGCCTTGTTTCACTCTTTGTTATGACACTCCTGGGGGGATATGTTTGGTTAATCATAAGCTTTTTATGAATCATTATGAATGATTTATAGAGAAATGTAATTGTTTAAATAAGTTTTATGACATAAAATCTTTTATTGTTAAAAGATTCATAAATGAAATCCATTTCTCACTAATGTTTTAATATTTTAGAAAATGGCAGGCAATAGGAGGAACCGTGTAAATGGCGACTGCAATGGACCATGCGCTGACAACCCTCCTTTGGAAGTCGGAATGGAAACATTCATGCGAATGATGAACCTACTAACTCAAGTTATGGGAAATAACTTGAATCAAGCTAAGAGACCGATCACACCACAAAGGTAACAACATTATGTTGAATCTTTTATGCATCAACGACCACCAACCTTCAGTGGATCGAATAACCCATTGATTTTTGAGCAGTGGATCAGCTCTAACGAGAAGATCTTTTCTTTTCTCCACTATTTAGAGTAAGAGAATGTCACCCTTGCTATCTATCGCTTAGAAGATGAAGCTAATCAATGGTGGGAACTGATTAAAAACACGAGGCAAAGAGTTAAGGTTGAAGCTATGGAGTGGTAATAGTTAAGAGGGATATTCTTTAGTTATTATTTCCCTCATTTCTTAAGAACAATAATGGAGAAGGAGTTTATCTAGCTGAAGCAGAAGGAGAATGAATCCATGGGAAGCTACGAGATGGACTTCACAAGGCTTTCATGTTACACCTCTATCTTTTTCATGGATCCTAGTTTTAATGTTGATATATTATTTGGTGGAATAAGACCTCATCTATGGAATAATCTAACCAACCGAGAATAAGATAGCTTTGAGTAGATCGTGCGAAGTGCGATGAAAGTCGAGATGGAGTTTGGTGAGACACAATGGTCTCATAAATCAAATGACAAGAATAGATCGATTGAGCCCAGCTTAAGGAGGAACTTTTACCAGGGAAGAGGAGGCGATCAAGTACAATATCCCATGGGTAATAAATTTGGAAGAAGAGTTCAGGGAACTGCTTTCTCGGGAGATGGAAATGTTGCAAGTGTGGAAGTGATGGCCATATTTTGAGGAATTATCATAGTGAGGTAAAACCTAAACTTCCAAACACTAACGGCAAGGGGAAGATAGTGCATGCCCTACCGAATTTCCAGTGCTTTATGTGTGGACAACAGGGGAACTTTTCCAATCACTGTCTAAATCTGATGGAAGTGGAGGGGAACCACCATCATCCTCACCAAAGGCCAAGGGAGAAAGGCCGTGATTTTTCTATCACGACAGTTGTAGTTGAAGCTCTAAATGATATGGTAGTAGGTAATCTTGTTTTCTCTCCATGATAACAAGTACTTCGTTTGATTCTGGTTCTACTCATTCCATTATTTCCTCCATGTTTGCAAAGAATTTAGAATCAAACCCCGATTTTCTAAAAGTAGAGTTATCAGTCAAGACTCCTGGTGGGATTATCCAAGCATCATTAATGTTTAGAAACTCTAGTATTTACTTTAGTGAGCACAATCTTATCGCAAATATAGTAGTAATTCCCATGCTGGAATTCGACATTATACTATTGATAGACTGGCTCTCAAAGTAGAAAGCTATGATCAAATATAGAAGCAAGGAAATATCAGTAATCTTGAATGGAAAACCTACAGTTTCCTTCCAAGGAGAGATATCTCAACCTGGTCTTTTTCTAGAGTAAACCCCTATATCATTCTTTATGGAGTTGATCGGTGAAGAAGAAGAAGGATATGAGAGTTTATGGATAAAAACTATCCCCATCGTTCATGAATATGTTGACGTATTTCCCGAAGAGATTCTTGGACCTCCCTCAGAAAGAGAGGTAGAGTTCTCTATTGAACTCATACCTGGATCTCATCCAATATTAAATACCCCATATAGGATGGAAAATGTGGAGCTGGAAGAATTAAAGAAACAACTCCAAGATCTTTTGGAGAAGGGGTTTATTTGACCGAGTGTGTCTCCTTTGGGATCACCTATTATATTTGTGAAGAAGAAGGATAGATCGATGTAGCTATGCATTGATTATAGAGAACTAAATGGGATCACAATGGAGAACAAATAACCTCTTCCAAGAATTGATGACTTATTTGACCAACTTCTATGGACTGAATTCTTCTCTAAGATTGATCTTCAATCTAGTTATCATCAATTGAGGGTGAAGAAAGAAGATATTCTGAAAACTACCTTCCGATCAAGATATGGGTATTATGAGTATGTTGTTATGTCCTTCAGACTGACTAATGCACCTACTATTTTTATGGATTTAATAAATAATGTATTTAAGGAATACCTTGATAACTTTTTCGTAGTTTTTATTGATGATATTACGATATATTCCAAAATTCGTGA
Organism: Viscum album; assembly: GCA_963277665.1. NCBI lineage: Eukaryota > Viridiplantae > Streptophyta > Magnoliopsida > Santalales > Viscaceae > Viscum > Viscum album. The sequence continues at coordinate 1,349,804,810 of OY728159.1, read as the reverse complement.
GGAGCATGAGGATCATCTAAGGGCTATTTTGAAAACTCAACAGAAGGGGAGGATTTTTGGAAAGTTCAGTAAATGTGAATTATGATTACAAAAAGTTTCTTTCTTGGGGCACATTGTTACCAATGAAGGAATCACATTTGACCCTGAAAATAAAACATTTGTGGAGGAGTTTCCAGAACCTACAACAATAACTGAGATTTGAAGTTTCCTTGGATTAGGAGGATATTATATGAGGTTTCTGAAGAAATTTTCACAAATTTATAATACATTAACCAAGTTAACTTGAAAAGGGGTCAAGTTCATATGGAAAAAAGTGTGTGAGGAATTTTTCCAAGAGTTGAAGAAGTGATTGGTTATTGCACTTGTGTTAACTCTACCCTCAAGTGGAGAACGATTTGTTATTTTTAGCAATGCATCTCTCAAATGGCCTGCATGCGTCCTCATGAAAAATGAAAAAGTCATTGCTTATGCATCTCGACAGTTGAAGAGTCATGAGAAGAATTATCCTACGCATGATTTGGAGCTGTCTACGGTCATTGTTTTCTCTGAAGATATGGAGGAACTATCTTTATGGGGAGAAATGTGATATATACACAGACGACAAAATTTTGAAGTATATTTTCACACAGAAGGAATTAAAAATGAGACAAAGGAGTTGGTTGAAACTTCTTAAAGACTATGATTGTTTAATTCATTATCTTCCTAGAAGAGAAGACAATGTTTCTGATGCATTAAGCAGGAAAGTCCCAGTTGTTCTTTCCATGATGAGAATTCAAAGATATACATTGATCGATTACCTAGTAAAGTTGGACAAGGGAATTATAAAGGAAGGGACATCATTAACACTAACCAAAATTTTTTCTCAACCATCATTACTAGAGAAGATCAAGAAATCTCAAAAATAAGATCCTTTGTTATAGAAGAAGTTTGAGGCTATGAAGGATGGGATGTTTCTTAAGTTCAATATTGATCAAGAAGGTGTACTGAAATTTTGTACAAGACTATGTGTTCCATATATTCCGGAAATAAAGAAGGATCTTATGGATGATTCTAAAAGATCTAATTTTTCTATACATCATGGAAGCAAAAAAATGTATAGGGACCTTTGTGATAATTATTGGTGGGATAATATGAAAAGATAGATTGCTGACTACACTTCAAGGTGCCTAGTATGTCATCAAGTGAAGGCATAGCGAAAACTTCCTAAAGGGGTATTGCGATACCTACCAATACCAGTATGGAAGTGGGACAATATCACTATGAACTTCATCATTGGTATCCAGAGAAATTCCAAAGGAATTAATGCGATATGGGTTATTGTGGACCGTATCTCCAAGATTGACAATTTTATCTCCATTCGGGAAGATTTATCTCTCGTTTAACTTTCCAGGATTTACGTGAAGGAAGTGGTAAGGCTACATGGAGTTCCACTTTCTATCATATCTAATCATGATCCAAGGTTCACATCAAAATTTTGGAGGAGTATTAAACATGCTCTGAGCACAGAACTGAATTTTAGTATGGCCTATCACCCCCAAACAGATGGCCAATCTGAACGGACTATTCAAACACTCAAGGACATGATGAGAACATGCTCAATGGAATTTAAAAGGGGATGAGATCAACATCTCCCTTTAGTTGAGTTATCTTACAATAATTGTAAGAACTCGGATCTTCGTTTTAGGTATGATTTTCTTTTTCTGGAGTTTTGGAGAAAAAATAATGTTTCTGGAAATTTTTGATGTACACGCCGTGTACTTTCTGCATACACGCCGTGTACTCTTTTCCTGCTCAAAGCCCTATGTTGTCCATGACCGAATCACACACACGGTGTGTAGGGGTGACATGGAGGATGATTTTGGCGGAGTATGGAAAAACCTGGTACACGCCGTGTACTTTTCTTTTTTTCACTAAACGCACCAGGGTTGCGCCTGACAGACATAACTTTGTTCTTCTAGGTTCCGTTCATCTGAGAGCACCAAGGATTCACGAATATTCGACAATCCCCCACCTCTCTGTCCGTTCTCCTATTCGAGCTCTGTCGATTGTGTTGGAATCGCAGCGGTGAGTTCTTCCTTCCACTTGAGTCTTGTTTTCCAATTATTTACATTTCTCAAGTTATCATAGGTTGATCATTTTTTACGTTTTCTCATATCTACGATGCTCTAAGGGGAACCAGTCATCGTGGTTCACATATATCAATCTCCTAGGATCGAGGTAGGTGGTTTGTGCCTTTCTGTAGAAATTCTTTGAGTATTTTGTGAAATTTCCAACAATACCCTTGAACGGGGTATTGCGTGTTCCTGTTTTTCCCCTGTTAGATTTCTTTCTTTGCTTGATTGCTAGAGTAGATGTTTTTGCCTATAAATATGGTAGTTTTACTGTACTCTGGATGTTTTATATGCTTGTTCTTCCTATTTGGTGTTTTTCCAGTTGCCATGCCTAGATATAGGATAGTGGAACTGTTGCTTTGTTATGCTGTTGAGCCTTAGAAGGATAGCCAAATAGTTATTGAGGTTTACTTGGACAGTACACGCGCGCTATGCGTGTTTATTTTACACAGGGCTATGAGAACCTAGTGTAGTGGACCAGAGGGAGAATGGATGGAAGGGCTTCTCCAGAGTGTCCTTAATTAGGATGCGAGACCATAGGGGGAATTGACGTTGAGTGCTTCCTCCAAGAGTCTGTAGATCCTCGACATGGGACACAGGGGGAATTGACATTGAGTGCTTCCCCAGAGAGACTTTAGCACGATAAGAGACTATAGGGGGAATTGACGGTGAGTGCTTCCCCAGAGAGTCTATTCTTTAGCTGAACCAGAGGGGTGAGACTATGTGTGTTTCCCATAGGGTAGCTAGTACTGGTAAGTTGAACCTTAGGGGTTAGGCTGTGATAACTACATAGAGGTTACCTTTTTGTTCTACTTACATCAGTGGTTTTTCCTTGTGTACTTTATATGTAGAACTATGGATTGTAGCTGCTTGTGTTTTCCCGTTTACAGCTTCCTATTTTATTGGTTCCATGTATTCACTAACTGTTAGTCAAAGATCTTTGGGTGATTGCCTACTGGGAATTTGTCTCACACCCTGTTTGGGTCATGCTTTTGGGCCCAAAAAAACTATGTTGTTGCAGTTATAGATAAGGGAAAGTGCCCTTCTACTTCAGGTACCTGACTTACTGTGGAGCTGGGGAGCAGGGGACCAAGCTACAGCTTGCGATGCTGAGGAGTTTACTTTTTTTATTTTCCACTATGTTTTTAGTTTTATTTCAGTATGATGGTTTGTTTACTGCTTTCCATAGACATATGTACCATGTTGCATCATTATTATTATACATTGATTCTACTGTTCAGTTCAGTTTTTGTATCCTGTTTATTGTTTCCAATATTGTTTTTGGTTGTTCTTCCACTGTATACTTTACCGAATGAGGGCATAGTTTCCACACCGACTCACCAAGGACCTCGTTGCTAGTCAGCAGCCTCTGGAGTTTGGTGAAATGCACATGAGGTCATGTGGCGAATCAGGTACGGGGCGCCTCTGGGTGTCTTCAGTAACTGGGACGTTACAAAGTGGTATTAAAGGAGTTCTTTTCTCTTACTTTACTTTTTGGAGCCTTTATCCAGGGATAGGATGGATTCAGTACTTGGTATTAAGCTGTTCTAGGTAGTAGATAACCCATGTATGGTGAAAATCCATACTACCTCATTAAATACAGTTTCTGGTTTTGAGATTTTACGGTTGGGATAATTTCACCTAGAGTGATTCATATGCTTTCTGTTGTTATTGTCTTGACTATTGTGGTTCTATTTCTGTCGCAACCCGATGAGATGAGGGTATGCCATCTCATGCATCATATAGGCACTTGTAGAAATCACATTCCATGCATTCTTTCCATGCCATCTAGGATATATTAGCGATTGCATGCTATTGTGATAGACTTTGTGCAGATTATGCATGATGTTGTGACAGATGCTTGATAGAATCTATGCTGGCTTGATAGCGGATTGTTTTTATTCAACTTTGCTAAAATGAATGCCAAATTTTGATTCATGTGGTGTTATGGGCCCTCTTGAAATGGAAATTGGTGGATAATGATCCTGTTTTCTCTTGTCTATGACTGTAGGAGATGCCAAGCTTTGATTCGCAGGGAGTGTGGGCCTTCACGGATCGGAATTTGGCACCTCTTTGCCTTGTTTTTAGTGTTTTTGGGATTTTGTGCAGTTTCTGAGCTACTACCTAGAAAAACCCAGAATACACAATGTGTACTTTTTGGATACACACCGTGTAGTTTTCAGGATGTGTCACTGACCGTGTTTGTAGAAACACGGTGTCGTGAAAGTAACATCAGGAACACGCCGTGTACGGAAGGTACACGCTATGTATGGAAGGTACATGCCACGTAGTAGTGAGGCATGTACCCGGACGTGTCACGAACAACACGGAACGATGTTCTCTCCTCCTATACACGACGTGTTTTTTAGGAACACACCGTGTAAGGGTCAGCCGTGTACTTGGCCACGTCGCCAACAACACGGGTCGAGAAAAGTCATCAAGTACACGTCGTGTTTGTTCGGAACACGCCGTGTAGCCTCAGCCGTGTAGGTGGATGTGTAACTAACAACAAGGGTCGTTGACACCTTGTCTACTACACACCGTTTCCATAGGGAACACACCATGTAGTCTCAGTTTAAGAAGACCGTGTGGGTTAGCCGTGCAAGGAGACTCAGGTAGGGGAGTAGAGTACAATTACATGCCATGTGTGGGGACAACACGCCATGTAGTCTGGGGTTTTACACAACCAGAGGTGGTAGAATCACACGCCCATGTCTATGGTTTAAGTGAACATGTCACATAGTTTTTATACACGCTGTGTAGTCGTGTTTTGTAAAACATAACCATTTTCCACTTCTGTTTCCATTTTGTACCGTATGTTCTATGCCTTTATTAATCCTGATCTAAGGCGTGCTTTTGATCTTTCAGAGTTATGCCTCCGAGACATCCTCCGGTTGTATGCCTGTCGTCAGATAGTGATCAGATGCCAGATATGGCTGATCAGGGACTTCCTGCCGATCCTCCAGTCAGGCCAGCCTTGGCACCGGCTGTCATACCAGTTGTAGGTGCTGGTGCGCAGTTTAGGGAAGGTTTTATGAGGATAATGCAGACCTTTCAGGGAGCACCGCCTCCTTCCACGACTATGGAAGACTTGACGTGGGTTATCCAACAACAACATCCTCCTACTTTCTCGGGGGAAGGGGGAACTCATGCTGCAGAGTCATGGCTGGAAGCCATGCTGACTATCTTTGAGCATCTGGAGATGCCTCCAGAGAGGCGGGTCAAGATCGCTACCTACATGCTACGAGACTCCGCCAAAAGGTGGTGGGATGTGATCTCACAAGCGGGTCATCAGTAGGTTATGACTTGGGAGGAGTTCCAGCACGTGTTTTATGACTACTTCTACCCGGAGACCCTGAGGGCTGATCGAGCCTGGGAGTTCATGAGCCTAGAGTAGGGTACTATTTCAGTTATGGAGTAATCCTCTCGTTTCACCGAGCTACAACATTTCACACCCCTCCGGGATGGAAGTGGTGTGTTCTTAGCAAGGAAGTTTGAGGATGGTATCAGGAGGGAGATCTTATCACAGGTTAATCTATTCCAGTTGACTTCCATATCTTCCATCATCAACCATGCACTGATTGTAGAGCGCAATCTGAGAGACTCCGGTGCTGCGAGCTAGGGTGGTTCTGCTCCCAGAGCTAGTGTTCCTCCAGTTGATAGTAGGAAGCGCCATAGGGAGCCTACGCGTGGTGATCCGAGGAGGCGAGATACACCTTCCGGTAGCCAGGTAGTATGCTACCGGTTTGGAATGGCAAGGCACACGAGGTCATAGTGCCAGAGAGACCCAGTGGAGTGTCGATCTTGTGGCAAGATGGGTCACCTTCACCGTTTCTGCCAGGTTTTCTCACCAGTAGCTGGAGATGAGGGTACTTCCATGACTCCTCGTTCAGGAGTAACACCACCAGTTTCTCACCAGTTGGGGAACTTGAGTTCTTCTGGCCGTTTGATCCGAGGTAGAGGTTGAGGTCATGGAAGTCAGTCACCATTCCTTCAGCGCCAGCAAGGCGGTTCATCTCAGAGTGGTCAGGTAGGGTCACAGGGCCGCAGTGCAGGCCATGCTTTTGCGGTGGAGCAGACCTATCAGAATCAGGATCTCGGACCTTCTACTGTTCGAGGTACAATCTTAGTAGCCTCAATTTTATCTTCATCTCTTTTTGATATTGGTGTTACACATAGCTTTATCTATGTTGCTGTTGTGGAGAGCCTGGGGATCTGTATCTTTTCTTCTGTTGACTAGTTGACACTAGACACACCTTTGGGGACATTGACATCTAGTGTATGCCAGTGTAGAGAGTGCCCTCATGAGGTTGCAGGGTATCATTTCTCATGGGATCTCTACGTCCTCGAGATAAAGGGCTATGATGTCATTCTCGGAATAGACTGGGTAGTTCCCTTCCAGGAAGTCGTCGACTATTACCGCCGCAGGTTCAGTTTCATCTCACCAGAGGGTGAATCCTTTCTTTATAGAGGCGAATGGGACGTTCGGGCGAGTCGAGCGGGACTCGAGAATCTTGGGCTATGAGGGGTGATGGCCTATATTTCTAGTCTTTATCTGGATGATCAGAGGGCTCCACAGTTGGACTTTCCTCCAGTGGTGGATCGCTTCAGGGATGTCTTTCCAGAGGAATTTTCATGTTTTCCCTCAGAGCGTGAGGTAGAATTCTCTATTGAGCTCGTTCCAGGAGCAGCACCGGTGTCCATTCATCCCATATAGGATGGCCACATGTGAGTTGCAGGAGATCCAGAAGCAGTTGGAGGAGTTACAAGCGAAGGGTTTCATCCAACCCAGTACTTCTCCTTGGGTTTCACCTGTCTTGTTTGCAAAGAAGGAAGACGGTACCCTTCGACTTTGTGTGGATTACCGGAAGCTGAACCAATTGACGGTCAAGAACTGATATCCCATGCCGAGGATCTATGACCTATTTGATGAGCTTCGAGGAGCCCGGGTGTTCTCGAATATCTACTTGAGGTCCGGTTATCATCAGTTGTGTGGTAGACCATCATATATACTGCTGACAACCTTTAAGAGAAGGTATGATCTATAAGAGTATACGGTCATGCCGTTCAGTCTCACGAACGCGCCTACAGTTTTCATGGAACTGATGAACCGAGTATTCCATCTTTACGTGGAATCCTTCATTGTGGTCTTCATGGATGATATCTTGGTGTACTCTCAAACTCGACACGACCATGCCACTCATCTTGAGATCGTTCTGAGTACACTGAGAGAGCACCGAAATTATGCTAAACACTAAAAGTGCCACTTCTGGATAGATCAGATTCACTTCTTAGGACACGTCATCTCAGAGGAAGGAGTATTAGTGAACCAAGAGAAAGTGAGAGCTGTAGTTTCCTGGGAGAAGCCGAAGAACATATTTGAGGTACAGATCTTCCTAGGGATGACTGGATACTATATACGCTTCATTCAAGACTTTTCTTGTCTAGCAGCACCCCTGACAGCTCTGACCAAGAAGGGGACGAAGTTCTTATGGTCAGATTCTTGTGATTAATCCTTTCAAGAGTTGAAAGGGAGGTTGACGTTAGCACTGATACTAGTCTTTCCAGAGCCAGGCAAGAGCTACACAGTCTATTGTGATGCTTCAGGTATCGGGCTAGGAGATGTGCTTATGCAGGGAGATGGAGTTGTTGCGTACGAGTATCGACAGTTGAGGGCACATGAGAGGAACTACCCGATGCACGATTTGGAGTTATCAGCTGTTGTTCATGCCTTACGTTGTTAGAGACACTATCTTCTGGGAGATCACTTTGTAGTCTTCACCGACCACAAGAGTCTCAAGTATATATTCACTCAGCGTTATCTGATTCTGAGGCAGCGCAAGTGTGTCGAGTATCTTCAGTATTTTGATTTTGAGCTTGCCTATATGCCAGGAAAGGGCAAAACAGTGGCAGATGCGTTGAGCAGGAGAACTCAGATTCAGGATGTTCAGGAGGCCAGTAGTGAGTGGCAGCTTATGGCTCTGTTTTTAAAGATGCATCTGGAGGTGCACGACAGACAAGGATAGAGTTTCCTATCTTTTTTAGCTATTACCTCTACAATACTTGATCGAGAACGGATGACGAAGATATCAGACTCAGAAGTCTTAGTCCTGCGGGAGAGTGTGTCAGGAGAGGACCCTCTTCCTGGATGTACCATGGGTGAGGATGAGATCTTGCATTTCAAGGGATGTGTATGGGTGCCGACATACATACTCGACGAGCTGATGTGGGATTTTCATTCCTCAGTTTGGGAAGTTCATCCTTGCATCACCAAGATGTATCTGAATCTTCATTTCCAGTACTGGTGGCCAGGTATGAAGAAAGATGTTGCTGGATTTGTCATGAGATGTTCTACTTGTCAGTAGGTGAAAGCAGAGCATCAGCGACCAACATGCCTTTTATAGCAGTTACCCATTTCAGAGTGGAAGTGGAACGATGTTGTGATGGACTTCATGATCGGGTTGCCGAGGTCACCTCGGGGGAACAATATTGTTTGGGTTGTCGTCGAAAGGCTCGCGAAGGTTGATCACTTCTTGCCGATCAAGCAGACCTTCAGTGTCGATGACCTGGGGAAACTTTACATCAAAGAGATCGTACAACTACATGGAGTCCCACACTCCATTGTTTCAGACAGGGATTCGTTCTTTACCTCTCGGTTCTGGCAGGGACTTTATAAGGCTTTGGGTACACATGTACTTTTGAGTACAACATACCATCCCCAGACTGATAGCCAGTCCGAGCACACGATCCAGGTGCTTGAGGATATTCTCTGAGCTTACATTCTAGAATTTGGCAGTTCTTGGGAGAAGCATATTCCTCTGGTGGATTTTTCCTACAACAACAGTTTCCAGGAGACCAATCAGATATCACCATACGAGGCTTTTTACGGTAGGCCATTCTGATCACCCTTATGCTGGCTGGATGTAGGAGAGGCAGCTTTCCAGGGACCTCATCTTTTTCAGGAGACTTCAGAGTAGATAGAGCTGATTCAGAAGAGTATGGATGCAACACAGTCTTGGAAGAAGTCTTATGTTGATCAGCGGAGATGACCTCTGGAGTTCGAGGTTGGGGATAAGGTTTTCCTGCGTGTCACACCGAGGTTGGGACACAAGAGGATTCAGAGATAGGGCAAGCTTTCACCGTGGTATGTTGGTCCATTTGAGGTGTTGGGGAGAGTGGGTCCGACTGCTTATCAGTTGCAGTTATCATAGAGGTACTGATCCATGCACGACGTCTTCCACGTCTCTCAGCTCCGACATTGCTTTTCAGACCTATCTCATGTATTTCAGCCTGAGGAGGTTGAACTTGAAGCGGATGCGTCGTTCGAGGAGCATCCTATCCAGATTGTCGATCACAGTATGAAGGTTCTCCGCAGGCGTTCTGTTCCTCTAGTATGCGTGCTATGGAAGCACGGGCGAGTACAGGACAAGAACTGGGAGAGGGAGGCTGCTGTACGATCGCAGCGGCCGGAGCTGTTTGGGGTTTCTTCTTCTACGCCTCTCTAGGGAAATTCGGGGATGAATTTCATTAAGGGGGGAAGTTTGTAAGAACCCGAATCTTTGTTTAAGGTGTTTTTTTCTTTTTCTGGAGTTTTGGGGAAAAAATATAGTTTCTGGAAATTTTTGAAGTACACACCATGTACTTTCTGCGTACACGCGGTGTACTCTTTTCCCGCTCGAAGTCGTGTGCTGGCCCGGTTCGGACCACACACATGGTGTGTAGGGGTGATGTGGAGGCCGATTTTGGCGGAGTATGGAAAAACCTAGTACACACCGTGTACTCTAAAAGTACATGTCGTGTACTCTAAAAGTACATGCCGTGTACATTTCTTTTTTTCACTAAACGCACCAGGGTCGCGCCTGACGGCCATAACTTGCTTCTTCTAGGTTCTGTTCGTCCGAGAGCGCCGAGGATCCAAGAATCTTTGATGAGCCCCCACCTCTCCGTACGTTCTCCTATTCAAGCTCTGTCGATTGAATTGTAATCGCAGCAGTGAGTTATTCCTTCTGCTTGAGCCTTGTTTTCCAATTCTTTCCCTTTCTGAAGTTATCATAGGATGAGTTTTTTTTAAGTTTTCTCATATCTACGATGCTCTAAGGGGAACCAGTCATCGTGGTTCACATATATCGATCTCATAGGATCGAGGTAGGTGGTTTGTGCCTTTCTGTAGAAAGTATTTGAGTATTTTTTGAAAATTCCACCAATACCATTGAATGGGGTATTGCGTGTTCCTTTTTTGGCCCTGTTAGATTGCCTGCTTTCCTTGATTGATAGAGTAGATATTTTTTCCTGTGAATATGGTAGTTTTACTGTACTCTGGATTTTTTCTATTATTATTCTGCCTGTTTGGCGTTTTTCCAGTTTCCATACCTAGATGTAGGATAATGGAACTGTTTCTTTCTTATCCTGTTGATCCTTAGAATGATAGAAAAGTAGTTATTGAGGTTTACTTGGATAGTACATGTTTTCTATGCATGTTTATTTTACATAGGGTTGTGAGAACCTAGTGTAGTGGACCATAGGGAGAATGGACGGAAGGGATTCTCCACAGTGTCCTTAATTACGATGCGAGACCACAGGGGGAATTGAAGTTGAGTGCTTCCTCAGAGAGTATATAGATCCTCGACGTGGGCCACAAGGGGGAATTTATCTTGAGTACTTCCCCAGATATCCTTTAGCATGATACGAGACTATAGGGGGAATTGATGGTGAGTGTTTCCCCATAGAGTCTATTCTTTAGCTAAACTAGAGGGGTGAGACTGTGTGTGCCTCCCAGAGGGTAGCTAGTACTTATAGGTTGAACCTTAGGGGTTAGGCTATGAGAACTACCCAGAGGTTACCTTTTTGTTATGCTTGCTTCAGTGGCTGTTCCTTGCATACTTTATATGTAGAAATGTGGATTGTAGCTCCTTGTGTTTTCCTATTTACTGCTTCCTATTTTATTACTGCCATGTATTCACTAACTGTTAGGCACAGATCTTTGGGTGATTGCCTTCTGGGACTTTGTCTCACACCCTATTTGGGTCATGATTTTGGGCCCAAACAGACTATGCTGTTGCATGTATAGATAAGGGAAAGAACCCTTATACTTCAGGTACCTAACTTGCTGTGGAGCTGGAGAGAAGGGGACCAAGCTACGGCTTGCGATGCTGAGGAGTTTACTTTGTTTTTATTTTTCACTCTATTTTCAGTTGTATTTCAACACGTTGGTTTGTTTACAGATTTCCATAGACATATGTACCTTGTTGAATCATTGTTATTATACATTTCTTTCGCTGTTCAGTTCAGTTGTTGTATGCTGTCTATTGTTTCCACTATTGTGTTTGGTTGTTCTTCTACTATATACTTTATTGAATGAGGGCATAGTTTCCCCATCGACTCACCAAGGCCCTCGCTGCTAGTCGGCAGCCTCTGGGGTTTGGGGAAACATGCTTGATTTCATGTGGCGAATAGGGTACGGGGCGCCTCTGGGTGGCTTCCGGAACTGGGACGTTACAACAATAGCATCCACTCAAGTATTCAAATGTCACCCTATGAAGTTCTATATGGGAAGATATGTATAAGTCCTACTTTTTGGGATGAATCTAGTGAGAGAAAGCTTCTTGGGCCTGATCTTGTACAAGAGATGAGTGAAAAAGTTCATGCCATCCAACAACACAATAAGGCTACTCAGAGTTAGAAAAAGAGCTGTGCTGAGAACAGTCGACGGGACTTGGAGTTTGATGTTAGTGGCAAGGTCTTTCTTGGAATTTTACCTTGGAAGAGAGTCATGAGATTTGGGAAGAAAGGGAAGCTCATCCCTAGTTACATTGGCCCCTATGAAATCCTTGATCACATAGGAGTAGTGTCCTACCAGCTTGCACTTCCTCCAAATCTAGCACAAGTTCATGATATCTTCCATGTATCCCTCTTGAGGAAGTACATACTTGACCCTTCACATGTACTAAATCTAGAGGTGGTATAACTAGAACATGACCTCTCTTATGAGGAGCAGCTGGTGGAGATCTTGGATCATAGGGACTAGGTTCTATGAAATAAGACTACACACCTTGTTAAGGTGTTTTGGAGGAACCACAAATGTGAAGAAGCCACGTGGGAACCAGAGGAGACTATGAGGCAAAAGTACCCACACGATTTCTCTTTAGGGAGTACAAGATAAAATTTCGGGGACAAAATTTCTTAAGGGGGGAAAAATTTAATGACCCGAACATTTTATTAATATTTTTTTCCTAATTTTGGGTGTTTCTTATTTTATACTCCACAAGACTATATTATTTAATTAATGAAGTGAGTGTAATTAAATGATACTATTGGGTTTCGACTGTTATATGTCCGTTGGTCAATATGACCGTTGGTCAATATGACCGTTGGAAGCTAAACTCTTAACGTTGCAATTTTTTTGTATAAATACTAGTGATCTTGGTTAATTAATACATAAAAAAGATTAGATGACCTCATCTAGTAGACTCGGGCCATTCGAAGCCCATCTGACAAAACTTGGGAAGGAGGTAGCACCACTGGGCTTTGCTATGGACCAAGCCAAAGACGAACTTCATAATGTGAAGATTGAACGGAATCGCCTATGGGAGAAGTTCAAGCTGATAGAGGTCCCCACTCAGACAATGTTGGCCTAGCCACCCCAGGATTCTATCACCTTATCACACCTTACACTTAGGTCATATGCTGGTATTATAAGGGGATATGTAACGAGACCTTAGGTGCTTTGTGTAATACTTTGATATAAATAAAAATGTTTATTCATATTATGGTGAAGTATTTGAATGTCAAATGTCTAGATAAATATATGATGTATATGAATTTTTGAGAAAAAGAGATATTTTAAAATATTTATGTAAACCTTAAATAATTAATAATGTGTAATGATTTTCAAAAAAATTACTATTCATAAAATTGGTCTTCTATGTTATGTCTTATAGTTCCATTTTATTTTTTGGGGGTTTGTTATTCTATATCTTTACTACTATCCATTTCATTTCCAAATGATGATAGACCCTTTCCACTCTCATCAATTTATTTTCTGAATTTTTAAGTGATGCCGTCGGGCTTCCTAATGTTTTGTAAAATAAATTGAATCTTCTCGTTTCCTTCATGTTTCCTTTTCATGAGTTATGTCATTCAAATATCCATACCATGTTATTATATCCATTTTATTCTTACTTTATACTATATTATGAGTTATATATGAGTGGTTTACCCTTGTACCCTCTCTTTTTAATGTTTTCTAAAATGTTTTTATGTAGCCGTTATGCTGCATAATTTTCGTCTCAAAATCTCTCTCTTTTTCTCAAGAAATTATCTTGTATTATTTATGTGGATAACGAAATACATTTTCATTTACAGGGGTATTAATCAATACATAAAATGATATATTTTATTCTATAATTGACATACATATAACCCTCACTCCCTTTCCATGGGTTATAAATGACATAATGATCTTATTTTTATGTAATTTTTAAACGTCCTGATTTTGACATGAAACCCATTTCTTTGATTCTATTTGGGTTATTTATGAAATGTTTGATTATGCTCTATGTGTATCACATGAAAATTAAGACATATTAAGGGTTCTCCCTAATAGCACTTCAGTTCACCGGGTAAGGAATTAATCTCTAGAGATGACAAGTTTCACGATATCTTGGTGAATAACCTTGGTAGTTTTTATAAAACCTTGGGGATGAACCTTGGTGATATGTTCAATAATGTATAAATGAAATGTTGTAGCCACATATTCATGTTATGATTAATTTTCTTTTTATCATGATATTCCTATTATTCTATTTCTCATATCTTTATTATTTTTATCATTTTCCTATTATTATTGCTCAAGACCATATGTCAATTGTTTCACTTTTTTTCTTACTGAGCCTTCTCCTCAACCCTTTCCTTTGATGTAAGTCTCCATGTTATGAGATTCAATAATTTTTCTTAGGATAAAATTATTATTAAGCCTAACAAGTGGATTAGAAGAATATTTTATGTTGTTTTCAAGTGTTTTTGTTCCTGATTTCCAAGACACTAGACATTAAAGATCCTCTATTTATTAAATGTAATGAAAAGTTATGTATTAAAAAGGTGAGTTGCCATAATTATCCTACGCATAACCTAGAGTAGGATGTAGTTGTTTTTATTCTGAAGATATTGGACCACTATATTTATGGGGAGAAATTGTATATATACATAGACAACCAAATTTTGTTGTCTATTTTAATACAAAATGAATTTAACATGATACATAGGATATGGTTGGAACTTCTTAAATAAAATTATTATTCAATTAATTATCACCCAAAAAGAAAAAAAATTCATTGAGGCATTAAGTGGGAAACACCCTATTTTGTTGGAAATGATAAGGGTTCCATGAGATCATTTGATCAAAGACCTAGTATAAATGGACATGGGAATCATAAGGGAAGGGACATCATAAAACCTATCCTAAATGACTTCTCAACCATCGTTAATAGATAAGACCAAGAAATATAAAATAGAATATCATTTGTTACATATTAAGATAGAGGATGTGAATAATGAGAAGTTTCCTGAGTTCAATATTGATCAAGAAGGTGTACTAAAATTTTGTAAAAGATTATGTGTTCTATCTATTTTAAAAACAATGAAGGAGATGAGATATGAATCTCATAACTCTACATTTTCTATAAAACACTGAACTACTAAAATTAATTGGGACTTTCATGATCATTATTTGTGGGATAACATGAAAAGGAATATTGTTTACTACACTATAAGGTGCTTGGTATGTCAACAAGTGAAGGCATTGAGAAAAATTCCTAAAGGGGTATTATATTGACTACCCATACCAACATGAAGGTGGGACAATATCACTATGGACTTTATCACTGGACTCCTGAAAACATCCAATATCAAGAATGTGATATGGTTTATAGTGGATCTTCTCACAAAGAATGCCCATTTCATTACTATTTAGTAATATTTCTCTCTTGGAAAACTTCCCATGATATATGTGACGTAAGTGGTGAGGCAAAATGGGGTACAATTGTCTATCATATCTAATGATGATCCAAGATTCAAATCAAAATTATTGAGAAGTTTTCAACATGATCTGAGTACCAAATTGAATTTTAGCACTTCCTATCACCCCCAAACTAATGGAAAATCTAAAAGTACTATTCACACACTCTGGGACATTCTAAGGAAATGCTTAATGGAATTTAATGGTGGACGAGATCAAAATCTACCATTTTTTGAGTTATCATACAACAACAGCTTCGAATCATGTATAAAAATGTCACCTCATGAGGATTTATATAAGAAGTAATGTATAACTTCTACTTTTTGGTATTAATTTGGTGAGAGAAAGGTACTTAGGCCTGATCTTGTACAGGGGAAGAAAAAAATGTTCATGTCATCCAATGACACATAAAGGTTGCTCAGAGTTGATAGAATTGCTATGATAACAACCAAAAAAGGGACATGGAGTTTGGTGCTGGTGAAAAAGTTTTATTTCGAATATCACCGTATAATAGAGTCATGCAGTTTGGGAAGAAAGGGAAGCCTAGACCTAGGTATATTTTCCCCTATGAAATCCTAGATCGAATAAGAGAAATGGCCTATCAGCTAGCACTTCCACCAAATCTAGCTCAATTTAATGATTTATTCCACATATCCTGCTTGAGTAAGTACATACCTGACCCTTACAATGTATTAAGTCTTGAGGTGGTATAACTAGAACATGACCTCTCTTATTAGGAGCATCTGATGGAAATCTTAGACCATAGAGACAATGTTCTATGTAACAAGACTACCCTTCTTGTAAATGTTATGTGGAGGAACCAAAAATATGAAGAAGTGGAATGGGAACTAGAGGAAAAAATGAGTTATAAGTACCCAAACGTTTTATCAACTAAGAGAATGAATTTAAATTTTGGGGACAAAATTTTTTAAGGGTCTGAGAATGTAAGGACCCAGAATTTTTGAATGATAATTTTCTCCTGAAAATGAGTGTTATGTTATATTATTCACAAAAAATAATATATCTATTATAAGGAAGTAAATTTAAAGGGATATGTGACTATTTTTACTCGACCATTATCTGACCATTGGTCAATATGACCACTGGGAACCAAACTCTTGATAATAATTTTAACGTTATAATTACTGTTTATAAGTAAAATTTGATAAAGGATAATTTATATAGAAAGAAGATTCGATGACCTAAACCACTAGAGTGGTTGCATTTTAATACCCTTTTTTGGAGGTTGGGAGGGTGGTATCATCATTGGGGTTCACCCGTGACCAATCCCAAACAGAACTTTAACAAATGAAGCTTGAAAAAAATCGCCTATGTGAGATGTTCAAGATAGTATAGATTACCACTCATTCGATGTTAGTCGAGGAACCTCGTGAAACTTCCACCATTTCCCACCTTACTATTATGGATTATGCAACTAAAATAAAGGGTTATGTTTCTAGGAAATATTTTCTTTAATTATAATTCCATTGTATAAATAAAGTTTTTATTCCATCATTTTCATTTTCTGAATAGTTTTTCTTAATAAAATTGAGTTAGAATTTGATAAATTGATTATTTTTATAGAGATTTTAATTTTTATAAAATAAATAATAATTATAATAAAATAAGTTATTGTGAATAAATTTTATTTTAATTAAATATTCTGATTAAAAAACTCTTATTTAAAAAAAATGATAAAATAATTTTATTTTTTTCAAGTGTCAGAAATTTTATTATGCATTTTCAATCTGCTATTATTTTTAATAAATAATGTTTTTTATATTTAAAAGTTAAAATTATAATATTCGGAGAATTATTATGATAAAATAAATTTCATTTTTGAATTAACACATCAAAATTAGGTTACAGTGAATTTATGATAATTTTCTAAAATAAATGGTTTTTTCATGAATAGTAAAAATACAATTTCAGTTTTTTGGTATGTTTAATGACATTATAATTATATCATGATGATTTAATAACTAATTAAACACATTATATGACATAAAATTTATTATTTTATTAATATAAAATATTTTAATATGTTTTAATCAAATTCCTAATATATAATTTCCTTTATAAACTCTAAAATGGAAACTTTAAATTTAAAAATGTAATTTTATGAAAACATTAATATTAATTGCCAAAAATAAGTAATATAAAATTAAGGTTATATATTTTGGATTGAAATAACATAAAAGGGGTCCCAAATTTCTAATACCATGGTAAAATACCATGTGAAATCCCATAGTTTTTCATTTACCACTACATAGGTGTCCAAGGCCTCTATTTTAAAACTAATAATCAAATCCTCCACTTTTGATATAACTAAACACACATTTATCCATTTCCTTTCACTCCCATTTCATCCTCCCTGAAGCCTTGATATTTTTACCTTTGAAGGATTCCTCGCAAGGTGTCCTCAAGACCCTAAGGTACCAATTCTTTTATTTTAGGAGTTACTTTTCAAATTAAGGGAAATATTCTTATTTTCTCTTCGTTTCAAGAACGTATTTTTTTTTTGTTTTATAAATGTTATGGTGAATATATATTTTTTAATTTTCAATAATTACCTTACTTATAAATTATTTTATATAAATAGTATAACCCTATCACCATTCTTTTTACTCTTTGTCAAACCATATTTTATACTCGTTATACTAGGGATTTTACTTCTCAAAATTTCTCTCTTCTCCTCAAGAAATTCCATTTTATTTTATTTTTTGAATACTCAAACCTCTTTATTTTGCTGTGGAATTAACAAATATTTAAAAAAAATTATTTTATTCTTTTATTAACATAAATTGAACCCTCATTCCTTTCCCATGGATTAAAAATGACATAATGATCATGTTTTAAAAGAACATTTGAAACTTTGGGATTTTGACTTGAAACCCATTTTATTTTATTCTCCATGAGTTATTTATGATATAATTTATTATGATCTATGTGGATCTGATGAAAATTAATACATATGAATGGTGCAACCTGATATCACTCCAATACATTGTTTATAGAATTTAATATCTATATATGACATGTTTTATGATACCTTGGTGAATAACCTTGATAATTTTTATGACACCGCAGTGAAAAACCTTGATGTTATACTTGTGAATGTCTCATTTAAATGTTGTATCAATATTTACATGTTATTATTAATGTTATTATTTTTATGTTATTCTACTTATTCTTTATTTTATGATTTTCCTCAAGTTCTTATTGATTTTTATCAACATCACATGTAAAATATTTCCTTACTTTCCCTTACATGGCCTTATGCTCACCCTTTCCTTTTATTTATTCCCACATGTTATGAGATGAAGTATTTTTACTTAGGATGAAACTATGATGAATCCTTTGAAGTATATTATTATAATATTTTACATTTTAATGTATTATTTACCTTGTTTTCATGGAACAAAACATTAAAATATCCTCTGTATTGTACAAATTAATAAAAATATTATGTAGTCAAAATGAAGGATTACATATATATAATAGTGATTTTAAATAAGACCCCTAATTAATAACCAATGGTATGTTATCTATTATGGTATCAACAAGAAACTGGAATCACTAAACTCTTTGGTTGGGCCCTAATCTTCGAAAACTATGCAAGAACCTCTTTTTTATGGAATATTAAGAGAAGAGAAATAACAAGATTTCCATCCTATAGAATCAATTATATTATATAATAAATAGGTCCAAAAAATTCATTTATAGAACAATTTCATTTAATTAATGTGCTTATTAGATCTATGATGTTCCATAAATTATAAAAATTCCAAAGACTACTTTTTGATGTTACAACTCTTACAACTGTGACCTCATTAGTTGAGTGAATTTTTAAAACTTCTTTAAACATTAAATTAATATATACATCATCATATTATGTTTAAAAAGATGAATTAAACATGAAAATCATAATTTGGTAGTTGGAAGAGTGATATCATATATCATTCATAATAAACACCATGATATTGTATAATACACCACAAACCAACACAAACCACTATGTAGTAACTCTCATAATATTGTGGTTTATGCTATAGATAATTTTACCAATAATCTCCAACATTAGCTAAATACTTGAAATATTTATGTAAAACTTAAAAAATCATTTTAAAATTATCTAAATTATTTTTAATCATATCATCATTTCAAATCTCTCAAATTTTAGACAAACAATTTGTAAAAAAATAATTCTTATTTCATGGCCTTTATAGCTTTCAAAAAAATTATAAATTCCCAAATATATAATTACAAACAATGTTTATCCTATAAAAAGAATCATTTTTTCTCAAGCTAAAAATTAGTTTGGTGTGATCTCAATTAAACACAGTCATATCTCCCTATGAATATATCTCAATAAGATATATCTCTATATATTATATACATTCTTATATAATACTTTTTTTATGAAACCGAATAACCAATAGACATAAAATATGTAAATCTATTGTATATTTTCTAAAAAAATGATTCTCTAAAATAAACTATTCTTTACATATGAATAAATCACTTGTCATTCATCCAAGTAGTTGTCCCCAAAAAATTGTCTTGGCCATCAATTTTTATAAATCTAATTCAGATGTGGGACCAAATATTATACTTTTCATTCAAGAGGGAAAATACCATTTGGTTAAAATAAACTAATGACATGATTAACAATATACCTAAACACCCATTTATTAGCTCACCCTTAAGGCTGGTCTAAGATAGGTATCAAAAGTATAAATGATCACATGGGGTGTATCTAGAAGATCTAAGGTAATGAGGATTCATATCAATCATACACCCCTCATTTGATCAATGATCATATTAAATTCTTTGTGATATACTCTTAGTGCTCCCCAATTGAGGATTGAAAAATAATTGTTAAAAATACTCAAAGAACAAGTATCATTTTAGAAAAAAGGAAAAAATAAGAATCATGAACACTTGAGGATTAAGCACCCATGTTATGAAGTCATCGAAACTTTAGTAAGACTCACTATCACATTACCCTTGTGAAATCACATGATGACGTGATTATGAGAGGATGAGTTTTTTTGTGAAAAGGATAACATATTGACTCATGATCTGTGGATGATCACAAGACACCCCATTGGAGTCACGTGATTGAAACCATGACAATCTGATCATATGAAGGGATTAAATGGTTCACATGGTTGGATCATTAATCATGAGAAATCCCTAGGAGAAGTTGGCCTGATCAAATGAAGGCCTTTTGACATTTCATCTTAATCATGTAAAGCCTTAGAGGGAAATCAATGAAAAAAATCATGGTCTTCGTATGAAGAAGGATGTAATGATGAGATCCTTATGAAAAAGTTTTCACATAGTTTTACATGAAAATGGATTACATGGATTGAATGATTGGTTCATTGATCATGTGAAATCCTCTGGACACATTGGCATGATGATGTAGAGTCCCTTGGACATTTCTATCTTGATCACAAGAAAGTCCTTGTACATGTCAGCTTAGTCTAATGATGGATGTTTCGCATGTCATCCAGATCATGTGAAAACCCCTTGATATGTAAACCGAGGCACTCATAGGCCCTTAGGCATTTTGTCCTAATAAAAAAAAAGGATCTTTGACATGTCCTTGTAATTATTTTAATTCCCTTGGACATGTTGGATTTATCATGTGAATTCCCTTAGACAAGTTTTTCTTAAATATCATATGGTGAATGTATACAACCTTGGACATGTAACCTGAACCCCTAATCATGTTCCATTTTTCATGCATGTGACCAAGGGCATGATATGGGTTCGAGTAGGATAGTAATGATGAAAAAATAACATAGTCACTATTTATCACTCAATGAAGGGTGTATTTCACCAATGATGTGTGTATTGATAACATGAAGTGTGTGAGCCGTTGTGAACTTATATGGATAGTCATTTTAGCGAAATAAGACAAGGTATATGACTTATTCACAATGTACATTATTATATATACAAGATAAGTGATTCTTATAAACCCCCCCACTTTATATAATAAAATGAGGATAAATATAGGAGCCAAATTTCTATAGTGGAGGGATCACATGATAATAAGAGACCTCCTAATACCAAATCCTAGTGATTAACTTAAATAATATATAAGGATAATAAGTTACCTTCGGGTTTTATATGACACAACCCCTTTATCTAGAAATTGGAATGTAATCATGAGATTTAATATTGATCATGCGATGAGCATATGATCACTTGAACCCCCATAAGTCAAGTGATTATTTGACCCTCACATCCTTTCCCATCCCTGAGACTCTAAATGCTTGATTTGAAGCATAAGACCACTATTATTTCATGTGAATTACATAACCACCCATAATTCACAAGAAGTTAATGAGTACCTCATTGTTACATGATTTTACAGTCCATGCCTTGGCGCATCTGTATAGCTTCAAATCCTTCACGCAAGACACATTACCTTGTCTCTTTTCATGATCATGTGACTCCATTGGGATCATTAAAAACACATGACCTCCCTTTTTTCTCATGGATCATGTGACCCCTAGATGCTCATGTGACCTCATGGAAATCATATGACTTCATGGCTCCTAAGGGTGTCACTCATGTCCTCCTAAGTCTTTATCATCCCAAAAAATTAATACTTCTTAAATATACTTAAACACTCACTAACTCACATGGTAAATATCCTAATAATCCTCACAATGAATCCTTTCTCATCAGTGGGTAAAAAACTTGTGAACTATGAGGACCCTGATTCTTGTCTACACAAGATATGTATGATTCCTTCCTAAGGCCTGAGTTCCATACCAAATTTCCATATATCTATATTCCTCATGGATTCCCTAATACCTCCATACAAGCCTTCACACTATAATGTATTTAGTGAAAACTCATGGATCCAAATCCCTTGTGGTATTGTATTGATAACCTCTAAAGGAGGCCATAATGTGTATGTCCCAGCCAATATGAAATACAAATGATCTATGACTATCCATTTTTTCTAAAATTAATCACGACTCACATAAATATAGAGACCATCAATGACCGTGAAATTGTTATAGTAAAATCCTAAAATATGAGAATCCTCTTTAGGTTTAATCCCCACCTACATCCTATTTACATTCAGAGGACAATCATCCTAATGAAGAAAATATTAGGGAAACCCCAGAGTGTGAGCACCACTCAAATATCAGGGAAACCATAGTGTGTGATCCCAACTAAATTCAAACTAACTCATTCATGTAATGTTTCCAATACTCCACTACCTATTATTACCCACACTGAGCAAGAATATCATGGGATTTCATACTAGTGATGATTGTTCCATCAGTATGATTCATTTTCTCCAATGTGTAAAAAATTTTCGAAGTAATTCTGATTTCATATTCTCTTCATTTAGAGGTCCATATTCCCACTTAAATGTATCATTGTAGCCTTATATAAATAGGTCCCACTTTAAACATATTTCATCAAACCTTTTATGACATATATTCCCATAACATTATAACTATGTGGAAACCAATTCATTTCACAATAGGATATAAGGGACGTATCGCTAGGGCATGATCCCCCATATGCAGTGCTTAAATTCCATAATATACATACTTTCTGTATGATGTTAAACTAAATAGTAAAGTATTATAAAAAATATGTAGTTTTTTGTTTCTATCTCCAAAGGATATGTGAGATGCCTTAGGGAGGTTCAATATCAATCTTGAACATCAATCGCCTTTCTCGATGGTAATAAACTCTTTATTTACTTTTCATACAAACGTAAAACATAACCAATCCCAAAAAATAATATAACAACCTAATAATGGGAAGAAATATGGAGAACCTATAATAAATATACTTTGTAACATTTATATGATTCCCACTTAAATATAATGGGATTAATATCCCTAAAATTCAACACATGATCATTTTTTTTGGGTAACCATTCTTATAACATGATTTAGGAATGATTTATTAACATAACATTAATATTTAAGGTAGTCACTGCATAAGAAATAATTCCCCCCAAAAGTGTGTAATGGTCTTGACCATCCATCCACTTGAACAATGTGAGTTCCTACACATCATTGGTAACAAACCTTGATGGACACCATCCTTCGGAAGATAGACTAAAAACTTTTAATGGATATAGGAAATCTCGGGTGTTTCCATGGATATACCCTACTATCCAAAATGAATGTGAAATAAAATAATCCCCCCACAATCAAATACAGGGGATTGATTCTAAGAAAACAAATAGTGAGCCTAATTTTAATCCTTCAATAAAAAAAGGTTTCCATAAGTTGGACCATTTCCGTATTCATGTTCTAGAAAAAAAAGTCTAAATTGAAAACATGAATAAAAAATAGAATCACCATGCATAGTAGATTAATAATATTTCTAAATTGAAATTTTTTATTTATTGGTGATCATGTTAGCTATTTTATTTGGAATTAGTAATAGTTCACTCAAAAAATCCACCTTGACTAGAAACCATTACATCATCAAGAAAAAGTTATAGAATTTAAACTATAGAAACGACCTCTATGGGTTGAGAAACAACATCAACCACTCGATGCCTTCAGTATTGGGTAGATAATTCAATGTTTAGGGAGTACCACAGACATCGTATGATCCCAACACTTGAGCCCACACAATATTTCCTTCAAGAACTGAAGCCAATAATCCCACCTCGATAAATGAAGGTTTCTATGAATCATGAGATTCTTATTGCCACATATAATATCTTTGGGATCCTATCCCATGACCGTGATGATTAATATAATCTTTACTTCAGGAAAGTGGGTCAAGTATTTAATGACAACACCATCCTGGTTCAACATCTTCCTAGGAGGGATCTTATTAATCATCAGCACTATCTCAATACCACTAATAAACCTCATCCACCTCCTGAGGGAACTGTTTAATAGGTCACCACCCTAGAAACTTATATCTGGGTACTAATGATATCTCACTAGGTGTGGAAAGATATGATAGAAAGGGAGTGGGAGCATATATACACCTCAAATAATAATGTCTGCAAGTATATTTTGTCATTAGATAATGTATAGAATTATTTCCATGATTGCCCAAACCAGGTACTACCATACATATTAGCAACAAGAATGGGTTAAAACAAATCCCATCACCCACTGTGATGACCCAGACCCCCCCTTGGTCCCTTTGCCAAAAATCTGGTTTCCTTGCGGGGTACCGATCGGTGAGACCGATCGGTGAGACCGATCTGTGACACCGATCGGTGAGACCGACCGGTGAGACCGACCGGTGAGACCGACCGGTGAGACCGATCGGTGAGACCGACCGGTGAGACCGATCGGTGAGACCGACCGGTGAGACCGATCGGTGAGACCGACCGGTGAGACCGATCGGTGAGACCGACCGGTGAGACCGATCGGTGAGACCGACCGGTGAGACCGATCGGTGAGACCGACCGGTGAGACCGATCGGTGAGACCGACCGGTGAGACCGATCAGTGAGACCGATCGGTGAGACCGATCGGTGCGACCGATCGGTGACACTGATCGGTGAGACCGGCCGACGTCGGCCGGCCTTGCCAAGTTGTTCCAGTAACGTTCCTTTTTCGCAAATAGGGTTTTAAACCCTATTCTGCCTTGTTAAAAATGTCTTGGGAATCCGAAACGCGCACAAAGGTTTTAATTAAATGCTTCATTAATTCATGGGTCGGTTAAAACCACCCAGTTCCATTAATGATGAGTCAAGCCACGTGGTCAACCCACGACTCCCTCGTCTTCCGTGGTTTTGTGTTTCATCTCAACCGTCCCCAGCTCTTATAATTAAGGGTTAGGCCGTGGTTTTCCCCCTTCTTCGATCGTGGCTCTTCTGGTGCATCGGGACCGCCGCGTCGTTATCCGTAAAGTTCCGCGCCCCCGGCCTAAACGTCGATCATCTATCAACAAGTAGGGAATTTCTCTCATCTCCCACTTTTGTGTATCATGCGGGGTGGGCGCTACCTTGTTCCTATGGAATTGGTTGAAACAAACCCTAATGAAGATAATAAAAGAAGTTCTAAAGGAAGAAGGGGAAGGGGTTGTGATCGTTGTTATGCTTTATCTTGTGATCATCCTTTTTTTTTGTACTGGTTTATGTTTCCTGAAAAGTGAGGCCGTTGGTGGTCGTGTGTGTGCACTTGAATCCCCTCATGATGTTTTAAATGGGTTGCTGAAATTGTGAACTCCTGCTGTGAAATCGGTTAACCACGTATATCCGGCTAAATAATTGAAAGCACCAGGATCTGCCCTTCTGTGATAACTCCCGGTTAGAACACACGGATTTTGAAATCATGGAGTGTGTTAAACCGTTTAAATCTGAAAATCCCTGACTTGTGTTGGTAGTGGTTAGTGGTTGTTTTCCCTTCGGGCCGTTTGCTGGAAATGTGCTGTTCTTTTTATACTCTCGGTGGCTTTGTGAATTTGGGGGATGGGATCTCCTGTTGGCATGGTTTCAGTGGTTGTGAGTTTTTATCACAAATTGGGGAGAGATCCTCTGTTGGCAGAACCGGGTGTGAGTGTTTTGGTTGATCTATGCTTTGACGTTTTCCTTGGTCATGCTTATGGTAGTTGCCCAGTAGTGCTTAAAATTAATTGAACATTTTGACTGAACGTGAAACAAGAATGGGACAAATGGTTTTGTGGGCAAGGGTCGTGAATCGTGACTCGGACGCTGTGGCTTTGTGTTCTGTAGGTTGGCTAGAAAAAACCTAAGTTTTGGGTGAGTGTTTGTTACCTATATCTATACTTGTAGCTTTGTGTTTCTTATTCGCGCCCCACCCAAGTTGAGCACTTAGTGCCGAACACCCCCATTTATGGGGGAAGGGTGTTTTTCCCAACACTATACTTAGTGGCTGGTTATTAGCTCCTTTTCTGCTCCCTTTCCCGGATAGTCCAAGTACCTTCGGGCAGGCTGTGATGGCCTGAAGTCCATTATTAGCCCAAGAACCATCGGGCAGGGTGTTGTGGTGGTTGGCCAGGTGTGTGCGGCAGGTGGTTTCCCAAGTGTCTTCAGGATGAGGCCCAGGTGTTTTCGGGCGTGGCAGTGGATCCTTTAGCCCAGGTGTCTTCGGGCGTAGTGGTGGTTGTTCTGGCCTAGGTGTTTGCAGGCATGGTTACATGTGACAGTTGAGGCACAGGTGTGTGCGGGCGGGATTTGGCAGTGGGACTGCGTGTGGTGGTGGCCCAGGTGTGTGCGGGCGGGTGTGGCAGTGGGACTGCGGTGAGAATGGCGGGATTGGTCCGATGCGTAGGATGTCTAAATAACCAGTGGGGAAGTGGCGCGGGGTACCCAAACATCGATGTGCTCTTATTATATATATTACTTGACTTGCGTTATTTGGGGAGTGAGCCTTGGTGAGGCCTGGGATGGATAGTTGCCTTGTTAGTTGTTGGTTCACTCTTTTCTCACGGGACTTTAGTACGTTCCCCCACTTGTGCACGAGAGTCTTGGTTTTCCCTACTGAGTGTACTTGTATTCTCACCCTACGTTTACTTTCAGGTTTCCAGGAGGACTACCAGGGCTGCGCGGGACCCTATTAGTTGGGCAGTTGGAGTTGTCGCTGTTGTCGTACCTTTGTTTTCTTTTGGTATTGTACTTGAGAGCTTTCTTTTTCTTTTGTACTTGTACCTTGTTGTAAACTGTTTAAACATGCATGGGGACTTTATTTGGGTTCATTTATATAAACTTGTTTCTTTTCCTTTTTGGGAGGTCGACTTGTCCTTTTTCCCGATCCTAAATAATAAAAAGGGTAATGCCTTCCATTTGCGAAAATTTTCTATACCCTTGGTGCTAGTCGCCACTCCGGGACCTATTGAAGGCGGGTTTCGGGGGTCATTATCTCTCCTTCAACTTAAAGAAGGAAGGGCCTGGCAATCCGCTGACTCTTCCCTCCTTTTGGTGAAGGCGGGTCGTGACAGAATGGTATCAGAGGGGAGGTTGAGAGATAGGATGGAGTCTGGAGTTAGGCACAGTAAGGATTGCATGGGATGGTAAGGCAACAGCGTTGGGTGACCTTGGTGCGTGAATTAGGCCAGGGAGGACCGGCTAGGACACGGGATTTTAGGGCCCCCCGTGATCCGATGCAAGGACTCTGGACTTACCGAACGACCAAGTGAGGCCACACTGATTGCAGGGTAGAGACCCTAAGAAAGGTACATGCATCATAAATGACTTGTGTTTTTGTGTTTCTGGGATGTCTTGGGAAATTGAGAATAAATTAAATCTTAATAAGTTTTGAGAACGGTTTTCCTTGCACTACTGGGATTAGGCATTCCTTGTTTACCTTGCAGTTATGGCACCTGGAAGGCGACCACGTGTGGTACAGGCGATCGAGACTCCTGAGACTGCCTTGGCTAATCGGCAGAGGGCTGATCGGGAGGAAGAGGACGACCAGTGGCAGAAGACTCTTCGAGCCTTTCAGCGACAGGCCCTCGAGAAATATGAGGGCAGCACCTCCGACATGAAGACGGAAGGCTGGCTGGAGGAGCTAGTCATAGCCTTCAGCCTGATTCGGGCCCCGACGGAGTACTGGGTTCCTCTGGCTGTTAGCCAGATGCGAGGAGCGGCACGTCAGTGGTGGATGCTTCACCTGGGGAGTAGGAAGGAATCTGAGGTTGCTTGGGCGGACTTCGAGAGGGAGTTCCGGGCGGAGTTCCTCTCCTCGACAATGAAGGCGGAGAAGAGGCAGGAGCTACTCTCCCTCCAGCAGGGGAGCATGTCCCTGAGGGAACTTGGAATCAAGTTCAAGGACCTCCTGCGTTTTGCTCCGGACCTCTTTCCCGATGAGGAGTCTCGGGCAAGACGTTTGGAGGAGGCGCTCCGACCCTCCCTCCAGTATGCTGTTACCCCCTTTACCCTTCCGACATACTTAGAGGTTCAGAAGAAGGCCGAAGTGGTGGAAAGGATGCACGCTCTAGGCAGACTGTCACGAGAAGGGATCCAGCTGGGACCATCGAAGGGGAAGGCCGTCAGCACCAGGCCTCCGGCATCGGGACCCTCCAGGTTCCGACCCGCAGGGAGCAGGCCGCAGCAGTTTCAGTTTCGATCCCCTGGCCTACGTTCTTTTCCTTCAGGCTCGGGACCACGGTGCTTCATCTGTGGGAGCCCTGGACATCTTCAGAGTCAGTGCCCCGATCGGGTGCAGTACAGTAGTGGCAGTCATCCCCATCGTCCGCCGCAGCAGCAGTTCCCAGCCAGACCCTTCCAGCAACAGCAGCAGGGACAGCGAGCTCCCGCTCCTCCGCAGGCAGACATAGGAGGGGGAGGCCGACCTCAGGGCGCTCCCCAGGGACCTCGACCAGGGCGTGGTCGGGGAGGTGGCCGACAGCCGAGGGGCAGGGGAGCTGGGCGTGGACAGTTACACGCCGTAGAAGCAACAGTTCCAGCAGGGCCAGAGGTTGTTCGAGGTACGATCAGTGTATTTAGCACTCTTGCTTATGCTTTGTTCGATACCGGAGCTTCGCACTCCTTTGTTGCACCCAGTCTAGCCCGTGCCTTGGGTCTAGATGCCGAGAGACTTCCAGTGCCCCTGGTGTTGAGCACACCAGTTGGAGGTCAGACCGACTTGCTGTTCGTTTGTCGGGGATGTAGACTGATGTTGGGGCCACATCAGTCGGTTAAGGATCTCCTTCTGCTACAGATTCGGCCGTACGATGTCATCCTAGGCATCGACTGGCTATTTTCTGTGTGCGCCGTCATCGACTGTTCCCAAGGGAGGGTGGTGTTCTCCGGTTTGGACGGCCAACTTGTTACTTTCACCGGCGAGCGGAGCTGTCCGAAGGGAAACAGGAGGGAGGAACCTCTCCTCTCCTTATTGACTGAACTGACGATAGAATCAACAGATGAGGAAATGGTGGAAGTACCAGAGATCGTTCGTGAATTTATGGACGTCTTTCCTGAGGAGGTGACGACTCTACCCCCTCGACGTGACATCGAGTTCGGGATAGACCTGCAGCCCGGCTCTCGACCAATCTCGATGGCTCCTTACCGGATGGCACCTTCGGAGCTACGGGAGTTGCGGATACAGATTGACGATCTGATGAAGAGGGGTTATGTTCGTCCAAGTGCATCACCGTGGGGTGCCCCAATCTTGTTCGCAAAGAAGGCAGATGGTGGCCTCAGGTTGTGCATCGATTACAGGAGGCTGAATCAGGTGACGATCAAGAACCGCTACCCTCTTCCGAGGATAGATGATCTTTTCGACCAGATGAAGGGGGCATGATGGTTCTTGAAGATCGACCTGCGATCCGGGTACCACCAGCTGAGGGTGAAGGATAGCGACATCCCGAAGACGGCGTTCAGGTGCAGGTATGGGCACTTCGAGTTCGTGGTCATGCCCTTTGGTGTTACGAACGCCCCGACCGTGTTCATGGGGCTTATGAACTCCATCTTTCGGGAGTACCTGGATCGGTTTGTGGTGGTGTTCATCGACGATATCCTGATCTATTCAAAGTCAGAAGAGAATCATGCAGAGCACCTGAGGATGGTTTTAGAGGTCCTCCGACAGCACCAGCTCTATGGGAATTTGTCAAAGTGCAAGTTCTGGGCACGAGAAGTGCACTTCCTCGGACATGTAGTGTCTGAGCAGGGAGTAGCAGTCGACCCATCAAAGGTTGAGGCAATTGTTTCTTGGGCAGCACCCAAGAATGTGGCGGAAGTTCGGAGTTTCCTCGGACTGGCGGGCTACTACCGGAGATTCGTACCCAACTTCTCCCGGGTAGCAGCCCCTTTGACGGCTTTGACCAAGAAGGACCAGGTTTTCATGTGGAGCGAGCAGTGTGAGTCGTCCTTCAGCTACCTAAAAGAAAAACTGGTTAGTGCCCCAGTGTTGAGATTGCCAGAAGAAGGGATGGCCTATGAGGTATTCTGTGATGCTTCGGGACAGGGCCTGGGGTGCGTATTGATGCAGCGACAAGGGGTGATCTCTTACGGGTCCAGGCAGCTACGCCCCCATGAGCGGAACTATGCCACCCATGACCTGGAGCTTGCAGCGGTAGTGTTCGCATTAAAGCTGTGGTGACATTATCTCTTTGGGGAGCGCTTTGTGGTCTTCACCGATCACAAAAGCTTGCGCTATATCTTCTCCCAGCGTGACTTGAACTTGCGACAATGGAGGTGGGTCGAGTTTCTCCAGGACTATGAATTCGAGATCTCATACACTGAAGGTAAGGGAAACGTTGTGGCTGATGCCTTGAGCAGGAAGCCACATCAGGAGGTGGTTCGGGAATCTGCTGATGCTTGGAAGGCGATGGGGGAGTTGGCTGCCTTACACTTGGATGCAAGGGTGGAAGGTACTAGAGGCTGTTTGTTTCAGATGACGGTACAGTCCTCTCTGTTGCAGCAAGTGGAAGAGTCTCAGTGGGGAGATCTTGAGGTGGAAGTGTTGCGGGATCGTATCTATCAGGGGAACACCCCGGAAGGATGGTCGGAGGACAGCCGACGTCGGATACTCTTTCATCGGAGGTTGTTTGTTCCAGAGGTGATGCGTGATGAAGTCCTTCGTGAGTTCCATAGCTCAGCCTTGGCAGTACATCCGGGTGTTTCGAAAATGTACCAAGGCCTGAGGGGACAGTTTTGGTGGCCCGGGGTGAAACGGGCAGTGGCAGAGTTCGTGGCTAAATGCCTGGTGTGTCAGCAGGTGAAGGCTGAACACTGTGTTCTTGGTGGTCTGTTGCATCCTCTGGATGTCCCTGAGTGGAAGTGGGACGACGTCTCGATGGACTTCGTCACGGGACTACCCAGAGCTCAGGGTGGGCATGATGCTATCTGGGTAGTGGTGGATCGATTGACAAAATCTGCTCACTTCTTGGCTATCAAGGAGTCAGGACCCGTGAGTACCTTAGCACAAAGGTACGTGGATGAGGTGGTGCGTTTGCATGGAGTTCCGAAAACTATCGTCTCAGATCGGGACACTCGATTCACCTCACGAGTCTGGAAGGGGTTACAGCATGCTTTTGGCACCCAACTACGCCTTAGCACTGCTTTTCACCCTCAGACTGATGGGCAGACAGAGCGGACTATCCAGACCTTGGAGGACATGCTGCGAGCATGTGTTCTGGATTTCGGTGGATCATGGGTACGACACTTGCCTTTAGTAGAGTTTGCCTACAACAACAGTTTTCACTCTACTATTGGCATGGCTCCTTTTGAGGCTTTGAATGGAAGACCATGTCGTTCACCCTTATGCTGGGCAGAGGTTGGTGAGACTGGTACTCTTGGACCAGAAGTAGTGCAGAGCACCACGGAGAAAGTCCAGCTAGTGCGGGAGAGGATGAAAGCAGCTCAGGATCGGCAGAAATCTTATGCTGATCGTCGGAGGAGGCCCCTGAAGTTCGAGGTGGGAGATCATGTGTTTTTGAAGGTTTCCCCTCGACGGGGGCAGCGGAGGTTCGGAAAGGGGAGTAAGCTCTCCCCTAGGTTCATCGGACCTTTCGAGGTGCTGAGGCGAGTTGGCGAGGTAGCATATCAGCTGTCCCTACCACCTCAGTTGGAGAGGGTCCATGACGTCTTCCATGTCTCCCAGCTTCGTCAGTACTTACATGATGACTCTCATGTCATCAACTGGGGAGAGCTAGATGTGGGAGGAGACGCGACCTTCGAGGAACGGCCAGTCAGAATCGAGGATCGCAAGGAGAAAGTGCTCCGTGGACGAACCGTCGGCCTGGTTCGTGTGTTGTGGAGACATGGCGGCCTCGAAGAGAGCACGTGGGAGAGGGAAGCACAGATGCGTGCCCAATACCCTGAGTTGTTCTGAGCTTTGAACCTTTGGTACCTGTTGTGACAGAACGTTTGACCTTTTTGTCTATGAAGTGTGCTAGTTCCTTTCCTCTGTTATGTGTGGAAAGCCCCGGCTAAAGGGAAGGGAAAACCCGACCCCTAATCAGGACGCATTAAGGTGGATGCGATTAAACCCGTGCGGGCGAGTCAGTGCCACCCAAAGCGGATAATATCTTGACATGGGGGAGGGGAACTCCCCAAATCCACATGACCGGGCGGTTTTGCGTGGTATGTTGCTTGGTTCTTGACAGGGAGTGTTTTCAATTAGCTGGGGTCCACTCCTAAGAGGTATCTTCGAAGATGGTTGTTCGGATCCTCTCTTTCCTTCTGGTTTGTTTTGATTCTCGGGGACGAGAATCGTTTAAGAGGTATCTGATGTGATGACCCAGACCCCCCCTTGGTCCCTTCCTTTGCCAAAAATTCGGTTTCCTTGCGGGGTACCGATCGGTGAGACCGATCGGTGAGACCGATCGGTGAGACCGATCGGTGCGACCGATCGGTGAGACGGATCGGTGAGACCGGCCGACGTCGGCCGGCCTTGCCAATTTGTTCCAGTAACGTTCCTTTTTCGCAAATAGGGTTTTAAACCCTATTCTGCCTTGTTAAAAATGTCTTGGGAATCCGAAACGCGCACAAAGGTTTTAATTAAATGCTTCATTAATTCATGGGTCGGTTAAAACCACCCAATGCCATTAATGATGAGTCAAGCCACGTGGTCAACCCACGACTCCCTCGTCTTCTGTGGTTTTGTGTTTCATCTCAACCGTCCCCAGCTCTTATAATTAAGGGTTAGGCCGTGGTTTTCCCCCTTCTTCGATCGTGGCTCTTCTGGTGCATCGGGACCGCCGCGTCGTTATCCGTAAAGTTCCGCGCCCCCGGCCTAAACGTCGATCATCTATCAACAAGTAGGGAATTTCTCTCATCTCTCACTTTTGTGTATCATGCGGGGTGGGCGCTACCTTGTTCCTATGGAATTGGTTGAAACAAACCCTAATGAAGATAATAAAAGAAGTTCTAAAGGAAGAAGGGGAAGGGGTTGTGATCGTTGTTATGCTTTATCTTGTGATCATCCTTTTTTTTGTACTGGTTTATGTTTCCTGAAAAGTGAGGCCGTTGGTGGTCGTGTGTGTGAACTTGAATCCCCTCATGATGTTTTAAATGGGTTGCTGAAATTGTGAACTCCTGCTATGAAATCGGTTAACCACGTATATCCGGCTAAATAATTGAAAGCACCAGGATCGGCCCTTCTGTGATAACTCCCGGTTAGAACACACGGATTTTGAAATCATGGAGTGTGTTAAATCGTTTAAATCTGAAAATCCCTGACTTGTGTTGGTAGTGGTTAGTGGTTGTTTTCCCTTCGGGCCGTTTGCTGGAAATGTGCTGTTCTTTTTATACTCTCGGTGGCTGTGTGAATTTGGGGGATGGGATCTCCTGTTGGCATGGTTTCAGTGGTTGTGAGTTTTTATCACAAATTGGGGAGAGATCCTCTGTTGGCAGAACCGGGTGTGAGTGTTTTGGTTGATCTATGCTTTGACGTTTTCCTTGGTCATGCTTATGGTAGTTGCCCAGTAGTGCTTAAAATTAATTGAACATTTTGACTGAATGTGAAACAAGAATGGGACAAATGGTTTTGTGGGCAAGGGTCGTGAATCGTGACTCGGACGCTGTGGCTTTGTGTTCTGTAGGTTGGCTAGGAAAAACCTAAGTTTTGGGTGAGTGTTTGTTACCTATATCTATACTTGTAGCTTTGTGTTTCTTATTCGCGCCCCACCCAAGTTGAGCACTTAGTGCCGAACACCCCCATTTATGGGGGAAGGGTGTTTTTCCCAACACTATACTTAGTGGCTGGTTATTAGCTCCTTTTCTGCTCCCTTTCCCGGATAGCCCAAGTACCTTCGGGCAGGCTGTGATGGCCTGAAGTCCATTATTAGCCCAAGAACCATCGGGCAGGGTGTTGTGGTGGTTGGCCAGGTGTGTGCGGCAGGTGGTTTCCCAAGTGTCTTCGGGATGAGGCCCAGGTGTTTTCGGGCGTGGCAGTGGATCCTTTAGCCCAGGTGTCTTCGGGCGTAGTGGTGGTTGTTCTGGCCTAGGTGTTTGCAGGCATGGTTACTTGTGACAGTTGAGGCCCAGGTGTGTGTGGGCGGGATTTGGCAGTGGGACTGCGTGTGGTGGTGGCCCAGGTGTGTGCGGGCGGGTGTGACAGTGGGACTGCGGTGAGAATGGCGGGATTGGTCCGATGCGTAGGATGTCTAAATAACCAGTGGGGAAGTGGCGCGGGGTACCCAAACATCGATGTGCTCTTATTATATATATTACTTGACTTGCGTTATTTGGGGAGTGAGCCTTGGTGAGGCCTGGGATGGATAGTTGCCTTGTTAGTTGTTGGTTCACTCTTTTCTCACGGGAATTTAGTACGTTCCCCCACTTGTGCACGAGAGTCTTGGTTTTCCCTACTGAGTGTACTTGTATGCTCACCCTACGTTTACTTTCAGGTTTCCAGGAGGACTACCAGGGCTGCACGGGACCCTATTAGTTGGGCAGTTGGAGTTGTCGCTGTTGTCGTACCTTTGTTTACTTTTGGTATTGTACTTGAGAGCTTTCTTTTTCTTTTGTACTTGTACCTTGTTGTAAACTGTTTAAACATGCATGGGGACTTTATTTGGGTTCATTTATATAAACTTGTTTCTTTTCCTTTTTGGGAGGTCGACTTGTCCTTTTTCCCGATCCTAAATAATAAAAAGGGTAATGCCTTCCATTTGCGAAAATTTTCTATACCCTTGGTGCTAGTCGCCACTCCGAGACCTATTGAAGGCGGGTTTCGGGGGTCATTATCTCTCCTTCAACTTAAAGAAGGAAGGGCCTGGCAATCCGCTGACTCTTCCCTCCTTTTGGTGAAGGCGGGTCGTGACACCCACACTTTAATCCCATCAATATATTCTGATAGAAAAAAAGTAGATAGGAGTTGGCATATATACCTATAATAATCAAAGATATCTTCTGGTATGTCTTAGAGACTGAGAACATGTAAGCTTATATATCTACATACACCATTTTAAAATTCCATTACATGATATTTGGGAAATTGGAACTTCACCGACATATTTCAAAAATGTTATAGGGATAGGCGCATATTCATATCCCAATGACCATAGTAGTGTATCACCATGGTCAACAAGAACATGTATCTACTCAAGAGTAAACATATATTCTTTGTCATAACCAGGAGGATTATTGACATAATCATATAAAGGACTGGGCATCGGAATGGGACCATATCACCATTCAAACAAGATTTTTCAATATAGTTTGGAAATAACCTCAATATAAGTGCATTTTACTATCAAAGATTGCTAGAAAAAACAATAAAGGAAAAAGACCAAAATCATATCATCATTATAACTTGGGTATATCATCCCTGTTTGGTAATCACCATATGGAAGCATGATATCCCTATCAATAAAGCTACCTAGTATGTTCTATTATCTTATAGGATTCCAACACATATTCCCACTCCCACAAATGAAATTCTACATCAACATATTTCAGAGGCTATACCGGAGGAGGTCTATATTCCTCCTACCATTCTAGTGGAATTTTGGATCTCACTGATGGGGAATGAATATTTGAATATGGTTCATACACCTACTTCAAATTGGTTTAACCAACACATTTTATAAACTACCTATAGGAAGGTTCATATTCTCTCTCACAATCTAGAATATTATTGGAATACTCTAGAAGCTTATTGGCAGTATGATCAAATTCCCACAATAATATATGATCATCAGCATAATCTAGTGACAACCACACAATAGGTTTATATTCCAACTCAATTACCAAAGTCAGGTTGAAATATCCCAACTATTTTTTATGACGAGTCAAATATTCTTACTTTATTCAATTTCAATGACCTTGAGTCATATGCAATGAATATATACAACACCTAAAAGGTTAATGAATCTTCATCTGATGTAAGTGGTGATAACTACCATGATTTTCCTTTTAAAGGTAGTATAGATATGGATTATGGGGATTTTACTCTTAACATACTTAATGGATCACCTCCCCAAGGTGATACCTCCCCCAGACAAGAAAATCCTCCCCTTGTTAAGACACCTTTGTATAGAGTAGTTCTTGAAACACTAGGCCTAACTTTATATAGTGTGAAGGTTCTAGGAATTGTGGAAGCGTCAAATGGAACATGCCCAAATTTTCCTTTTTCATGATAATTGATTAATATGATATTTACATGATGATAAATGATGTGATCAATGGAATTAAATCAAATATTATAGACAAGTGATAAAATATGAAATAGAAGTGTAGGATCATCATATATTATTTATAATTAATTTAAGAAATTAAAGAATTACCTTGTGAGAAATTATTTCTCTATTGATGGATTTGGAAATTAATCTATTTTATACCATTATTTTTTTGTAGGAATCAATTATATATTCCCTCTTTTTGTGATCCACACATGTTCCAAGAATCTCCAAACGTCGTCATAGGAATCTCTAGGTCCTAGCTTGGTAGATCCTATCACTTATATCGTTCTCCTTGGATTGACCTAAGAATCACTTCCAAAGGATTCTTTATGATCTCTCTATCCATGAGAGTGGAAGTTGGAGAAATATTTCTCTCCATTATTGGGAGCATTCTTGGAGAGGGATCTCTCTTGGGCATTAGAGGTCTCTCTCTATATGTCATTGTGCATAATAAAAAATTAATTGGATCCCTAGATAAAATAATATAATTGGGTTTATATACCTCAATGGTTAGGATAAATAATTGAAAAAGTTCCATTTATTATTCATTTATTCCCTAAAGAATCCCATGATAAAAATAATAATAATATAATTTCTTGAGATGAACTATCTCGTGAATTCAAAATTAAATATTAATTATTCAATTAATATTCAATATATTATTTCTCAATCGGACCCTTAAACTAAATATTCCACTACTCCACAATATTTATCAGGTATTGAATAATGATTTTTTTATTTAATTAATAAATATAACTTCATTATCCTCTAGTAAATAAACAAATATTATATCCACTAAGTAGAAAATAAATATTTATTAAATATTCCTTTTATAGAATATTCTCTAGATTAACTGGTGATTGAATATATGTGATCAAGAAAATATTAATTATTATTCAAACACATGTAGTAATAATATTTATTGATATTTTTTAATAATAAATAATATTATATTATTTTACTGAGATTCTGGATACACTTAACGTGTGACTCTCTAGGCCTCTTTCTCAATGACATTAGGAAAAGGAGCATAAGGTTTATGGTCAATGTCTAACAACATGCCAACACACACATAGAGAAATAATTTAATGAAGTAATGACATAATACATAATATGGATGGTTATTTTGTAATATAATCCCTTTATCATGATATATCTAATCGAGAAAGTTCTATGCTGGTGCCATCAAACTATGTGCTCAATGTCACTTTCTTTGAATTTCCAAAAATTAAAAATTTCTATAAAATAATAGATAAATTGATTAACTTAAGATATATCATTTTCATAGGGCTTGATATATCTTCTATTAAATAACTTAATGGAAAAATCCATTCTTTCACTATTCATTAATGAAATATTACTCATGACGCACCAAACATATCCTACCTCACAATGAACATATGTCGCCATAATTATCATTAATATATAAAATTATGTGATTTATAATACTCATTAATAATAATATTAATGTTTAAGGACAAATAAAGTCATTAATATAAAGGAACATCCAATAACACATTTAAATGTTTATTTCTTACTGGAAAATCTTGTTCTTATAATATCCTATACTAAATATTACCAAGGGAGTGCATCGTGTGAAGGTGACTCGAGGACCTATGAGTCTCCACCCATGATATCCTAAATAATTTTTTTCCATCAAAGTATTTAATCTAGATGTATAAAATATATTTAATAATACTATTGTGGAACTTCCAGGTTCTCATAATAGAAGGGAACTTCAACGTCCTTTCAGTGAGAAAACTACTCTTAGGACATTGAAACATATTATGTTATGTAGAAGAAAAATAATGATGTGATAAATATTTTATTAATATCAAATAAAATGAATAAATTTTATCATAAATTACCCATAAGTTTGTTTCATAGAACCAACTCCAACTAAGAGCCCCATCAACTATCAGTAATACCTCACCCTAGTCAGTAGACAACCTAAAGAATCATGCTCTATGGTCTGACTAGGTGGAGGAATTGCCCTCAGATAAGGAAGTGGTGACCAAGGATATAAGAAAGTATATATCTAAAAATAATCATTTGAAAATGTTTCTTCCAATCGCAACTTCCAATTATGATGTTCCAGATGGGTTGTAGAAGGAGTTCATTCCTTGCCGATAAAAGAAAATGTGGAAAACCTTGCAATGGTTAAAGTATTGGCACCTCTATTTTCAAGAATATGTGGTTTATATTCAGAACATAAACACACTTTGTTGTTATATAGACCTAGAATCATTCTCTATGGACTAAGAACTCAGATCAGATTGGCATGGTAAAAGCCTACAACTTCCTTTCCTCCACATCCTAACAAATATCTAGTAACTAAGAACCTGATACCCATCATAGATCCTATCTTAGTAGGAGGAGAGGATGGATCACTACACTTCACCCAATCACTAGGATAGTTGGACCTCATAGACACAACCTCATGTAATTTCATTTCCACGTGAGATATCACATGACTAAAGGCGTGTGATCTATTTGTTCAATCCAATGAATCTCCCCACATAAAAAATGAAAAATAATTGAGAGTTGAGGGATAGGGGCACTAAAAATATCATAAACTAGGATCTTGACAAAAAAGGGAAACACCAAAAATGAGGTTGGTAAAGTCTTGGAATTCTCAAATAGCTCCCCAAAGTCCAACTAAAAATAAATTTTAAAACACAAAGTTCAAATGGGTTTGTCTAGGGATTATATTTTTTTTCTTGGATAAGGAAGTTTTTTTCTTCCTCTTCTTGCTATCTGAAGGCTACATTAAAAATTAGGTGGAATAACAAACCCTTATTATAGGACTAGATCTATAGATGTAGCTATATTCAGCCTATTTAAAAGAAAAAGGTGACTCAAAACTAGTAATAAAAAATATAAATTTTGAATATTCCATAAAAAAGGAATAATTGAACCTTCTCAGTGGTTATGTGGGAGAAATGATAGTAGAGTTACAACTTAAACAAATACTACATCATGTCCCTCGATCACAGAATGCTTATACTGATGCACTGGCCAATGAATCCATGTCCCTAGATAATTCCCACTATGATGACATAGTGTTTCAAATCCCACAAAAATGGTAGTATCACCGGTCATTGTTTCTAAAATTGATGAAATCAATTATATCAATACTTCCTTGGATCATGATGAGCCAACACCCATTCTTGGATGGGTGAATCCCATTATAGATTACCCCCAAGATAGAACCCTCCCACTAGATTAGTCCAGAAAAGAATATATCTGATGTTGGGAAGTAAAATTCACCCTTTAGGATGAGATAAATGAATAGAAATTCATTTATAAATTAGGCTTCAATGGATTCCTCCTCAGATGAATTTAAGGAGAGACCCCCACCTTCTTGAATGAAGTCCTTATAAGATAATGTTGTTCCCACAAGTCTTGAACTAGGCTCTCCCACAAAATTATGAGGCTTGGTTAATTCTAATAGAAAATGATACATGACTACATAGAGTTCACCTGGAACTATAATGCATGTCAGATCCTTGAAAACTTCATCCATTATCCCTCAAGAGTTTCAATATATGGAAAATTATTCATGTAAATTTTCTATATGGGGAATATCTATCTTGGGGTTATATCCCCTAGCTATAACTATGCAGTTTAAGTGCATCCTTACTTCTATCGATTTATTTTCAAAATGGACTGAGTCGATACCCGTCAAAGAATTAATGATGAAGATAATTATCATCTTAATGAATTTTATTATCATTAAAATATTTTCTTTCCCTTGGATGATAATAATGGACAACGACAAGAAATTATATTCTTTTGAGTTGAAGAGGTTGTATTAGGAGTATAACATTGAGTCCAACTATTGGTCTTGGTATCATCAAGTGTAAAATGAAAAGATAAAGTCCATCAATAAAATAATTTTGAATAAACTTCAAAAATGGTGGAAATGGGAAATAGTTTTTGGTTAGATAAGTTATTGCATGTTTTGTTCGTATATTGTACCATAGCCCGCACTACCATACAATGGACCCCAAACTCAATGGTTTATGAAAGAAAAGAAGTATTACCCATAGTAGTTCAATTTTCATCACTCCAAACTACTATATATGAACAACTATAAGAAGAAATCTAGTAAATGAAGAATCTTTATGAGTTATAATGACTCGATGAGAAAAGATTGATAATGCTGAATAACCTCGAAGGCCATCAAAATAGATCGCATGAGAATTCAAAAAAAGGGTCACCTCCACTCATTTCTTTGAGGAGAATTGGAATTTGTTCATAGATCCCTAATCATACCAGGGATAAATTAACTAAGGATGGAACCCAAGTGGGAAGGGCCTTGCATTATACATAAGTCTTATTTTAATGGTACCTACTCATTGGCCACAATGAATGGGGAATTCATGTTTTCCCCCACCAACGTGACGTTTCTTAAGAAATACTTCATGTAACTACAACCTTGTGAAAAAATTATTGGAAGAAAGACTTTAAACTATAGAAAAATCTTGGTTTTCCTCGCATGACATTAAATTTCATAACAAATACATCGTAGTCATATGATGTTAAACCGTATGACAATGTCCTTACAACATGATTTCAAATTACACCAAACACATACTGATCATATGACATTAAACTGTGCAACATCTTAATCCCTCACTACATTGATTTAAACTACGTAATGGTATTTTCTTCAAGACCTTAATACAAAGAACATGTGTTTACCTTGTGAAACCTACCTCCAATTTTACATATGAGATAAAACTATAAAAATTATTAGTGTTTTTAGGTTTACCATATCATAATTGAGTTTTCTCTGACAAATCATCAAGAGGATAAAGTATTATCACATTCATCCTATCACTGAAGTCCAACCTGTATCAGGTTTTCTTCTTTCCCAAGCTAAGAAACTACTTTAACAATAATTTACTACGAATGATCTTGATCTGTACAGAAAATAAAATTCCCCATCTCTATGTGAGAATCTTATCTTCATGAGGGACCATATATATGAACTATTTATGGCTTGATTCCTATTGACACTGTATATGAAGTGATTAATGGACTACAAATCATGGTCCCAACAACAATGTAATGTAAAAAAATTCCCCTACATGTGTATCGATTAAACTTATGTAAGGATTTTTCTCTAGAAGAACTATGTGTGGCTAGATTTTCAATCTTTTTGGATATGTAGTTATTCCAGGATATTATTTTTTAGGCTTAGTCATGAAGTTTTCTCTATGTGAGTAAGTTCTGTGCAGAGGATCCAATACATATAAAAATATGCACATAACCAAATATTACCTATTATACACTCTAATGTGGATTAATCAGCTTTCCATTCTTCTCTTATTCCTCATACTGATCATGACTCATGTGAGAATATAGAACATGGAAAGTTCTTATGAATTTCACGATAGATATCAATATTACTCAATGTTAGAGAAAAACAACCTTATTTCATTATGTTAAATTTTATTACAGAAGGTCTTTATAGTGAATAGATCATCTCCTATGATGATTGTGTACTCGAGAATTTAATTTTTATCCCTTCACTATAATTTTTTTCAATATACATTAGAATAGAATTTAGGGATCTAGAAACCTTCTTGAATATTAAATTTTCCAAGAACCAACTTAATAAATCTCAAATCCAAGTTAACACCAATCAATTTCTTGAGTTAATACAATTCTCTTGGAACCCCGAGGTCC
This sequence comes from Viscum album, assembly GCA_963277665.1. NCBI lineage: Eukaryota > Viridiplantae > Streptophyta > Magnoliopsida > Santalales > Viscaceae > Viscum > Viscum album. The sequence continues at coordinate 1,349,762,931 of OY728159.1, read as the reverse complement.
CCTAGGCCACTTAATATTAGTTATCCCATATATAAAAGTGGTAATAGGGACTGGATGATATAGAGGTCCCCACTAAGATTCAGTGGTGAACAACACAATTCCTAAGATTGTTTGTCTAGGGGATCTTCTAGTTCTAGAGGAGAGACCCCCCTCAAATCCAAGAGTAATTACCTTGACTGTGTGTTATATGGGATTCCTCCATTATTAATGATTGACATATTGCCACTAGTATCCACCTCCCACTGATTCATATATCCATGGTTTATGATTTTCATTCCATATAACACAACTACTCTATAAGATATGGATATGATTTATGTTACACATATTTTCACCATACCAATTATCAATGTGAAATTATAACATGATATTTTTATACCCTTTGATTTTGGGGTATAAATATCTTATAAATTTCTAAATAATCCGATTTATTCATTCCACTCAGAAATCCCATTTGGTTTGAATTTCACAACCATAAAACATCATCCCATAGCACCTTGTTGTGTGACCTTAAACTATAGGACACCCCTATCCTTGTCGAATGATGTTAAACTATACATTGTTTGGTCCATCCTACAAGATATAAAAGTCCTTATGGTGATCCAACCTAAGGGGCCAATGACTTGCATGAGATCTAGGTATGAGTAATATAAATCTCAACTCTTCATATATAAACCAGATCAATATAGGGACCATCTTTTTAAAGAACTATGCGTGGATTTATTCTCACTCTTTTTAGATATATAGTGATTCTTATATCTTTTTCTCTAGTCCCATCCATATATTTTTAAATTAATATGAATGAAGTGGATCCCTATTCACATAAAAATTCAAAATTCCCAGACCTTCTCCTAGTGCCAAACCCTATACTCAAAAAAGACAAGGACTATACAATTCGCATGTGGATCATACCCATGAAAAAAACGCACGTCCTTGCCACAAGATATTAATCATTTTTGTCATCATCCCTATTGTATGATATAAAATTATTTAGTGATAATCCATCATGTATGAATCTACACATATTATAAAGTCTCAATCAATATGACCACTTTCTTCCCTATATGAGATCTAGAGAGAAAATAAAATGCCTCCACCCCCACATATGAGTTTGATCTATGTGGGGGAATTTTATTTAATAACTAGGTGTTTCTTGATTATTATTAGCATAGAATAAGTAGTGATTCCCAAATAATCCACCATAAGAACAGTCATAATATTTTAAAACTTTAAATACCCCATCCTTATGTAAGATGCTAACCTGTGCAGGGAACCTTTTTATAAGAAGTAAATGTGCCTTGATTCTTGAACATTTAGGATATGTAGTGATGTATGCATATATTTTCCTATTACCAGCTATAGGTTTTCCACTATCACAACCTACCATGGTGATTGGTCCATAATTAAGGTTACCATATTTGTTTATCCATGAGATTGTAAAAACACCCCCACTAGTGATAGCCTCTTCCAATACGAGAGACCTTTACCTTAAAAGCATAATAAACAGTTATATATCATTCACCCAAATGATTGTAGGTGAAATATCTTATAAAATAGTCTATTCCTTCCATCTTGTATATGAGTTAGATCTATAAAGGAGATCCATGAATGGGTACCCTTTTCTAGGAACTTTATTTCAAAATAAAATCCCCCTCCTTGCATATGATTCTGATCCATTTAGGGTGCCCTTTAAACACTATATAATTATGTATAACTTTATTCCTATACCAATAATAAATTTATTGATTCTCGTATTATTCATCACCAGGTCCATCCATAAACATCAAAAAAAATTCCCTTCTACGATAGTGTTTAGACATTTTCAGAAATACTTCACACACTCATTGGATCCATAATAAGGTAGGAAATAATTATCATTTCCTATATCTGAGATGAATCTATGTAGAGGAAGCCTAAAAAATATTGTAAATGGCCTTAAAAAAATAATTCTCTCCACATGTGAGTTTGATCTGTTTGGGGATCCAAATGAGAACTACATATGGATTAATTCTTGCTACCACATGATATTTAATGATGATTGAATCCTTCAATATTGGGTCCAGTCACAAAATCAGACACAAAATATCCTACCCCTTCTCTGTATAATATAGATATGAATATGGAGACATAATTGAAATAGATATTTTTGAAATTATTCCTACCCTTATGATATACCTAAGAAATTCTACGGGATGCCCTTCTAGAGAAATTGCATATTCTTCTAACTCTAATCTATCTTATAAGACCTTAAATTTATTAAGAATGGAAAAGTTATACATAAAAGATTATTCTACATATGAATCATATCTAATAATATATTTATTAATTATGATTTTGTTCTACACAAACCTATACAAGGATATGGATATATGTTTGTAAACCTATGTAGGGATGAAAATGCTCCCCGCATTTGAGTCCCATATTGATGCAAAGTGTCCCTAAACACATATTGCATAAATTACATGTCAGTTGAAAATGTCTTGGTTGCATGATGTTAAACTAAAAAATAATAACTTATTGGTTCAATTATGATAAAATGAATAATAATCGCATACTAGTCGCATGATGTTAAAATATATGAAAAATATATCCTAGTCCCATGATGTTAAACTGAAAGATTGGAAAATCCCTACCACATGACAATAAGCTATAAAGAATATAAATCGTCATCACCCTATATCAAAGGGCCATAACAACCTTACCATCTTCAACCAAAGCTTTAAGTTATTTCATCATCTTTCAAAGAACCTCAACACATAAATCACACTTCATGTCTTGAGTATCTTGGGTTATCACAAACCATTCATATCCCTTAGAAATGAGAACAAATCATGGTACTTGGATATATATAAGGGCCTTTGAATATTAAAATAGAGGAATATTTTCCTTTTAATAAATTCTATTTAATCCTTTGAATCTCTAAAAGCATCATAGTAGAACATATCAACATGGTGTGATTCATGATCATCCTTAGAATGAATGTCTCATGCCATCACTCATGATCCAAGAACCTTGAGACATGATTTAACTCCTATTAATCCTTTTATGAAAATTGTGTTGGAGTAATCTTGACATTAGGAATCCTAATTAAGATATTGTGTGATGCTCCCCTAATACTAGGTCCATTTACTATGAACTTAAACTATCTGCACATTGTTCAATATTGTACGACCTTAAACCTATTCCATAATTTGTCTAAATCATAAGACCTTAAACCACTAGTGAAATAGAAAAAAAAACTTGTTATGATGAAGACCCTAAAAGGTAAGTCTAAGAAAAATTAAAGTATCTTCCTGATAATATTATCATCTGTAGAGCTTAGGAAAAATTTAAAGCATAAATAAAAAGTCACAATTCTCATGGAGGCTATTTACGACCCCAGTAAAAGTTGATTGATGCTCTCTAGAAAACTCTAGTCTATGAAAAACATAGAACATTATTTATCATAACCCCTAAACAAGGTAACCTGTTTCAAAGGGGGAATTTTAGGGTAATCAAATCCTTATTGAATATTACATTTTCCATAAAAAATCATCATGTCTTTGAAGTTTGTGTTGATACCCAAAAATTCCTTGAGTTGATATAATTCTCCTAGAAACCAATAGACTTGAGTCATTTCCCTAGTTCTCCACTATATTTTATTAGTAACTAGGACTGGATATTGAAGGGACCCCACTAGGATTCTCTATTGAATAAAACAATACGTGAATTCTTGTGCCTAAGGGATGTTATGGTCCAGAGGAGAGGTCCCCATGAAACCCATGAGATATTTTCCTCACTATGTATGATATTGGTTTTTTACATTAATAATTATCACCCTATTCCCATCGGTATCCAATTTTTGTTTACTCATATATTTATATATTAGGATTTACAAATCCTATATCCATCATATTCATTTCAATTTGACAACATCAATGTCACGTCGTCGTGTATTGTAACTGTTCTCAAATCGAGAATATGGAAAATTAATCTTTAAACTTTTCATGATCCTCATAGAATAACCCTAAACCACATGATAAATTGGTCTATGATTCATAAATATATATTGAACTACCCCAAAGGTTCCAAATCCCTCCTTGGATAGTGCTTCTTAAACTACTTCAATGTCTAAATTTTTGAATCTTACCAAATCTTTCATAGCCCTTGGAAAAGTGTAAACACTCCCCTACTTGACTATGTAAGTGTTGGATCTTCATAAGGGAATTGGGTCTATCAACTAGAAGAATCACGACCTTGTGAGAAGGTCCCTCTAATATTTGTGTTCCCTATAAACATCATAATGTAAATTAGAAATTCAGATGTTTGGTAATCATCCCCAGGGTGTCTACCTAGTTTCATTATCCTTGATTCAAAATCCTTAAGGCACGGTTTACACAACCCACAATCCAACTATCTGAATAGTTTTAACATCCTAAGCATTACATAAACATATATCAAACCCATTATTTTTAAGGATGTAGGGTATCAAAACCCTTTATAAATATTCTTCCGTTATAATTATCAAAAAGGATTTGGGGTTTGAAAACCCTTCATGAATATTTATCCTTCATAATTCTATTAAGGAAATAAGGTATCATAACCCTTCATGAATACCCATCCTTCATAAAGCATAGAATAATGTTTAATCTATACAACCCAAAACTACAAAATATGTGGTGGTAGTGGTTTTGAAATGTTAATTTATGAGACATATTTTATTTGACCAAGTTCCATAAAAAGAACAGGGGATATTTTTTGTTAGAAATACTAATGTGGGATAAGGTTTTACAGAGGTTGGGGCATCTATGAGTCATTATAAGAAGACAGTGTTTTGTGGGATAAAAAAGGATATTTTATAACTTGTGGTAACAAAACAAGGGAGTAATGGATATAATTCTTGTATCATAATTAAAAGGAAAAGAGATAAATGCTGGAAGCAACAAGAAATTGAAGGGAGTGATACGATTATTATACCATAATTAGGATGCGTTGAGTTATGGGGTATAATAATAATTTTATTATTTTTATTTGATAATGAATTTAAAATTTCTATAGTAGAGTAGGATTTCTCTGAACCATGGTAATTCGTTATGTTGTTTTTTTTAATTTTTCTAGATGTTTTATTTATTCCCTAACATCTATTATCAAATTAGGATATCCATTATTTTCTTGGTGGTTAAATATGGTGGATTTGGGTCAAAATATTTATGTCAATATTGATAAGTTTAATATGTAAAAATTATTTATCTATGTTCCAACAATCGGTAAAGAATATTTTGACTCATGATGGTATAATGAAAGAACTAACTACTGAAAAAATGATATATTGTGACATGTCATTTGCGACAGGATCCCATCTCAAATAGAGTTTTGTGATGGGGTCCCGTCACAAATGACCCATTGGGGAAAACGATATTGAATAAATTATTTTTTGTGATAGACCATCGCAAAAAATTAATATTTGCGATGGGCAATAGACCTGCCACAATTATCTCTCGAAATATAAAAGAAATAAACCCTTTTATGACGGACCGTCGCAAATAGTTAATTAAAAAAATTAAGAAATAAAATAATATTACTAATAATATTATATTAAAAAAATAAAATCATAACAGTAATATTAATAGAATAAAATTATTTATAAAATAATAAATATAATATAATATTAATATAAAAATATTAATATTAATATTTGTAAAATAAAATTAATTATAAAATAATTAATTAACATAATAAGAATATTAATAATATTAATGAAATAATAATATTATTAATACAATGAAAACCTAAGTATTCACAAAAATATAAAAATATAATAGTTAATAAAATATTTAATATAATAAAACAAATAAATAACTAATAAAAAATGTAATTTTTTAGAAAATATAAAACACACAATTTAAAATTTTAAATAGTTAATATTACAAAATAATACATTCAATTTTTTCATCATAAAATAAAAATACATCACTAATTAGGGGGAGGGTCTTCTAGAGGAGCCGGAGGAGATGGTGGAGGGAACTTCATCCCTAAACTGTGAGTCATACGTCGTATGTACTCCATCTGCTTCTGCTCCTACTCCTATTACCATTGATGCACCTTATCCTATATCTGTTGTTGTTGTTGCTGTTGTCGTATGAACTCTTCCTGCTGCTACTGCTGCCATTGATGAATCTCCTCCTACTCAATATGCATAGTCTCTATAAGTTAACTCTGAGCTCGCAGCTCCTCCTGATATTGTGCATGAGATTATGATAAATCTCTGTGATCTCTTCTCAAGCTAGACACCGACATTTCATAGGTGCCATAAAAACCACCAGGGGTTACTCGTGAGCCGATACCAAAAACTCGGCCTTTCTCAAAGCCATAATGGGTTGCCTGTATCCATACTGACTCATCAAATCGGGGGTAACTAGTCTGAACATCGATCATAGCCAGACTCTCAACATCTGATTGAGACGTCACGACCTCATTTGACTTATTCAATTGTAATTTAAAATTAAAATAGTTAAAATATTATTTTTAGTTAAATTTAAAACTCCAAATAAACTTTTACTAACCAAAATCTGACGCTGGCAAGTACCTCTAATCTCCCTAGTGGTTGGATCACTTTACAACCACCTATAAACATCGTACATTGTAATATCGAGTTGTGCGACTGCCTATATGAATATAAAATAAACCGTTTACATTTAAAGTTATATAAAATATTTAAAAACAAATTACATACCATATTATCTCTATTCGCACTCAATGTACGACTACAAGCTTGATGCATCACCTCTTATATCCCCCAATTTGTCTGACCTACTGAGGATCTACTCTGAAACTACCTACTCAACCAGTGTGTACATAATCCATCCCAATCCTGAGATGAAATATAACCAGGTCGGTGGATGAGACATGTCTCATCAAACACCTACACTCCTTCTTTCTCCATTTATTTTCTTTTCAAATTGTGCAAAAACTGAGTGCAATGCGTATGCATAACTCCCTATCATACCTTCCAAATATCCTTACACATTCTCTCCTCAATGGGATATATAAACCCTACAAATAATTTATTAAATCAAGTTATTATTTAAATTAAATTCAAAATAAATATTATTTATTTACCTACCAGCTAATGATAGAACATGTGCTGCTAAACATCAATGGGAATTTTATCCCATGATACCCATGCATCAGAAAAATGATTTGGCAATATAGTGCTCCCCTGTCCAACAGTTATATGCGTAAAGCTATGAAAACAAAGAATAATTAATCAAATATTTAGAATATAAAAAAATTAATGAAAACTAACTAAAATTTATAAGTAAACATACCTCTATGTGCATAGATCTAACCCAAGATGTGGACGTCGCTCGGGTATAGAGTCGGGAATCATTAGTCTAGAAAGACCATGCCCCCTCTGAGTGCTTGTTGAACCGCCAATAGTCAGAGGGTCAGCTGATCTAAACTCTTTATTGTCTACAGGTAGATCATCCTCTTGTAAGATAAGATACAGATTATCATCCATATGAAACACAAAATGATTGTTGTTAGCAAATAGTTGAAAAAAACTATTATATATAAATATATATTATATATGATTATAACTATTATTTTACTGTGTCAATGTCCATCTTCATTCTGAACTTCATAGTTGTTGATTTCAATGTCTTAATCTTCCTCCTTAATATCATCAATTTCCATATTAGTTTCAGTTTCATCATCACTTGTCATTTCAAATTTAGTTGTAATATCATTAACATCATCGTCACCATCAGCCCTTAAATGTGGGGTGTCATCAATGATATTCGTGTCTTTTCTTGAAAAATATGAATTCAGAGTTGTCTCTTGAAAAATTTCAATTCCTTTCACTTCAGCCGAACCACATTCATTTTTAGTAAATTGATTCTCTCGGGATTTAATTTTTATTGTGCTCCACCGATCACCCAACTCCCTTGAAATAGAACAATAATTTGCATAATAAATTTTATGTGCCTGATAAGACAATAAAAGTGATTCATTTACTATAAGAATATTATTATATTTAATATCAATAATTATATGGATCATATGAACATGAAAGCCTCTATCAGTATCCAACCACTGATATTTAAACATCGTTACGTAATGTTGTCCAAGATAACATAGTTCAATTATTTCTTCCAACATGCCGTAAAAGCCAACTATAGTTTCTTTATGATGTGATACTCTCAAGAAAACCCCACTATTCATTGTTTTTTTATTCCCCATATGCACATGTATGAAATTGAAAACCATTCACCACATATAAATTATAATATTTAACCATTTTTATGGGGGGGTAACTCAATACAAACAATCGATTATCAATTTTATCAGTATGTTGAGATACCTGAAAAGTTGTAAAATAATTATCACTATAACAATTATAAATTTTATTTTTTATGTTAAAAGAGAAATCATTTATGTTACCCGTTTTTGAAACCAGTAGGAAATTTTTTTAACGCCTTTCTTCAAGAGCTGCTGCTTTAATTTGTGGAAACTATTTATTGATATGATTATCATATTACCTACAAATAAAATAAGATTAAATTATTATTAAATAAAATTATAGAATAAGTGATAGGATAACGTATATTACAAATAGTGTAATTTCTTCACATTTGAGCAGAATATATGTATGAGATATATAATATTCATCATCTAAAATCTATCGTTCATGAATTCCATCAAATCCATGTTTGGGATGATTGAAAACTAATAATTTATTTCCCATTTAATCATCAACATTTCCCTCATTACAGATCATGCAATTGTTTTTTGAAGGATATTTAGATTGAAAGTAATGAGATCATAAAAAATAAATTTCCTCTTACAAATAAGCTTCTGAAATTGATCCTTCAAATGATGCTTTGTTACATAATTTTTTTTCAATTTCTGCATGCATCTCTCAAATGGGTACATCCATCGAAACTGCACTATACCTCAAAATTTTGTTTCATGAGGAAAATGTAATATCAAATGTTGCAATGAGTCAAACAAAACTGGCGGGAATATTTTTTTCCGTTTACATAAAATTAAAAAGACATTTTCTTGCATTTTTCTTATGACATCATATTCTGTTTTTGATGCAAAAATGTCTCGAAAAAATTATTATATATCTCTAAGAGCATCCTAAATCAAGGTATTTAACAAAAATCTCAATTCAACTGGTAGATGTATTTCCATTAAAACATGATAGTCATGACTTTTCCATCCCTTAATATGATCGTTTCTCACACATCTGCTCAAATTGGAAGCATAACCATCTAGAAGTCTGAAATGTGATATCCATTAACAAAATAATAAGAGAATATATTTGGATAATGTCTAAGATACTTTTAAATTCATTAACTTATGTGATTTCACATTTTCTAATAGTTCAAGTTCTAGTCGCTTTCAAATTTGGGCAAGATCTAATTGTTTCTTTACATTATCTTTGGTATTTCTTAGAGTATCCAAAACTATATAAAATAAATTATCAAAAGATTTATTCTCAATATAAATCACATACAACATTTGGCGGACCAAAAAATTAGACCAATATGGAAAATCCCAAAAAATTATTTGTTTTATCCAATTGTGCTCTTTTCCAAATCCATCATTTTTTTATTGGTTTATTGTTTGTACAAATGTGATGGAAGGTAATAAAGAGACAACTGATTTCAACTATGTACCTAAGATCATTGTTGGAGGCCCATATTTTTCAACTGTTCCTTTTTGGAAATGATATTTGTTTCTTTGAAAAGGATGATCGGTTGGAAGAAATTTGTGATGATAGTCGAAAAAAGGGTTTTTCCATTGATGAGAAAAAACGCTTTGATATATCTCATATAGTATGAACATGATTTTGGACCACGTGTACTCCAGCTAGATAACATGAAATATTCTAGGAACTCATTAATTATCCACATCAATGAAGCTTTCAGTAGGAATTTTTCTTTCGCATCATCATCATATGTACTAACACCATTACACCACAGTGAATTCAACTCATCAATCAATGATTTCAAATAAACATCGATATTATTTTTTGGATGGCCTAGAATTAATAAGGTCAAAAAGATATATTGTTCCTTCATCAAAATCCATCGAAGTAAATTATACATAGTTATAAAGATAGGACAACATGAATATTGATGACCATAAGATCCAAATGGACACAAATTGTTAGTAGAAATACCCAATCGCACGTTTCGGGTTTATAAAGAAAACGATAGATACACTTGGTCAAAATGTTTCCATGAATCACCATCAGTGGGATAATTTAATCTTTTAATGGTTGAAATTTTGGTTTTGTGTAATGACATTAATGATGTTGTGTTTTGAGACATAAATAAACGATATAATCTCGGTGTGAGCGGGAAATATCTCAATTGTTTTACATGAACAAATATAGACATCCCTTTTTTAGCTTCTTTATACCATGATTTCTGACATGTATGACTACTATCCAATAAATCATTTTCACCATAATATAAGATGCAGACATTTGAACACTCATGAATATTCTGATAACCAAGACCCAGATTACAAATCAGTCTCTTGCTCTCATAAAAATTTTCAGGCAACACAATTCCTTCAGGTAAAAATGTTTTTAACAAAGAGAATATCTAATCAAAACAACTATTTGACATTCCATTATCTAATTTATTGGACATAAATTTAGAAACTTTTTCAGACTTTCTTAACTTGCAACCAAGATTTAAGGCTTCCTTAGTGGACCTCAACAACTCATATAAATGAGATGGTTCCAACTCTATAGTTAAATCAATATCATCTTGGGTTTCAGTTTATTGAACAAATGGACCTTCCACTTCATGTACTAAATTTTTAAACCATGTTGGATCTGGAACCAAATTATTAATATCTTCTCTGGAATTGTATTCACCATGTTGTTTCTAGAATACATAATTTGTTTGAAAACCAAAACGCAAAAAATGACCTCCAACTTTTTCAAATGCATCATATGTAATTAGAGAAATTTTTTTACAAAGACACTTAATTATACCTTCTAAAAATTTATTTGTGTTTGATGATGCAAGTGATAAGAAATCATGAACAACCTCAAAATATACAGAATTTAAACCAGAACCCTTTTGATTCTCGTGCTGAGTTATCCAAGCATGATCATATAATAATGACACTTATCGACATCCTTGTTATATATTTTTCTAAAAAATATAAAATAATTAGTTATCTTTTATAATTAGATAAAAGATAAACACTATAAAAAAAAGAGAAGATAATTAAAATCTCTTATATTGAAATTTATAATAATTTATATTATTTTATAGTTATTTATACTATTTTTTATGCTTTTATACTAATCTACTATCATTTATCAAAACTTATACTAATTACCAATAATTATTATTAATTTCACTTACTTTTTACTAATTATTCTTAATTACCAGTGGAACAATTTCCAACGGATTGGCGACAACTCTTTTTCTCGATGACTCACCACCTTGCAACTTTCTACGACTAAAAGAACTATGAAAATTTTACTCTGATGTACACATATCCATTTTATTATGCATGAGGATGGAGAGCAGGGAGGACTCTCCCCGCTGCTCTCCATGCTCACGTGCATACAGAAATGCATATTCGTAGGTTAGAGCAGACTATTCATCATGATTTCAATCATAGAAAGATGCAAGGGGATGAGTCTTAGGGTAAAAGAGCCTCTTTTGTCACTCACCTTCTTGTAACTTTTTCCGACTTAAATCACTATGGAAAATATTCTCTGACATATGTATGAGCAGATGTTTCATATTTATTTTAGTGGAAGGAAGTTGCAAGGAGCTGAGTCATCGATCAAAAGGAATGTCGACAATCCACTGGAAATTATTTCAGTTTGTTAATATAATTGAATTTATTATGATTTATTATGATTTATTACTAATTGATCCTAATTAATCCTAATTAGTCCTAATTATTTCCAATTATTCTGAATTTTTCCTAATTTTTCTTACTTTTTCGTAATCCTTCTTAATTATTGCTAATTATTATTAATTATTTCTAAGTATTCCTAATTATTACAAAATAATCCTAATTATTTCTAATTAATCTTAATTATTACTAATTAATCCAAATTAATGTTAATTATTCCAAATTAGTTCTAATTAATCCAGTTTATTGTTAATTAATCTAAATTGTTAATAATTATTGCCAATTATTGCTAATTATTGCTAATTATTTTTAATTATTCTTGATTATTTCTAATTATTGCTATTTATTGCTATTTATGGCTATTTATGGCTATTTATGGCTATTTATTGCTATTTATTACTATTTAATGCTATTTAATTCTAATTATTTCTAATTATTGATGATTAATGCTAATTATTACTACTTATTACTAATTATTTCTAATTATTATTAATTATTACTATTTATTATTATTTATTACTATTTTTTACTATTTTTTACTATTTTTTACTATTTATAAGTATTTATAACTATTTATTACTAATTTTTATTAATTATTACAAATTATTACAAATTATTACTATTTATTACTATTTATTACTACTTATCACTACTTATTACTACTTATTTCAACTTATTACTACTTATTACTACTTATTACTACTTATTACTACCTATTACTACTTATTACTATTTATTACCATTTATTGTTAATTATTACTATTTATTAATATTTATTACTATTTACTATTTATTACTATTTATTACTATTTATTACTATTTATTACTATTTATTACTAATTAATACTACTGAATACTAGTTATTACTAGTTATTACAACTTATTACTACTAATTACTACTTATTACTACTTATTTCTACTTATTGCAACTTATTGCAACTTATTGCTAAATATTGCTATTTATTGCTAATTATTACTATTTATTTGAACTTATTGCTAATTATTCCTAATTACTTCTAATTATTGAAAATTATTTCTAATTATTGATATTTAATCCTTTTTTTCCAATTTACTCGTATTTTTTGCTAATTATTTCTAATTATTTCTAATTATTGCAAATTATTTCTATTTATTGCTATTTATTCCTATTTATTTCTAATTACTACTAATTATTACTAATTATTACAAATTATTACTATTTAGGACTATTTATGACTATTTATTATTATTTATTACTATTTGTTACTATTTATTTCTATTTATTACTAATTAATACGAATCAATACTAATTAACACTAGTTAATACTAATTAATACAAATCAACACTAATTAATACTAGTTATAACTTGTTATAACTAGTTATTACTACTTATTACTACTTATTACTACTTATTACTAATTATGACTACTTATTAATAATTATTACTAGTTATTACTTATTATTACTATTTATTACTATTTATTACTAATTACTACTCATTATTACAATTTATTATTACTAATTATTAATATTTATTACTATTTATTACATTTTATTAAAATTTATTACCATTTATTACTAATTATTAATATTTATTTCTAATTATTACCAATGAATCCTAATTATTTCTAATTAATCCTAATTATTACTAATTATTACTATTTTTTACTATTTATTACCAATTATTACTCATTATTACTCTTTATTACTCTTTATTACTCTTTATTACTATTTATTACTATTTATTACTACTTATTACTAGTTATTACTATTTATTGTAGTTTATTACTATTTATTACAATTTATTACTAATTTTTTCTAATTATTCCAAATTTTTTCTAATTATTACAATTTTTTCTAATTATTAATAATTGTTTCTAATTATTACAAATTATTTCTAATTATTTCTAATTATTTTTAATTATTTCTATTATTTCTAATTTTTTCTAATTAATATAATTTATTACTTATGAATACAATTTATTACTAATTAATAATTTTATTTTACTAATTATTATAAATTATTTAAAATTATTATTAATTATCACAATTTATTGCTAATTAACACTTAGATATAACTCTTCATAAAAATAAATTATGTAAACAAATATCTAATTCTAATTTAATTAATTTTTTATCTAATTAAAAAAAATTATAAACAATTTAATATAAAATAAATTTACTAAACAATAAAAAAATAGATAAATACCTTCGAAATGAAGCTTTCAGAGAATTAATGTCGAAAAATATTACTCTGATTTAAAAGTTCAAACTATAAAAAAATTTAACAGAATAATTTTCAGTATAGATAGAGAGAGAAGTTGAGTAAAGAGTGAAATGAGAAGAAAAACATATGGGAGTGTACATAGGTTAGACTATTTGCGATGGGGGTATTTGAGATGGGTGACCTGTTGCAAATAGTTGTATTTGCGATGGAGTCTTTCACAAATGAATCTGCCCCCATTAATTGTGATGGGCCCTTAAAAAGTTATTTGTGACTGGGCCCATCGCAAATAGTACCTACCGACATAGTATTTGCGACGGGGCAAGTATCCCATCCCAAATACTAAAAACAACTACCGGTTATTTGCGACGGGAATAGGAACCCATCGCAAATACCCTTACATGCAGTTTGGCGCGTATCACGTCAAATCTTTTGCGACGAGCGACAAGTGCCTCATCCCAAATAATGGTTATTTTGCGATGGGGTAAAACGACTATCACAAATAACCCCTCGCAAATAGCCATTTTTCGGTAGTGATTGAAGAAAAAATCAGAGAATATAGAGAAGAATATCCCTAATAATTGGAAATATATTATAAGTTTGGAAATAAGCACCATTCAATTGTATTTAGAGTACAATACACTATGGGATGTAATGAATCTAATAGATGTGAAGGAGATCTAGATAAATCTGGAATGCAGGCATAAATCAAAATCTATGAAAAATTGTTTATATCAGAAAAATGATTCTATTGTCTCCAAATATCAATATTTGGGGATTTGGGAAACCATGTGGATGAGTTCACCAAACTATTGATTGAATTTTCTATGTTGGTGGTAAAGACTGATGATAAATAAAATGCGGTGCTAGTGGAAATGGACGAAGAACACTAGGTTTTTCTTTTGTTAGGTTCATTATCAAATTCGTAATCTCATCACAACAATATTATTTGGAAAAGACACTATGAAATTAGATGATGAGATTTCATCATTTATTTTGAATGAGACTTGAGGAAATACCAACAATGATGGATCATACATTATTAATGTTATTTTTAAGTGATTGGTTAACATAACTATCAAGGAAGGTTGACAAAACAAACAAATGGTTGAGGGACTAGAAGAGATATAATTCTATCATGAATGAGATGTTATTTTGTATTTTGGGAGTGTGTAAAAAAGGTTTTATTAGAAGGAACTATCATATTTTTGATGAGAAAATAACAAAAGAATAAAAAGAAGCATTACTGTATGAAGAATCAGTTGAGTTGAATATCGTGACTCAAGATGAGATGTATGGAAGATACTTATTGATTACAACTATGGAAGATGTGAATGATTTAGAATGGATTCTTGATTTTGTTTTCTCTTGTCATATATTCATAATAAAAGAATGATTTTATAGTTATGACGAGTGAGATGGTGATATTTTGAAAACAGACATTAAGTCAAAAGTAGGATTATTGGAATCCATATGGCGCAACTTCGTATGTATGATGGAGTTATTCTCACACTTACCAATGTGATGTTTGTAACTTATTTGAGAACAAACTGGATTAATTTGGGAATATTTGATTCCAAAGGTTTTATGATTTCTACTAGTGGTGGAGTTCCCAATGTGAGAAAATGAGTAATGACCATGATCAAAGGGAAGAAAATGAAGAATTTTTGCAAGTTGATTCGAGCAGGTTATGTTTTTTGAAGGCCCTATAGTTCTTTTACATGTGATGTTCATATAAATATTTTTGAAACTAGTTATCTAAAAAGAAATGTAACAATTTTTTAATTATTCATGCCTTGGTGGATCCACATGATATTTTTTGTTAAATTTGAGCATTAATTACACCTTTGATGGGTGTTATTGGTCTTTTCATTCTTGGTCATTATATTGATGGTTGTGATAAATCATGATATGGTGATGTAATCAAATTTTAACCCATGGTGTTGATTTTTGGGAGTGGTTTTAAAATTTTAATTTATATGATATCTTTTATTTGATTGATTCCACACAAAAGAATATTGGAGATTTGTATTTTTGAAATATCAATGTGGGATAATAATTTTCTTAGGGTGGGGAATTCGTGATCCATTATAAATAGGAAGTGTGGTGTGAGATCAAAAAAGAAAAGTTTCACATTGTGTCTAAAAAATAGAGGAGAAGTCACTATGATTCGAGTAGCACCAGTAAATGGAAAATACAGGAAGGCTAATAGAAAAATGAAACAGAAGGGAGGAATGTGATTGTTTCACCAAGCTATATATGTCTAGAGTTGTGTTTTACCATGAGAATTTCTTAATTTTTACTTGATAATAAAATAAAAAATTCTTTTATGGAGTATGATTTCAAAAATTTATGGCAATTTTTTGTCTTCTTCATCTTATCTCTATTGCAACTAAAATTTCCTCCGCAATAAGAAGAAGGTACGAGTTATATAACCCAAAAATTCAGAAGAATAAGGTTCAATATATATGACCCTAAACTACAAAAGAAGATGGTTTGAGGTATATGACCTATAATTATTTGGATTTTTTTGTTATTGGATTATATTTTATGTTTTTAATACTAAAAACTTTTTCCAAACACTCTCATTATTTTATATCGAAATTATTTTTTTATTACCTCTCCATATTATTTTTTATATCATGACTTATAAGGATTATATTATTATAACTCCTATATCATATAAAATATAAATGGTTTATATAACATTTATTAAACTATAAAAATATTAAATCAATTTCTATAATATTATCATTTTAGTCCGAACATTCTATAATATTTAATTGTATTTATAATTTATAGTTTATAGTTTTAATTTTTTTTCATTATTTATTCTTTTATAAATTTATTTATACATCTCAGATATTTATTCAAATCTTTTAAGCTGGCCAGAAAATATTTTTTATTAAATTTATTAAACTAATTGGAATTACAGAATTGATTTTTTGATGAAAAAATCTTGAAATCTCTTCAACAATTCATGAATTTTGGAATTTCTATAATTCAATTTCTTATGTATTTCATTTATAAATTTCTTGATATATCTATTAATTTCATGATATTTATTACACTGAAAATATAATAATATTATATAAATTTAATTAAACTTAATTAGATGTTGAAAATTAAATTTATATACATTAAAAATTGGGTTAATATCTACAACTTCTTAAGTATTTATTATGTAGTTTTAGTTTATGTTTTTAATAGTTTTTTATGATATCTCAAGATATAGATGTCAAATCAAAGAGTTATTTGTTTTGTATGGAAATATATAGTGTTTATCTAAATTTTATGACTTTTGGGCCTTTCAATAATTATTTATTTTAAATGGGATAAAAACTCTCTGAAATTTCAATTTTCAAGATGTTAAGATTTTCAGTTTATAACATCCATTAAGATTTTCTCAACCTACCCTAATGATTCACCCATCCCACCATGAACCATTATTCAATATACTCTAAAACACATATTTATCTTACCACATGATTAGTGCCCTGCCATTGTTCCAATTTGAGTAGTTTACAAAACCCATATGAGAGGAATGTAGTTCACATGATATGTTGAAGAATACAATGCCCAGTGCATGATGCTTTGAAAATGAAACCCTACTATTCAAGTGTCTAACTATCATAACATTTTGTTTTTATCCAACAAGATATAAAGGTTGTAACATGCATACTATTCTATCACGAGTTTTCATTTTTCCATATGAATCTACCACAGACAATAAGTAGAGTCACAACATGACATATTCTGAAGTGACTGCGTGTTAAAATGTCACGATCAGTATATGGACTATATATTCACAGTTAGTAAACATGCCACATGATATTTTATGTGATTGCATATTGTTCACAAGGTTTGTATAGTGACCACACAATATATTTTCTCTCTTACGATCTGTATACTGACCACTAGAAAACCCACAACAAATTATGGGCATGGTAATTACAATGAATGTAAGATCAATTATCATAAACTCTCAGTTCAATACTTTAATTATATTTTCTTCAAAATTTAATTTTCAGAGTACTCACATTTTTATTATTTTTTATTTTTTAATTAACTATATGATTATATTAATTTTTAAGTGTTTTATTGATTTATAAAAATCATATATATTATTTAAAATTCATTTGAATTGTTTTTAAAAGATTTTAAATAGATCTAAAATATGTGTATTAGTTATTTCTCTATTCATGCAAACACTTGCAACATGTTTTCAAAATGTTTATGATTTTTATTATTTATATTTTTTGTTTATTGATTTCTGTTATTATTTTATAAATTAAAATTTAATAATGGGGAAATTATTTAATATTTTATTTCATAATTTAATGTAGTATAATTATGTTTTTTATTAAGTTTTTTATTAATGTTCTTTGAGATTTGAATTTAAATAGGGAAATTATCTTATGATATTTTTGGGATAGATTTGACCTATTTTATGTAGTTTATTTGAAATATATAATGTCTAATTCAAATTGATTTGAATTTGTATTTAAATTTTTAATTAAAATAATATTTGTTATAATTATTGTATATAATCATTTTCACTCTCTAGGATAATTATGTAATTGGAATTTGAATTTTTGTAACCAGTTGGAGATTGGATTGTAAGTTTTTATAGATTCTATTTAAAGGATTTGGGATTGATTCCAAGGATACACACATACAAGTTATGAGAACATAGACCTTTTGAGAACTAAATATTTACTATGAAATTTGAAGTTATGTACATATAAGATCAAGTTTCCATCTACTGGATCGTCTATCAATCTCTAAACAAAAAATTTATATGACTCTACTACCTTGAAGATACATCCACATAAACTTCTCAATTATTGATACATATTCGTTATTTGTTTATTTTATACTTTTTTCTGGATTCATGAGTCTATAACACTTCTTCTCATCTCACACACACACACACTGAAATTTCTATTTATGTTTTTACATACAAAATCATTTATTCTTCTCTTCCCCAAGTTGTGACTCACATATTCTAAAGTCAAGACCAGTAGAGTTGTGACTCCTCTTTTCTAAATTCAATGTTGTATTTTTATTTTTATTCCCCATAAAAAATCTATTGTGTCTGTGTGGTTATCTATTCACTTTATAGTAAATGATTATATAATTGAGTTATGATTCCCCATCAATAATAAGATTAGTAAAAAATGTTTATCTCACTCAGTAGATAGATATAAGAGTACAATTTTTCTACTTTGAAACAAACTACTATTAAAAAAAATCATGGTTTTCTTTTTTATTCTAATGTTAATTAACTCAATTAATTTATTTCTATAATTAATTTAGATAATTATTCTATTTCATTAATTTTTGTAAACTGGTCTATTCACCCCCTATAGACTATATTCCATTACCATTTGGGACCTAAAAATTCATATCAGAACTATTTTACTTTTATAATTAATTCAATCCTTCTATAGATTTTATTGTTTATGTTTTATTATGATGAAATAATCCTAATCCTCAATGTTTAAGGAAAATATATTTAAGATGAAAAGAATAATCATAAATGATGTTTAGATTCCTTATAATTCACCTCACATTCATATATATGATTATGGATATTGGAAACATAGAATGGAGGTATACCTCAAACTGTCAAGCATATAAAATTAGTCCATCAGGGAAAAATCATAAGCATTTACAGAAACTGACCTAGATACTCTTATAAGAAATGATTCTACTAAAAATGTATAAAATTAAAAATTCATAAATATTTCATATTATTCTATTAATAGAAGTGTGATTTTTCATGTTTTTACTTGTAGTATAAATCATGAAATTTTGAATATTATAAAAGTTACACACCTTTGCTCAAGAAAATTGATTCAAAAAAGGTTGTAATGCTTCAATCTAAATAGCAGCACTTCAATGTGGGTGAAGAAGAAATTTTGACTCAAATGTTCCATCCATTCAAAAGTATTTTTAATGGAATGAATTACCTTATATAATATTTGTGAAATGAAAAACTTTTTGAAAAACTTCTATGAGCACTTCTAAAGAATGTCCAGAAAATAAGGCCTCCATTAGAGAATGAAGTAACTTTAACGAGTACACTCTTGATGAAATCATTGGATCATAATTTCAGTGTGAACTATAACCGAAGAACATTGTTGATTAGGAGATAAAAAAAGAAAAGGTTTATAAATTAAATTGATAAATGTTAGTTCTAATGACTCTTCTGATTACGAAAAAAATATTCAGAAAAAAAGATATGGCTCAAATTGTGAATAGAGCCTAAAAATGAATGAAAATGAAAAAATTTATATACTAACTTATAAGAAAACCTCAAAATGATAAAACAAGGGATATTATTAAGAATTTAATAATAATAATACTTTATATTTTACTTGTTTTCAATACAGTAAGAAAGGTAATATTATTCCAAGTTACCAAAAACAAATGAATACATACAAAAAAAAAAGAATTCATCATTAATAACTAGTTAGATTTTTACAATAGAATATGATTCAACTAATCAATATAGAAATTATAAATAATCCACAAACCTTTTCTTTATGGATTTTTTAAATGAAGATAGTGGTTCAGGTTTTTATTCTAAATGTTATAATTCTGACTATGATTATGAAAATATGAATGTTTCTGAGTAAAATGAATAAATTGAAAGTCTAAGAAAAGATATTTCAAAAGCTTCCCATTTATTTAATAATATTAAATAAATAATGATAATTTTATTTCAAAATATATGTATTTTATATGAGAATAAAATATTAAGGAATACTATTTCTTATTCTCAACTATAGTTTATGATAATTTTAAATCTTCTAAGAATTTGAATAAATGTATTAAAAATAAAGTTCAAAGTCTCTAGTAAATCTTTTCAATATTTATTCAAGGTTAAAAAAATATCATAAAATTATCTCTTTGAATAAAATAAATAAAAATAATTATGTTATTGGATATGATAAGAGATTATCTCAAATGTATCAAAATAATTTTGTTAAATGTAAAAATGTTTTCAATTCATTAGTTACATGTTATTAATATTCCATGAAAGGTCACTATGAAAATTATTTTCCTCTTAAATTAAAATAGGCTTTTGGATTTATAAACACTCATATTTGTAAAAAAAATTCTATAGTACCATGAAATTCTTGTATAATTTTATTTTGGGTACCTAAAAATTGTTTTACTAATATTATTGAATCCAAAGTGGATTGAGTACCCAAATTTTCAAGTAATTGATTTTTTAAGGAAAAAATAATTTGATTTCTCAAGAATTAAATATGGTAAAGGGATAGTGAATGCTCTAGGAATATGACCATATACCTATTATAGTGTATCACTTGTAAATAATGTGATGGAGGCACACTTACATTCAGAGATAATTCGAAAGTCCAAGTAAATGTTTTTGGTAATTTTATATTTCAAATTCAGCTTTTATTTATAATATTTTATATTTTAAAGTATTAAATCCTAGTTTAATTTGTATATCTCAATTGTGTGATGATATAATGGAAGTTAAATTTCAAAATGTTAAGTGTTTAGTTTTTAAAGATGATTATTCATTATTTTGTGCAAATCAAAAGGAAGATATTATATATTATTTATTTATTTTCACTAACTTTTTAAGATGTTAAGTTCTTGAATATTGTGCAATGTGATAGAATTATTCGGCACAAATGACTATATCATGCTAATTTTATAATGTTACAAAAGTTTTCCATACATTATAATGTGATATAGTTACATACCTTGAAGAAAGAACAACTTCATGTTTTGTGGATTTCCTAAAAGAGAAACAATATAATGCATCTTTAATACATATCAATTAAATAAGTACTAATATACCTTTATAGTTATAACATGTTGATTATTTGGTCATAATTAAATTTATAGCCTTGTAGTAAATCAATATACTTTAGTTATTATTAATAATTATAATATATTTACACGGGTTTACATTATTGTATATAAAAATGATACATTATCTATGTTTAATATTTATGGTAATTTAGTACCAAATGACAAATGTTATTTGATTATTTCTATTTGTAGGGATAAATTTGGCCGATTTAATAATTAATAATTTAATAAATTAGTGAAAATAGTAGTTATTTTCATTATTTTTCTACTCCTATAATACCATAGAAAATGTAGTCGTAGATCATAAAAATAGTACTCTTATTCAAATGGATAGAACATTGTTAAGTGAATATAATTTTCATAGGTATTTTTGGGTTGATTCGTTTTTTCTACATGTTATATTTAAAATATAATTATTCTTAAATATTTTCAATAGAATAAATATTTTTGAAATTTTTAATGGTAAAATTTTTAAAGTTTTGTTATTTTAGAGTTTGTGGTTGTAATGTTTTTATTTTGAATTCAAAGGATAATTTTGATCAATTTTCTGCCAAATTTTTTGAATGTATTTTTCTTGGATATTAAAATAAGAGTAAATATTATAGAGTTTATAACAAAACAACTATAGATATTGAATAATATTTTCATGCTATGTTTAATGAAAATACTGTAAAATTGGACTCTAATTCTAATATTGTTGATGATGAGTTTAGAGATTTTAATTTTGTTAAAGAAAACCCTCATGATAAGGATGAATCCATTTATGGTGTGTAAAATCCTTCTCCACACGATCCTAGATCATGGAAGTTTCCTAGTGATCATCATGTTGAAAATATTATAGTAAGTTCTTATTCTTGTATTAAAACTAGAAATTTAGTTTTAAAAGTTGTGTAAAATGTTGATTTTATTTATAATCATATTCCTAATAATGTTTTTGATGCTTTAAATGATGTTAACTGGATTGTTTCTATGAAATATAAGATTAAAAAGTTTCTTATAAATATTTATTATAATTACTTTTGGATAATACTGAAATTGGAACTAAATGGATTTTTGAAAACAAGGTAGATGTATTTGGATAGATTATCAAAAATAAATCTAGATTTGTTTCCCAATGATACTATCAAGAAGAATAAATTGAATATGAAGATTAATTTTCACTTATATCTAGGTAAGAGGATATTAGAAACCTGTTATATTTTTAATATTTTAATGGTTTTAAATTGTGTTAAACGGATGTGAAAAAGTGTTTTCTTAAAGGGGTTTTTCACTGAGGATTATTATGTTTATCATCCCCTTGTTTTTAAATGATAAATGTCTTAATAATATTTTTAAATAATATAAAGCTTTTTACTCTCTAAAACAAGCACCTCATGCTTGGTATGAATGGATTTCATTATTTCAGTTGAATAATGGTTTCAATAATGGTAATGTTTATCCTTCACTTTTTATTAAAATAATATTGAATTATATTTTAATTGTGAACATTTATATTGTTGATATAGTTTTGGTTCTTCTGTTGAATTTATTTTTTTTGGTTTTTCTACTATGATGTCATCTGATTTTGATATTATCATCATGGTATAATTAAAGTACATTCTTAGAATTAATATTCTTAAAAGAAAATATGGGATATTTCTTAATAAATATTAGTATTCTATGGAGTTGTTTAAAAATATTGATCATAATTACTGTAATCATATGAAATCTTCTATGAGTACTAGTTGTAAAGTATATTTTCCTTCATCTAGTAAATCTATTGTTAAAAAATGTTTATAGAAGAATGATAGGTATATTGATTTATTTAACTGTACCTAGATATGATATCATGTTTTGTGTTTCCTTATGTTCAATATTTTAGGCTGATCCTATATAGATCCATACTAATGTTGTGAAAAAATAATAATTAGACATGTTAACATAACTATTAATTTTAGTTTATTTTATCCAAAATATAACAATTTTTATTTAATTTCCTACTTTTACTCTAATTTTAGAGGATGTAGAATTGATATCAAAATCAAAATTATTATATTTAATATTCTTGAAAAACATTAATTTCATGGTCTTCTAAGAATTAATCATCTATTGCACTATGAACTAAAAAAGTTTAGTATATTGCTACTGCTAGTTATTATGATCAAACATTATGTATTAATAAATCTGTATGTGGTTTTAGTGTTTATCTTATTAAATTTACTATTTATTTTTATAACACATATTGAATTTATATTTCTAAAAAACATCAATGATAATCTATCACAAATTATATCAATCTAAGATTTCATTTTATTAAATATCATTTGAATAAGGGTGATATTATTTTAGGATCTATCCCTATCAAGAATCATCTTGAAGACATATTTACTAATAATTTATAATTTTCTCAATATGATAAAATTAAACTTGATCTTTAAATTTTATAAACTTATTTTATAGATTTTTTTTAATTACCTTATTATGCATTTATTAAGGTGGGGTTTCTCTAATTTAAAAATTCTTATCTATATATTTATTGATAATTTCCTTTCTGAAAAATTTCAAAAAGTGGAGAGAAATTTATAAAATCCTATTTTGCATTTTCAATTTTCAAAAATAGATGTTTTTTGGGAGTTTATATCTCTGGGTTTATAGTTTATGTTTTTTAGGATGATAAACCCCTTCCAAACCCTCGTTTTTTTTTGTGGAAATCATTTTTTATTACAACTATGAATTTTAAACATATCCTGAATTATAGTGATTGTTTTTATTATAATTATAAATATATATATAAGATAATAAGTTTATATAAATTTTATTAAACAATTAAAAAGTCTACATCAATCTCTAAAATATTTTCATTTCAGTATGAACAAGCTACATCTATTTATTAGTATATATAATTTTTAGTTTATAGTGTTTTAAAGTTTAATTTACTTATTATATTATAAAATGATTTATATAGGTTTTATATTCATATTAATAATTCCATTAGAAAAAATATAGGTTTTTTACAGTCCATTAAACTATATGGAAGTTGAATTTTTTTGTTTTAATGGTCTAAAAATACCGCAAGTCTCCTCAACAGTTCTTGAATTTTGGAATTTCTAGAATTCAATTTTATCTATATTTCATTGATAAAATTAATGATTTACCTAAAAATGTAACACCTCGACCCATCTAGATCGGAGATGGTGCATTAATTGTTATATTAGAATGGTTATAAGGAATGAAAATCCATAAGAAATGATCAGTTTAGTTTTATTGAAGAAACTAGATACATAAATGTAACTCAAATTACATTGGAGAAGGATAGAAAATACAATACAAAATAAAAACTAAAAACTGCATCCACGTGAACTCAATAAATTATCTCCTCTTAATCACCTGTTAAAGATATACAATGGAAGGGATGAGATAAAATGCTTAGTAAGAGTTAAAAATAGAAGAATCATAAATCAATAATAACTGAATTGTAAACAATTTGACATAATAAATATAGCATGGTGAATAAATGAAAAACTCACACCATTAATAAACTGAGAATGAAATTGCATCCATTGATTTTGTCATAGTGAAAACCTAATGGATAATAGTAACTGATAATGAATAAAAAGAATGATTATTAATTGTATGTCATGTATCTAGAACATGATACCATAGTACCGTAAAAATGGTTTATTTCTATGGGTAGAAACCCGTCTAATTTTTGGGAACAAACATGAAGGGTTTGTCGCCAAACTAATTTGTCTCATGGGACATTTCAATGAATCGAGGGGCTATAACATTCCCAAACCACCACTACATGTCCAAATCATTATTTATACATTGATCCAATACAATATCAATATGCCTTTTCAATATACGTATAGAGTAGAGTATATAGATTCATCAATGTTTCCATAATTGTAATAACTTTCCAAATAAACACCTTATATAAAATGGTATACAGTTTAGAAAGAAAACATATCCATGATATGCAATTATGGATATTTAATATAAATTTAATTTCAAATTAAAAGTCATCTCAAATGGGTAGTAGGTACACCACATAAGGATTATTACATGCACCATACAAAGTTAGTCACAACAAAATAGTAGTTGAGACAAAGTCTCTTATCATAATGTAATCGGTTGAATCATATGATTAAAACATAATAAACCTCAAATTAATCATCTATTAACATGAATATAAATATTATCATGTTATTATATATCAAATGGAATTACACATATACCATAACCAGGAAATAAGTGGCGAACTACGAAAATCTCACAGAAAAGAAAGTGAGATGAGAAACCCCTTACCTTATGCTCGAGTGTGTTCTTCATTTGTTTTAATGACATGAATAATAAAATTTATATTCGTTAATTAATAAGTAAAAAAGCTCCTATACATGTAATTGATTTATTATAACCTTATTTGGTTCATTCATGGGCCTTTTAATGGGTTTAAGAGATTCAACTTTATTGGCATGGAAGCATTTTCTTCCTTAGTTTTCATGATTCATTTATATGATTTCATGAATGGAAGTTTGTTTGAAATGTAGTTAAACATCCATAATTGTTAATATATCTTTTTAATTACATTAAGGAGATATAAATGATCTTATATTGATTTTTGGGTTATATACCTTGATGATGATTCATTAGTTAAAAGTTTATTAAAAATATTCAGATTAACTTGGCCGCTTTGTTCATAATGAACATGTTTCGTATTATTATTTAATATTATGAGTGTCAAAGGATTACATAACATTAATGAGATGAAATTCATATATTATTATCTGTTTCAACCATTAAAATGGTTTCCTGACCAGTAATGAAGGTGAAAGTGAAGAATGCAACCTTGTTGTCCACAAAGGTTATAAATTAGAACCTCATGGATGTTGATTTTTTTTTATAAAAATAAAAGGGAGGGAGTAAGAATATTGATGATGGTTCTTCCATTAACATGATATAATTCCAGTATATATATGATTCTAGATTTTATCATGGTAATTTGGAAAGAAGAGGTGAGGAGAGAAAAATAAAAGAGATGAACTTGAAAATAAAATAAAAGGTGAGAGATCTCTTATAAACATTCAGCAGCCTAACGACGTCGCTTAAAATTTCACAAAATACAATGATGAGAGAAAAAGGGTATCTAATCATATTTAAATAAAATTTACAGTAATAATAAAACATAAAATCAAACCCCAACATATGATAATGGAAAATAAAATAGATAAAATAAAAAGAAGTGTCAACTAAAAGAGGAGAATGGAGGATTCTCTTACCTTGTAGAGTAACTCCTAGATCTTGAAATATGGGACATTGGGGGCATAACGACACCATATGAGGACTAATAGAGAGGAAAAACCACCAGATATTTGAGTATTATGGATTTTTAATGAATGGAAATGAATGGATGGGTGGGAATTTATAGAAAAAAAGAGGTAGTTTTTTAATAATTTCAAAGGGACACCTCATTAGTGGTTTTTTGCCAAACCATGGGCTTGCCCATAGTATCTGACCATGTTTTTAGCCACTTGGGACACCTCATGTCATAGGTTACTATATATATGTCTACCATACCTTTATATTTAATTATTACATCATTATGATGTCATTAAACTACTGAAAACTCAAAACTACATTTTGACTATTCATGAAAAATTCATGTATTTTAGAAAAAACCCAAAAATTCACCCTAACCATTTTTAGACATGTAGAATTCAAAAATGAACTCCATTTTTTGAAAATAATTTTCTAAATACTGTTAATTTAATTTTTAAATAAAATCATCTTAATTCAAAAAAATAACAATTTTTAAGATATAATTACTTCTATATCTCATTGAAAAATCAACCAAGATATCATTGTTTTATTACCTTAAGAAAATAAAATATTATCATTATTTACTATTTATAAAGGTCATATTACTATTCATATTACAATTCAATAGGTCATGTTACTATTTATCAAAAAACAAGTTGGTTCTATCAGACTCCAAATGACTTACAGGTCACAACTCCAGATGACCATTTTTTGAAATTCCAAAACATAGAAGAGGAAAATTTATGTTTAATGGATAACATATAACTTTATAATATAAAATTTTGTGTTAAAAAATAATTAGTTCCTCATGAAATATAGGATATCTAATGAATATAAATTATTTAAGAGCAATATACCATAAAATGTTTGGGGTGTTATAATATTCCCTCCTTCGGAAATTTCGTCCTCTGAATTTTATTAATAAATCCCACCAAAAAGATGTGGGTGGCTGTTCTCCATGAAATCCTCTAGTTCCCATGTTTCTTCCTCCATACTCTGGTTTTTCCAAAGAACCTTTACTAGACGAGTTGTTCAATTTCTCAATACCTTCTCCCTTGTGTTAAGAATCCCAATAGGCTCTTCATAGTATCATAAATCAGGTTCCAGTTCTATTTCTTCATATGTGAGTACATGCATTGGTTCTCACATGTATTTCTTCAACAATGACACTTGGAAGACATCATGTAATTTAGAGAGATTTGGCGGCATTGCTAAATGGTAAGATACTTCTCCGATTCTTTCCAGAATTTCCAAAGGTCCGATATACCTGGGGTTTAGTTTTCCTTTCTTACTGAACCTTTAGACACCCTTACATGGTGATACTTTCAAAAAGACATGATCTCCCACTTGGAATTCAAAATCCTTCCTCCAGTTGTCAACATAACTCTTCTTCCTACTTTGAGTTTCTTTAATATGGGCTTGGATTGTCTTCACAATTGTCATTGTCTCTTCAATAAGTTCTGGGCCTATAAGTTTTCTCTCACTAACTTCATCCCAACAAGTTGGAGTTTGAAATATCTTTCCTTATAATACATTATATGGATCCATTTGAATACTCGAAAGGAAACTATTATTGTATGAAAATTCCACCAAAGGAAAGTTTTGATCCCACATACCTTGGAACTCAAGAGAACATAACCTAAACATATCTTCTAGAGTTTGAATAGTCCGTTCAGATTGTCCGTCAGTTTGGGGGTTATAATCAGTACTCATACGAAGATCATTATTCAAAGAATTTTGGATACTTTTCCAAAATTTTGATGTAAATCATAGATCTCGATCAGATGCAATTGATATAGGTGCACCATGAAGTCTCACAACTTCATTAATATATAGTATTTCTAGGCGCTTAAGTGGTAAATCATCTCTTATAGGAAGTAAATGTGCTAATTTTGTGAGACGATCAACAATTAACCATATTACATTATTCCTTCTATATTTCCTTGGTATTCCAGTGAAAAAATCCATCATTATATTATACCACATCCACATAGAAATAGTTAGAGGTTGCATCACTCCTCTAGGATGTGGCCTCTCTGCCTTCACTTGTTGACAAACTAGACACCTTGACACGTAGTCAGCAATTTCCCACTTTATATTATCAAACCAGAAATATTCCTTCAGATCTCTATACATCTTTGTGCTACCTAGGTGTAAAGCGAAATTTGAGCTATGGGCATCGTCTAATAGTTCCCTTTATAGCTCAGGTACTGATGGAACACATAACCTCTTGCCAAATTTCATAACTCCTTATTCATACATGAAATTAGCCAGTCTCCCATCCTTGACAACAATAATTTTCTTGTGAACATTCTCATCATCAAATTGAGAATTTTTCTATTCTCTAATAAAGATGGTTTTTCAATCATTTGAAAGAGAAAATATGTTTCCCCTTCCTTAAGAATTCCCGTATCCATCTTTAGTAGATCCAAAAATATTGGATCTCTCTCAATCCTCATTTGATTCAGAACTCCATGATACTTCCTACTTAATGCATCTTCCACCTTATTCTCCTTTCTTGGGTGTTATTTTATTGAAAAATTGTAATCTTTGAGTAACTCAAGCCATCTCCTTTACCTAATGTTGAGTTCTTTTTGTGTGAAAATGTATTTCAAACTCTTGTGGTCCGTATAAATCTCAAATATTTATCCATAGAGATAATGTATCCATATTTTCAAAGCAATGATTAAGGCTTCTAACTCAAGATCATGAGTTCGATAATTTTTCTCATGGATCTTCAATTATCTTGATCCATAAGCAATAACTTTATCGTTTTGCATAAGGATGCAACCCATACCATTCTTTGATGCATCACTATATATTACAAATCCATCACTTCCATATGGAAGAGTCAAAACTGGAGAATTAACCAATATTCTTTTCAATTCATTGAAGCATTCTGTACATTATTTTTTCCACAAAAACATAACTCCTTTACATGTGAGGTTGGTTAGCGGGTTAGCCAGTAAGGCGAAATTCTGAAAGAGACATCGATAGTAACCTGCTAATCCAATAAAACTGCATACCTTAGTTATGTTTTTTTGGCGTTAGCCAATCTTGGATTTCCTTTGTCATCACAGGATCAACTAGGATTCCATCTTTAGAGAAAATATGAACTAGAAAAGAAACTAATTGGAGCCATAATTCACACTTGCTAAACTTCCCATATAATTCATTTCTACAAAGAGTTTTCATAATAATCTGCAAGTGATCCTCATGGTATTCATAGGTTTTTTAGTATACTAGGATATCATTGATGAATATGAAAACAAATTTATCAAGATATTCCTTCAAAAATCCATTCATTAACTCCATGAAAATAGATGGTGCATTCTTCAGTCCAAAAGGATTCACTATAAATTTGTAATGCCCATACCTGGTTTGAAATGTTGTCTTCGAAATATATTCCTTCCCCACACATAGTTGATGATATCTAAATCGAAGGCCAATCATTGAAAAGTGTTCAGCTCCATGAATTCGATCAAATAAATCATCAATCTAAGGTAGAGGATATTTATTCTTTATTGTAGTAGCATGTATTTTCCTGTAATCAATTCATAGCCTCAAGGATCCATATTTATTATTGACAAACAAGACCAAGGATCCCCATGGGGAAACCCTAGGTCGAATAAATCCTTTGTCACTCAACTACTATAGTTGTTTCATTAGCTCAACTAACTCTATAGTGGTCATTCTATAGGGGGTATTTGATATAGGTCTTCCACTAAGAATTAAGTCAATGGAAACTCAATTTCACGCTCTGGAGGATGTCCAGGTAAATACTCTGGAAATACATCAATGTATTCTTTCACTATATGAACATATTAAATTTGATGATTTCTTTACTTTCCCATAGATATTGGGTTCTATTCCTCTATAAGAGTTTCATTCGATAGAGCTATTGGGGGTGGGTCTAGATAAGAATCAGATGTAGAGGTCTCTGCTCTAAAGATAAGAGATTCTACACCATCTTCCAAAATTGTAACTTCCTTTTTCTTACAATAAATCTTCACATAATAATTTTGAATCCAATACAAACCGAGAATTATATCAAATTTAGTCATTGGTATGATGATAAGGTTAGAAACTAAAGCATGTTTATGTGTCACAAGGGGGACTAGTCGACATTCCATTATTGCAATGATGCATCCCCTAAGAGTTTTGACTGATAACTCCTTTATTAAATCACATTGGACATATCTAATTTTCTTGGAAAACTAGGAAGATATAAACGAATGTGATGATCTAGAATCAAATTAAGTGTTGTCTTAGTTTGAGGAAATAATTGAAGTACCTGCCGCCACACGATTTGGAACTTCAACTTCCGTGGTTGTAATCGTATAAGATCTCCCTTTCTCTCCTCGATTTTTCTGAGGCATGTTTCCTAGGTGCTTAGGACACTCATTTGCATAATTACCCATATCTGTACAATTGTATCATTAAACATCATCAAATTGTTTATTCCCCTTGTATTCATGAGATATATGACCCTTTTCACCACAGTTATAGAGGACTCCCTTTCCTTTTAAGCATTTCATGAGATGATTATTTCCACAGTTTTTGCATAATGGGAATTTCATCATTCCCTTATTCTTCTTTGGCTCTTCACCTTTCCCTTGGTTATCATAGTACCTCTTTTTATCTTGGATTCCATTGAACAAATCTGATCTTTCAAATTCCTTATCTGTTTTGATGGCACATGATACAATCTCATCATATGATGAAAATGTTTGAGAAGCTAGTGCCCTTCGAAGAATTGGCTTAATACCTTTAAATAAATGATCAATATTGTCTACCAAGTCACATACGTAATCTATGACATACCTAGATAGCCTTGTGAAGGTATCCTCATACTGTACAACACTGTTTTCTTCCCTTTCCTTTAAGCCAAGGAATTTCCTCTTCAATTCTGTTCATTTCTCACGAGGGAAATATTTTTTGAAGAATATTTACATAAAATTACTCCATTTCATATATTTTATTTCTTCTTCCTCTATGGTATTCCGAATCAGGGACCACTATTGATCAACATTAGCCTTGAGACAATATACTTCCCGAACTACCTTTTAATTTTCATTGCATCTTAATTCCATGAATATATTTTCAATGGACTTGATCCATTGCTTAGAAACCAATGGATTAGTAGTCCCAATAAAATATGGGGGCTTATACTACATAAAAAATTCTAACACAGGTGGGGAATGGTTATTTGTTACAACATGAGTAAGTTTTCCCAAATTTGGTCATGATCTTATCTACTTCAACATTGACTATGTTGGCATGATCAGTGGGGAGATCCCTACGTTTCCCACGAGTATTGATTCTCCTTCTTCCATTATACATCATTTATAAATAATGGAGAACACTAGATTAGGGTATGGTCATAATGTATAATCTTAACTAGAAAAAATACTTAGCATAAATTGAGATCCTACACATGGCTAATACCATCATCAGAAAAATGGTTTCTTTGAGGAATAATTTTCATTTCAGTCCTTCATAATGAATTTTAAAGAAAACATGAATTATCCTAATCATATCCCCTGAAATTGTTGTAACCAAGAGTGCAGAAAGGCCCATTGTCATGCACCAGTTCCTGTTCGATTCTATCTCAAAGCATTGTTTTTGGGTTTTACCCCTATAAACATCTGTGCCAGAGCTGCCTCTACCTGTTCGTATCCAGATAGGGATGTATTAATTGAAGTATCCACATAATATATTCCTTAACAAAATACCAGGACTTTATTGCACATTTATCCTCAAATAATACATTAGGTATTTTCCCCACTATACATTTCCTACTCTAGTTTCCAGGTTTTCTACCAAACTTCTCTGATACCAACTGCAACACCGCGGCCCCTATAGACCAAAGCTAGTTCATTACTTCTTATATTGGCATGGTTTAAAGGAATGAAAATCCAGAAGAAACGATCAATTTAGTAGTCTTGAAGAAACTAGATACATAAATAAAACTCAAATTACATTGGAGAAGGTTACAAAATACAATACATAACAAAAACTAAAAAATACATCCTTATGAACTCAATAAATGATCTCATATTCATCACATATTTAAGGTAGAAAATGAAATGGGTGAGCTCAAATGCTCAGTAAGGGTTACTAATAGTGGAATCACAAATCAATAATAACATAATTGTAAAAAATTTGACCTAATCAATATGGCATGGTGAATAAATGAAAAACTCACACCATTAATAAAATGATAATGAAATTGCATCCATAGATTTTGTCATAGTGGAAAACTCATAGATAATAATAACTGATAATGAATAAAGAGAATTATTATTAATTAGACATCATTTATCTGGCACATGATATCATAATACCGTAAAAACGGTTTAGTTCTGTGGGTACAAACCCGTCTTATTTTTGGAAACAAACTCGAAGGGTTTGTCGCCAAACTGATTAGTCTCATGAGAAATATTAATGCATCAAGGGGATATAGTGGTCCCCACCCACCACTGCGTGTCTAAATAAATCTTTATTCATTGATTCAATATAATAGAAATATTCCTTTTCAATATCTGTATAGAGTAAAGTATACAGATTCATCAATATTTCCATAATTAAAATAACTTTCCAAATGAACACCGTATGTAAAATGGTATACGATTTCGACAAAAAACATATCCATGATATGAGATTATGGATATTTAATAAAAATATAATTTCAAATGAAAAGTGATCTCAAATGGGCAGTAGGTACACCACATAAAGATTATTCGGTGTGCCATATGAAGTTAGTCACAACAAAATAGTAGTGGAGACAAAGTCTCTTACCACAATGTAATCGGTCGAATCATATGACCAGAACATAATAAACCACAAATGAATCATTTAATAATAGGAATATAAATAGAATAATTTTATTATCTATCAAATAGAAGTACACATATACCACATACAAGAAATAAGTGTTGAACTATGAAAATATCACAGAAATGAAAGTGAGATGAGAAACCCCATACATTTTGCTCGAGTGTGTTCTTCATTTGTTTTAATGACCTGAATAGTAAAATTTAGATTAATTAATTAATAATTAATGAACTTACTATACATTTAATTGATTTAGTATAACTTTATTAGGTTCATTCATGGGCCTTTTAATGGTTTTAAGAGGTTCAATTTTATTGGTTTGGAAGCATTTTCTTCTTTGGTTTTCATGATTCGTTTACTTGTTTTCATGAATGAAAGTTCGTTTGAAATGTGGTTAAACATCCATAATTGTTAATATATATTATTAATAAAATTAAGGGTATATAAATTATCTTATAATGATTTTTAGTTTATATACCATGATGATGATTTATTAGTTAAAATTGTATTACAAATATTCAGATTTACTTGGCCGTTTTGTTCATAATGAACTTGTTTTGTATTATTATTTTATATTACGAGTGTATTATGATTACTGAACATTAATGAGATTAAATAAATATATTATTATCTGGTTCAACCATTAAAATGGTTTCATGATGATTAATGAGGGAGAAACTGATGAACGAAACTCTATTGTCCACAAAGGTTATAAATTGGAACCTCATGGATGTTGATTTCGTTTATAAAATTAAAAGGGAGGGAGTAAGAATATTGATGATGGTTATTCCATTCACATGATATAATCACATTATATAGATTATAATGGAGTTTTTCATGGTCATTTGGACAGAGGAGGTGGGGATAGAAAAATAAAATAGATGAACTTTAAAATAAAAGAAAATGTGAGAGATCCCTTTTGAAAATTCGGCAGCCTAACGACGTCGCTTAAAATTTCATAAAATGAAATGTTGAGAGAAAAATGGTATCTCATCATATTGAATTAAAAAGGAAATTAATAATAACACATAAAATCAAACCCCAACATATGAGAATGGAAAATCAAATAGATAACATAAAAGAAGTGTCAACTAAAAGAAGAGATTCAAGGATTCCCTTACCTTGTAGAGTTACTCCAAGATCTTGAAGGATGGATCCTTGGTGGATTAAGAACACCTTGGGAGGACTCATAGAGAGGTAAAACAAGTATATAATCTAGGATGAGGGATTTTTAGTTAAATAAAATGAATGGATGAGTGGGTATTTATAGAAAAAGAGAGGTAGTTTTTTTTAATAATATCAAAGGGACACCTCATTAGTGGTTTTTTTTTGCCAAACCATGGGCTTGTCCATGGTATTTTACCATGGTTTTAGCCACTTGGGAGACCTCATGTCACAAGTTACTGTAAAAAAGTCGACCATATTTTTATATTTAATTATTACATCATTATGATGTCATCAAACTACCGAAAACTCAAAACTGTATTTTTACTATTCATGAAAAATTCAAGTATTTTAGGAAAAAAACCCAAAAAATCACCCTAACCATTTATCGATGTGTAAAATTCAAAAATGAACTAACTTTTTTGAAAATAATTTTCTGTGTATTTTTAATTTACTTTTTAAATAAAATCATGTTAATTCAAAAAAATAACAATTTTGAATATATAATTAGTTCTACATCTCATTGAAAAATCAACCAAGATCTCATTATTTTATTACCTTAAGAAAATAAAATATTATCATTATTTACTATTTATAAGGGTAATATTACTATTCATATTACTATTCATAAGGGCATGTTACTATTTATAAAAAATACAAGTTGGTTCTATCAGACTCCAAATTACTTACTGGTCACAACTATAGATGACCGTTTTTCGAAATTCCAAAACATAGAATTGGAAAATTTATGTTTAATGGATAGCATATAACTTTCTACGATAATGTTTTGTTTCAAAAAAGATTTATTTCCTCATACAATATAGTTTATCTAATTAATAGAAATTATTTAAGAGAAAAATACCATAAAATATTTGGGGTGTTATAAAAAATGACACATAGATTGTTGGTTTAGAAAGATAATAAGTTTTTATAAATTTAATTATTTAAAATTAATGGATTAAAATTCCATTTAAATATCTAAAATTTCGACTAAACATCTTTAACTCATTCATTTTTATGTAGTTTTAGTTTAATTTACACAATTTGTTTGATGCTATCTCCGAAAATTGATGTTAGATAAAAGATGTATTTGATCTTTTAGAAATATATTCATTTTATCAACATTTAATCCATTTGTACCATTCACTAAATATTTCATTTAAATGGGATAAAATATCCTAGAAGTTTTTATTTTCATGTTATTTAGATTTTCTGTTTATACTTACCCGGAAGAGTTTCTCAACATACCATGAATCATTGATCAACCTTCGATGAAGTTTCAAACAACTTAACATGAATATTCACTCAACCTCCCATGACTCTTTTCCTAACCTACCATGAAACCCATATTTTGTTTACCACTTGAGTGGCACTGTGTTTCCATGCCTTCTTAAGAAGATTTAAAAACTCATCTAAGAAGAATATGATTCTCGTGATTTGTTGAATAAGATGATGATTATTCAGTGAATCGTTTCACATGTCACCATCTTGTTCAAGTGCACTACTATCTTAGAACTCTATTTATCTCTTACTTGATATATGGGTCAAAAAAAGCATACTCTACTATCATGATATTCTATCTTGTCATTTCAACCTACCACACATGGTAAGTAGTGTTAACGCATGAAATATTTTGAAGTGAAAACACATTACAATGTAATGGTTTGTATATCAACCATGAATTCACAGTTATTATAAATACCACATGATATTTTAAGTGATTGCAAGTCGTTCACATGGTCACTATAGTGGCCACAAGTTTTATTCAAGTGATCAAAGAATATATTTTTTCATTCACTATTAGTATGCTAACTATAAGAGAATAGACCACACATTATGGTAAAAATAAGTATATTGTCACACCCGGTTTTAAAGTCATGGGTTATCTACCGATTAGTTGGGAATATTGAACTTATTCTTGAGTTCAAGGTGTGATGTTGGATAATTTTTGAAGTCTTTCTTTATCTAGATTTTAACTCATGGTTTCACCTCACTATGTGTGGGAGTTTTTTGTGGAAATCTGAAAATTTTGTCTTGGTAGTGACCTGTGAATGGTTGGTGCACAGTTTGATAAACTGTGCATCTAAACCCAGGTAACTGTGAGGCAGGTGTATCTTTGGACAAAACCAACCATACGGCCTATGCACAGTCAGTGAGACCATGTGGTTTGATTGTGTGGTCAATCTCTTTGGGGGTATTGGTTTCCACATAGTTTGATAAATCATGTAGACAAACCGTTCGAGTTTCCCAGATCTTAAATTTTAGGATTTTCCAAGTTTACCGCTTTCAATACCTTAACCCAAAATATATTCTTCCTCCCCCACTCGTCTCATTCGTCCCTATGAGGGATCTCCCTTCTTCCTTAGGACTCCTTCCTCCTTCTAGGTTGATTCCAAGTGGATTTCTTCAAGGGTTTGTGCTAGATCTTCAAGGAAACCATCTACTCTAATCTCCCTCTCCCTCATTCTTCCATTTCCTTTTGAGTTTCTCTTATCCCATGGTAATGTCTAATTTGGGTTTGTGTTTCCATCAATTTAGGTTTGTTTTTTTTTGTTTTTTGGGTTCCCCTTCATAGATATTGGGTTTTGGAACCCTTGTGCTGTGATTTTGGGCATGCATTGTTGATGTGCCATGGATTCGAGGTAGGTTTCCCTTTTCACATGCCATTAATTTTTGATATGTGTCAGTTCCATTGTTTTTACACCTTCATTACATGTTAAATATTTTCATATGATCATTTGATCAATTTTTAGATGTGAAAAGTGGTGGTTTATACATTGTTTTGTGATAAATAGTATTGTTTTGGGTACTTTGTGCACACCATGTGTTTTTGAAAATGCCCAGTTGGATTTTATGGGTGATTTGTGATATAAGGAGAATTATTTGGCTTTATAAATATAATGGTGTCATATGAAAATATGTATTCGGTTCCTGGTATGTCTTATCCAAGTAGTTTTGGTTTCTATGAAGGAATGTTTTTGTATTTAAAAGTGGTTTAGCATGTGTTTCTGGTTAATGTCCCATTTGGCATCTTTATTAAAATGGATTTTGCATGAAATTGTGACATGAATATATTAAAATATTTTTATCCTTGTTTTTTAAGTGTAAAATTGTGTGTTAACACCTCATTTAGAAAGGGGTATTTTTATCTTTGATAAGTGATGGTTTTGGGAAATATGTTTAAAGGCCCATTTGGTAATTTTGTGAAAATGGTAAAATTGTTTATTATGAAAATCTCCACTACATGATTCTCATTATTTATTCATGTTTAATGGATGGTATGAGCTTACTATTTAATACTTATGATCCATTATGGTAATTAGAGATCCTTAGTATGGACTCCTTGAGTTTTATTCTTTAATGTCATGTGCATCAATCTTTGGGATGACTTAGGGTGAGTAATTTTGATGAATTATAATTATATATATTTGTGATTGGATACTCTATTAGAATTAGTTGGTTCACCCACATTATAAATGAGATATGGGAACCTAGCATATTAAGAGAATATTCTGATAATGATTACCGCACTAGATAGTTTATGCACTAGCCGGTGGCTAACAATAGGTGGATATATTTGGGTTTATTACCATGGGATTCAACCCTCAGTTTTTCCTAAGTTAGGGTGTCTATGATTTTTTCAGGTATTTTTTATTTCATCACGTGTGGCATACTACCGGGGATGGGTCTCATGTTTTATTATGTTCTAGGTTATTCACAATCTCCTAGGTTCACCCATGTCTATTAGTACTTAGCTCCTTGTAGTAATTATTGAGATATTTAGTGATAAAGTTTATATATTATTATAGAGTCTATTTGAAATATTTAATGGGTAATTAAAATTTGATTAAATTGGTCTTTAACTTTTTAATTCAGATAATTATTGGTCATGATTATTATGGATGATAATTTTCTCTCTCATAGATAATTGGGTAATTTTTTTTTATTTTTTACTCTATTGGAGACTAGTTTGTCAATTTTTAAAAGTTATATTAAAAGGATTTGGGATGAATTCAAAGGATACACACATATAACTCATAAGAACATAAGCCTTTTTATAACCAAATATTTAATATGTTCTCTGAAATGTTGTACCAGTATAATCAAGTTTCCATCTGTTTAATAGTCTATAAAACACTGAATGAAAACTTCTAAGACTACTATTAAATTGAAAATACATCATCATACATTTCTAGAGAACCAAAATATATGAATTATTCTTTTATTTTCTACTTCATGATGATTTATTGATTCCCTAACAATTCTTCTCATCTCTCACATGTGCTCCCAATTTTCTGTTTATGCTTTTACATACATGGAATTTTTTTCTCTTCTTTAGGTTGTTACTCCCAGATTCTAAAGTCAGGATCATTCAGGTTGTGACTCATTTTTTTTCTAAATTCAGTTATATATTTGGGTTTTGAATTCCAATACAAAATTTAGCATGTTAGTGGGTTTATCCATTCATTTTCTTTAGAAAAATACCCTTTTATTGGTTATGATTCCCCTTCAAAAAAAGGAGTTGTAAAAAAACATATCTCTCATCGAGTAAAGAAGCATAATATTATACTAGGTTAACATTATAAAAAACTAAAATAAAAAACTCCATTTTTTTCTTTCTTTTATTTCATTGATAATTAACTCTATTAATTTAATTTCATAATTATTTTAGGTAATAAATATATTTCATTTTTTTAATATTGTCTATTCACACCCAAACAGTATGTAATTACCCTTTAGAAACTAATATAAACTAAAGAAAAATATGTTCCAAATTATACAACCCTAAACTATAAAAAAAGAAGTTCCAAGCTTTTTTACCCTAAACTATTTCAAAAGAAGGATTGAGCTATATGACCCTATAAAACTGCAAAAGCATTCCTCAGATATAGAACCATAAACTAAGGAAATAGTATGTAGAAGATATATGACCATAACCTATATGAACAGAGTGTCTAATCTTTTCAACCGCATACATCATCTATACTTTCTAACATACAATACATTTGACATCAAATTTAAAGATACATAATGCTTGCTTGGATAAAATCCTGTAAAGGGTGGTCCAAAAAAAGATGAATCTATACTTAATAGACACGTTCTTCCCATGTTCTCATAAATATTGTGTATTTAAAATATATATAATATATAATAAAAAAATTCTTATGTATCCCACTAGATAGACCCATAAATAGTATCATTGTTCCTGTTATTCTTCTAGCACAATAAAAATATTG
The DNA here is from genome assembly GCA_963277665.1 of Viscum album. Lineage (NCBI taxonomy): Eukaryota > Viridiplantae > Streptophyta > Magnoliopsida > Santalales > Viscaceae > Viscum > Viscum album. Next base: position 1,349,722,445 of record OY728159.1, on the reverse strand, counting down.
GTCACTCTCTCTTTGTGAGGTATGTCTACCTTGGGCCATCCCTTTGAATAAGATAAATTAAAAATGTCTCAACCCTAATAATTAGTAGTTTTCTTTATAATGATTATCATTCATGATTCTTTACCAAAATAATTTCATTATAGTTTTACCATTTTAATTTGAATTTAGGATTTTCTCAACATTATAAAAATCTTGATGTGTTTGGTGATATATGTGATATAAATATATAAAATTGTCATGATTATGAAAAAATATATAATTATAGAAAGAAACTAACAAAATTTTAAGGATCCATTCATTGATATAATAATACCCAAATGAGGAATATCTACAGCTATGATTATCTCCCATGACTCTATGGAGGAAATACAAAAGGATCATAGTAATATTTGGCCTACTGATTTCTCTAGATGAACCATAGTTCATTGGAATCCATCAATTGGATGTTGAAGTTCCATCTACTCCATTTCATAAACTGGCACTAACAAACTAAGATCTATGAATTATGATTACACCTCTTGACCTTCTGTTTTAGTGGAATCTATTTAATAAAATGCCTTTGATAAATTTTTCTTCTTGTGAGCTAGTAATTATTCATGTATTCCAATTAATGCAGCTAATGTTCTCATATGATCATGAAAATGGGAGGTCAGATGAGATTTTTGATCCAGTTACTCAGAGATATCCATCGTATATTGGAGAAAAACATCTATTTTCAAAATTTCATATCTCCCTCTTATAAAAAGATAGTTTTTGTTGGTCTTAGATGATCTATGGGGTGATTTCATATAATATTTAATAATTGAAGATTCCCACCCCTAGGTAATGGAAGATCTAGTGGAGGAATTCCCTTTGGTTGTTAATTCTATCCCTGGGATTCCCGATAATAGATGTATAAATCTTGTTCCAAATTAGACATCGTGTTATCCAACACTCAATGGGAATTTTAGAGGATGTTTCAATACAAGGAAAAGATGTAAGAATATATCCATGTATTAAATATTTAAAATTAAATCCTCTCCCAAACATTGAAGAAATAAAGGGAGTGAATTTAATTACTCTTCCTTATCCAATAACGTACTCTAACCCTCCTCTAATCAACACTTCATACAGTATTGGTACAGAGGGTATGGCTTCCCAAAAATCTCCATGTCTTTATTATAGGAATATTTTCCATGATGAAGACTCTTAGATGAAGGGAGTCTAGAGTCATAAATCAATTCCATTATAGCCATAGTCAAGGGGTTTTTGGGAGTGTGGGGATTATCTACATATGGAATAGTTTGGATCAGAAAAATAGTTCGGAAGGATTCCATAAATGCATGGGAACAATCCTGATACATATAAGTATGAGAATCATTAGGTGGTAGTTTAATATTTTAATTAGTATCCCATTTCATCATCATTATGCAAAATTGATGAATAATAATGGTATTTCATTCCCCTAGAATGTGAAAAAATAAGATAAGAATCCTATTGATTTCTATAGAACTGACGAGGAAACCTATAAGGGGTGTTTAGATTACAAATCCATGGATCATCAAAACAAGTTGCAAGAACCCCATCCTAAAATGCAACTTTATAGGACCTCTCATCAAGGGAACCACTTCCATCATCAATGATCATCCCATATAGTATGCGGTATGACATGATGTTTATATAGTTATTATTTCTCAACATGTTTACAACCACATAGACAGATAAAAGTGTCTAAAAAACCCCAAAGACATTTAGTATCCTAGGTAGGAATAGTAAATAAAGATTCTCAATGATATTTTGATTCCTACAACACACTATGTGCTCTCCTATCAATAAAAATTTAAAATGGAAGGTCTCTCTGCTCTGGAAAGTGGTATTATCCTATTGAATGTTTCCAAGAAGTTTATAAAGACAATAAATAGGTGAAACAGATAGGTTTAGGGGTATCCATTCTATTATTTGACCCTCCATTTCCAATGTACTGAATTTCATTCCCAAACATGTATCCCCATCTTAGAAAAGCCGACCATTTTATAACATGACAAAAAATTCTACAGCTGAAGACTTAGAGACATGCCTTGTTTCACCTTGTAGGCCCATGAATTCATCTTCATGTCCTCTATAATGGAAAAATAAGTTCAATCATTTCCCAAAACCTGTCATGAGGTTAAATGATGACGATGAACCATAGTTTTTTGAGTCCCTCTTTGAGAAATAAATATACTTATCTAGTATTTGAGGGAAATTATAGATTATATGTTCATATCCTTCTTCAGATTCACTCTAACAATGGAGATCATATCCGAAGGAAATTGGGATTCTATTTGGGTTCATCCCAAATGTCGATAGTATGGAATAATTCACCATAAATCTCCCCAAGAGGAATTGTTCCCCAAATTTAATGGATTCACCCAATGCTGATTCGTACTTTAATATGGGTCCTGTGAAAAAATTCAATGCCAAGACAACAATGGTTGTTCAGTTATCTAAGAAGTTCCATTGGATGATACATAAATAATTGATAAATTCATGTCTCCCCATAGAGGTGGATGGCATGAAGTATATTTTAAAATTCTATATAGCTTTGTTAAACCTAGAATGACCATTCCCAATCATCAAAAAAATTTCCTCTAGGGTGGAGAACCCAATTCAAACAATTGCTTCCGTTTAGGTTGTCCAAAGAGGAGACATGTATTTTTATGTCACTTTGGGAAATAATTTTATTATTGAGATTGAAACTATTTATGCTCATAGGTTAGTTATTAAATTCATAGGATGGGCCCAAAAATGGTTCCAAGATCCGTTTGAAGTGCTCCAAAAGAATATCTAATATCCAATCAAAGGAGGGTGAAACCTAGTAGGCTGGATGATTTTTGTTGAGATAAGGGATGGAATTTCCATCTAAATGTATGAAGTTATATACAGTTAGTCTATGTGAAAAATGGAAATTCTAAATATTTATTGTGATACAAACCATTATAATCTCTATGTTAAAAAATACCTCATACTGAGGTTCTATATTGTGGTTCCTAGTGATCATAACCCTTTGGTTGGCCACATTAGATGAATTATGTAATCTAGAATACATATAAAAAAATCCATTAAAAAATCATTTAAAAAAATAGGATTTTTAAAAAGTATTAGATTGAATGAAAAAATTGCATGACTTGGATGTCATCATGTGGAGCGTGTGACCCTTTTGGATTCACATAATCATGTGACCATGAGAATGTTAATAAAATCATGTAACCAAGAGAAGAGAATGTGGATCACATGACAATTAGAATATCATGTGAAGTATCCTCATGACCAAGGATGTGTGTCATGGATTAATTGAATTATCATTGATCAATTGGTGGCTTGGTTATTTTTTTCTAGAAAATTTCATCATACGGGGTTGTCACATAATCAGTTCATGTGATCCAGTCATGTGATGGGTTCGTATGATGGAGTATTTCTAAATGATCATATGAAATATAAATAATTCATAGATCTCTCCAAAACATCTGTGTCACTATTAAAATTGATATCCCCTTTACATCCTAGTTTTAAGTAATCTCATGGAATACTAATGGTCTCTCGTAAGAATGACATTCAATTAAAGGACGAAAAGGTGGAAGACCAAGAAACTCAGGATAGCATTTAATTCTTTAGAAATAAGTCCTTATTCCTTTAGACTTTATTTATTGGCTGGAGATTTTTAATTTCCACCAAATGAACATTATAAAATTTAGGTTAAAAATACCAAAAGAAAAATTATATTTTTTTAAAAATATAAAAATGAATGATCATAACCACATTGGTATCAAAGCATAGGTTACGCGATCGTGTAACCCATTATAATACTCATGATCACATAAACCTTGAGAAATCACACAATTACCTAATTAATAGTAGATATTTATTTATAAGGAAATGTTTTCATTTAAACACATGATAAATGGATGATCATGTGAATCCCCCTTAGAGTCATGTGATTGAAACCATGAAAATTGGGTTATGTGAAGGGCCTAAGTTTTTCATGTCATTCAGTTTCTTGATCACAAAAAATCCCTTGGACATGTCTTCATAATCATTAAAATCCACTTCGATATGTTGACAAAAACACAAATACTTAGTGGAAAGCCAATGGAAAAACACTATGGGATTCCTATGACAAAGGTAGTAGATGACATGATATTTGATGAAAGTTAAACTATTTTTAATACCAAGGACATATGTAATTTTCCTGGTCATTTTATTGATCACAAAAAATCCCTAGGGCATGTCAGCCATATCACATGAAGGCCCCTGGATATATCAACGTTATCATAGGAAGAACCTTAGACATGTAAGCCTAGTCACATGAGGACCCTTGGACATGTCGGTATGGCCATTCAAGGGCCCTTGGACATGTCAGCCTTATCAGGAGAAAGATCATGGATATATTTTCCTGATCATTTGAATATAATTGGACATTTCATCCTGATCATGTAAAATACCTTAAAAATTTATGTCTTGAACATCATGTGGCTCACGCATGTGGCCTTGGACATGAAACTCTAACCCCTGGTCGTGTTTCCTTTTTATTGTGTGCATCCTCAAACACGTCATGGGTTAAAAGAGGATGGTAATGACAGATTGATTATGAGGTCCCTATTTATCACATGATGAAGGTATGATTTCACTAATGACATGTGGCTTGATCATGTGAAGAACATTATACATTTTTTACTTGTATAGACAATAACGATCAGTGAGTAACTAAAGGAAAATAAAATGAGAATAAATTACATGATGGTTGTTCATGAGATAACCTCCTAATCATGTGATGAGAAAGTAATCAAAAAATAAACTATTTATTATGTGATGGGTATATGATCACATAACCCCTCATCACCCACACGATTATATAACCCTCCCATCTTTACCCATATGTTTGACTCCAAAGGAATCACACGAAGCACATGAGCACCATACCTTCATTTGAAGCACATGACCACCCTTCCCTTATGTGAATCACATGACTAACTTCCCTTTATGTGATTGAATACACCATTGATTGGTGTGTTTCTATGTATTTAAGGCCTTCACATGAGGTACACTCCCTCATATCCATGCATGATCTTGTAATTATAAGGGTCTCATGATATGTGTGTGAACTCCCTTCCTTCACACAAAACATGTGACCCTAGGGAACAAGAGTGACTACATGGAACCTATATGACCACATGGGTCCTTATGGTGTCACTAATTCTCACCTTATTCATTATCCTCTCATAATGTTTGTACTCCTTAAATTTCACCTATAATTCATTTCTTTACATTATACATATGACACCTTCCTAAGGCACTTGTTACATACAAAATTTCTATACAACCATATTCCCCATGAATACATTATTACCCCCATAAAATAATTCACACTAAAATGCCTTTAGTGATAACTCATGCATTCATATCCCTCATGGGATTATAGTCAAACCCTCTTAGGGTGTAAATAGCTCATAAGTCTTACACGTAATTTTAGTACATCTAATCTCTTAACATCTCTTATTTTTCACACTAATCCAGACTCATGTGATCTTAAATACTTTTAATGATCACACCATTAGCATATAAAATCCTCAAATAAGTTCATCCTCTCTATGTAAATTCCCCAATAACATTCCCTTTACCTTCATAGGTAAATCATCCAAATGAATATAATATCAGGTGTAATACCCCAAAACACCCTAAGAAGGGGGAGGGGGGTGAATCATTGTGTCAACTTTTTATTTGAATGAGATAGTCTTATCCCTATGTTGGTAGGAACTTGTTAGACATTTATGATAAAGTCATAAAATTATCAAATACCCATATACATAGAAAGAAACACAACAAAATAGTTTTAATTGGGTTTCCCAAAAAGGATAGTCCAAAAATAATACACCATCGATGTTTTGATCATGCTTAATCCACTATGTTTCAATAGATATTGTAGATTAAAATTTATTATAAATGGTCACTTAGTCCTAGTAAAACCACCCTTACAAGAATTTTAGGGATAACACACTACCTTCCCCGGATCACTTATGTCAAATCTCGATTTCTCACTACCTTTAATGAATTATTTATCAGTTTATTTACTTAAAGGTTTTATCAAAATAGATTGGGGACATAATTCTTTGTTCCTGATTAGAATGTAACTCTACTTGCACCATAGTCCTTAATTGATTCTATTGAATGCATTTTTCACTAAAAATAGATTTTCAAAACCTAATTCTCATGAAAATATTGAACATTTAAGAAACATTTTTAATTTGATGCAATAACTCAGTTCTTACAAAATTTTGTTTTTGCTGTCAAACACATCAATTTTATGGAAACATTTGTTTTATTGTGCAACACTTCGATTTTCATGATTTTTTTCTTCAAAACACTAACTTTCACACAAATAGAATGTATCATTAATATAACATGGTATTGATAAACATAAGTTACTTTGTTTATATAAATCCACTTCTCAAGACTCTTTCATGAAGAAGAGGATCTAGATCTTTGTTCAAAGTGTTTCTTGAAGGAAGGAGGTAGCCACCTATTTATATATTTAACCGAACCTTTGCACAACTACCTTGTTCTCATTCGACTATGTATAAAACCTTCTATAAGATGTGAGAATAAATGATTCAACATAACCTCTAGCACAAAAATTGCTACCTTCACACAACATCACCACTATTTTATGGTTGCGCACAACATGCATTGTATCACGCAACTCTGACATTAAAAATGTTACAAAACTTACATGAATCATTTTTTTCCTTATAATGATGTGACGACCCCGAATCTTCCCTTGAGTGAAACTATAAAATCTTTCTTTAACATTTTACTCATCAATTTTATCTACAAGACAATATTTACTTTTCCAAATTTTTTTATCCATCCTGCAAATTGTTGACCTAAATTTTTTGGAAAACACTAGAAAATGATGACACATTCAATATTGAAGCCACTTACACTGTAAGATCTCTTGTCTTGAAAACTACATGATAAAACCAGTGTGTATTGAAAACAATCCCAAAATAAAATCTATTTCCATATATGAAAACAATTGGTTCCAAAATCATGTCAACCCCATTGTGTGAGCCAAAATCAAATATCAGGGGAAATTCTATGTGTAATCCCTTATCAATAAACCTTTCTATTTCAAGTAATGTTTCTAATCCTCTACTATGTCTTGTTTCCTACACTGGGCATGAATTGTGTGGGATTATAGATCAATGATGACTTTTCCATAAGCATGATACAAGTTCCTCAATGGGTGTCTCTTTTCATATATATGTCCAATTATATGTTATCTTAATTTAAAAGGAAAATTTCCTAATTAAATGTTTCAAGGTAGAATTATATACATATGTCCTACTCTAAACCTCTAACTTTACACCTTTTATGTAACAGCCCAAGATTTTATAAAAAAATATTCTTTTTAATTTTATTAAAGTCTTGTGTTGTACGCTACACCAAAAGGAGCTTGCACAACACGCATCCTTGACTTGCCTTGCATTACACGCAATCACAACCTTCCTCGATAGCGTGTGTAATACGCAATACCGAGTTTCACTAAACAACGATATGCTATTAAAATATTATTAAAACTAGCCGTTATGAATAGTAATAACCACTTTTTAAAACTCTATAAATCTTATTTTTCAAAATGAACTTCATTTTTGGATTCGGAGTATCGAATTTAGCCTAAGGTGAAATTTTGGTACTTTTCGGATAACTTTCATATTCTGATGAATAGTGAAAATTACTAAATTATAATTAAAAACAACTTTTTTTAATCGAAATAATTAATAGTGATAAATCATTAATTTGAGTGGTTTTAAAGTATATTTAGAATATATTTTTACAATTTAATACAATGTTGGTCATTGGATGTAATTTCACATTTAAACTAGACATAAACAAGTGTCAATCTTTTGATAGATATTGTTTCTTAAAAACACGCTATTTGTTTTAACAGCGGGATTTAATTATAAAATTAATTAATGCAACTTTTATGTTATGAATTTGGAAAAATAGACTTCATTTTTTAATTTGGAATATGAAATATAGCTTGGGATAAAATTTTGGCATTGTTCTGAAAAACACCAATTTTTGATGAATAGCGAAACTACTAAGTGGTAGGTTAAAAACTGAATTTTGCATAAAACTTAATTTTACCGCTTCTGTGAATGGAATTTCGAAAATCCGAGAGACACGGTTAATATCAAGGACTAAAATGTGGTTCAATGAGATGAAAATAATTTTTTGGTGAATAGTTACTTTTTACTTTTTTTACCACGGTTAAAAGTAAATAGGGTAACTAAGGGTAAATATGATATTAATATTACCCTAACACATGTCCTAATTCTATTGGACAAGTGTAATTCGACCAAAAACAAACTTAGGAATAAAATATGACCATTTAGGCCCACTTGGATTAGATTAGGACATTTATTATTAATTTATTTAAAGAAGGGTTAAAATAGTTAAAATCAAAGTTTAATAAGTAAATCATTTTTAATATGGGGTTATACATAAGTTAAATTCTATTATAAATATTCATTAGAAAGATAAAAAGATTTTCTACATGATGGTATTTTATTTGTAATTTTTAGACATCAAATAATATAATTTATTTATGACACAAAGATGATGCAGTAATTATCTTATTAATGAAATATTGACATAATTGATAATATAAATACCAAAATAAATGTAATTTAAGACTTTTTATGAATTACACTAATTTTCTAGGTTACTATGATATATTAATGTTGATTTAATGAACTTGTTTCGAACATATAATTCTGTTATGACTTTCACAAAAATCATATATCAAATAGTGTCAAAATTGACACAAAATAGTTTTTAAATCAAATATTATATTATTAATTGTTATTTTATTCCTAAAAATCTAAGGTTCGGCAAAATGACTTAGATAAGGATATATATATTAATAATAAACAATTTGGGGTTCGTTTGGTATGTTATAGTAAGTTTATTAACCATATAGTGAAAGAAAACAAAAAGACATGGTAAAAGTTAAATTATTTAACTTAGAGTTAAATCTAATTTATAAGGTTAAAATAATACCATAAACTTGTCTAAATCTTATTGGTTGATAGGATTTCGACCCATCCCAACTTTAGCTTCGAAATAATACCCTTTGGAACCATTATAAACCGATTTTAACTTTAATATAAAATAATATTTTGAGATATTCCTAAGGTGCCCCTCTCCTCCCTTATAAAAGGGCACCTCCTCCCCCTCCTCCTCACACCAATTTGAGCACTCAAGCTCGGCAAAACCCTGCCATGTTCCCTTCTCCACTTCCCTAGAAACATCCTAGAGGTTCTGGTCTTCCTCAAAGACCAATGTTAGTGCCCTAAGAGGAGGTCTCAAAGAGGCGCTTCAAAGAAGAGGTAATTACCGTTACCAATTCTTTCATCTTTATTTCTTCTTCCACTTCTTCTTCTTAGGTTGTTTCATTATGAAGTAATAACATCAGTATTACTCATATACTGATATGTTATTATAAGTATGAAACAACCCTATTTCACAATCTATCCATCCTACGGAAAAAGAAATCATCGCGCGTGCGTACGTACGGAATACCGTCTCCACGCCGTGGTGTAATCTATTTTCCACCACCACCTTACATGGATGGGTATAATGGTGTAAAGAATAACTATACATAGTTATTACAACATCATATTGATTCTGATATATTGCATAATCCACTCCAATTCAATTCAATATTTATAGAAATGATATCATCGCTCGTGCGTACGTACGGACTACCGTCTCCACGACGCGATGAGATTCATTCTCCATATTAACCATTTAAGAATGATTATAAAGTATATATAAGAAATAATAATGAAATATATGACATTATAAAGCTACTGGATTTATGTATACATATACATATGTATGTCATCTACTTACTTCCATTTCAAGACAATAAGGAAAGGAAAACAACGTTCATGCGTACGTACGGACTACCGTCTCCATGAACGGTGTTTTTCATTTTATTTATCTACCTATTATATATATATATATACTGAATATATATGATATATAAATCATATTTTATATTCTGGAAGTATGTAAATCATGATATAAGTAGTAATGATGTCAAGAACAACAAGTCAAAACACCTACGATAAATGAAACGATTTTACCCAAAACGCTTCTTTAACATGGAATTTACAAAAGAACGGGTAATATAATGTCATAAGTGAACCATATATGATATCATAACAATGAATATGATTCTGTAATAAGTCAATAACATGATTTAAATCATTATACAGGAGGTTTGGACACTTACAAAGCAAGTCGGACCTAAGGTAAGGGAAATATCACAATCTCATTTTTATCCGAGATTGTTTATTCGTAAGTATTTACTGGGGTGTATTTTATCATCCACATCCATGTTCCCTTAATATGTAATATTATTTCCATCCACCTACAATTGTCTAAATCCAATTTTACCCCTCTATGAGTTTTTAGTAAAGGATATGAAAGGAATCTTTTTTCGTTTTTCGTACGAGGTACTTTTTGACTATTCCGACAAAAGTACGAAGAATGTTTTTTTTAACTTATACGGCACGAACGGATTTATACTGTTTTATAAAGCTTTATTTTCATGCAGATTCCTCTAAAAGATTTCATGACTATTTTCAATAAAATCTCTTTCTTTTAAAATTGCATGATGTTTTGTGAAAAGAAATTGATTTTGAAGAAGAAAGGATATTTTCCTCAAGAATTCAATTCAAGTGTTTTATAAAAATTATTTTCCATATAAGATAATAAAGGGTTCTGTTTCTATCCATATTTTTACATTGATTTGACTATGTTGTGATGGAATTATGTTTATGAATTCCTTTATCTTATATGAATGGTTTTATGATGTCATGTTGTTTAAGAATCCCATTTTTATTACATGGGTTATGCAATGATGTATGATTTATGATTTTGTGGCACACATAAGAAAGGATTCATTAAGATATGGGTGGGACCTATATCTCCCTCCAATGCATTGGGTAATGATTTTATATCTCATGAGATATACATGGCTGAAATGGTAGGTTATACCGGTTCAGTGAAACAGGACTGAAACGAGGGTTACTCGATTCAGAAAGGGACTTTGTCCACTAAGATAGTCTTGGCAATGAGTCTTGACTAACAAGAAATGACTCTCTATGATTATGTGTGTATGCCACAAAGTTTCAAGTTTTATGTTATGATTATGGGGATCTCATTTTCACTTCTATGATTTGTTCCATGTTAAGATATTATGCTCTCTTTTGCAGGTTAAGATTTCCAAAAAGTTATGTTCTTATGAATATGATGTGATTGATTTTTCTTTTGTATACCCTTACTGAGCATTTGAGCTCACCCTTTTATGTTTTCTTTTCCCCAGGATATAAAGAAAGGTTTTAGGTAAAAAAAAGGGAAGATCTTTATGGGAGATATTGAAGATCTTTCACCACGATTAGAAGACTACGTTCCGAGTTTCCAAAGACACTAAACTATTACGATCCTTGTGTGTGTGTTTTTGTTATGTACTAAGTATTCCGCAAATGTAATGTAACGTCCATGTACGATAAGCTTCGGGTATCTACAGTTGGTATCAGAGGAAAGGTTTAGTCAACCTTTGGAAACTAGGATGCGAGAACTTTAGTGAGATCCCTAGAGATATTTCTAAGGTATGTCTAGGGATGTCCCTAAGGTTAAGTATACGTATAGGTTATAGTACTAGAATTACTCTAACGATCATAGAATTAAACCTAAAATGTTAGATATTGAAGGTACTCCCCCTTTATTATGTTGTTTTCCCTAGCATGATTTTTGCCTCTCACACTATTCTTTTTGGATTTTAGACTATGGCTGGAACCCGAAGGAACCGTGTTGATCATTGCAATGGACAATGCAATGATTGCCCTCCTGAACAAACAAATGTTATGGGAGATGGAGTACAAAATCTTATTGCTATACTTACACAAGCTATGAATCATCATGGACTTCCAAATGAGCAGAGAAGGGAACAATATTCTATTGAGTCCTTCATGAGGCAACGTCCACCTTCTTTCAGTGGGACTACCGATCCACTTGTTGCTGAACAATGGATCGGTACCACTGAAAAGATATTTTCAGTTCTTCAATGTTCTGAACATGATAAAGTCATCTTAGCAGTATATCGTTTGGAAGGTGAAGCTGATCAATGGTGGAATCTTATCAAGAATACGAGGCAAAGAGATGAAATTGAGTCCATGAAATGGGACGAGTTCAAGAACTTGTTTTTCAGTAAGTACTTCCCTCGTATTCTTCGAACAAAGATGGAAAAGGAGTTTCTTGAGCTGAAGCAGAAGGATGATGAATCTGTTGGTATATACGAAGCAAATTTTACAAGACTTGCAAGGTATGCATCTGGCATTATTATCCAACCTGAAAGTAAAGTTGATCGATTTTTCAGTGGCTTAAAACCAAGTCTTCGAAGGGCATTAGCTATAAGAGACTTCAGTAGCTATGAAGAAATTGTGCGTTGTGCTGTCAAGGTAGAAATGGAAGTTGGTGTTACATATCCATCTCATGGTTTTGACAAGAAACGAAAGATGGAATTCAAGGAGAAATCTCAGAATAATAGTGAAAAGAAGATGAATGTTTCCTTATGCACAAAGTGTGGAAAGAAGCATGGTGGAGATTGTATTAAAGGGACTAGAAAATGCTTTAAGAGTGGAAAAGAAGGTCATCGAGTAGCTGAGTGTCGAAGTAATGGAAAATGGGATTCTAATGATGTGAATAAAGCAAACATTGCAGAGAACACATCACCAACACTTCAATGCTTCAAGTGCAAGGAAATGGGGCATTATGCTAATAAATGCCCTAATCCAAGGGTTAGTGATGATCGACATGAGCAACCGCTTAAGGCAAAGGACAAAGGGAAGTCACATGCGATCACTATTGGCGATGTTGAATATGACAACGATGTGGTGGAATGAATAATTGTTTATGTAATAGGATTCCAAAATAATGTTGTATCATGGAGTATTGGAATATTTATGTATTGGTCTATTGTGGTTTTCAATAATTTTATGGTACCATGGAAAGTGATTGAGATATTTTTGGAAAAAGAATGATATGCGCATAATGAAGGGAAAACGAGAAAATGAAATATTTTACAGTATTCATGAGCTCATGATTGATATAAGGACTAAGTGATATCATGGTGTTAGTATATAGAATTTTGAGGATTTTGGTATGTGGAAAGAGTTAACTTTTAATAGAATTCGTGTTTTCAATAAGGTTCAATGGGTATTCAAGAGAGTAAAAGATTAAGGCCTTTGAATGTTTGGAATGTGACCAACATAACATATCTTATGATATATGGGGATCAACGATGGTATTAAATCTCTGGTAATCATTTTCACTATGTTATGAGAATGGACAGCAGTATTATGGATAAGCCTAAAGATTGGAATGTATTATGTTGGACATAAGTTAGTATTGTTTAAGGATAGAAGTTTTTTCGATATTATTGATGGGATGTTATAGTAATATAGTTTTATAAAAAGGACAACCTGCAGGACGGGCGACAACCCATCGCTTCGGACAAGGCTGTAGGAATCGAACCCACAACCGAAGTGCGACTGGCCTTTATCACCTACCACTGACCTACAGGAAGTCCCTGTTTAGTAGAAACTAGTTTTATTATATTAAGCAGTATGATATATGAAGTATAAGTCCATTTTAGGAACTATATATGATTAATCTCACTATAGAATGACTTATGTATATTTAATAACTTTTGCTTACCTTTTGTTTGAGACAGATGGAATGACCCGTCATTCTATCACATGATCTGCTAACACTTCACGAATAACAAATTCAACTTCATTTATTTAAGAGATGAAGTAGAAATTGTTCAAGGCACGAACAAAAGTGAGATTATACCAAAATAAAGTAAGTATTTATTCTAAGAAAATTTTCAACTTTAGGGAAATGATCTTGAAAACCAAAAATGTTGTCGTAGTGATCTTATACCTGATGAATCAGATGGTACCTTATATCATCACAAATCTATGGATTTGTGATTATTGGATTTTCCATAGCCATGTTCTCTACCACTCTCCATCAGAACATGATGGTTAGATTTCTCTTCCATATCCATATTTTCACCTATGTGGAAACCCAGTGATTAGTTTATTTGGGTAATCGTTACATTTCATACTTTAGTTTTTAAAGACAAGTTTTGGTATTCCTTTTTACGATGTGGGTTTCTATTAAAGAAACTTTCGAATAGTAAACTATTTATAACCCCGACGAATTTCGAGGGCGAAATTCATTTTAAGGGGGGTAGAATGTAACAGCCCAAGATTTTATAAAAAAATATTCTTTTTAATTTTATTAAAGTCTTGTGTTGTACGCTACACCAAAAGGAGCTTGCACAAAACGCATCCTTGACTTGCCTTGCATTACACGCAATCACAACCTTCCTCGATAGCGTGTGTAATACGCAATACCGAGTTTCACTAAACAACGATATGCTATTAAAATATTATTAAAACTAGCCGTCATGAATAGTAATAACCACTTTTTAAAACTCTATAAATCTTATTTTTCAAAATGAACTTCATTTTTGGATTCGGAGTATCGAATTTAGCCTAAGGTGAAATTTTGGTACTTTTCGGATAACTTTCATATTCTGATGAATAGTGAAAATTACTAAATTATAATTAAAAACAACTTTTTTTAATCAAAATAATTAATAGTGATAAATCATTAATTTGAGTGGTTTTAAAGTATATTTAGAATATATTTTTACAATTTAATACAATGTTGGTCATTGGATGTAATTTCACATTTAAACTAGACATAAACAAGTGTCAATCTTTTGATAGATATTATTTCTTAAAAACACGCTATTTGTTTTAACAGCGGGATTTAATTATAAAATTAATTAATGCAACTTTTATGTTATGAATTTGGAAAAATAGACTTCATTTTTGAATTTGGAATATGAAATATAGCTTGGGATAAAATTTTGGCATTGTTCTGAAAAACATCAATTTTTGATGAATAGTGAAACTACTAAGTGGTAGGTTAAAAACTGAATTTTGCATAAAACTTAATTTTACCGCTTCTGTGAATGGAATTTCGAAAATCCGAGAGACACGGTTAATATCAAGGACTAAAATGTGGTTCAATGAGATGAAAATAATTTTTTGGTGAATAGTAACTTTTTACTTTTTTTACCACGGTTTATAGTAAATAGGGTAACTAAGGGTAAATATGATATTAATATTACCCTAACACATGTCCTAATTCTATTGGACAAGTGTAATGTGACCAAAAACAAACTTAGGAATAAAATATGACCATTTAGGCCCACTTGGATTAGATTAGGACATTTATTATTAATTTATTTAAAGAAGGGTTAAAATAGTTAAAATCAACGTTTAATAAGTAAATCATTTTTAATATGGGGTTATACATAAGATAAATTCGATTATAAATATTCATTAGAAAGCTAAAAAGATTTCCTACATGATGGTATTTTATTTGTAATTTTTAGACATCAAATAATATAATTTATTTATGACACAAAGATGATGAAGTAATTATCTTATTAATGAAATATTGACATAATTGATAATATAAATACCAAAATAAATGTAATTTAAGACTTTTTATGAATTACACTAATTTTATAGGTTACTATTATATATTAATGTTGATTTAATCAACTTGGTTTGAACATATAATTCTGTTATGACTTTCACAAAAATCATATATCAAATAGTGTCAAAATTGACACAAAATAGTTTTTAAATCAAATATTATATTATTAATTGTTATTTTATTCCTAAAAATCTAAGGTTTGGCCAAATGACTTAGATAAGGATATATATATTAATAATAAACAATTTGGGGTTCGTTTGGCATGTTATAGTAAGTTTATTAACCATATAGTGAAAGAAAACAAAAAGACATGGTAAAAGTTAAATTATTTAACTTAGAGTTAAATCTAATTGATAAGGTTAAAATAATACCCTAAACTTGTCTAAATCTTATTGGTTGATAGGATTTCGACCCATACCCACTTTATCTTCGAAATAAGACCCTTTGGAACCATTATAAACCGATATTAACTTTAATATAAAATAATATTTTGAGATATTCCTAAGGTGCCCCTCTCCTCCCTTATAAAAGGGCACCTCCTCCCCCTCCTCCTCACACCAATTTGAGCACTCAAGCTCGGCCAAACCCTGCCATTTTCCCTTCTCCACTTCCCTAGAAACATCCTAGAGGTTCTGGTCTTCCTCAAAGACCAATGTTAGTGCCCTAAGAGGAGGTCTCAAAGAGGCGCTTCAAAGAAGAGGTAATTACCGTTACCAATTCTTTCATCTTTATTTCTTCTTCCACTTCTTCTTCTTAGGTTGTTTCATTATGAAGTAATAACATCAGTATTACTCATATACTGATATGTTATTATAAGTATGAAACAACCCTATTTCACAATCTATCCATCCTACGGAAAAAGAAATCACCGCGCGTGCATACGTACAGAATACCGTCTCCACGCCGTGGTGTAATCTATTTTCCACCACCACCTTACATGGATGGGTATAATGGTGTAAAGAATAACTATAAATAGTTATTACAACATCATATTGATTCTGATATATTGTATAATCCACTCCAATTCAATTCAATATTTATAGAAATGATATCATCGCTCGTGCGTACGTACGGACTACCGTCTCCACGACGCGATGAGATTCATTCTCCATATTAACCATTTAAGAATGATTATAAAGTATATATAAGAAATAATAATGAAATATATGACATTATAAAGCTACTGGATTTATGTATATATATACATATGTATGTCATCTACTTACTTCCATTTCAAGACAATAAGGAAAGGAAAACAACGTTCATGCGTACGTACGGACTACCGTCTCCATGAACGGTGTTTTTCATTTTATTTATCTACCTATTATATATATATATACTGAATATATATGATATATAAATCATATTTTATATTCTGGAAGTATGTAAATCATGATATAAGTAATAATGATGTCAAGAACAACAAGTCAAAACACCTACGATAAATGAAAAGATTTTACCCAAAACGCTTCTTTAACATGGAATTTACAAAAGAACGGGTAATATAATGTCATAAGTGAACCATATATGATATCATAACAATGAATATGATTCTGTAATAAGTCAATAACATGATTTAAATCATTATACAGGAGGTTTGGACACTTACAAAGCAAGTCGGACCTAAGGTAAGGGAAATATCACAATCTCATTTTTATCCGAGATTGTTTATTCGTAAGTATTTACTGGAGTGTATTTTATCATCCACATCCATGTTCCATTAATATGTAATATTATTTCCATCCACCTACAATTGTTTAAATCCAATTTTACCCCTCTATGAGTTTTTAGTAAAGGATATGAAAGGAATCTTTTTTCGTTTTTCGTACGAGGTACTTTTTGACTTTTCCGACAAAAGTACGAAGAATGTTTTTTTTAACTTATACGGCACGAACGGATTTATACTGTTTTATAAAGCTTTATTTTCATGAAGATTCCTCTAAAAGATTTCATGACTATTTTCAATAAAATCTCTTTCTTTTAAAATTGCATGATGTTTTGTGAAAAGAAATTGATTTTGAAGAAGAAAGGATATTTTCCTCAAGAATTCAATTCAAGTGTTTTATCAAAATTATTTTCCATATAAGATAATAAAGGGTTCTGTTTCTATCCATATTTTTACATTGATTTGACTATGTTGTGATGGAATTATGTTTATGAATTCCTTTATCTTATATGAATGGTTTTATGATGTCATGTTTTTTAAGAATCCCATTTTTATTACATGGGTTATGCAATGATGTATGATTTATGATTTTGTGGCACACATAAGAAAGGATTCATTAAGAAATGGGTGGGACCTATATCTCCCTCCAATGCATTGGGTAATGATTTTATATCTCATGAGATAGACATGGCTGAAATGGTAGGTTATACCGGTTCAGTGAAACAGGACTGAAACGAGGGTTACTCGATTCAGAAAGGGACTTTGTCCACTAAGATAGTCTTGGCAATGAGTCTTGACTAACAAGAAATGACTCTCTATGATTATGTGTGTATGCCACAAAGTTTCAGGTTTTATGTTATGATTATGGGGATCTCATTTTCACTTCTATGATTTGTTCCATGTTAAGATATTATGCTCTCTTTTACAGGTTATGATTTCCAAAAAGTTATGTTCTTATGAATATGATGTGATTGATTTTTCTTTTGTATACCCTTACTGATCATTTGAGCTCACCCTTTTATGTTTTCTTTTCCCCAGGATATAAAGAAAGGTTTTAGGTAAAAAAAAGGGAAGATCTTTATGGGAGATATTGAAGATCTTTCACCACGATTAGAAGACTACGTTCCAAGTTTCCAAAGACACTAAACTATTATGATCCTTGTGTGTGTGTTTTTGTTATGTACTAAGTATTCCGCAAATGTAATGTAACGTCCATGTACGATAAGCTTCGGGTCTCTACATTTTATGATAAATATACCGATAACATTGGAACTTTGTGGAATCTGATTCCTATCTTTATAGGATACATAAAACACCTATCTAAGGCCCAATCCACCATATCAAATTCATAAATTCCCATATATAAATCCTTCTAACAAGATATTAAACAAAATATTACGGTCTTATAAAAACCTTGTGGGTTTTGATTTATATATTCAATAATACGTAGTGGATCTTATAGAGGCTCAATCCCAATACCAAAACATCGATCACCTTCCATGACATAAATTACCTCTATATTTCACAATCATATGGTTTTAAAACAAGATCAATACATCATACCATTATCACCTAGTAATAATAGAAATAAATATAAATAACCTTTGATACATACAAATTGTTTCATTAATAGTATACCACATTACAAGTAATGGGATCTATGTTTGTAAAATTTAACACCAGATCATTTTGTTATGGTAACCAGTCATGTACTAGGATTTGGGAATTTTTATTGAACATATATTAAATATAAAAGAAAGTCACATAGTAGGAAATATTTTTCCCCAAAAGGGTGTAAGGAGCCTAACCACCCATCCTCTCGACCAATGTGAGTTCATAAGTTTTATTAGTATGAAACACTGATGATTTTATACCTTTGGAAAGTAAACTTATATATCATTGCAGATGTGGGATTCATTGGTTGTTTTCATGGATAAAACCTACTAACATGATTGATTATGAACTATAATAACCCCTCATAATCAACCATCGGGCCATGAATCTAGGATAATCATATACTTTGGGAGGTTAGTAAAGATAATAAGTCTTATATTATTATCTTGTGATTGTAAATTGTATCATATAAAATATTATAATCATTTAAATCTTTACTTATCATCATGAACCCTGACATTCCTTAATGATCATTGATCTGGGACAACTCAAATTTATACTTTTTGGGAATTTTATTATTCAAATATTTATTTAATATATGCATAAAAATGATTAAATTATTTTTAAAGAGTGATTTTATTATAAAACCATGGTACATTTACTATAAAATGATCATTACATCCAACCATTCATATATATAATACCCAGGTACATTACATGACCCTCATGTTTATGTTGTGTTAATGGAATTTTTAATGCGTCTACTATGTATCCTCTATATTAACCCAATGGATATTGACATTTCTCTTTAAGATGATTACATGAATTAGATGTCATTTATGAAATATGTCTTTCATCCTTTGATGAGATCAAGTTACCTTGTCTTAATAAATAGATCTATTTTTTCATATTAAATATAAATTTATACGAAAATTCTAAAAAACACCACATGTTCCATAATAAACTTCTTGATCCAAATATATTAATTCATAGAAAATGATAATTTGATGTACTCTACCTCTATTGTTTATTCTATCATAATGGGTATTTTGGAACTCTTCCTTTTAATATACCCATTATTGAGGAAAAACATGATTGAGATCTCATATCATATTTGGTTTTTTTGAAATATTTATCAATATAACCCCTTATAATGATCTATTCTACACCTCCAAATACCAAATCAAATCATTAGTTCTTATCAAGTAATTAAGGAATTTATTCACAACAACCCATTGAATCTTCTTGTTATTGTATTGGTGTCTAATTATTATGGTAAAATAATTAGATACATTTGGAGAAATATATAACATGGAATAAATTATAACTCTTGTAGAATTTATATATAGTTTTTTATCCATTTTTCTACATTCTATCTCATTAGAAGGGAATAGAGTCTTTTTAATACTTATTAAATGAAACACTAGTAAAGACCCTATCTTATTGTTTTTATGATAAAAACCATTATAACTTTACCACTAAAAGTATTTTATATTACACTGTGCATCCTCACATATCTAGATCTACAAATCTTAGTACCTAGTATGTAGGAAGATTCACCCTTGTGTTTTATTGAGAATCAAATTCCCAAAATTCCATTATAAATTAAATTATAATGATATCATTTCTGATGAGTATCATGATTCACATAAAATACCAGAAATACCACAACACTTCAAATAACTAATTTGTATATATGTGTATTATATGTGTTACTAATGAAAACAAATTGTTTAATTAAATCATCAAATGAAATGTTTTATCTATGAAATTATTTCCTTAATCCATAAATAGACCATTATAACATTCATACATTAGTAGAATCATTTGGAGCCTCAAATCCTTTGGGTATTATTATAAATATTTACAAGAGTAAATTCAAATTATAGAAATGATTTTTTGAATTTAGTTGATATATCATATAATTATAATGAGTTTTAATGGGAAGTAATACTTGAATTGATTTTATCATTTCAATCGGTGATAATTTATCTTTATAGATAACTCTATAGATTTATTTATAACCTCTTTCCACATAGATAAATTTATAGGCAGACACACTAACTTTTATATATTTTTTGTATAGAAATCCAAATTGATCCATATGGATATCACCTTTTAAGGTGAATATACCATGTTCTAGACTAGGTTAATGTATATGGATTCCGTGTTAGATCTCATGGCTTCCAACCATTTCTCAAAATTAAAACTCTTTGTGTCGTATTAGTAATTAGTAGGTTCTTCACCTATAAAAATTACTTCATTACCATTTTCTATCTCAAATTAATATCTCTATTTCTATGAATGGATGCTACCATATTTTCATTTATTTTATATAACTTTAGTTATTTTTATTTCAATTACCATTTTATAATCAAATATATTTCCACATAAATAATAATTCAAACATTTTGGTCTTAAACTTATCTAAATTTAATTCACCCCCTTATGAATCATCATTTAAATTTATCCTTCTAAAAAGAAAAACGTTACCCTTAGACACAAACTTTATAAGTATGGTTTATGATCGCAAACCATATTTATTATTTACAACCCAAAAAAAATTCTCATAAAGGATAAATTGGGCTACCTACCATTCTGTATTCGTATAATGACTGTATTAATAATTTAGATAGAATATAGTTAAGTAGAAATACATAAATTTCAAAATCATATCCAATAATGATATAGAAGGTCCACAATAACTAATCATTATCAAAATATATCTAGAAAGGTGAATTTACTCCTCTAAGACACGCCATTACACCATGGTGTTATAAGAGGAATGAGTTTTAAAATAATCCAACAATATCTTGGTTGATCAGTAAAATATGAGGTCAAGTATTCAACACACTAATTTGATCAAAGGATCATAGTACTTTTTCCAAGTCAATTATATATTTAAATTTTTTAAAACATTAACATTTTAAAGGTTTGATATTTTTCCTCATAAAATAATACATTAATTTAATTACATAAATAATTTGCAAAGTTTATGAATTTATTAAAACAACCACTTTATTTTCAACACAATTTTTTCCATACATCATTATATATGAAGTATAATAGTACTCTAGTTATCTCACTTTTTTGAATAAAACATGATTAATAAATTTCACTTATTAAATAAATTTTTATTTATTAAATTTTTTTATAAAAAAATTATTTCAATAGTAAATATATTTATAGTGTTTGAATATGTTTATCATTTATATCCCCGTGTTGATAATACAAAAGATAAGTGGTGTTATAAATATTTTTGACCCTATTATCTTGAGTTTTAAAGAAAATATTGACCATGCAAATAATTTATAACCCATTCACCATATTCCTAATTCCATAAAACATTTCCCCCATATATATAGATTAACTTTTTCATATTTAGTATTGAAAATATCTTCTTATCCAAACAAGATATAAAATTAAATTTTCTATTTATGATCAGAACAAAGTAGCCAATTTCAAATTCTTCAACTATCCCACTCATATACTTTGATCATAAGTTAAGAATTTTAATATAGAAACTCATTCCCCATTGAAAATAGATTTACTTGATTCACTTTTCATAAATTTTATACTATTTTTATGTCTATTTTTTATCATCAATAATGTCTGATTCACACCCAGTATTTGATACCAATGAGTGAAAATTAGAGAAATTTATTTTTTAAGCATTTATAACTATGTACATAGAATGATTCTCCTTAAGATAAATTCTAAACATTAGATACCAATATATTAAACTATAGGTCCATCCTATAAAATATCATTAAATGATGTTCAAATTTTGTTAAATAATCTAAAATAATACATTTCTTTGGTTGAATATTATATTTTATATGATTTCAATATGGAATTCTATTTTATATACTCTCACTAAAAATGATGACCCCATATATAATATTTATTTGGTGAGACATGAACTTTATTTCATTATGTAATAAGTCTAATTTATACATCCCATCATAATTTATCTATTTAGGTATACTCTTGGATTAATGGGTGTATAACCCTTTGAATAAATCAATTATATAGGTAAAATCAACTCTATTCCTCTAGGATTAAAAATGTTAAAGTTTTTGTGATAAAATTTTACAATAATAAATGGTTACGAAAATCTTTTTTGTTTACAACATACATCATTCATTAAACAAGATATTATATAGGAAAAATAATTTGGTAGAATCTACCTTGTTAAATGAAAAATTTAATGACATTTGTTTTCATAATATGAAATCATAAATATATTTTTTCATGATTTTTTTAATCACTCCATTTCCATGGACATATTATGTATATCACATATAGATATTTAATACCATTAAATAGTTATATATTATGTCTTCCCTTCATGCATTAATGTTTATTAAATTTATTTTTTGAATCTTATTACATTAACTAAATTAGTATATTCCATTAATTTTAATGTACTAAATTTTATAAAACTTTTTATTTGTGCTACTAACCAAATAATAAAATTAAATTTGATTGAAATGTATCCAAATAATCACATGTGTATGTTACACGAATAATTTTTATTTAAAGGCTTATGTAATGGTCTGTGATTTTCCAATCCATTTATCATTTAGGATATTGGAGGAATTCGAAGGAGGTCTAGAGTGATCAATATAGCTGGAGCTAAAAAAATAATATAGGTGGGGGTTCACAAGGTGAACTGGATTGACGTTGTGAGTTGGTGATTCACGGAATGTGAGGATGGAGGATTCGTGGAATATATGTGGGCTAAGGGGGTATATTAAATTAATTCAAATCATGAAATTAATTCAAAACATATAAGAAATATGATTTCAATGAGACTTTTATTTTTCAATAAATGAAAATATTATAATTTTTGTGGAATTCAAGTCATAAAAGGAATTCATGACATCAAAGGGGTAGGATCCAGGTTATAAAATGGGTTGATTGACTGATTCTTATGTATTCATTTAAATACCTCTTTATATCATTTCTGATCTAACCATGGGTGATTTTAATGATCTTCTAGCCATCCTTTCTTGCCTTGATTTTTTGGTTTTTGTGGAATCCCATTGGTGATCGGGGGAAATCCCTTATTTTTTTGATCGTTTTCTTCTGTTAATCTATTAGAGATCCACTATTATGGTTAAGTTTTGGGTTAGGGAGATTTTGGGGCTATGTTTTTTATAAGAATTTATGAAAATATGGTTGATCCTTAGGTTTTTTCATGCAGTTGTTTTTTGTGGGCATTTCTTCTTTGCCCTAATGTGTGCAGGGAGATCACAAAGCTTATTTGATGTAGGGTTTACTTCATTTTTCCCCTTGTGTATCACGTGGGAGTTTTTTCTCTTATTTATCAAAGGGAAGATAATATATACAATATAATAAAGACAAAAAACATATTTAATTGAAATTAAAGGGTACAGAGGATTGTTTTCACATGAAAATACATCATTGATATAATTTGGATGTAGCATTTGTATGGGATGAATTCACTACTGAAAAATTTGGGGTTTTAAGGATTTTTTTGCCCTAAGTTTATATGTTTTATTGAACCCATTATTTTGTTTATTTTTTTAACATTTCCCTAAAATGGAGATTTCATAACCTCTTATTTTTTGTGAAATAAAATGGTTTCCCTTAGAATATGGCTTTTGTGAGAATTCCCTAAATAAAGAAGTTGAATGTGATAAAATGGATCCTTGATAAATCATTGATATGTGATGTGTTGTGGTGTGTGGTAATATTTTGGGATGAGAATGTGTGGTTGTTATATGGATGTATTGTGGGGAAGCGATATTTAGTTGTTATGTGGTCATGTTGTTGGGTAGTGATGTGTGGTCGGTATGCGTCCATGATGTGGGTAGTGATGTGTGGTTTGTATGTGATCATGTTGTGGGGAGGAAATATTTGGTTGGTATGTGGTCATCCTTTGGGGAAGTAATGTGTATCTATGTTATGTGTAAGATGAGATGATATGGTTTGTGTCGTGCTAGATTCATGGATAGTGATGGAATAACTAGTTAATAAAGTTTAAAAATGACATCGGTTAGTTCGGTCAATGGGTTAAAACATTATAATGAATGAAATAAAATGTGAAGTGTGATTTAATGTGGTTTTTGATAAATAATAAAATTATTTGGTTTTTTAAAAAAAATGGTCCCAACTTGTAATGAATAGTGGAAAGTGGATTGTGGCTTTTGTTTTTTGTATGGTTTTGTACATTAAGAGGTATTACAGAATGTGGGGATATTGTGAGTCAGTTAGTGCTTATTGGTGAACCATATGTTAGGCTTGTGTCTGTGGTTGTATATATACCTTGTGTATTCCTTGCGATTTATATATGCACCCCAACCACATCGAGCACTATATGATGACACCCATACATTTATACAAGTGATATTTTACCAACATCCCGATGATAAGTATTGATGGATGGATACCCACTCTATCCAAATATATATTCCATGAGTGTATATGTGTATAGGATAGGATGTTTGGAGGTCTAATAATTCACTAGGTAGTGACCCATGTGTCTTCAAGAGAGATGTGATGTGATCGTGTTGTGGGGTGGTAGCTTGGGTTTCATTGGGTGAGATCTGATGAGACTGTACAATGGGGTGGCTTATAGTTGGGATCATTCATGGTAGGAGGAGGGAATACAGTTGATGTACTTCAAGTTCATGATACCTTACTACTCTGGTTATGGTTGTGATGTGACGACCCAAGTATCTTTTGGTGAGATTTTACGTGTCAGTGTTGTGGGGAGTTAGGACACGTGTCTATGGGTGTGATGTGATTTAACCATGCTTTAGGGAGGTGTCATATGTTTTAGGAAATATATGGGCTGACCTAGACTTATGATTTTTGGGCTTGAAAGTAGAAAATTAGTGGGAATGTGGTATGGGGTATGCATAAACGATATTATTCTTATTATGTTTTTATAATTGCCTTTTTTTTATTTTGTGATTATTCTATGGTGAGGATGGGATTGGTTAGTTAACTTATTTAGGTACTATTAGGTTCTACTATTTAATCATGGTTTAATTAATATGCTTCTTTCACATGTTTATGAGAGACATTATCTTTTCATCTGAGTATACTTTTATGTTCAACCAATTTTTATAAAACTAGTTACAAGTTTCCATGAGAATTATATGGATCACGATTGTCATTACTATCTCATATGTTGGGATAGTTATTGTGCAATAACTTTAGCTATTATTTTAGTAATTTACTTTGGATATGTTAATATATATTTGTTTTATTTATACATTCATTATAGGATGATTTTGGTTTTCTTTTTATATCATATCATAGAGTTGTTTAATATTTATTCATCCTATCTTTTGATAATGTTTTTATTATAGAGGGTGATGCCTCTCATTTGAGAAATTTATTAAATACCCTTACTTCTAGTCAGAATACTAAGGCCTACTATAGGCAGGACTTTGGGGTTCATTATCTATATCCCATCATATCGGTATCTTTGGTGGGTGGGGTCATGATAGACTAGTATCAGAGTTGATGGTTAAGGGATAAGATGGAATTTGGTGTTAGGTGTAGGGAGGATTGCATTGGTTGGTATGGAAATGGTTTTAGTTGAGCTTGGTACATGACATAGGCTAGGGAGACTGGATTGAATGTGGGATTTTAGGTCCCCCTATGATATGGTACTTATACTCTGAGCTTAATAAATAACCAATTTCTATGGACCTATCAGTAGGGTAGAGACCTATGTGATGTACATGAATCATGATGACTTGTGTTATTGTTTGAATTTTGTGGTTTTGGTTATGGAATGTTAAAAGGTATTAAAATGAGTCTTAATAAATTTCCATTCTACCAAGCTTAGGAAATAATTATTTTCCCTTTTAGTTATAGATCCTACCATCATCTTTCTATGGTTTAGGTAGTGGAGGTTCAATAGGATGACCCAGTTGATCACCAAAGGGTTAATCAAGTTGGGGAGGATAATTAGTGGTAGATGATGTTACATGATTTTCAACATCAAGATTTGGGGAAGTACAATGGTAGTGTTTCAGATGTGGAGACAAAGAGCTAGTTAGTGGATCTTGGGGTCACCTTTAGTTTGATCTGGGCTCTAGGGGAGTTTTGATTCCCTTTGGTATTTAGTCAAATGTGGGGAGCTACATCTCAGTAGTGGTCACAATATCTTAGTGAGTGAAAGGAGGAAGATGTTTCCTCGATTAACATTTAGAAAAAGTTCTGGGAAGAGTTATGTTCATTGATAATGAAATAAGTAAAGAGGCATGAGATTATTTATATTTGGAAGAGAAGTTTTTCATTGAAAGATTTTGGTATCAAGTTAAAGGACTTTCAATAATTTCGAAATATATTTTTCCAGATGAGTACTCTCATGCAAGATGTCTTGAGGAGGCACCCCATCCTTCAATCAGTAAGAAAATAATCCTTTTATGTTTCCAATATATTTAGAGGTTCAGAATAAGGTATATGTGATTGATTATATGAAATCATGATGAGTTTTACTATAATAGGGGATCCAATAGGGTTCCTTAATGAGTAGATTTATCGGTGGAAGGTATCGGGCGCTAGGGTCTTCAAGGTTTTTAGGAGCAGGGATTCTAGCTCAACAGTCTCCTTTTTGGATTCCTAGTGCTATTGGTTTTCATTATTTTTCTGGGGTCTTTAGTACATTTGTTTTTTTCTTTAATGTTCATAGACATTACAAGAACTAGTTCTCAATAGCTATCTAAGATAAATTTTTTAGAATCTATCATTTTTAGCACCATCCTCAACGGCAGTTTCCAGTGAGGACATATAGTAGAAGAGGAAGGAAGCTTATGCTCTTATAGGGGAAGATATAGTAGGTAACACCTAACACCATGGTGTTCCTCATGCATAGAGAATCTGACACAAGAATGGACATGGATTTCAAAATTAGTGGATAGTTAAAGGATCTAGTCATGTTTTGTTTCATGCATTAGTGGTAGCATCACTGGTGGGACCAAATATCATTCGAGGAACACTCAGTTTATTATCCACCCTTGTTGGTTCCTTGTTTGGTTTTGGAGCTCCATGCTCCTTTTTCACCCGTTCATGATCATGATATGAGACTAGACGTAGAGAGGCTTCCCATTCTTCCACTGTTGACTACTCTAGTTAAAGAACATACTAGTTTTTTGATGTGTGTCAGTGTGTATAATGATGATGGGTCTATATCAGCCTAATGGAGGTATTTTATAATATAAAATGAAACTATATGATGTCAGCCTCAGTAGTGAATGGTTTTATTATCTACATGTTGTAATTGAATGCTTTTGTAGGATAGTCTTGTTCTCATATGTGGATGATTAATGTGTGCTTTTCATTAGCGAGTGATGTTGTTAGGTCGGTATTAGAAGCTTGGATCCCCCTTTTTCTTATTCTGATTAGATGTTTGTGGAATCTTTTGATACTAGGATAGTGGAGAATCTAAATCTCAATGGGGAGTTCCTAGATGTTTTTCTTAATAATATTTTGATGCTATGCCCTTGAAATGTCTTGATTTTCAGATAGATTTACAATTTGAAGCTTCTTTGATATCAATGGATCCTTATAGGATGCAACCTTTATGTTTTGGAATCTAAGAATTTAGATATATGATCAGATGTAAAAAAGGTTTCATCTAACCTAGTGTGTCACCATAGGATGCTCCAGTGTTTTTGGATAAGAATTTGAATAGTGGTATGAGGTTTCATATAGACTATTATAGGTTTAATCAAGTAATGATAAAGAACTATTAACATCTTCTATGGATAAATGATATTTTTTACTAGTAGAGAGGGGCTAGTTGGTTTTCTAAGATTTATCTACAGTCTAGGTATCACTGGATGTGGGTGAAAGAGGTCGATATCCTATAGACTTTCTTTAGATATAGGTATGAGAACTTTGATTTCATATTCATAATGTTCAGTCTCACAAATGCAATATCTCTGTCTATGGGTCTTTTACACTCCATGTTCTATAAATTCTTGGAACAGTTTGGATTCGTGATCATCAATTAAAAATGGATCTACATTATTTCATAGGAGGAAAATTCTAATCATCTCAAAGTTTTATTATAGATTCTTAAATGCCACCAAATCAATGGAACATTTTCCAAGTCTACCTTTTGGACATGGGATGTTCATTTCCTTGGGAAAGTGGTGTCTGAGATGGGTGTGGTAGTGGAACTGTTGAAAGTTGAGGCTGTAGTTACTTGGGAATCACCTGAGAACATGATAAAGATTTACATTTTCCTAGGTTTTGATTATGTATTATTGATGTTTTTTACCCTTATTTACTTGACATTCATCCCCATTTATAGTATTAAATAAGAAGTTGAATGATTTTATGTGGAATAATAAGTTGAAGACAACATTTGGCTATATAAATGGGATATTTCCTAGAGCTCTAATTCTCCGATTTTCTAAAAAGTGGGTGATGTTAGGGGTGTTTTGAGATGCATCCAATATAGTCTCGGGATATATGATATTTTAGAAAATAGAAGTTATCTATTATCGGACTATGTAGTTATGTCCCCAAAAATGTAACTATGCCACCCATGATCTAGAGATAATATAAGTTGTGTTTTCACAGTAGTTGTGGCAATATTACCTAGTTGGTGAATGATTTTTGGTATTCACATAACAGAAAAACATGATGCATTCCTTTTATTTATGTGATCTGAATTTTTGGAAATAGAGGTGGATGGTGTTTTTTAGTGTTATGATTTTGAGATCTCCTACCCCATAGGAGAGGGAATTTTTTTGGCTGAAGTGTTGAGCAGAAAGTCATGGATGGGTATTTTTTAGGAGTCCAAATATTCTTGGAGAGTGTTTGTGGTGCTGGAATCCCTATACCTAGATGTGAGGGTGGTTCATGTTAGAGAATATTTGTTTTATATTTTAAAAAATCATGTTTTTGAGCCCAGGTGGAATTCCAGGGGAATTTAAATTTTGGAATTTGGTGGATGGGTCGTTCTTTGAACCAATATTCAAAACATAAGTATATGATTTTGAACTCTTATAATTGTTTTTTAGACTTGGATAAAGGACTGGGATTTCCCCCAGGTGTATCATTGAGATTTAGGAGTGATGGACCTCAAAAATAACAAGTTGGGAGCTCTAAACAAGGTGCAGGGTTTGTCTGAAACTGTAAAGCCCCCAACAGCAAACCACGTGGCATATTTCAAAGGAGCAGAAGGTGTCCCACGGGCTACACATGGTTTAACAAAACTATCCACCAAGCCTGCATGGTTAGTTCCACTTAAGCAGTACCCTCACACTATTAATCACATGGTTGGTGCATGGTTGGGGTAACCATGCGGGAAAAACCTAGTGAGGTAGATTTCCTAGGCAGTTGGAGCCGCACGATTGGCACACGGTTTGGAAAAAATGCATAACCCAATTTTTAGGGTTAAATTAACCTTTTCCATTAATGAGTTTAAATTTCCATTTTCTTTCATTTCTTTTTATCCTCCCGCTAGGTGAGGCTCTTCTTGGGGCTGTGGGGTTTCTCCGATCAAGCCTATTCTTGGATTTAATGTATCTCCTCTTTCCATATTCAGATTTGAGCATCGTTGGTCTCAATGGATCTGCATTGGTAATCTATCGATTCCTTTTAAACCATTATTAATTTAATCTTATCTTGATTAATTTATCATTATGAAAGGTAATTTACCCTATTTTTATGGAAAATATTCATTTCATCTATTTCTCCCAAACCAGATCGAGTTAGAACTTGATATTGGATGAATGGAACATCTTAAGTACAATGTTTGTGGTCTACAAAAAGTTTCTTGAATTCTATAATCATTTTATAAATATATTTTTTGTGTCGCACATTAGACATTGGTGTTTGATGCCTTAAACTTGGTTACTTCATATTAAATTTTACTAAGCGCCTTTTAATAATCTAGTTGATTATTGATTAGTAGTTTGAGGTTGTCCTCTAAGATTGTGTACATCCTATTATTGTGCCAAAATTTGCTTCAAATTATTAAGATAAATGAATTAATTGACAAAAAACCTACTAAGAATTCATCTTGGGTGAATAAAGGAATTTCCCATTGTACACAATTTTTCAATTGATAACAACACCTCCTAAATTTCAAATTGAAACTAGGATCTTGTTCTTCAATGTTTGGTAGTTTTTCTAAAATTATTATTTAAAGTGAATTTAGTTTTGAATATTGATTTTGATGCATAATTATGACAAATGAACTATTTGATAAAAAATTTCATATTTGTAATAAAACCCCTTGGACGAGGTGCACTGACTATGAAATTACAAAGTGGTAATTGGTCATTTATATCATGTTTTTTATGGCACTGATTTTTTCCTATGATTTTATAGTAGTTCTTGTTATGTGGCATGTTAGTTCAAGGCATCCTTGATATTCTTAAATGTATTTCCCCATTATAAATGTTTATAGAATTATTTCACCTTATATGTGCTTGGATTGGAAGCTCCTATCTAAATAACCAATGAACCAAGCTATTCTTAAGGTGTTTTCTTGCAATATAAATGAGATTATCAAAGTTGGTAAATTTTCAAGTGACACGAAAAACTTCTAAGTGACTTTTGAGCCTTGTTAAAAGAATCTCCATTTTTTAAATAGACCAAATGGAATGTAATATGTGGAATTCCCTTTACATGATGGGTTCTTTACCATAAGTTAATTAACTGGTTTGAGTTATATGACACAATCATTTTAAACGGTTTACTTGAAATAGAATCAAACTAGGTTTCATGATCATGCCTTTTGCTAAATAAATAAGTACGCCTTATAGGAATCGTTATAATTGTGATGACCATGTTTATAATGGGAATACTAAATGAAAATTATGAGAGGTAATTCCTTGTATGTTCAATTATTATTATAAATTTTATTACTCCTTGATAAAGGTTATGGAATGATGGTAATGGTTTTATAGAGTAGGATGGAACCATGCTCCCTTACATCGGGTGTTGAGTTATGGTGTCTCACACCATTGACATTCGTGGGGTGGTTGGAATTTTGTGCCATGTTCTTGTTGAGTATTGACATGATGGAACACTCACAACTTTTAGTGTTGAATTGATGGCACACTCACCATATCCAGTGACAATAATGGATACTCCCTATCATTATGAGATGTAGGGAATGTACAATGTGTATGGAGCTTATATGCTCATTCAGACTATTCATGGATGACTGAGTTACGCTTTGGTCTAGCCAGAACATATTCTTCCAAGTATATAGACACTTATTTAACACTCAATATTTCATAGTATGTTATTTTTTCAACGTAATTCAGTAACTTTCCCTATACGCAACACCGAGTTCAAGTGCACCACGACTTACCAAACTAGTCATTAAAAATAGGTTATGAATAGTATTAACTAAACTTTGAACTTTATATAATCCTTATAATTTTAGAATCCATATTATTAGTTTCTTATACATAATGAAAAAAAAATCATTTTTTAGATAAAAGAAGTATTTTAAAAAAAATGCAATTTTACCGCCTTTTAATGGAAAACCATTTTTAAATCCAAAATTTGAAACTTTTATATATTAAATTTGACAAAATATACTTCTTCTTTATAATTAGGCCATAATAATTTAGTTTCAATAATTTTTTGGTGTTTTTCTAACAACTTTCATATTTTGGTGAATAGTGAAAAATACTATATTTTAACTGAAAACAAATTTTCTAACCAAATATTTTGAAGTGTTAAACTATAAATTTTAATGGTTTGTAAGTATAAATAGATTATATTTTTACTTTTTAATCCAATTTTATTGATTGGAAATAATTCCACTTTGAAATTGAACATAAACAAGTATTAATCTTTTGTTAGTTATTATTTCTTAAAAACATGCTTTTTGGTTTTGACAATGGGAATTAATTTTAAATTAATAAATGAAACTTATATGTTTTGAATTTTGTAAAATAGACTTAATTTTTGAATTCATAATATAAAAATAAGCTTAGGGTGAAATTTTGATATTCTTCTGAAAACATTCAATTTTGATGAATAGTGAAAACACTAAGTTATTGGTTAAAAAAGACTTTTTATTTAAATAATTATTTATTTTATTTAAATTTATTTTAGGTAAAAATAGATACATAATACCTATATAATTTTAATACAATTCATTGGAGTAATTTTATAATAAGTATAGATATATAAAAATTTTATTGAACTTTTTACCGACTTTTACCCACCTCATATGAGCATTTGGAAATTTCCATAAAACGTAATTTTACCTCTTCAATGAGTTGAATTTCAAAAATCCGAGAGGCACGATTAACCTCAATAAGTAAAATGGTGTTCAATAAGATTAAAATAAATTTTTGTGAATAGTAACTTTTGGCTTTTGTTTACCGCAGTTAAAGGTAAATAAGGTAATTCAAGGTAAAAAGAATATTATAATAATAAAAATTTACCTTAACACTTGTCCAAACCTTATTAAATGAGTCATGGACGACCATGGACATCCATGGGTCTATTTTGGGACCCCATAGAGCCACTTATGAAAGATAATGACACTTTATTTTAATTAGCTTAAAGTAACGACAAAAATGACATAAACAAATATCTTTTAGTAAACCAATTTTTACATGGGGTTATATAAGTCATCTTTTAGACTATAAATATTATTTGGAAAGCTAAAAATATTTCCTAAATTATGATTGTTTTTAATATTTTTATACATCAAATAAATTAAATTATTTATGACCCAATAATGATGTAGTGTTTCCCTCATTAATAAATGATTTAATTAAGTAAGATTATTAATTTTAAAACTATATCCAAAACCTGTAAAATTATTATGGATGATTTATTTAGAGCAAGAGTCATCTTATCTTATAATTTAATTAGTTTTGGACGTTTATAAATGATATATCACTATATAATAAAATAATATTTTCACACTTTCCTAAAGAGCCCCTCCTCTCCCTTATAAAAGGACACCACTTCTAACCCATTTCACACACCTCTCAAGCCCCTTGGCTCGTCCAAACCCTGACCAAATAAGCTCTCAAGATCCCTATATTACACCTTGAAGCCACACTTTAGGCATAAGTTGCTTCATGAAGTCCTTTTGGTTCAAACAAAAAAAAGTAGCCCAAATTAAAGGCAACAGTTTCTCTTAAATTCTGTTCTTTTATTTTGTTTTATTTTACTTATACAACCCCACTTAAACTCTTTTTATTTCTTTATTTTATTACAACACTAGTATCCTAAATATACTAGGATGTTGTTATGAAAAGGATTTTAACTAAACTTATACACACATCCATCTAATGGGTGAAGAACATACTGTTTCTATGATTGGAAAACTAACGCCTCACGAAACAATGATTGTTCGATTATATCCTACCGCCTCCCATGGTGGCCATTAAGATGGAACATCATTTATATATTATATATATAATATGTTTATGTTCTCTTTGTGCTTATGTATTTTCCATTTATATAATACCTTTATGGTTTCCATTATGGATAAAACGTGAAAATATATTTTGAGGAAGTGTGGACTACTGCCCCCTCAAAGTGATATGACTCGTTAATGACTTATGTGGTACGTATAAAGTATGGATTTAATGATATTATATATTATATTATACTTGAATTATAATATACCTAGGTATCATTATGTTTTAATTCCATTAAAATACAAAATTGAAATGACAGTTGCATTCATGGGTACATACGGCTTACCATCTCCATGAACGGTGCATTTTATTTCTTATATCCAAATGTTATGTACTGTTATAAATACATATATATACTATAGATATATTACATATACGAAATCTAAATGATTAATATAAATCTATAGATATTGGATTTTTTCCCATGGAAAATTTATAATTATAAAAAGTACATTTTTGACTAAAGTTCTGAGCATCAACTAAATGTCTGATATGAACTCAAATAATTAACTAATTATTATAGAGAGGTAATAAGTGATGTAAAAGGAATAATAAATATGAAAATATTATTAATCAAGTAGAAATTAACTTAAGTTTATTTTTCAGGAAGAACAAGGAACATACGAGCGAGTCAAGTCAGACACGTGGTAAGGGGTTTCTTATCTCACTTTTAATTCTGTGAGATTTCCATTGATCACCACTTATTTATTTCATGTGGTGTATTGTGTACTACCATTTGATATATATTATCATGATTATCTTTATATTCATTATATTCTATGATTCATTTGGTTTTTATTGACTATTGTTCATACGACTCAATTGATTACAATGATGTAAGGGTTATTTCCTCAATCTCATTATTATATGATATTTTTAACGTGTATGTATTTTATGGGACATACTTATCATATATGCACATATTTTATAAAAATGATTTCAAAATTAATATTTTATGGTTTTATGGTAGGGTTTATTTAACCATATCATCATTTTAAATGTTTTTAAAGATCTATATTTCTTAAACCTTTTAATTAATGTCCATGTTTTCAAAATGATTTTAAGGATTTATTTATATGGAAATTAATGCTTTGAAATGATAATTGTTTTAAAAAATTTCAAAAGTGGTATGGGACACTTTGATTTAAAAATCCATTTTAAATGACTACCTTTATAAATTGTGATAATTTTAAATGATTTCATGGAAAAGGTTTATTTCTCTCAAATCCTTTTACTGATCATTTTCATCTATGTTAACATACTTTAATGGATTTTAAAATTGTTTGAAGTTGATTTATTATGATACAAATCTCCCATATTGTATTGAATGTTATGTGATATGTTTTATTGTGGATGTGTTATTTTTATACCATTCATGGTTTATGGATAAAGTATTGACATTTTGTATTCTAGTTTTAATACAAATGTTTATGTTATATTTCAACCTTTTCTTATGATGAATATATTGGACTAGTATGTTCGAGGTTGGGGACCGGTAAAAGTAAGCCCTTCGGGTTGGGGTCTAGTTACAGCAGACCCTCTGGGTTGGAATCCGGTTACAGAAGATCTCTGGGTTGGAGTCCATTTATATAGGGTCTCTGAGATGGAGTCCGATTATAGAGGCTATCTGGGTTTGGGTCCTGTTACAGTTATCCCATAGGTCCTGGCACGAGGCCATGACACAGAAATTAATTTCTGGTACACTATATTCCCTTATTGTGAAATTAGTTATTATATGTTATTATTTGACTAGTATTATATCCATGTCCAAGTTTATATAGTAATTTCTGATTTATTTTTGCCATATTATGTTCATGTTTATGTTTAAAAGGCTGTTGTTTTATTACACATCTTGCCTTAAATGTTTATATCTTATGCTAAATTATTTACCCTTACTGAGCATCTAAGCTCACCCCTTTCTTATGTTTTATTTTCATAATATATGAAGAAGTTAGTTATGAGTGACTTTCAGGCATAATCTAGGATGATTGGATTTTTCTAAGGGAATAAATTACTATTGTTTTTCTTTTCAAGTTGTAATGTTGAACTTCATGTATATAATCTATTTTCCAAGACTGCAAAACAGATATGTCCTTAAGGAATTGATTTCTTGTAATCATTCCAATGTTATGTAATAATGCACTGACTCTGGGTAACTGGGGTCGGGGCATTACAGTTGGTATTAGAGGAAGGTTATCCATAACCTTAAAACTAGATTTAGATAAACTCTAATTAGAGAACATTACCCTAAGATAGACATTGAGGATTAGTATAGAAGAACTTCATAGAATTTTGGTAATGTAGATATTTTTTGAGTTTTCCAAGAAAATACGTCCATGTATGGATACGAGAATGTAGAGGCGGCTCTGACACAAATGTACCTAGGGGTAAATCCCAAAAACACAACTTTGAGCAAGAATTGAACGAGAACTGATGCACGAGGACGGGCCTTACTGCCCTCTTGGTTACGACACTCCTAGGGGATATGCTTAGTATAATTCTAATTTTCTTTACAAGTCATTATGAATGATTTATGAGTATATACCTCCCCAAAAAAATATTTTTATAATTATAGATTATATCCCTAAACTGTTCAATTTATGTAAGGTATTTTACAAGTTTGGAATTATTCATTGCAATTCATAAACTGGCCTAGTGTATTCCATTGTATAGAAATGGAACCCAGTAGAAGGAATGTGATCTCTAGCAATACATATGATCCAAAGAGTAAGAGGGATCATATCTTTCATGGAATTAAGAAAACATTTAGAAGGGAAATAGTCTCCCACGTATTCTCAACATATGAAGAAATAGTATCATGTGTTAATAAGATAAGTAAATAATTCTTTGAGTCCTATGGATTTGAAGGGAATCCAAAGAAGAAAAAGATGAACGATAGAAATATGGATAAAGGGAAGAGGGAAAAGAAGGATTTTCCCATATGTGATAACTGTGGAAAGAATCACCTTGGTAAATGCTTGAAGTGAATGAGAGTTTGTTATAAGTGTGGAGAAAAAGAACACCAAGTACCTGATTGTAGGGGTAAGAAAAAAATTTCAACTGTACAATGCTTCATCTGCAAGGAGTTGGGACACTACACGAATCAATGTCTAAATCATCAGAGTATACCCCAAATACTGCTATTAGATAGTAATAAAGTTATGATACAACCAAAGATGAAGATGAATGATTATATTTCTTACGTTGTTATTAAAGTATTGTGTCATTTGAGTATTGTATTATTTTTGTACATGTTATAAGAATTATATAGTATATAAGGATTGTACTATAGTACTATTTTAGAAAGGACTTGATTTTGTGTAGAACCAAGAAAAGTGACTCAATAGCTGGTTAAATTTTTGAAAAATATATGGTTGAGAGAAAGATAAACCATAATATGGTTCTGATAATGTGGTAGTGATTTTGGAATAATACATGATTGATTTAGATAAATTATATTAGATATTCTTGACTACCTTGAAACTGATTAATGATTTTTATATTCCATCATTGATGGAGTTTAGAACATTTTTGGATAGAAGGAGTATATCCAGTATTCTATAAGGAATAAGGGATCATGAATGTAATCAATAAGGTTTTATGCTAATTTAGGATTTTGTAGTGTTTTAAAATAATACATTATAGAGGTGTTCACATGTTATTACATGAAAAAAAGGATCTTCATTGTGTCTACCTTCCTTATAAATTTGGGACTGTGATTTTGGACAGAAGTATTTTGGATAATTCTAGTTTGAGATTATTTTTGGATTTCCATAAAATGGGCAACCCGGAGGTCGGGCGGCAACCCGTCGCATCCGGCAAGTCCGTGAGACTTGAACCTACAACCGAAGTGAAACAAGGTTGTATCACCTACCTCTGGCCCACATGATTTCCTGAATTGAATAATGTAGTTTTTTTAAAAGATCTGGTAGATGAATTATAAATTCATTTTTTGGAACCCTATATGAATAGGATAAGTAGAATAATTTTTTAAGTTCTATTATCTTTTAGAGTGAAATTTGAGTTTGTGGTAGAAATTAGTTAAAAGACATAACTCTACCTATCAAGTATATATTTTTATCTTCTCTTATTCTATGAAGAAATTAATTCTTAAACTTTAGGTAAACGATATTATAACTAAAAATGTGTTATCCTAATACCTTATGTTTTGTTGAACCGATGATATTTTAAATCATCATATATTGATGGCATTGAGGCCCACAATTATACAGTTGTTTGTGACTTATGAACTCAATCACTCCCTAAAAATATTTACGTTTTTCCTCCAATTATGTTTCTCTAATTTCCACCAATTTTATCCTAATCGAGGTCACAATTTGGTGGTGACTTTTTCATTCCCCTTTTCTTTTTATTAAGACTAAATTTTATGAACCCAATTTCCAATGTGGGTTTTTCCACAAAGGTATTTTCTATTTTCAACCTTTTATTTTCGAAGAAAAATTTCAATTTGAGAGGACTAAATTTATTGAAGTAGGGAAGAATATAACACCCTAATATTTCATAGTACGTTATTTCTTCAACGTAATTCAATAACTTGCACTACATGCAACACCGAGTTCAAGCGCACCACGACTTACCAAAATAGCCGTCCAAAAGAGAATATTAACAGTATTAAATAAATTTTGAACTTTATATAATCCTTATAATCTTAGAATCTGTATTATGAGTTTCTTATACATAATGAAAAAACAAATTCATTTTTTCAGATAAAAGAAGTATTTTTTAAAAAATGAAATTTTACCGCCTTTTAGTGGAGAACCCTTTTTAAATCCAATATTTGAAACACTAATATATTCAATTTTAAAAAATAAACTTCTTATTTAGAATCGGGACATAATAATTTAGTTTCAATAAATTTTTGGTGTTTCTCTGATAACTTTCATATATGTGTGAATAGTGAAAAATACTATATTTTAACTAAAAACATCTTCTCTAATTAAAATAAATTATAGTGTTAAATTATTCATTTTAATAATTTATAAGTATAATTAGATTATATTTTTAATATTTAATCCAATTCTATTCATTGAAAATA
The DNA here is from genome assembly GCA_963277665.1 of Viscum album. Taxonomy (NCBI): domain Eukaryota; kingdom Viridiplantae; phylum Streptophyta; class Magnoliopsida; order Santalales; family Viscaceae; genus Viscum; species Viscum album. Next base: position 1,349,683,024 of record OY728159.1, on the reverse strand, counting down.
ATTTCACTTTGAAATTGAACCTAAACAAGTATCAATTTATATATGATATATATATTATATTTAAGAGCTAGTCAAGTCGGACACGTGGTGGCCATTAAGATGGAACTGTATTTATATATAATATATATATTATATTTATGTTTTCTTTTTTTCTTTTGTATTTTCCATTTATATCATACCTTTATGGTTTCCATTATGGGTAAAACGCAATAATTTAATTTGAGGAAGTGCAGACTTCTACCACTCAAAGTGATATGAATCGTTAATGACTTGTGTGGGATGTATAAAGTATGCAGTTAATGATATTATATATTATATTATACTAGAATTATAATTTACCTATGCATCATTATGTTTTAATTCCATTAAAATACAAAATAGAAATGAAAGTAGTGTTCATGTGTATGTACGACTTACTGTCTCCATGAACGATCCATTTCATTTCTTATCTCCAAATGTTATGTATTGTTATAAATACATATATACTAGAAATATATGATATATATCAAATATAAATGAGTAATATAATTTTATATATTATTTAATTTTGACTTCATGGACAATTTATAATTATAACAAGTTCATTTTTGACTCAAGTTCTGAGCATCAACAAAATGTCCGATATGAACTCAAATAATTAACTAATTATTATAGCAGGTAAATAAGTGATGTAAAAGGAATAATAAACTTGAAAATATTCTTAATCATATAGAAATTAACTTAAGTTTATTATTCAGAAAGAACAAGGAACATAAGAGCGAGTCAAGTCGGACCCGTGGTAAGGTGTTTCTTATATCCATTTTTATTTCATGAGATTTCCATTGTTCACCACTTATTTATTGCATGTGGTGTATTTTTTACTTCCATTTGATATATATTATCATGATTATTTTTATATTCATGATATTCTGTGATTCATTTGGTGGTTATTGACTATTGTTCATACGACTCGATTGATTACAATGAGGTAAGGGTTTTTTCTTAAATCTCATTATTATCTAAGATTATTCATGTGTAAGTATTTTCTGGGACATACTTATCATAGATACCCATATTTTATGAAAATTATTTCAAAAGGAATATTTTAAGGTTTTATGGGAGGGTCTATTTAACTAGATCATCATTTTAAATGTTATTAATGATTTATCTTTCTAAACCCTTTTAATTAATGTCCATGTTTTCAAAATGATTTTAAGGAATTATTTATCTGGAAATGAATGTTTTGAAATGATAATTATTTTAAAAAGTTTCAATCTGTTATGGGACACTTTGATTCAAAAACCCCTTTTAAATGACAACCTTTATAAATTGTGAGAATTTTAAACGATTTCATGAAAAAGGGGTATTTCTCTCAAAGCATTTTACTGGTCGTTTGCATCAATGTTGACATCCTTTAATATATTTTAAACTTGGTTGAAGTTGATTTGTTATGATACAAATATTTCATATTGTATTTAATGTTTTTTGATATGATTGACTATAGATGTGTTATTTTTATACCATTCGTGGTTTATAGATAAAGTATTGAAATTTCATATGCTAGTTTTAATACGAAGGTTTATGTTATATTTCAACCTTTTATTATGATGAATATATTGGACTAGTATGTTCCAGGTTGGGGACTAGTAAAAGTAATCCCTCTGGGTTGGGGTCCGGTTACAGCAGACCCTCCGGGTTGGAGTCTGGTTACAGAGGCTCTCCAGGTTTGAGTCTGGTTACATAGGCACTCTAGGATGGAGTCCGATTACAGAGGCTCTCCAGGTTTGGGTCCAGTTACAGATAGCCTATAGGTCCTGGAATGAGGCCTTGACATAGAAATTAAGTCTGGTACTATACATTCCCTTATTATGAAATTAGTTATTACATGTTATTATTCGACTAGTAGAATATCCATGTGCATGTTTATATGGTAATGTTAGATTTATTTTTTCCATATTGTGTCCAAGTTTATGTTTAAAAGGCTGCTGTTTTATTGCACATCTTACCTTAAAAGTTTATAGATTCCACTAAATTATTTACCCTTACTGGGAATCTGAGCTCACCCCTTTCTTATGTTTTATTTTCCCGAGATTTGAATAAGTTAGTTATGAGTGACTTGCAGGCATAATCTAGGAAGCTTGGAAGTTTCTAATGGAATAAATTACTATTGTTTTTTAAGTTGTAATATTGAACTTCATTTATGTAATCTATTTTTCAAGACTGCTAAACTGATCGGTCATTCGGGACTTGATTCCTTTTAATCATGTCAATGTTATGTAATAATGCACTGACTCTGGGTAACTGGGGTCACGGCGTTACATCTTACGTATGTACGAACTTGTTTTATATAAGTAGTTGAAATATAAAACTATACTATATATGCATATATATTATTAATACATATATATAGTTACTGATTAGGTACACTTTTTTGACATGAGCCGAAGTAGGTATAGCCTCCAGTTTTTCTTGAGAAACCTGGGTGGACTGGCTGTTGCTTATTTTAGTTTTCTTTACTATTCTTTCTACTCGAACAATACTTTACTTTATTTTCATGGTTTGGATTAAAATTTATACACCATGGGTGTTAACCATCTAGGATTTATATCCCATTCCCTACTTATCCACCATTTAATTACAGTACACAGGTACACCTTGTGTTCACAGGACCTAGGACTTTTCTTGTACCTGGTAGTTATGAGCACATGGCCGATCTGGAGCTCAGTATACTCGTGGAGTTAATCGTTGGGGATTTATTTTGTTTTGTATATTTTCATATTATACTATATCACATCCTACAATATGCATTTTGTTTTAGTTTATGTATCAACATATGGACATGCATGCACTGTACACATTGGTGTTGCTCATATTTTATATTCTCTTAATGTTACTCTTCTGCTACTATACCTTTATTTTATTAATTTGTTTGCTATTTTATATTATTTATTCTCTGAAATACTGATATTATACTATGATATAAGGGTATATTATCTATATTATCACCTCTTGATACCCTCGCTGTTAATCCTTAGCCTCTGGCATATGGGGTGGCGTGCTTGAGGCCATGTGACTCACCATTCCGACCACTGTTTTAGTGGTGAGCTTAGTAAAGATGTTACATAGATGATGGTGCATTATTTTTGAATGTTGTAGGTGGAGGAGTCTCAATGGGGATACATAGAGGTAGATGTGATGAATAATTTTGTTTTCCATGGTGACTCCCCAGAATGATGGTCAGAGGATGGTCGAAACTAGATGTTATTTTATGGGAGGTGGTTTTTTTACATTTATACATGAGGTAGTTCTCGATCATTTTCATATCTCACCTTTGGTGATACACTCCAGGATATCCAACATGTACTATGTCTTAAGAAGATAATTTTTTTGGCCTTTGATATAGTGGTATGTGGCAGAGTTTGTGGCTCATTTCTTGGTTTTCCAGTAGGTAAAGGTTGAGAATCATGTTCCTTGTGGTTTTTTATTACCATTAGATATTCCCGCATGGAAATAGGATGAAATATTTATGGACATAATCACAAGGTTATCCCAAGATTGGGGAGGTTGTGATGTTGTTTGGGAAATCATGGATTGATTGAAAACATCATCTCACTTCCTAGTGATAAGGGAGTTGGATGTCGGGGATGTTTTAGATAAGATATATATGTATTATTCGGTGAGGTTACATTGAGTTATGAGGTCCATTTTCTTGGATAGGGTTTCATGTTTCACCTTGCAAGTCTGAGGGGGATTGGAAAATGCTTTTGGAACTCAATGAAACCTCAATAATACTTTATACCCAAAAACAAATGGGTAGATGGAGTGGATTATCCATAATTTAGTGGATATCTTCTGAGATTGTATATTAGTATTAGTTTTATATTGGGAATGATGTTTTTCTTTTATTCAGTTTTCTTATAATAAAAACTATCACTATTCCATTGACATGGCTCTATTAGATTATTAGTATGGGTGGACATGTTGGTATCCATTATGTTGGATGGAGTTTGGGGAGGCAGTAGTTCTTGGACCTGATGTGGTTCATAGCATGACATAAAATAGTCATCTTGTTCATTAGATTATGAAAGTATTATAAGACCGAAAGAATTCTTATGTTGGCCCTAGGACGAGGGCCATGGAGTTAGAGGTTGGAGATCATTTTTTTCTTGAGACTCTCCACATGAAATGGGTAGAAGAGGTTTGGTAATGGGGTAAGATTTCTCCCAGGTTTTTGGGTTCTTTGTGGTGTTGGGGTGAGTTGGTGAGGTGGCATAATGATAGGCACTTCCACTTATATTGTAGAGGATAAATGGTGTATTCAATGTCTCTCAACTTTTTTGGTATCTTCATGATGACTCACATTACATTGACTAGGAAGAGTTAGATATTTTGGATGACACAACATTCATAGAGTAACTAGTGGAGATCTAGGATTTTAGAGATATCATATTACATGGAAAACCCATTCCATTTTCTTTCAGGTTATAGAGGTATAGTATCCTAGAGGAGAGTACTTGAGAGAATGAGACATAGATTTATTCCCGGTAACTAGTGTTTTTTTGAGTTTTTTACCTATATTTTTCTTTGTAATGTTTAGATCTCCTAGTTATATGAGATGATTTATTTTTGATGATGTGTCATAAAACATTCGACAAATATAAAGGGGGATTATTCCTACTCCAGATGTATTATACTATGATGCAATTAAAATTGTGAGGGACAGTCAGTGCCCACCAGAGTGGGTTGTATTTTGACATAGAGGATGGAATTATCTTATTCATGTTTTTGGGGTTGTGTGCTTTATTGATTACGACTATTTTTGGTTTGGGATGTGTGTAGGTTGACATTGTTTGGCAGATGGAGGTGTGATTGTGTGAAAGGAGGTGGTTTGTGGAAAGTACCAGATGTATGGTGTTTTTTCCAGTGAGAGTTGGTGATATGGATGTGTGGTAATGCATTATGTTGGGATGTTTGTGTGAATTTTGGTTGGAGATATTGGATCATCGGAGTTTTTGAGGTATGATGATATCCTTGAAAGATATCTCACAGGGTGGATGTTTATACCCCTTTCATTTCCATGTTTTTTTAATTGTCTATAATGAGATTAATTTGGAAGGTATTGTATGTAATAGACCATGCCTTCCTAGACCGTTACAATTATATTTGGGAAGTTAGAGTAATTTATAGGAGATATATAGATCTCAGGGTAGCTAAAGTTATAGAAGTACTATAGGTGGTGGTTCACAAAGTGAATCATATTCACATCATGAGTTGTTTATTCATGGTATGTGGGGCTAGCAGGCTCACAACATACATGTGGGAAAAGGGGGAGTCCATGAACCAAATTCACATCATGAAGGAAATTTATGATGTTTAATTTATTCAATGTCAAGGTGCCTTAAATTTTATCAAAAATGGATAATATTTGAATTCATGGGGGAATTCACATCATGAATGAAATTCAATACATGAAAGTGGTGGGATCCACATTATAATGAGGGTTGGTCATCTGATCCTTTTTCATTTGTCTATATACATCTTTCTCTTTATTTTTGGTGAACCGTAAGCGATTTTAAATGATCTTATAGCCCTCCTTTCCTCACCTTGATCTGTTAGTTCTGGTGGATTCCTATTAGAGATTGGTGGTAATCCTTTATCTTCTTCTTGTTTTTTTTCCTATATTATTATCTTGTATTTTTGTTTTGGTAGTGAGATTTTGTCTTGAATAGTGTTTGGCGATGTTTTATTGAATTCCCTTATGTCATGTAGGATTATCATTGCATTTTTAAGCTGTTTTGGTTGGTAGGAACTTCTTTTTCACCGTGTAGTTTGAAGAAAGATTAGAAAGATTATTTGATGAAGGGTTACCTTCGTTTCTCACCTTTTATATCATGCCAAATGGGTATTCTCTTATTTATATTTGGTAAGATAGTATATCTTTCCTAATAAATATACATAACCATTTTAGTTGAAATTTAAGTGTAAAGAGGATTGTCTTTGAATTATTTTACAGATTTAAAATTATTTTGATGTTATGTTCATATAGTCTGAATGTCCGGCAAAAATTTTTGACCAATGTTGGATTTATTTTCAATTTTTTGTATTAGGTATGGAACCCTTGGTAGTAGTGATTTTTTTGGAATCACCCTAAAATTTAAAATGGTTAACCACTTATTCTTGGAAAATAAAATGGGTTCTCTGGGAATATAGATTGACTGATAATGAACTAAATAATGAAGTGGATAGTGATAAAATGTCCCCTTTGTAAATATATAAAATGTTCTTTGATGGTTTTTAGTGTTTGACCATGTTTTGGGGTGGTGATGTATGGTTTTTATGGGGTTTTTTTTGTATGGTGGTGATGTGTGGTTGGTATGTGGTCGTGTTATAGAGTGGATATGTGTGGTCGGTATGTAGTTGTGTGGTGGGTGTTGATGTGTGGATGGTATGTAGACATACTATGGGGTGATGATGTGCAGTTGGTATGTGGTTCTTTTCTGGGGCTGTGATTTTTGGCTGAGTTTTGTGGTGGATGAGATGAGAGGGTTTGTTTTTTTCTAGATGTTCAAGTAGTGATTGAATAATTGGTTAACATTGTTTGTAATGACATAGGTTGGTTTTGTTAATGGTTTAGAAATAGAAAACGAATGAATTAAAATGGATAGTGTGATTTAATTAAAATTTTCATTAATAATGAAAGTAATGACATGTTTAAATGGAATTGGATTGTTTTTTAACCAATAGTGGGAATTTGCTTGTGGCTTGTTTTTGTTTTGTGGGTTTCCACAATTAGAAGTGGGAGTAAAACTGGTTATGTTTTGTGTTTGTTAGTGTTTGTTATCAACCCATAAGTTAGGCTTGTGTGTGTGGATATATATATACCTTGTATGTTCACTGTGATTTCTCTATGCATCTCATCCATGTTGAGAACTATGTGCTGACACCCATATATTTATATCGGGGGTGTTTTTCTCAATATCATGGTGATGAGGATGGATAGATGGGTTCCTTCTCTTTCATGATATCTCTTGTAGAAAAGTAGATATGAATAGTTTGTAATGTAAATAGGTATGATAGCTCATCAAGCCATGTAATAGGTGCCTTTTACTAAGATGTGATGTGACAGTGTTGTGGGGTAGTGGCTTATGTTTCTACATGTGAAGTGTGATGGGAAAGTGTTATGGGGAAACTTATGGGGGGTCATGCATAGTAAAATGAGGGATGAGTTTCATGTCCTTCATGTTCATGGTACCCTGTTACTTTATTAATGGTAGTGATATGATGGAATAGGTGTCTTCATGTGAGATGTGATGTGATCATGTAGTAGGGTAGTGCCCAAGGTGTTTGTGGGTTTGATGTCATGTGAATATGTTGTGGGAAGGTGGTATATATTATATGGAAAATATTGGAACACCTAGATGTACTAAATTGGGGCATGAGAGTGTGAAATTTGTTGGAAATGGGTCCAGGGTACCTTTTATTGATATGATTCTAATTATGTTATTTTACTTGGCTTGGGTTATTTGGTGAGCATGTCATGATGAGGATAGTCTTGGTTAGTTGGCCAGTTTTGGTGCTGTTTGGTTCTACAATTTAATCATGAGAGTATTAGTATAAATCTGTCAATTTTTTTTAAAAAATTTGGTTTTCCTATATAGTACACTTCTATGGTCACCATATGTATATAAAATTGTTCTCAAGTTTCTAGGAGGATTTTGAAGACTGTGTTGGACATTACTAAATCAGACCTTGGTACAGTTGTTATGTCCCTGCTTTAACTTTTATTTTCGTTATTTAATTAATATAATTTTATTTTTATCTATTTTATTTATTCATGAATTGTGGAATGGTTTTTGTTTTCTTTTGATATCATATCTTGGAGTTGTTTACGGCTGATTTATCATATTTCCTGATATCGTTTTTCATTATAGAGTGCAATACCTCCCTTTGAAATATTTTTTATATACCCCGGGTACTATTATCCAACCCAAGGCCTGCCTAAAACGACACTAGTGAATATTATATCTCTCCTTTCATTATGGTATTTTTGGTGGGAGGGTGTCATCACAGCTTAAAATCATACAAAACAAAAAATAATAATAAAAGAATGCATGGTGAGATTGGTAGCCAACACCCACATTTCTTACACAAAACCTAAACCCCCTATCCAATGATAAGGCCAACCCAAATACCCATTACCCATGGATCAATACTCATGAGAGATTCTAATTTTAATAAATCTCGGACAACTAATATGTATAAATCATAATAAAAAATATTATTGAATTTATATCTAAAATAAAAAATCCAACTATTTGTTAAATGAAAACCAACTCTTCATGTAATACCTTAATTTTATACACAAGGCATGTTAATTATAAGAATAATATTAAAAAAATTAATGAAAATTATAAAATATTAACAATATTGAAAATATATTTACTTGAGTATTAAATAGGGTTTTCATAAATAAATAAGTTATTCATATATGTATCATGAGATAGAACAACTGTTAGAAAGTATAAATTTTATCAAAATCACTTTTTATATTGTCTAAATTCACATAGATTTGGAATGGGCCTAAAGAGGCTAAGTGGATAATTTTTTTGTAAAAATATTTTTTAAATTTTGTAGAAAACCAAGGCCAATGACCATGTCATGGTTTTCTTATCCAAGATCATTTAGTCACTAAATTACATGAAGGTCCCTCATCGAGACAAAAATTAGTTTTGAAACACAATCCATTTCCCATATCAGGTGTTTTCTTCAATAAATCCCATTTCTATTAACCATAAACTTTTTTGTTAGGATATAATGTTTTAAAAATGATAAATTATGGTGCTCTATTTTATGATAAGGAAAATATGGTATTTTTAACATACAAAATATTTCCTAAAAGACTCTATAATCAACTACATGATTTTATTAACCATTGAATTTTATAGGTTAAAATTTAAATCATTTTGGGGTTTATAAACATGGTCATAGTTCTTGAAAAACACCGAAACTATTTTTCATTTTTCATCTTCATCTTATCGATTCTTCACATATATTGGATATGATACCACTAAAGGGATTCGTGGAAAATATATATACCCATAAGTAGTTAAGAAAATAATATATATATATATATATGATATCTATCTGAATATAACTCAATAAAATGAATTAAAAGTATAAAAAAAAAGCATACCTCACACTCCATATAGAGTCTTATATAGTGGTGAGTTTTATATAGATGTCGATGGAAACCAATGGGTCTCTACCTCTAACTTTATCTACTATTCACTGGAGTCATTGAATAATCATATAGGACTTATTCTCATTAAAAGGTGTTCTAAAACCTCCATCTCAAAGACAAATCAAGAAAAGATAAATATAGATATAATCATCTTACAAAATCAAATTTTATGTAGTCTATTGAGGTCTAAAAGGTAATTTTATAGAACTCCTTCATGGAATGAAGAACCATTCTAGAGTCATGGCATTTCATACAATTTGAAATGAATAAACTTTGAATTTCAATATTGTAACTCTTGAAATATTTACATCATCAATTAATTTATTTATTCAAAAGCCTCTTAAAATTTACTTAATATACACATAATCATAAGATTACTCAAAAGATGAATTAAATATGAAAATAATATTATTGATTTTGTTGAAAAATATATTATATAATTAATAATAAACACCATGAAATGGTTTAATACACTATGAATCATCACAAACCATGAAATTTTGACTATAAACATGTTATATTTTATTTTTTATTTTCCATTTAAAAAAAATATAAAATGAACTCAAAGGGTAAAATAAGATACTTCCAATAAAAGTAATAAGATTTATTGAAAATAAATGAAAAAATTAGGATAAATGTTCATATAATCAAGGTGAAAAATAATTATGGAACACAGAGATAAAGTGAATAATTATTCTATTGGCCCAATGTGATATGTCGAGAAGTTCAAGAGGTGGGGTGAATCAACCAATTTAAATCTTTTCTCAATTATTAAAATTAGGGTATAACTTAAAGAAAAATTTATGTTTAAGTAAACTGTTCAAATTTATATACAATGTAAAAGAAAAATAAATAAGAAAACTAGAGATATTATGTTATTTTGGAACAAAGTGATCCAATATCAACTCGTTACATTATCTTTACCTCGAGAAAAATTGTGTCCACTAAAACCTCACTTTTTATGGGGGTGAAAACCCTATTACAAACCTTCCTTTATATGGACCAAGGAACAACCTAAAATCCTTCCTTTTTCACATAGAGGAACAACCCAATAGACCATCTTTTTTAGTTATATCCACAACCACAAACATATAACTTTTAGAGTGTAGGTAGAACATATGTGCGTACCTTCTATAATGGAGGTAAAACTAGGAAAGAGTTTCTTATTAGATGGAAAAATTATAAATCATACATGATTAAAAACAAAATAAAGTATTAGTAATACAAATAAATAACCTAAAAACAAGACTATAAAAGACTAGAAAGTTGATACTGTATGATCACATTAAAAATGAGATTTTTATAATGATGGTTCTAAATAGTGTTCAAATATTAAGAAATAACCCATTACAATAGTAAACTATAGATTGAAAATATTATAATCACTTGCTCATTCATTTATCTATTATATGGTTCCTCTAGTCTTTATTTGTTGATAAATCTCCAATGGTTTAATACTTTAAATTTCCTAAATCTTGATTGATATTAAGATCAACAAAGGTTTCTAAATTTTGATATTCTCATTATTGAAATAAATATAGTTTCCATATATCATAGTTGATTTTACACATGAGTGGTGAAAACTAAAACCAAGAATGAAACATTTGTATATAACAATAATATTATATTCTACAAAGAATAATTTCTAGTGCATACTATATAATTTTTGGGACACTTAATTTTATACCTTAAAAAATATATTATAATATTTTTCAATAATCCTTTAAATGAAATCACATGAACTCAAAATAAATGACTTTATAAGTTTAAATAAAATATATATTATGAAATTCAAAAACAAAACAATGCATAATAATCATTTGATATGTAAAAAATAGTGTAAACACATATTTTTAAGAATAATAATAACTTATAGATGTTTGTAAGGATCATACTATACATTGTATAGATCATTGATATTTCATAAATCTGCTTTTGAAATCTCATAAGGATGAATTGAAAATATTATAATGATGATTTCCTTTTAAAAAATAAGAACATAAAGTTTATAAGTTTTTTTCATGTTTTTAAGGATGATTTTATCATCAAAAGGTTAAAATTTTAAGTTCCAAAGTATTAATCCATTTTGTATGGTCAAATCATAAAATAGTAACCTTCAATCCTAAAACTATAACGTTCAATTACAAAAATGCATGGTTCATTCTATACTCGGAAAATTTTGAGAAAACATATTTTCTATGGATCATTTGAAAAACTATACGGTTCATTATCAAAACACAAAATGTTCATTTTACAATTAAAAAACATACAAAAATACAAAAATGTATTAATACTGAATATAAAAACTATAATAAATAATGTTATTAACAATAAACATAAAAATACTTTAGAGTCAACATCACTCTTAAAACACAAAATAAAATAACATGATTAGAAAAGTTAAAAAATCATATAATTTTTTGACCATGGTAATAATCAAATAAAGTTATAAAATAGTGTTTTCTATTTATCAAAATAAAAATGCGATTTAATATTAATAAATAAAGAATAACTCTAATTAATAAAATTAAAATAATCTTCCAAAATAAAAACATTAACAATATTGATGCTAAAGAAACATTGAGATCACCCATTAACTATATATATCCCTTTTTTAATTACAAAACCAATAGTTTAAAAAAATCTCTCCCATTTTATAAATATGATCAGTGTATAACCATCCATACAAGTTTGTTTAAAACAAACTTCCCTTATCAGATAAATGTTGAAAACATAAAACTAAATTTTTTGAAAACATCATAAAAGTAAATATCTTTTATTTTATAATAAATCTCCTCTATAAAAAATTAATAAAATAGTTATATAGTTTATAATTATTAAAGTAAATTGAATTATCAAAAATTAACTATATAATGTCATATGATGTTAATTAATAATATCAATTACAAATTTATATGTTGAAATAAAATTAGAATTCATCATAAATTTATGTATACTTAAAAATAAGTAAACTATTAAAACATTGGAAAAATTAATGTAACATTTTAGAAATTATGAAGAATAATTAAATATTAAAAAATTCCACAATATTTAATATTTTCATCTATTAAAAAGATATAGTGGTATGAATTTTAGTTTTCCAATATTACCTATAAATATTTAACAAAATTATTCAACATAGCCAAGTAAATTGTTATAATTAACAATGATTAATAGCAATAAAATACTCAATATTCCTTACATAAATTTCAATAATCCATCATTCTATGTTAAAATATAATATTTTTAAAATTAAATATGTTGGAAAAAATCCTTTAAGGTGTCCTCTCAGTATGTTTTGGGTGTGTTTGTGTTTGTTAACATATCTGCATGATAGTGAATGAGTATGATTGGTGTTTTTTGAAGCAGGTGTTTAAGGTTTCACAGTTTCCCAGTGTTTTCCAAATTTTTATGTCTCAAAATCGGGAGTTTGGTTTTTGGAAAAGGATGTTTTTACTTATAGGAATGAATGGTATGAAGACCATGTATCCTAATTCATGTAATGTATATGGTGGTAGTCAAAACATTGAAGGGAATCGGTGATGGAAGGGAACCACGAAGCGCGAGATGGAGACCATGTATAGGAGCGACTCACGAGGAGCAAATTCTTTGCATCCAAGTCATACAGTATGTGGAAGGCTTGGGGTATGTGGGATGGATTGTTGTTTTCAGAAATGAGGTGGTGGTTTCAGAAGTTTTGAAGGGTGTCATTGGTGAAAAGGTGATGGTGATTTTGGTCTCCATATACAAAGAGAGTTAGTACGTGGACTGTGTGGAGAAGATAGTTTGTGGGACGATTGTGGTTCACAGAAGATGTATGGTATGCAGGGAAGGTGGTAGCACATTATAGATTTATGTATTCATGGATTATCATATTTTATATATATATATATATATATATTTCTATATAAGGATTGTTAATACCATCATGTATTAGTGTAATTTTTATAAGAAAATATCTTTTCTCCGAGAATTTGGTGGTTTCTAAAAGTGGTTAGTAAGAGAGAATTCTGCGAAGGGTGAAGTAGATTTTGTGGAAAATAATCCGTTGAAGGTTTTTGTGGGGTACTATATCCCGGAAAGGATGTGGTATGAGGTGGGGGAAGAAATGATATGAAGAAGAGGAAGACACGGTACACGAAGGAGGAAGACTCGGTACATAGAGGTGAGACTATTCGTAGAAGTAGATATGGTCCTTGAAGTAGGAAGTGGTGCGCAGAGGAGGCGAAGCGGTCTGTGAAGGAGGATGGTCCACATAGGGTGAAATTCACAGAAAATGTGGTCCACAAATCATACCCTATACGTAGTAAATAGAATAGTAAATGTTGTTCACTAAGTACTCAAGAATGGTTATAAAATAACTAGAACAGTTCTTGAAAGCAAATTATAGTAACCTAATAGTTCACAAAAAAAAGTGGAATTAAACTATGGGTGAAGAATTAACTTCCATAAAGAATATATCTATAGTTAAGGATGCATGATTTCATGCAAATAAAGGGACCTACAAGTACATAAAATGTGTGTATATCCCTTCCAAGAGTGGTGAGTGAAGGAAGATGAAGATGGTGATCCATCCCATTGGCAGTGAGCCAGAGGAAGTGACATGGAGAATGACCCTTGGGAATGTAGTGAGAAAATCCTAAACCATGTAAAGGTAGTGATGTTGTGCATATAGGATCTAGCCCAAACCTTGAAATTGGATGTGAGATTAAGTGGATTTGGTACATCATCACATTTTTTTTGTATGGTCCTTGGATGTAGCCCAGTGAGGGTGAACCAAGTAAAAATCATGGATTCATGTTCATGATTTAATTTTTGTTCATATATTTCTATGGGAGAAAGAGAGAAGTGTGTCTTGTTTAATGATGAAACAAGATCTAAATGGGAATTAGTTTTAATATTCTATACCTAAATTCACCCCCCTTAGGGTATTTTACCTAGTGTACCTAACAATTACTTTCAGATGGAAAGTTAAAAGTCAGTGGTTCCCCCTCATTAGAATAAATAGAGGTGGTAAATCCCAATAAAATTATGATCTTCAATGGAAATAATTTACAACTATGGAGGAATAAGATGCAACACTACTTCTGATCACTAGAAATAGATGTCTTCACAGCATCTATTCCTAGAATATCAGCAGATATCAATAGAGGTGATTTATCATAAGATGAAAGAATAGAATTAAATGATGATTCTAAAGTGATCAATGCTCTAGGTGGGATCCCTATCAAATGAAATTTATAAAAAGGTGATGTCTTGTAAAACATAACATGAAATTTTTGAAAAGTTATTTTATATCTTTGAAGGAGATTCAAAGGTCAGAGAGGAAAATTTACAGGTTTTGTGGAACGCGTATGAATATCTGAGAATGATTCCAAATCAGTCTATTGATCCATTATTTGACAGGGTGATTGTTTTAGTGGAATACATGTGTGGTCTTAGAGAGTTCATTGAAGATATAAGGATTATGCGGTGTATCTTGAGGAAACATACACCTCTGTCAAATATGAAAGTTTCAGTATTGGAAGATAAAGATCCAAAAGAGATGACATTGGATAACTTTCATAGTACCCCTATTGCATATGAAATGGGAAATGATGATAACTATACTATGGAAAAGGGGAAATCCCAAGAAGTGGCATTAAAGTCCATGAAGAAGCACTCTATTGAAGATAGTCTGGATGAATATAATTTAGACGATGTCAAGTTATTTATCTCATCAAACCCTCAAATAGGAATAGTAAAGTTCAAAGGTAAACTTCCACTTTCATGATTCCAATGTGGAAAGATTGTACATTTTGAAATAAAGTGTCCTAAGAAGTTTAAAGATGACAATGAATACAATGATAAAATTCCCCAAAATAAGTATTCATCAAAATTAAATGGTAGGATAAGTGATAAAATAAAGTTATTCAAAATGAATAAGTTTCTATCAAAAGAAGATGAAAGTTTAGAAGAATATAAGGCATAAGAGTTAGAGGACTACAAAGATCAAGAATTAGATACTTTGATGGCAGTTGTAAGAAATTCTGTAACAAAATAAGAAATAGACAGTGAAGAAGGAGATGTTGAAGGAATATTTTACATTCAGGCTGAATTATATGATTCTATTGAGAAGATAAATGTTTGGAGATCCCAAACAAAGATAGATAACAAAGTGGTTCATGATGATTAACTCTAAATTCAATAGAAGGAAGATGAGAATTATAATATGAATGAAGAAATTTAAAAACTAATGTCTTCATTGCCAAAAAGATTAGAAAATGTGGTTGTGTAAAGACTCAAAATTGAATAAAAAAGATAGATTGATAGTTTTACTGAAACTAGAAAATAACAAACAAAATGAATCGAAGAACTTCAATAGGAAGGCATCGATCTATAAAGAAGTGTTAAAGATCATGAAAAAGTGTTGAATCCAAGTACATCGTTAGGAAAGATGATCATACATACAATATAGATAATAAAATATTAGCATTGTGGTCCTATAGAATAGAAGCAATAGTCAAATTAAAATAGTTAGGTTGTCTTGGGGTTTTATTGAAAATAGAAAGCAGTAATAGTTAAATTCAGCGCACAAACACCCACTCCAAGATTGAAAATTGTTTTAGGTATAAAGAAGAATCAAAAGATTCTGAGAAACCAAGGGAAAACCAGTGGTACAATATTTCCACATAGGAATGTATCCCGTATAATATGTTATTGTTGTGGAAATATGGGGCACACAAAAAATGTTTGTTCCATAGAAAAGAGGTACCAAATAGAACATGACCAATAGAGGCAGTCATTCAAAGCTAAATTTTCTGGGTCATCATTTTATGGTTAATATTTTTGGTGTGATGGATTCATACACATGGAAATATATTTCACATATACAATATATAGAAATGTGTCCAAGAAGACTGAGGATGGTTATAAATAGCAGAAAAATGTATCATCAAATCAGATGAAAATGAAAAATCCATTTGTATCTCTACAATATAAATTTGGTCTATCATATCTTGAGGAATGTCAAGAGTATCATTCTATACCGAGTATGAAGTCAGAAACATGGATCAAAAAGAGAAGATATGATCAGGAAGTGGTTGAAGAAATTGTGTTCAAGGCATTAGATCACATCGGTATTTGAATTATAGATACTGGATTCACCTCCCATATGATAAGAAACAAGGATCTTGTGATGATAATTAGGTTCAAAAAATTAGGTATCATAATATTTAGTAATGATGAGGGGTTTAAAACCATTGACTCTAGGAATGAAAATTTTGGGGGAAAATACATGAGATGTGCAGATGCCTTGGTTGTTGAAGTTCTTAGTCACAACTTATTAAGTGTAAGTCAATTGTGTGACTTAAGACAGGCCATAATATTTTATAATAAATTTTTTGTCATCAAGAAAAAATATGGTTTTGTTTTATTATAAGGAAATAACACAAAAGGGAGACTCTATCTCATGAGTGGAGAAAGAGATATGTGATTTATTTCTAAGGAAGAAGAAAATAAGTTGTGTCATAAAAATCTTGGCCATGTAAGTCAAACATCCTTGGAAGATCTGGTGAAATATGATGCTGCATGAGATCTCCCTAGATTATCATGTGATCATACACATACATGTGATACCTTCCAACAAGGGAAGATCATATGAAATACATATAAGGAAAAAGAGAAAATGTCAAAAAAAATTATTGATTTTGTTCATATTAATGTGTGGAGACCAATTTCACCAAGATATCTTGATAGAAGGATATATTATGTACTCTAGAATAATGGTATAGGTATCAATAATTACCCATAAGTTTTAGGTGTCTATTTTCATTACTAGATATTGACGAGAAGTCGAAAAGATGCTATACTAGAAAATACAGATGATGCAAACAGATAATAGAACAGATTTAAAAAATTTCCAAGTAGAGGATTATCTCGAGAAACATGGGTTAAATCAACAAGTTTAAATAGTTATAACTCCATAAGAAAATTTATTAGATGAAAGAAGAAATAATATTGTCAATAACATGGCCAGACCAATGCTCATTGATAAATACATTCCAGAGAAATTTTAAAAAGAAGTAGAGACGATAGAAATCTTCGCATCAAATAGATCATTACTATTTCTTAAAGAAGAAAAGACACCATATGATCTATGTTATAGAAAGAAATCATCATTGAATTAAATTTGAATCTTTTGAATTAAGTGTTTTATTCTCAACAAGGATAAGCACAAACAGTTTGAAACCCATGGAGATAAAGGGATATTTCATGGACACTCAAAGAAAAAAAAAAGCATATAAATGATTCAACAACAGTCTTGGAAAGATTTTTTAAATTCATGATGTAACCATAGTGGAGAATGAGAAGAACCTTTAGAAAATACATGATCAGTCTTAGGAGGATAATGATGAAGAAATAAGTAGATCAAGGGATTCTTTAGTTCTAGAGACTGATTCATAAGAAGAATAATATGATTAGAAAGATGAGTACAATTTAGTATCTTAAGAAAGACAAAGGAAAAGATATAAAATTTATTGAAAAAATAATAATTGGTGATCAGATAGTGATAGTGCAGATAAAGAGGATGAAGAATCTAGAACAAGCATCATACTTATCATTGGAGGGACCTAAATGTATTGGTGAAGTAGATGGTTATGATAATTGGGTTAAGGTTATGAATAAATATCTTGACCAAATTCATAAGAATCATACATGGGAGATTGTTTTTAAGCCAATAGAAAAAATGTCATTAGGAATAAGTGGGGTTTTCACAACAAAATGAATGAATATGGTGTTGTGATTCGAAATAAATGAAAACTAGTGTGATAAGGGTACTCTAAAATATATGGAATTGAATTTGGTGAAATGTTTCCACCTGTTTCATGGTTAAAAGCAATTCGATTATTCTTGGCCATAGTATTTAAAAGAAAGATCAATGTTTTCTAGAAGGATGTCAAGTCAGTATTTCTGAATGGGTTTATATAATATGAAGTTTATATTGAGGATCCATATGTTTTTCTCATTCATGAAGATGATAATAGAGTTTTTTTGAAGAATGCATTATATGGTTTGAAGCGATCACCAAGAGCATGGTATTCAAGGCTAGATTAGTTTTAAAAAAAGCATGATTTTCAGTGTGGTAGAGTCGATTACATTTTATATGACAACCATGATAGTAATCAAAGAATGATAGTATTGGTATATGTCAATAACATAATATTTGGAGAATTAGATGAAGTGAAACACATATAGTTTTCTGAATTAATCAAAACTGAGTTTGACATGTTAATGATTGGTGAACTAGAATTTCTCCTTGTTTTACATGTAACAAAAGGAAAGAATAGAACATTCATTTATCAATCTAAATATGAAAAATAAGTTTTGGGAAGGCTTGGAATGGATAATTCCAAGGAGATGAAGACTCTGGTGGCTACCCAGATGAACTATCTCAGGATGATAAAGGAAAATCAATCAATGTCATAGAATATAGGAAGATCATTGAATGTTTTTTTACTTAACAATGACATGACGAGATATTATTTTTTCCACATGAAAAGAAACAGATATCAAAGAAATACCAAGGAAATACACATGCTTGAAGATAAAAGAAAACTCTGGTATATCAAGTGAACTGTGGACTTTGGTTTGATGTACAATGATAAATCTCAACTAGAGATTTTAGGATATACATATGAAGATTGAGCTGGATCAGTATATGATATAAAATAAACATCAAGAGGTCCTTTATATCTTGGTGTGTTATGTATTTATTGGATAACTAAGAAAATTATTTCATTTCATGAAGAACTATAGATGATGAAAACATTTAAACCTCTCAAGTGTGTACACAACTATTATGGATAAAGCATCAGCTTTATGATATGCTAATAGAAGTGAAGTCTCCAATCAGAATCCATTTTGGTAATTAATGTTCTATCAATCTTATAAAAATTCCTAGGAAAAAGAAAAATGAAATAATTTATCATTTCATCAAGGAGAAGGTGGAGCAAGGGATTGTGAAGTTGTTGTATGTGCCTACAGAACAATAGGTTGTATATATTATGATAAATTCCTTTCCAAAAGAAGAATTTGAAAGTAATCCACTTGTTCTAGGAGTTCAATCGACTCCCTGCACTTAAAAAACTATGGTTATTCCCCCCTCTCCCTGAGGTATGGTGTGTGTTTTCCTTATTGTTTTAATCTATGTTCTTAACCTTTTTGTAGACCCAAAATAAATCACCCTTGGGTTCATTGATAAAGGGGGAGGAATTATTCTATTGAAAGGGGAAAAATGTTATAGTTAAGACACTGGGAGAAGGTGATAGGTGGATCTATGAGATAGGGGTATTTGAAGTTGTTAGGGGGAGCAGTGAAATAGGGGGATTATTAAATTTTATGATGCTAGACATGATCAATAAAATGATATATATCATGAAAGAAATGGTTTGTGATGAAATAATAAGAGTTTCCTTGGAATGGAATGGATTGATTCATTGATGAAATTTTATTATAATCTTGTGTCTCATGTAGATCATAACTCAAGTGGTATTAAATTATGTGTTGAGTAAATCCTTGATCGCTATCTTAATGGCAATAAGTGAATTATATAAAAAGTTGGAAGAATCCTAACTAAGATATCAAATAATGAAAGTATTTTCAACAAACCCAAAGGGGGGAATGTTGGTAAAAAATCCCTCAAGGTGTCCTCCTGGTATGTTTTGGGTGTGTTTGGGTTTTTTGACATAGACAGATGACTATGAATGAGTATGGTGGTACGCGGAATGTCGAAGATAATTAGAAAAGGAAGGGAACCGCGAAGCAAAATATGGGGACTGTATGCGAGAAGAGTTTGGGGGGTAAAGGGTTATCAGTGAATTCATGTGGTATATGGAAGGATTTTGGTACATATGATGGATGGTTTTTTTACGGAAAGAAGGTGGTGATTTGAGAAATTTTGAAGGGAACCATTGATGAGAAGGTGATGGTGATTTTGGTCACCGCATACGAAGAGAGGTAGTATGTGGAGCATGTAAGGAAAATGGTTCATGGGATTATTGCAATTCGTGGAAGATGCATGGTAAGTTGAGAAGGCAGTACCACATTGAAAGATTTGATTAATCTCAAATTAGTGTATTTTGAGGATCTATTTTCCTATATAAGGAGTGTTAATCCCATCGTTACTTAAAGTGATTATCATAAGAAAATATCATTGCTCCGAGAATTCAGTGAAGTATGAAAGAGGTTTGCATGGGATAATTCCCCAAAGGGTTAAGTGGTTTTCAAGGAAGAAAATCCACAGAATGATTTTGTGGGGTACTATATCTCTCAAAGGATGTGGTACATGATGGAAGAAGATGCAGTACACGGAGGAGGAAGACACAGTATGTGAAGGAGGAAGACCCATTATGTAGAGGAGAGATGGTTTTCTCAAGTAGAGAGAGTCCATGAAGTAGAAAGTGGTGCGTGGAGGAGAAGTCTTCCATGAAGGAGGATGGTCTACGTAGAGAGAAGTTCATAGAAGAGGTACTGTGAAGCATACCCGCTACAAAGTATGCGGAACAGTCAAGGTGGTTCATGGAAAAATCAAGGAAGCTTAAAATATCACTAGAACAGTCTGCAAAAGAAATTTCTGCTAACCTAAGAATATATGAAGTATAATTAATCTATAGGGGAAAATTGAACTTCAATAGAGCATCTATCTATAGTTGAGGATCTGTGATCTATTGCAATTTAAGGGACCTACAGGTTCATAAACTTTGTGTGGATCCCTTCCAAGACCAGTGAGTCAAGGAAGAGAAAGATGGTGATCTTTGGCCACCGGTAATGAGCTAGAGGAAGAGACATATGGAGTGACCCTTGGGAATGTAGTGATCAGACCCTAAACCATGTAAAGGCAGTGAGCCTAGGCAGAGAATATCTAGCCCGATCTTTGTAATTGGAAGTAATCTTTAGTGGATTTGGTACATCGGAAAATCGGCATTTTATGCTCCTTGGACATAGTCTAGCGAGGGTGAACTGAGTAAAAATAAATGTGTCATGTGCATGATTTAATTTTTGTTCATGCATTGAAATGGTAGAAAGAGAGAAGTGTGTTTTTTTAATGAAAAAAAAATTCTGAAGGGGTAGTATTATTAATTTTTCATACCCTGATTCACCCCCCTTTCAGGGTATTTGACCTAGTGGACCTTACAAATTATTTCTAAAGGTTTAGTGAAGATGTCATCTAGTTGATCAGATATAGAAATACGTTAAAAAATTATACATACTTTTTTAAAATGATATCTAATAAAATGATATCATGCTTATATTATTTAAGTTTTAGAATGTTGTAAAGGGTTCATTGAGATAGAAATAGGAGATGAACTATCATGGTTTAAAAAAAGGACTAAATTATCAAAATAACTTGGTAATTTATTAAAATTAACATCAAAATCAGATTGAGTTTTTGAAATATATATATATATTGAAAATAACATATTATAATAGTTGTTTTTAGAAGTGATTAACTCAAGAGGGGTTGAATTGAGTTCCCAATAAATTTTTTTGTTAAATATTAAATTAAAATAAAATCCCATTGAAAAATAAATTGTCCAATTAATCAAAATAGATGATCGATATAAGATATATCCTTTAAAAAGATATCTCAAAGAGTGATTATATCTCAGTTAAAACAATGTTTAGAATTACCTAACCTTTTTGAATCAAACTACATAGAAAAAAAGTAAACACTAGTTATAATTAATTATCAAAGTAATAGTTTTTTTATAGATGAAAAATATTCTAGGATACCATAATAAAACAAAACAGAATAATATAATAGAATAAAATAGTGATTCGGTCTCCAATTGATACTTATTCTCATCTACATGGAAATATCTCATTTCCAAGAAGATAATAATAATAATAATAATAATAATAATAATAATAATTCACAGCCTCGATTAGGGAAACAAACAACAACTAAAAGTTTTCTAGGCTAATGAGCCTCTTCCACAGTCATACATGGGAAATAAATATAGAACAGGACACAAAAGGTCTTATTCCCAAAACACTATGGTAAAATACATGTAAATTAAAGAGATAATAATAAGTATTATCCAATTAGGTGTAATATATAGTGTGTGTTTGATAACTGAGTAACAACACTCTACTCAAATAAGAAAGTTAGAAACAACATGTGAAATAAAGAAAATAGTGATACTATGTCTTGTATGTTCATAATGGTAAAAGTCATCATAAAATATTTGGTGAGGAGTTTGAGATTTCTTTTTGATGTTTTCCACAAGATAGAGGATCTTAAGAATTTTCAGAAATGTTCTAATTTATCTCTTTCATTGTCTCAATCAATATCTATAATTTCTTTTGTGCTTCTATGTCATTAATATTCAAAGAACATGAATTATTAAAATCATGAGGTTCACAAATTCAATTTCATGTTTTTATATAAGTTTTTTAATCAGTAATTATCGTATATATCGTATGTATAATTTTATTTTAAAGAGGGGTGTCCTTCACGAATATATAGAAGCATCAGTTGGAGGAGATCCACAATCCTCAGATTGTCTTTGACTATGTCATTAAGACTTGTTCAAATTATCCATGAATAGAAATAGTTGTTGATCCATTCATGTCAAAGTCCTCATACAACAACGATAACAAAAAGGTGGTGGTGACTCAGCATCTGCCGGTATCTCAGACTGAGAGTACCTCGGGCTAATGGTGACTTAATGTTTGGCGGTGACTCAAAGTCAAACAGTAGCTCATACAAGCAGTATCACCGTTGGGGGTAACAAGACTGGTGGTAACTCATCCTTAACAGTGACTCATTGGTAGTGAATCTCCTCAGTAGTAGTTCCTGACTAATGTTAGAAAGTCCTGGTAGTGACTCCCGACTAATTGTGACTCGCCATATCACGTAGCCAAATTATTCTAAAAATATTATCACCATATAAAATGCTACTATAAAACATGTAGATAATTAGTACTAAAATAATCATGGTTTTTGATCATTAAAATAATATTGTTTCAAACATGCTCCACAATAGGTGGTTCCAATATTAGTTATGTTTTACACATTTGTAGTAGATAAAAAACTATCATTTGTCCCTTAAATCTCTATGAAATAAAAATCTTTCCTAAAATATGAAACATAACTGAAGTAATTATTCAATCCATTCAGAGACCTCCAATATCATAATAAGATTATCAAATTAAATAAAAATAGGTTTCACTGGGATAAAACATACCATGATTATCAATCCCTTTATCATACCTAATAATTATTTTAACATCTTTCAATATAATTTCCTCAGGGTAATCTTGAATCCTTGCAGACACATAGATAGTAAACATTAAATATGGTATACTGGATATAAGAAAAAGTAAAATTCCTATCATACCACTAAAAACATTAATATATATATTAACCTAATAGTTTTAACAGAATACATTTTACATGTAATAATCATAGGCGTTCTCAGTCTTTTACTAGAATCAAGTCCATATATTTTACCTAATTTTTTATTATAGAAACATTGATTTAAAAACATTTCATCATTTATTTGATAAATATAAAGTCTTAAAATTAATTTTAATTCTCCCATAAGACTCGTATCAAAATAACTAGTCATTAAAAAAATAAATATTTACAAATCTCTTCCTAAGAAGATCTGAATATAATACCATTAACATAAATTTGAATAATCAAAATATATTATGAAATATTCAAGGTGAACAATGTTGGGTAAACTTTTCCTTTTATAAACCATTTTTTAAAAAAAATTGAGTAATTTTTTCACACTATGATCACAGAGCATGTTAAGTATATATATATATTTAGTAAATTTTAAAACATTTTAAAGATATTTTTCATTTTCAAATCCTTGGGATTGTTTAACATAAACTTCTACACTAATCAGTTTATTTAAATACTCATATTTTATATTCATTTGAAAAATTATAAATCCTTGAAAAGCTTCGAAATCTAATAAAATTATAATAGAAACTAACCTAGAAACAAGTGAAAATGTTTCATCATAAGTTATTCCTTCTTATTGATAAAAACATTTTTCAGCCAATATTTCCTTCTTTTTTATAATAATTCATTCCTCATTTAATATATTTATAAAAAATAATTACCAATAAGTTGTGATTTTGTAGGTTTTTCTACTAATTTTCAAAAAAAAATCTAAAAAATTTATTAAGACATTCTTCCATGGAAAAAAATTAATTATATTCTTTTAATGTTTTTACATAGTCATTTCATATAAAATAATAAATAAAACTTAGGTTGAAACATAAATTATTGAGCAAATTTTCTATTTTCACTCTTGAATCCGCATTTCTAATTATTCTTTCAATAGGATGGTCTTTATAAGATTTCTAATTTCATTCATGAGGGTGATATAGTACATAAAAATTAATAATTTTAGATTTATTTTCATTTATATCTTCACCAATATTAAATTCTCTAAAACCAACTACATTATATTCCGGATCTAAATTATTCTTATATAATTCATTTTCATCAAATTTTATATGAATGTATTCTTTGGAAATCATAATTATTTTATTATAAACTCTATAAAATTTGAAAACCTTAGTATAACCTAAAAATACATCATTATTTTTTTCATCAACTTTATCCAATGAATATTTATTCTTTTAGATAAATAATATTTCAAAAAATTCTAAAATATCAAATTTTTTGGTTTCTTTCCTTTCAATAGTTTATAAGGGGTTTTTTTAACACCCCAAGCTTCCACGGTACGTTTCCCTTTGAATAATGCAATGACGTGCATTGTACGCAACTTCGAGATTCTAACACACCACAACCAATCAAACTAGCTGCTATGAATAGTAATTCATACTTTTTGAAATTTTATAAATTTTATATTTCTAAATGGACTTAGGTTTTGGATTCGTAATATCGAAATTAGCTTAGGGTGAAATTTTGGTACTTTTCGGATAACTTTCATATTTTGATGAATAATGAAAATTAATAACTTTTAATTAAAAACAACTTTTTTAATCGAAATAATTAATTGTAATAAATTATTAATTTGAGTGTTTTTAAAGTATATTTAGAATATATTTTTACCATTTAATACAATTTTGGTCATTGGATTTTATTTCACAATTAAACCAGACATAAACAAGTGTCAATCTTTTGATAGTTATTATCTCTTAAAAATACACTATTTGTTTTGATGACGGGAATTAATTTTTAAATTAATTAATGCAAATGGTTTGTTCTGAATTTAATAAAATAGACATCATTTTTGAATTCATATTATCAAATATATCTTAGGGCTAATTTTTGGTATTTTTCTGGAAAATTTCATTTTTTGATGAATAGTGAAACCACTAAGTGGTAGTTAAAAAACTAAATTTTTCATAAAACTTAATTTTACCACTTCTGTGAGTGGAATTTCGAAAATCCGAGAGAAATAGTTAATATCAAGGAGTAAAATGTGGTTCATTGAGATGAAAATAATTTTTGGTGAATAGTAACTTTTTACTTTTATTTACCCCAGTTAAAAGTAAATAGGGTAATTAAGGGTAAAAATGATATTAATATTACCCTAACACATGTCCTAATCCTATTGTACAAGTGTATCTCTACCAAAAACAACTTTAGAAATAAATTATTATAATTTAGGTCCACTTGGATTAGATTAGGACATTTATTATTATTTAATTCAAAGATGAGTTAAAAGAGTTAAAATCAAAGTTTATTTACTAAATAATTTTTAATATAGGGTTAAACATAAGAAAAATTCGATTATAAATATTAATTAGAAAGATAAAACGATTTATTACATAATTATATTTTATTTATAATTTTTAGACATTAAATAAATTAATTTATATATGACACAATGATGATGCAGTAATTACCATAATAGTAAAATATTAAAACAAATGATATTATAAATATCCAAATAAATATAATTGGAGACTTTTATTGAAGTAAACTAATTTTCTAGGTTACTATGACATATTAGGATTGATTTAATTGACTTTTTAGAAGTAATAATTCTGTTATGAGTTTCAAAAAAAATCAATTATTGAATAGTGTCAAAATTGACATAAAAGAGTTTTTAAAAAAAATATTATATTATTAATTGATATTAAATTCATAAAAATCTAAGGTTCGGAAAAGAGACTTATATCATGATATGGGTATCATTAATGAACCACTTTGGGGTCTTTTGGATGTATATAGTTCGTTTATTAACCATATAATAAAAAAATAAAAAGAGACATTGTAAAAGTGAAACTAATTAACTAAGAGTTAATACTTAAATATAAGGTTAATATAATGTCCCAAACCTGTCTAAATTCTATTGGTTGAGTGGTTTGCGACCTATACCCACCTTAACCTTTAAATAATCCACTTTTGAGCCATTAGAAACCTAATATGGATTTATTATAAAATAATATTTCTAGCTTTTCCAAAGGTGCCCCTCACCCCTCTTATAAAAGGGCATTCCCCCTTCTCATTACTTCCCACCTTCAAAGCCTTTCTGTTCGACCAAACCCTGCCCAAATACTATCTCAACTTCCCTCACTACAACTTAGAGTCCTTATTTTGATCATAAATCCATCCTAAGGAGCCCTTTTTATCAAATGAATAGGAAGAACCCGAAGAAGAGGTAATGTTTTTACCACCATTTTTCAAATTATTTTCTTCTTCAACTTCTTCTTTCTTTGTTATTCCAATTCTAAAATAATGACTACAGTATCTACTATATACTATAATATTATTATAAATATGGTACAACCATATTCAGTATTCTATCCATCCTTTGAATGACATGTCACCATACGTGCGTACGTATGGCTTACCGTCTCCACATCGTGGTGTAATTGTCATTCAATAAATTATTATTTGGATGGGTAAAATAATGATGTGTAATTCATGTAAATAATAAATATAACATGATAATTATTCTTTATATATGATATACCATCCAATTATATATTATTTTAACATCAAAAGAATGATATTGTCGCTCGTGCGTACGTACGGACTACCGTCTCCACGAAAGCGATGAAATTCATTCTCCATCGTATCCATTCAAGTATAATTATCATTTGATGATATAAAAATAATGTTTAAGGACTTCATATAATTCTGGATATGAATAAGATACAACCTATCCATAACAAACACGGCTTACGTAACAAAGAATAAAAAGGAAAATGAGTAAGTTAACACCCGAAATGACGATAATACTAAGATATTATTAACAAATCAATGTTAAAAGATCTTATATGATATCATATTAATGTAAATTATTCTTTTATAATTAAATAAAAATTATTTCACTATTATACAATAGGTTAACCTACCGTTGACCAAGGAGAAAGTACAAAGTAAGGGGTTTCTTATCTCACTCTTAATTCCGTGAGAATTCCATTGTTCACCACTTATTTATTACATGTGGTGTGTGTACTGCCCATGTTTGTATTCATTGTGTAATATTCTTTAATTCATGTATATTTAAATCATCATTGTATGATCCTTCTTTCATGGGTGTATGTTTTTAATGTTACCAAATCAATAAGGGAATTTGAAATTTCAATTTCCACTCATTCGGCTTTACTCATACCTCATTGATTATTTTACTCCAAGATTATGTGTAGAATCACTATTCATTTGACTATGTCATAATTTCCACTCCCCTTTCTGTGGATATAATTTTTATACACATAATCACTCCATTGATAAATTCTCAAGTCATCGGTATGGACTTGATAAGAGTAATTTTCACTCAATCTCGATTTGTTGAGATAAACATCCAATTCATTGGTGTTATTTTTACTAGAATATGTCTGAATGTCTTTTGATTGTTTTACACTGAATACCCAATCATATTTAGTGTATTTATATTTTTCACACATAATTATGTCATTGATTTATTCTTTACCTAAGGATAATGCCTTTATGAGAGATTTCATCTCAATTTACATTCCATTGAGACTTCTTTGTTGTTATACACCAAATCACTTTTATGTGGTGTATATAATGTACATTGACTTAGTAGATCATGAATCCCTTTATTCTCATGATATTAAAAAGTTTTTATTACCTCAATTATTTGTATTCAATTGTCTCTCTTTTGGTTAGAAACTCTAACTAAAATACCATTTTTAAATGTTTTAAAGAATTATTCTTCTAAATCTTGATCATTAATGTCCATGTTTTAAAAATGGTTTTAAGGATTTTTTTTATATGGACATTAATGTTTTAAAATTAAAACTCCTTTTAAAAGTTTCAAAGTGGTATGGGTCACTTTGATTAAAAAATCTATTTTTAAATCGCTTATTGACAAATAGTGTGACTTTTAAATGATTTCAAGAAAAAGGGGGATTTTTCTCTCAAATAGTTTTGATGATTATTTTCATCTATGTCAATATCCTTCATTATTATCAATTGAGGTTAATATGATACAATATAATCTTCCATATTGTATCGAATGAGATATGTTTTACTGTGGATGTGTTATTTTTATACCATTCATGGTTTATGGATGAAGTATTTACATTTTGTATTCTAGTTTTAATAGAAATGTTTATGTTATGTTTAAACCTTTTCATATGGGAATGCATTGGACATAATATGTAACGGGTGGAGCCTGCTATAGCTCCTCAATGCATCGTTAGTTCTCATGAGACAAACTAATGTCTTGGTATAAGGCCTTGGCAAAATCTTATTTGTAGTCTTGGCACGAGGCCTTGGCTATGTGGTTATGATAGTCTGTAATAATGCATTCCATCATTATGAAAGTAGTTATTGATATTTCATGTGATTGTTCGACTAGTAGAATATCCATGTGAATAAGTAAATGGAATTATTTCATTTTATCTTTGCCATATTATGCTGAAGTTCAAGTTTAAAAGGATTTTGTTTTAGTTATAAATTGCTTTAAGTGTTTATGCTTATCTATGAAGGCTTCTGCTATACTGTTATCCTTATTGAGCATCTAAACTCACCCCTTTAAATGTTTTATTTTTCCTAGGATGTGAAGACGTAATTTATGAATGACCTGCAGGGATAGTATGAGGGGATATGAAGACAAGATGTTGTTGTAGTTTTTTTTTACCTTATGATGTAATGTAAGACTTATGAATATATCTTGTGTTTCCAAGACTACTAAACTCATCGGTCTTTCAAGACTTGATCCTTTGTGATCATGCCAATGTTATGTAATATTGCACCGAATCTGGGTATCTAGGGTCGGGGTGTTATAGTTGGTATCAGAGGAAGTTTAGTACAAACATTGGAAGATAGATTTAGATAAACTCTGATTAGAGCACGTAGAACTAAGATGAACTTTGAGGATTAATATAGAAGAACTTCCTAGAATTTTAGTATTGTAGAGATTTTGTGAGTTTTCCGAGCAATACATCCCTATCTGGATACGAGCAGGTAGAGGCGGCTTTGGCACAGATGTACCTAGGGGTAAAAGCCGAAAATATCCCTTTGATCTAGACTCGAACGGGAACTGGTGCACGACAAAGGGCCTTGCTGCACTCTTGGTTACGACAC
Source organism: Viscum album (assembly GCA_963277665.1). NCBI lineage: Eukaryota > Viridiplantae > Streptophyta > Magnoliopsida > Santalales > Viscaceae > Viscum > Viscum album. Next base: position 1,349,653,262 of record OY728159.1, on the reverse strand, counting down.
TCCCGGGGGATATGCTTGAGATAATTTACATTTTATTTACTAACCGATTTGAATTATAAAATATATAAGATGAGAGTAAATAACCTTGGTTAATCCTAATGTGTTTAAAATTAAGAATATAGTTACATGTTAATCTCTAAATGATTTTATGACTACTGTTACTCACACAATGCTTTCTGGTTTTAGTCAATGGCTGGATTCCAAGGAAGTCATAGTGACTTTGAGAATTATGTACAAGGTGGGAACATTAGTGGCAATGAGAAACAAAATGGAATGTTGATAGTCGTAAAAGATATCGTCTTTATACCAAATCAATTTTCCAAAAATATGATAAATAATATATATATTAAATAATTTCTGGACTCAAAAAAGAATAGAAAGGTGATGAATGATAAGAGCTCCAGCAGTGGTGACCATGGAGAATGGAATCCTCAATTTCCATCATGCAGGAAATGTGGAAGCAGACACCCGGGAAAGTGTCTCAATGGGACAAAGAAATGTTTTACATGCGGGAAGGAAGGACATAAAGTGAATAATTGCCGAAGAAAAATGAAGAGTACTATGGGAGAAGATAAAAATGGTCCCAATAGTCCATTTACAGTTATTGTCTGTAAATGAAGGGGACCTGGCCATTACCCGAGTGAATGCCCTATTTTATAGGATATTTTCTTAGTCAAAGAAGAAGATATGTGGAAATAAATGGTTGGAGAAATGTTTAAAAATTATTAGTGCTCCTTGTTGATGGGTTTACTTTGGAATAATTTTCTCTTGTATTTTTTTAGCCCTGCAGTTTTCCATGTGAGAATGATATTTGAGGAAGAATTATCTTTTCTCTTGTGAATATAGTTATAAATAACCATTTGGTTTTATATGATCGTTGGGTTTGAGGAAATTATATGTTATTATAATTTGGGATGAAAATGCAAGGTATGAGATAAGATTTTTGGTTATATTATGTTATGGTTATTTTGAGTAATTTATCTTATTTTTGTAATGTTATAAAATATAGTTTTTGAAAAAGGACAACACGCAGACCGTGTGACAACCCATCGCGTCGGAAAAAGCTGTGGGAATCGAACCCACAACCAAAGTGCGATTGGGATTTATCGCCTACAACTAGACTATGTGATGTCCCTGGTTAGTGTGACTATTATTTTTAGTTAAATGATTTTATTGATCATTAATAATTTGATTTGGGATCTTATGTCTTATCAAATGAATACCCTTAGTATTGGAAAATGATTTGGTAATTAAGTGATAAATGTTATTCTGGAAGTTTTTCGCTTTATTGTATGGAAAATATAATAGTATGGGATTTCATTTGAGGAGTAATGGTGGATTATTATCTATGTTTTTATTGTGAATTTATAGTGATTTGGATTGTTTATGGAAATGATTAGGTTAATTTCTTTTTTAAGTATGTGACTTTAAGAGTAATTAATGTCATTTGGAGATACAATTTAACGTGGAAGACTACATTCTTATAAGTTTTGAGTTTCAATATTAGTTTGGATTATATTTAAGGATTTTAAGGACAATTGATTATTGAATGGTATTTATTTAACTTTGGGGTATTGATGGTTTAATTTTAGAAATTAGGATTAGTGTTTTTTTCTCTAACGGAATATCCATTTGGGGGGTCATCAAATATTATACTAACCATTTTGGTTTTCATTAATCTCTAAAGACAAGGTAAATATATAGTTTATCCTACGTGGATCATGTATTTCTATAGAAGTTTATTCTAGCTCTTCCATTGTGACCAAGTCTTCTTGAATACTCATTGTTCAAAAATGAGTTAGTGGTAAAAAGTTATTAAAGAATGAAACTCAACTTAAAAAGTAAGTATATCTCTTTATGTTCTTAGTCAATATCATAAATGAATTCCTCATCCTTATGTAATGTAACTTAAAACAAAAAAATGTTGTCCATTTACTTTTCCTACTGGGAGACTAAGGACTGTTTGTCCCAACACAAGTTTGTTATTTTCTTATTGTTAACTTTCTCCTGATCATGTTTTCTATCCCTCTCGATCAGAACTGAACACTTAGTTTATCATCAATATCCTTGTTTTCCTATATGGAATCCTAGTATGGGTTATCTTGGGTGACCTTTATACATCTCTTCCTTTCTTTTAAAGTGATAGTTTTATTGACTCTTTTTCCGATGTGGGACATTCCATTATATACTCAAGCCCAATTTTAAAAAAATTGTGAGGACGTAATTTATTGAAGGAGGGGAGAATGTAACACCCCAAGCTTCCACGGTACGTTTCCCTTTGAATAATGTAATGACATGCATTGTACACAACTTCGAGATTCAAACACACCACAACCAATCAAACTAGCCGTTATGAATAGTAATACCTACTTTTTGAAATTTTATAAATTTTAACTTTCGAAATGGACTTCAGTTTTGGATTCGTAATATCGAAATTAGCTTAGGGTGAAATTTTGGTACTTTTCAGATAACTTTCATATTTTGATGAATAGTGAAAATTACTAAATTTTAATTAAAAACAACATTTTTAATCGAAATAATTAATTGTGATAAATTATTAATTTTAGTGGTTTTAATGTATATTTAGAATATATTTTTACCATTTAATAAAATGTTGGTCATTGGATGAGATTTCATATTTAAACTAGACATAAACAAGTGTCAATCTTTTGATAGTTATTATCTCTTAAAAACACGCTATTTGTTTTGACGACGGGAATTAATTTTTAATTTAATTAATTCAACTGGTCTGTTTTGAATTTGGTAAAATAGAAATAATTTTTGAATTCATAATATCAAATATAGATTACGCCTAATTTTTGGTATTTTTATGGGAATCTTCATTTTTTGATTAATAGTGAAACCACTAAGTGGTAGTTAAAAAACTAAATTTTTCATAAAACATAATTTTACTGCTTCTGTGAGTGGAGTTTCGAAAATCCGAGAGACAAGGTTAATATCAAGTAGTAAAATGTGGTTCATTGAGATTAAAATAAGTTTTGGTGAATAGTAACTTTTTACTTTTATTTACCCTGATTAAAAGTAAATAGGGTAATTAAGGGTAAAAATGATATTAATATTACCCTAACACATGTCCTAATTCTATTGGACAAGTGTATCTCGACCACAAACAACCTTAGGAATAAAATATTATCATTTAGGTTCACTTGGAATAGATTAGGACATTTATTATTATTTAATTCAAAGAAGAGTTAAAAGAGTTAAAACCAAAGTTTATTTACTAAAATATTTTAAAATAGGGTTACACATAAGATAAATTCTATTATAAATATTAATTAAAAAGATAAAAAGATTTACTACATAATTTCAGTTTATTTATAATTTTTAGACATTAAATAATTTAATTTATTAATGACACAATGATGATACAGTAATTACTATAATAGTGAAAAATTAAAATAACTGATATGATAAATACCCAAATAAAAATAATTGAAGAATTTTATTGAATTACACTAATTTTCTAGGATACTATGACTTGTTAGGATTGATTTAATTGACTTTTTTTAAAGTAATACTTCTGTTATGAGTTTCACAAAAATCAATTATTGAATAGTGTCAAAATTGACATAAATGAGTTTTTAAAACAAATATTATATTATTAATTGATATTAAATTCCTGAAAATATAAGGTTCGGCCAGGAGACTTATATCATGATTGGTGTATCATTAATGGACCACTTGGGGGTCTCTGGGATGTATATAGTACGTTTATTAACCATATAATATAAAAATACAAAGAGACATTGTAAAAGTGAAACTAATTAACTAAGAGTTAGTACTTAAAGATAATGTCAATATAATGACACAAACCTGTATAAATTCTATTGGTTGAGTGGTTTTCGACCTATACCCACCTTAAAATTTAACAAATCCACTTTGTAACCATTATAAACCGAATATGAATTTATTATAAAATAATATTTCTAGATTTTCCAAAGGTGCCCCGCACCCCTCTTATAAAAGGGCACTCCCCTTCTCATTACTTCACACCATAAAAGCCTTTTGGTTCGGCCAAACCCTACCCAAATACTATATAAACATCCTTAAATACAATCTAGAGTCCTTAGTTTGATCAGAAATCCAACCTAAAAATCCCTTTTGATCAAATCAAAAGGAAGAACCAGAAGAAGAGGTAATGTTTTTGCCACCCTTTTTCAAAATCTTTTCTTCTTCAACTTCTTATTTATTTTTTATTCCCATTCTAAAATAATGAATCCAATATCTCCTATATAATATAATATTATTATAAAAATGGTACAACCATATTCACTATTCTATACATCCTTTGAATGACATGTCACCATACGTGCGTACGTACGACTTACCGTCTCCACGTCGTGGTGTAATTGTCATTCAATAAATTATTATTTGGATGGGTAAAATAATGATGTGTAATTCATGTAAATAATAAATATAACATGATAATTATTCTTTATATATGATATAACATCTAATTATATATTATTTTAACATCAAAAGAATTATATTGTCGCTCATGTGGACGTACAGTCTACTGTCTCCACGAAAGCGATGAGATTCATTCTCCATCGTATCCATTCAAGTATAATTATCATTTTATGATTTAAAAATAATGTTTAAGGACTTGATATAATTCTGGATATGAAGAATATACAACCTATCCATAAAAAACACGGCTTACGTAACAAGGAATATAAAGGAAAACGAGTAAGTTAACACCCGAAATGACGATAATACTAAGATATTATTAACAAATCAATGTTAAAAGATCATATATGATATCATATTAAGGTAAATTATTCTTGTATAATTCAATAACAATTATTTCACCATTATACATGAGGTTAAACTACCTTTGACCAAGGATAAAGTACAAAGTAAGGGGTTTCTTATCTCACTCTTAATTCCGTGAGAATTATATTGTTCACCACTTATTTATTACATGTGGTGTGTGTACTGCCCATGTTTGTATTCATTGTGTAATATACTTTAATTCATGTATATTTAAATCATCATTGTATGATCCTTCTTTCAAGGTTGTATTTTTTGAATGTTACCAAATCAATAAGGGAATTTGAAATTTCAATTTCCACTCATTCGGCTTTACTCATACCGCATTGATTATTTTACTCCAAGATTATGTGTAGAATAAATATTCATTTGATTATGTCCTAATTTCCACTCCCCTTTCTATGGATATACTTTTTATACACATAATCACTCCATTGATAAATTCTCAAGTCATCGGTATGGACTTGATAAGAGTAATTTTTACTCAATCTCGATTTGTTGAGATAAACATCCAATTCATTGGTGTTGTTTTTACTAGAATATGTGTGAATGTATTTTTATTGTTTTACACTGAATATCCAATCATATTTAGTGTATTTTAATTTGTCACACATAATTATGTATTTGATTTATCCTTAACCTATGTATACGGCCTTTATGAGAGATTTCATCTCAATTTACATTCCATTGAGACTTCTTTTTTGTTTTACACCAAATCCCTTTTATGTGGTGTATATAATGTACATTGACATAGTATATCATGAATCCCTATATTCTCATGATATTACAAAGTTTTGATTACCTCAATTATTTTTATTCAAGTGTCTCTCTTTTGGTTAGAAACTCTATCTAAAATACCATTTTTAAATGTTTTAAAGACTTATTCTTCTAAATCTTGCTCATTAATGTCCATGTTTTAAAAAAAATTAAGGATTTATTTATATGGACATCAATGTTTTCAAATTAAAACTACTTTTAAAAGTTTTAAAGTGTTATGGGACACTTTGATTCAAAACTCTATTTTTAATGGCTTCTTGACAAATAGTGTGACTTTTAAATGATTTCAAGAAAAAGGGGGATATTTCTCTCAAATAGTTTTGATGATTATTTTCATCTATGTCAATATCCTTCATTATTCTCGATTGAGGTTAATATGATACAATAAAATCTTCCATATTGTATCGAATGAGATATGTTTGACTGTGGATGTGTTATTTTTATACCATTCATGATTTATGGATGAATTATTTACATTTCTTATGCTAGTTTTAATACGAATGTTTATGTTATGTTTAAACCTTTTCATATGGGAATGCATTAAACTTAATATGTGATGGGTGGAGCCCGCTATAGCTCCTCGATGCATCGGTAGGTCTCATGAGACAAACTAGTGTCTCGGCATAAGGCCTTGGCAAAATCTTATTTTTAGTCTTGGCACGAGGCCTTGGATATGTGGTTATGATAGTCTGGCATTATGCATTCCATCATTATGAAAGTGGTTATTGATATTGAATGTGATTGTTAGACTAGTAGAATATCCATGTGAATAAGTAAATGGAATTATTTCATTTTATCTTTGCCATATTATGCTGAAGTTCAAGTTTAAAAGGATTTTGTTTTAGTTATAAATTGCTTTATGTGTTTATGCTTATCTATGAAAGCTTCTTCTATATTGTTATCCTTACTGAGCATCTGAGCTCACCCCTTTCAATGTTTTATTTTTCCCAGGATGTGAAGAAGTAATTTATGAATGACCTGCAGGGGTGGTATGAGGGGATATGAAGACAAGATGTTGTTGTAGTTTTTTTACCTTATGATTTAATGTAAGACTTATGAATATATCTAGTGTTTCCAAGACTACTAAACTAATCGGTCTTTCGAGACTTGATCATTTGTGATCATGCCAATGTTATGTAATAATTCACCAACTCTGTGTATCTAGGGTCGGGGCGTTATAGTTTTCATAGGTATATTTTAAATAGAAATGCTATTTGATATTTAACAATTTTTATTAACAGTTTCTTCCCATAAATACTTAGGTATATTTAATTCATCTAACATTGATCTAGTTGTTTCTAGAGTAGTTCTATTATTTCTTTAAACTTTTCTATTTTGTTGGGTTTATCTAAGAGAAAACAATTTATGAGAATAAAAATATTGTTATAAAATGAAATTATAGATATATTAATTCTACACCTAAATCCCATATAATATAAATAATTAAATAACAATTTTGATTTTAAATTAATTTAAAGATAATTGAAAATTTTGACAAGGTTTATTTGTCTAGATAGAAAATAAATCCATGTAGGTATACAGTAATCATCAATAATAACAAATTCATATATTTTACCAGTTAACAAGGAAATTTTAATGGGTCTAAATTAATATAAATGGAATTGTTCAAGGTGTATTACTATTTTTACAGCTTCAATATATCTGAAGCATTCTTTTTTTACATTCCTTTCATGCAAGAATCATAAAAGTGATATTCATCTACTAGGATTTCATAAAGCTATAATACAATATTATTTTTTTATATCCTGTACAATAATATAAATATTTTACATATAATCCTTTTATTACATAAAATATAATATATAATTAAAACATTAATACACTTAGAATTTGTTATTGTAAGTTTGGTAATATTAATTGGGTAAATTTTAAATTTTCTATTAGTATAAAATTAAATATAATAATTTTATAAAATTATGAACTTATTATTTTCAAATTTCACAAACTTTTCATCATCACATAATTGTTAAATAATAAAAAAGATTTTGTTTTAAATATTCAATATATATTACATTATAAATAATGAATGAATTTGAAATACCAACTTCACCAAATCCTTTAACTATTCATTTAGAGTTGATTTTGGATATAAAAGTGTCTACATCACAAATATGATAAGATAATAGATTTGAGGGATCTCCATTCATGTGGATATCAAACCCACTATCTATGAAATTATTTTCATTGAGACTTTGAGTGATTTTTTTATAAAAAAAATAAAAAATGGTTCTGTTACCCATACTAATTTATTTCCATCAATATTAGTAAAATAATTATCCAGTGCCCAAAAAAATTGAACATTTAGTTTTTGGTAATCTGGATGTAATTTATTAAAAACAATTTTTTTGGAAGTAGCAAATATTCTGGAAGTTTTGATAAATATGCCCTTGCATATCATACTTCAATTATATATTTAAAACATGTGATAGTTGATATTCCTCCTTTATAAACTTTAACAAGGAATTACATATACATTTTATATAGTTATATATCATCACTAATTATAGATTTATTTTTATTGACTTTAATAATATATATAAATTTTACAGCTTTCACATCCTTGAAAAATAGTATACAGCTCAGCCTTTAAGCCTAAAATTTCATTCTAAAGTCTTTAATACTTCTAATGAGTAATTTTTAGATCATAATAAATTTTATTTTTTCTTAGATATGATTATTATTCCTTATTTTTCATTATTTATAAAACTCACTAACTCATAAAATATCCATTTTTAGTTACTCGTTCTCTATATTCAGTTACACAACACTGGTGTTTTAAAAGTTATAATCATAGTCAAAACTAAAAATATAGTCACAATTAACCTCATTTTTAGCATCTATTTACCAGAAATTAGTAGAATCATTTTTAGATAAAAATTAATCCCTTGAATTTGATTCTTCAGGAAAATCAAACCTATAATAAATGCACTTTCCTACTTCATATTCTTTTTTTTGTTTTAATATCTTTCTTCAAATTTGTGAAGTAAATCTTGATGTGAACATTATTTATCTTTTCAAGAAATGTTAATTCTAAAACATCACTATAAGGATTTTATTTACCCTTATTTTTTCATTTTCATTAATTCTTATGATAATACTTTTTGGATATTCATTTAAAACTTCTATTTTATAGAATTTTTAGTAACCTTTTACAATATAGGCTACTTCATTTTCACATCCAGGTATATCAAAATCGAAAGAATATTATAAAAAATTTAATTTTCCCTTACATACAACACCTATATTTTTAAAATTCTCTTCATCAAAAATGTTCTTCAATTTGAGTTTATATTTCATCAAGGATCTAATAAGTCCATCTAATATATACTCTCTCAAATTATAACTTTCATCTATAGTAACTTTATTTTACATTAATTTATTAGATAGGGATATTAACGCTATTTCAACCAAAATTTTATTTTCTAGGAATTCACCTAGTGTGCTTATTCTAATAACATTACATGTAAATCTTTGAGATATTTTATTTAGAGATTCCAATTCTCCCATTTTTAAATCTTGATATTCTGTTCTAATAATTCCTAGAATAGTTCTATTTAGATTTCTTATTCCATATTGTGTAACCTGTATAATTCTATATATATATTTTTTTTATACAGATACATTGATAAAAAATCAATTTATATCACAACACAAAATAATCATAAAATTATACTATAAAACATACATTATAGCTTCATTATTGGTCAATGAATCTCAGTTAGAATGAAAAATTTTACAATGCTTTACCATTATATGATAGTGGTTAATACTTAGATGTTTAAGGTAATATTACATTTGATATTTCCAATATCTATAGTCATTTACATCAAATTATAGTGGTCGTTGGGGAATCCATCGACCAATTATATTTAAACCTGACATATCATCAAATATTTTTTCCTCAGACTACGAGGTTTATGACAAAGGATAGTAATAAATAATTTAAACTAATAAAACTACCTTATTTGATTTAAATTGTTGGCCCAATGTGAAAAGTTGAGAAGACGAAGAGGAGAGATTAATTAAATAGTTTCAAAAAGTACATTGTTATTAAAATTTGGGTTCAACATAAAATTGATTTTAAATTTATGTATAGTATTTTAGTGTATGTGTAGAGAATATAAAATAAACAAGGAATCCAAAAATTTCATAGTAGTTGTCACAAAAATGATACTATGTCTACTATTCAATTATCACTACCTGTCAAGAGAAATGATATAAAATATAACCTCACTTTTTATGATACTGACTGACCCATTAAAACCTACCTTTGTATGGACCATTGAGCAAACTAAAATCTTTCCTTTTTTCAACTGTTGGCACAACACAACAAACATAAAACTATCTATTATAGGATTAACCAAAAACATGCATATTTTATTATGATGGTATTATAGATACACCTAAAACTTTTAAGGGTGTTATAAATATAAAATACTTTTTCTGCAAGGTAAAATCATAAACAATATAAGATTAATAAAAATTAACAATAGAAAGTAATATAAATCAATGACCGAGAAAACAAGTATATAAAATCGTAGAAATTTGATGAAGAATGATCACTTAAATAATTTAATTATCATGATTTGGTTACCTTACAATTATCATAGAATTATTACATATGTCTACAAAATAGATTACTCTCAATTGGAAAATTTGTAATCACTTACTCTGTCATTCATCTATGATCAAGCTATTCCAATATATCTTTAAATGTAAATATAGAATGGTTTGATCTTAAATTTTTCCTAAATTATGATAGATAGTTGGATCATATGTTATTAAAAAATTTTGATATGCTCATTGGTTCATTAAAAATAGATTCCTCAAATTGCAGAGTATTAACTAGGTTTGAAAAAAAAACCCACACACAAATATATATATATATATATATAATATTCCAAGTCATAAATAAAACATTATGGTGTAAATTATATAACATTTTAATACCCTAAATTTGTATATTATGAAATAAAAATGTAATTAAATTTGATAAATATTAAAATTAAAACATAGAAACTCAAAATAAATGATTTTATAAGTGAAAAAAATATATATATTTCAAAATTCATAAAAGTAATTTCTCAGAATCATTCAATAACTCGAAAATAGAGTAAACTCATTTTTATAACAAAAATCACAAATTATAGATGTTTATAAGGATCATATTATACTTTTTAAGGTTCATTGATAATTCATAAGGAGGATTTTGAATTCTAGTTAGTGAAATTTAAAACTTCATAAGGATGATTCCCTTTCGAGAAATGATAGAAAAAAATGTTCATAAAGTTGTTTTGTAATATAATTGTAATGAATTGATAATTATAGGGATAATTTTATAGTTTCATAAGGATGAATAATTTTTCAAAAAATCCATTTTGTAAGGCTGAATCATGGAATTTCAAGGTTTAATTAGAAAAATATAAGGTTAATTGACAAAACCATAAGGTTCATTATACACTTATAAAATTTTAAGAAAAATTGTTTCATAAGGATCATTTTGAAATTCAAAAGGCTTATTTTAAAAACTCATAGGGTTTATTTTATTATTAGAAATACTTGAAAACACATTTAATTAAATTTATTAATACTTTATTTGAAAAAATGAATAAAAAAACAATAATAATAAGCATAAAAACTTTGTTAATGTCAATATAATTTTAAAAAATAAAAATCAAATAATGTTAAAAACCATCCACACTGAAACACCACTCTGGTCGGTAGTAGGGATGAGAGTGACCCTAGAGGCCCACCTATAATAGTCCAATGGTAAGAGACTACCACTGGTGGTATTTTTATCAATTATGAGAGTCATTAACCTATTAAATTCCTATAAAAATATAAAAAATATTCCAATCAACTCCATATAAATAGGTGTAAGAGTTAACAATTATTGAACACAACAATGAATATATGAAATATAATGAAATATGATCAAAGAAAATGAATGATTGAGCTCCCCATGATCCAGAATAAGTACCCGAATATTATCAAACTCATTCTAACTCAAACTATCTTATAAAACAAATTGAGAATAATTAAAGGGGTTGAGCACTTGGGAGTACTTAGTATAATAATTTTTTCAAGAATAGAGACACTCATGTGAAATTACTGTATCCTTATAGTTAAGTGTGAGAATAAATAATAAAGAAAAATATAGAAATAATGATGGTTCAAACCACCAATAAAAATCAAAGGGGGGTATATCAGGTCCCACAAACAACTATAAAAAAGGGATATGTATCATCTCTTATTATCCAGATATTCAGGGAAGATGTCTTGTATCTTGAGTTACCATGGACTCCACCATTTACTGTGTTTCCTACATCAATATTATTTATGTAAACACATTATAACCATCAATAAATTATGGAAACATAAATTATAATTAAGTAAATAAAATAAATTTCCTCAAACTCTAACTCCTAGGTGAGGTGATAAAAACACATAATTTACATGCTAGCTTTCATACCAACAGAGGTGAGACAATGTAAAAATCCATATATTAGACATCATTTTAAATGAATATTAATTTTAAATTAAAATAAATCACAACCCATAACATAAAGTTTTGGTGTATTTAGAGACTAGATAAATAAACAGATTAATTTAGAAACATTTCAACATCTCCAACAAATATTATTTTTCACATGGATCCATATTTGACACATAAAACATAATATTATCCTTTATAACTTGGGGAATATAAATCATAAGATATGGGAAATCAAATTCATATATAAGGAAAACTTCTCAATAATTTATAATTTGTTACATCATAAGAACTTGTGAAAACATGAACAATGTATATTATTCAAATAAACATAGAAAAATAAGACTATGACATGAAGAATGATAAAGGACCATATAACCTCATAATGATGAAACATATATATTGGTGTAAGAGTGTGGAAACATGAGAAAATAATCATGATCTATGGATCATAACACAGGTGTATGGAATAATATAGAAATTTGGAATAAGCATAATCATAGTAAATAATAACATTGTGAGAAAACCCAAGGGTTCCAAAGAATTATGTTTCAAAAAAAACAAAATTTCTATGCATTAGGTTATGAATAAAGAAAATTTTCCATTACTTAGTTATAGACAAAGAAACATGTTGACACATTAGGTTGTGAACATAGAAAAATGATCATGTATCATATAATTATCTCATGAGATATAAAATTTCAACCAATAAATTCGATGGTGATATAAGACTGCACCCATTACATAATAATAATCAATTCATCATTTTCCTCAAGAGATCCGTTATTCCTTATATCAAAATTAACTAATGGAATGAAAATGAGTTTCAGAAAATTTCAAAATGGTATCATATAAAATAAATTAAAAAATTAGATCAACTGATACCAAAAATCCAATTAGCCAAAAAGAGTATTTTATAAATGAAATTATAGGGTGATTCATAAAATGTGACTCCATGGTAGATATATCATTAGAAAATAAATTGTAAAATTGAATATAAACAAAAAAAGAAATTTTTTAAAAACATTTCTTATTGTTTTCATAGAATTCAAATTCAAGAGTCACATTAAAAATAAATTTTAAAGAATCCTACGTGAAGAATGTTTTCAAAAATTATATAAAATGAAATATTAATAATGGAATATTTAAAATAAATTAATTCTATGTCAAAAAATGTAGAGTGGTAGATAAAACATATGATCATGAAAGGGGAAGCCTTTTAATATTTAAAAATACCTTAATTGATTCTAATATCATTAAAAATATAATAAATCTTCATTTTTAAGAGAGGTGAAGATAAATTTGTTTATCACCAAAAATATTGCATATATTGGTTTAAAAATAATAAATATAGGCATTTGAGGGAATAAAGAATATGGAAATAGATAATAAATTGATTATTTTTATAGATGGTAATTATTATTAAATAACAAAAATAAATTTTATTAAGTAAATACCAGAATAAAAGTGGAAATTAAGGTGTCTTGAAGTGATGATATTTAAGAGTATCCTCAACCACATTAATTTTAAAAACATGAGGAAAATCACCTAAAGAGTAAATGATAGTGATTATATAGGACAAATAACCATTAAATACTAATATTTATATCTCTTTATTTCTCTCATGCTAGTTATGTTGGATCCTTACATTTTGAAGAAGAATATTTTTTCGTTCTTTAATAATATATGTGATATACCAATGGGAGGGATGTGGATAGTTCATATAATGGACAACCAAATAAGAATCCAACTCATCTACTAAGATATAGAATACTCTTTCATTACAAATAGATAAGCTAGTAAGTAGATCCTTAGCTTCTGTGAGAATATGATTTCCTTCACCATGGAAGGCACAATAAGCCATCATCATTAAACCATCTTGGCCATAAATGATTACTACATCTCTCATAATGCCATTGTAGTAAGATCGATATGAATTAAGAATTAAACTATAGTTAGGTGGTATCCATGATATCCATTTAGTATAATATAAATTGTTTGTTATTAACGGGATACTAAACTATAAGAAGCTACACCACTACTTATATATATACATCTGAATCTAAATATAAAAGATCTTTATTCGAACCATTATCTTAAATTGTTTAAGATTACAGGGATTTTCATTGAATATATATTCATTATGATATTCCAAAATGTACCATGTAAACTCTAAATAATTAGGTCTTGAAAATATTAAAAGATCTACTGGCTAGGAATGTACCCAGGCATACTCCTAGGAGATTCTCGACAATGGTTTCCCATTTTCTTTTGACGAATAAGTGCATGGTAATTTTGGATTGGGTTCTTGATAAGTAGTGAAACATAGAAGGAAACTAAAATCATTTACATGAAACTTATGTATCAGTATGGTTAGTGAAGTAATTATCTATTTAAATATAAAAATTAATCTTGTTTGGGATGGATGATTTTCAACACATTTTTTGAAATAATTAAATTAATATTGATATATTATTTTGCATTAAAGTTTCCTAACCTAGATATATTGAATGAGAATTTATGATCATCATCATAAAAAAATTATAATATTATTAAAGAGAGATGAAAGTTCAAGGGAGATATACACACCTAATCACCTAATTACAGTGTTACAAAATAAAATAGAGTGGGATTATAGGATCCCTTATAACTTGGAGAAGAATCTTGAAGTAATTAAGATTTAATCTCAAGATGCTCAGTATTTTTTTCTCATATAGCTATCCCATGAAGAGTTTTCCATTGTAATATCCAATGAAATCTTGACTTACATATCATTAATAGACTCATACATTCTCCTTATATTGATCCATATTTCATTAGTGGGGCTTGAAATTTTCATGAATCTCATCTAGTGATGTTTTTACTCCCTTATTATGTCCAATAAAAAGGTATCAATGGTATTTTCAATCTGTTGAAGGATCCATTTATGAAATCCAATAGAAAACAGGATGTATATGGATATAGAGGTTATGGTAGAGTTAATTGTTATGATATTCCCTCCAAATGAGAGAATTAAACTCTCCAAGATTATAATTCTACCTGTGATCTATTGAAAAATATTATCAAAATTACTTATCTTGACACTTTCTAATGAGAGAGGGTCTCCAATATAATCTTTGGGGAAATAGTTTCATAAAATCTCCAAAATATCAACAATTTAATCATCACATCTAATAGAGAAAGAGACAGATATATAAACATTGCTTTAGATGAGGCTAACTGGTTTCCCACCCCCTTTCTCATTCTCATCCAAAATATTTTTGAATCTTCAAATTGATCTACATATTCCATTAAAAAAATATAAAATTTCATAATAAAATACCAAAGGAGATATGACAAGCGTATAATACCTACCTTTATAGGGAAATATAAATCCAAAGGAAAATACATTATCCATATTTCTACTCAAAGAGTCTTGTGTCAGGATAAATAATGGTTCCCCATGATGAATCCCTCAAGTATATGTAAAGAAACAAAATATATTCCCCTCAAAATAAATAAGGTACCATGAAAAGTAGAAATTAAGAAGAAGAAAAGATCACATAACCCTTTTTAAATCCACGATGCTATATAATTTTCCTAATGAAACTCAATTAGATAGTATCACATGTATTCTTAATGTTATCCTTTATCATGATGTTATAGACTATCACTTATTTATTTCATGAATCATTTATTTGATGAGGGAAATATCTCCTTGAATATTATTGATCTATTTAAATTCATGTTTCTTCATTGACACTAAATGTGGTAGTAGAATAGAGATCACCTCATTGATGATCATAGATGGGACATTCAGAGAAAAATTATATAAACTCAGTTGTCATAAAAAATCAAATTATTTTGACTGTTTGACTTTTGAAATAAGGATGAGAGAGGTGTAAATTGTATCTCTTATCAATCACCAACCTAAAAACTATTAATAATAGTTATGGTCATATCCACATTAATGATATCTTAGGTTATTGTATATAATTCTCCAAGGAACCCATATAAGCCTATGACACTATCAAATTTTAATATTTTATGTCTAGAATGATTAATAATGTTTCATTATTAGATTCAATATATCCATTTATTTGGTCATTAATGGAAGTTGGTATATTATCCAAGAAATTCATGATTATTTCTTCTCTAGTAATACCCCCTAAATAGAAGAACCCAAAATATATAGAAAATTATGAAATTGGTTGGAAGACTTTGGAACATAGATATGTATGTCATTACTAAAGGAACCATTCTCTATTAATAAATTCAGATTACCAGTTAGCCTCTTTTCTTTGATGCATGAATGAATGAAGGAAGAGTTCATGCCTCATTCCTTGAGATAGTGGAATCAATATGTTTCTCAATAATTTCATTTAGTTTCTAGTGATAAATTAGATAAACCTTTAATTTTTTCAAGAGGGTGATAAAACAATCATCACTGAAATTATCTTTTATGGTTCTCTCTAAAGATATATTATCCTTTTCTAGAACATCGATTCATGGGATATTATTATCATTGAGAGAGGACCACTCCCTAAGTGAATCTTTGAGACTGTTGGTCGTTTTCACATGATATCATATATTTATCCATGCATAGGACCATATTATTATAGTTCTACTATATAAACGAAAATCCAATATGAGAATCTAGAATTTGGAGAAGAGAGACTTCTATGGTTGACCACCATCCACTCCCAGATAGACGATGAGATGGGAGAATTTTGAAAAATATCTTTATAGGTGGGTAACCTCTATAGTTCGGAAAATAGAAATTCCCAAGATATTAGCCAAACACCTATAAAGATGTATTTGGATCTTGTGGTCCCCTTTTTAATATTTCAAGAAAAGTACTTATTTATAGAGAAAGACAAGTCTAAAATATTTTCAAAGGTTACGAAATTATTGAAATTATTTTTGGCCTTTATAGATTATAGGAACCCACCTTCTTCTCATAAATATCATGGACGGTGTTGATTTCCCCACCAATGATCCAAGATTGGGGTACTTGATTGATGTTAATATGTTCATACCATAGAGTTTTGTAGTCCCCATTTTCTCATTTTTCATAATAAATGTGAAGATTATATACTGATTATAAAGAGAAACTTTTACTATAATAAAACATGGTGAGGAGATGATGAAATCCGTAGGGACTTTTATTTTCTTAAAGATCTATATAGTATCTTTAATTGGGGTCACATTTAAGAATTCTCAGACCTGGATTTTTGAAACAATGGTCTAAATACGACATATAAACTTATTTTTATCTAAAATGGACATAACAAAGAGATTGGAATAATTTAACTATTATGGATATATTCAAATTTTAATGGAGACCCTAGTCACATTACATTCCAAATGAATAATGATGGAATAATTAAAAGGGGAGACAGTTATTACATACCATAATGAAAACAGATAGTAGTACAGAGAAAATGCCTCCTAAAATATATTTAGAATTTATCCTAGTTTTAACTTCACTAGAAGTGGCAGTGACTAATGATTTATTTTATATCTAGTTCTTGTTAGTGAGTGTAACCCATGGTTTCATGTAAAATCCATCTAACATATCAAAATAGTTGTATGTGGAACAAGATATGGATCCAATGATAGGGAATGAAATTATAGAAAATAAAGAGAATTAAAAATCATAATATATTACAGTCTTTGGGAAGAATAAACCAAACATAAAATAAATCAGTTCAAGAAGAGGCATTACATGTCAAATAAATAATATTTAAGTTAACAAAAACCCTTACCATTACCCTCGACATCCATGATAGTGGTTTAACCTCATTTATAATTAATATAACCATATTAGAACAATATTTAATAACATTATTTAAGTTTATTGTATTCTATATTCTTCAATTATAATCTTTCATTATACATTCCTTAGTTGGTTAATGTTTATTTTCATTAATAGATGATAGTAGTTTTGATTGTTTCACACATGTTTCATAATAGAGATGTTGAACCCTATTATTTGATACTAATTTCATGATTAAATAAATATAAGACATATTTAAATCATTTTTTAAATGATTAATTCATATCCAAGTTCATTTTATGGAAACTATGTGCATGGTTCTCAAAAATGGGATCCATGATGGGCTAATTTCGGGTAATTTACCGATATAAATGGATTACACTATAATGATCACTAATTTTTGTGTCATCATATAATAACCATATTATTGAAATATATTACTCCTTAATATAATATATAATCATAAAATATATTTTATAACCTATATCAATTATTATAAATTAAATATATCATTCTTGGAGGCGGTAGTTCCCGCGTAACCCAAGACATGATTTTATTTTTTAAACGGTGGGAAGGAAGTTAGAAAATGGTCACTATATAAAAAAATTAAAACTTTAGTATACTTTTTATACTTAAATAATTACTTTATCATGTTTATAATATATTTTAATGAATTTTAATAATAAAATAAATAATATAAATGAAAAAAGAGTGATTATGAATTTTAACCTTACTCCTCTGGACAACTCCTTGAGGATTCTTATAATGATCTTTTTGTGAGAAAACCACATACATAACTCTTCAGAGAAATTTGTAGATATATTTTGTTGTACATTGTTTGACATGAAATTATTCTATTGTTAGGATAATTTGGGAGGAGAAAGGATCCTTTTATAATTGAGAGTAGTGGCAATTTTGTAAATACTCATAACAATATATTAAAGGCATGTCTCATTCAAATGAATATGGCACTAAAAGAGGAGAATAAAGGATAGGAGATGAAAATTACACTATCAACCTATCATACACACATATAATAGATATGTTTTGAATTATTTTAGTCCTTTCCCCCTAAATTTAAATTTTACCATTATTTCATTTTACCATGGTAAATCATTTTTAATGGCAATAACTTTGTTTTCAGAAATAAATGAAGTTTACTGTATTGCCATTATTTTATATACTGATATAAAATATGAAAACCATTTTTTTAATATTAAAATTATAAAAGTGATAACAATTAATTTTAAATTTTCTAATTTGTAATGTAAAAAACATAGTTTTAGAAAAAATATAACATAGTTCCCAAAATGTAAAACATTAGTTTCTTAATTAATATTACTATTTTTAAATATATAATTTTAATTATTAAATATATTTTTTTTATAAAAAAAGTTTTCATAAATTTTGAAGCCATGCATTTATCATGATGATGTCATAAAATTTATGATATTTTTAAAAACCCAAATTTGTATTATTTCCCTAAAAACAATCATTCCAGAAAAATATTAAAAATTAATCTCAATATAATATTATGTAGTGACCATGAACCCAATTACTCAAAACGAGGGTCTTATTTATTACATTGGCATAAGATACAAGGAATCACATCTCAAAGTACTAGATACTTTAGTAGTCTTGGAAACCCATATATACACTTGTTTCATTCATTACATTTGAAAAACAATTACAACGTATTTTTTTCAAGGATAACATTATTCCTCATAGAATATCGTTCAATATCAAATATAGTACACTTTATGGATTTCTAATAAAGGAAACAGAATAATGGTGTGCTCAAATTCTCATTAAGGTTTAAGTATAATGGAAGCTATCATTAATTAATAAAGAATAATCAGTATGGTAAGGTGAATAACTAAAAAATATTATATTTAAATTACTTCAATTCATGAATAGATAAGGAATAATCAATATGGAAAGGTAAAAAACTAAAAACACATGTCATTGAATTAGTAAATTGAGAATGAAACGAATCTAGAGATAATATCATTGTGAAAATATCAGAGATAATAATAACTAAAATCTTAATGAAGATAATACTTAATTTTTAAATATCATGACTCATTCACATGAAACCTATACTATCATGACCTTTTACAAGATAATTTAAATGATTCATATTTTATTAGTAATCATTATATAAATTATAAAAAGGAGTAAACTATATATTTTCATAATTTAGTTAATCCTATTTATACCCTCTATTCCAGCAGTTATGTTATATATTAAATAATAATGTTAATATTATATTGTTGTTCGGTAAAATTTGGTCTTGTGAGTAATGTAAGATATCTAAGAAAACCATTTTTGCATGTAATGAAAGCTAAATCTATGTTGTGTGTAGTGCATGATATTGATGAAATTAAATTTATTATAAAATAAATATATTTTAAATTATTGGGGTGTTATATATTATTATGTTGAATCCAAAAAATTAATTTCATTTTTCAAATTATAAAATTTATGAATTTAAATTTTAAATGGAAACATAAAAGATTAATAAAAATTGTTTCTATTGAAAATTCACTTTTTCAAATATTATTTATTATTATTATTATTATTCATAAATTACTAATTAAATTAGTGTTAATATATTATTCATATTAACATTATATTTTATCATCATTAAGTAATAATATATTTATTTTATAAAAATAAAAATGAACAACCTATAAAAATATATTTTTTTAAAACTAATTTTTATGCATAAAATGAATTTATTCATATTACTTTCCTAGTAGTAACTATTTGATTTAATTCAATTGATTTTCTTGTAAATATTATTAATAAATCTCTTTAAAATGATTATTTAGTCTAGTGTAATTTAAAATACCAAACACATTTAGAAAATAGTTCTTCGAAAAATATTAGTTTTATATTAAATAAACATCACAAAATATCATTAAATTTAATTTTTTACATTATAAAAATTTAATTATACCGATCCATTTAAATTAAAGTCATCCTTATAATTTTATAAATACATTATAAAATAATAATATGTGATGCATAAAAATATATATTTTTATAATAAAATGTATTAATTAAATATATTATTTATTTTTTTATTTCATTCTCAAAATATATGAAGGTTTATCAGGAATTTTATTTTCTTATATTGATAAAATCAGTCATGGTTAGTTTTAGTTCTATGTTTTATATACAAGTTATTCAACATAGTATTTATTTAAAGGGAAACTAATACTAAAATATATGGTTGTTTTATCCCCCCCCCCCCGCAACAAAAATTTATCCTCACAATTTTAATTATCATTCAATAATGATGTATATTAGGGAATTGATAATATAGACAAGATTTATGATATAATTACATATAAGATATCAACCACACTATCATGGGTAAGATAATAAACTCGTCTCTTTCCACATAATAGGAATATCCCAATATTTATTTTCTCTCAAATCATTTGAGTTAAATAGTCCTCATGATTGGGTTTTAAAACTCATATAATGCAATTAATTTTCCTATAGAGTTCATATTCCTAATTTAACTATTATATGATCATTTTTTTTATTTGGAATAATAAATGTGATCTCCCTTTTTGATTATTAATTGGTATTTTATGTGGATATAATCAATCCTTTCCCAAAGTCACCTCAAATTAATATAAAGGAATAATGATAAGATTTTCCTGAAGCATATTCCGACATATGTCAACATAGTATAAAACAATTTTAAAAATAGAATTTTTCCCAGACAATTCAATATTAAATCATTTTTAGGTATTATACACTCTTACCAAACCTCCTCGGTATAGTGGAGTTCCAAGAACTAAAATCTAATAATACATCCCCAAATCTCAATAGGAGAATAAGTGTACCTTAATTATCATGATCCACTTTTCTTTTATTCATTTTATATATTCTTCTTTATTCTCTTATTATTAGAGGTTATTGGTGTGTATTTACATAATTAACCTTCAGGTTACGTTACTGACTTTCATAATGCCCAAACTCCTTGCATTTGAAACATTGAGTTTTTTGGAGTGCTTTAGAAATAACTTTATCTTCCTTAATAATGTAAACCTATCTCTTCATTTTTTCATAGAATATCGATACTCAATGACCTCTTTTTCCATAAATAAAACATATTCTAGTTACTTTGAGACATATCCTTGGGTGATTCTTCCTACATTATTAACACATAGAAAATTGATTCTTCTTTCCACCATGGTATTTATCTCCTGAAATTACATTAAACTCCATTTTTCTATAATTTTTTTGTTTGTAAATTCACTTATGTTCTAATAATTATTCATAAATTGAGATAGATTATTTGAAATAATCATAATTTCATTCACATGATCTCTTATCTTGGTTGGTTTTTCATTTTGAAAATCTCTATATTTCCCATCACTCCCATTATTAACATGGTTCTTCCGGGCTCCATCCATTTCATTAAATAAAGGAAGGCTGAGTTATGAGTGAATTGATAAATTCATAATAGGTAACCATAAACATTAAAGAAGTGACTCATAAATTATTTTTAAAACCTAACTTATGAATATTTATGTTTCAATATAGGATATCCCTGGTCACATTCCTATTAGTCTCTTTAACATAATTAGTTATATATTATATAATCATATTCGCATCAAATTCAATGTAGTGGTTTGTAATGATTAAGTGAATAACCATGCCATGACTCGACCCATGTCGGGAATTGAGACGAAACTACCCCAAGACCGCCTTTATAGTCTATGGGTGGTGACAAGTGCTAAAGGCACAAAAAACTCAGTGTGGCCTTTCCCTAAGTACCTATACACACATATATCCAACTCAATGAAAAAGTGCAGAAGGAAAGGAGTAAAATATGGCACACTTCTGTAATTAAACCAAACATGCATGGACTTATATATAGTACACGTACAGTAATTTAAACTGAAAAAAGGGGAAAATACATGACCAACTTAAAAAGTGTCCCAACCTAACAGAAATTTGAAAAGTAATATAGCTGAGAGATCCCCACTCCTGGATCCCAAGCAATGACCATTGTATGTGGTCCAAGCTCCTCAGAAGTCATGATCAACATGTATGTCATCTGCATAAGGCACAAACCATGTGGGAAAAGCCCATATAGACACCCTAATATGACGCCCCAAAATATGAAGGGGGAATAATAAGAGATACAGTGAAGAGGAAAGAAGTAGATAGAATAAGGTATGATAAAAGAGTGCAGGCTGACCCTGAACCAAGAGAGTGAGAAACATGATATATATATATGATCAGTCAAAAGAAACCCAAATAGAGGAGTAAGGGGATCTCCATCTCAAATACCATCCCAATAAAAAGTGTCTCCATCAATTCTAATAGAATCCATAAATGATTCCTATCATCCCACACATCTTCCCTCAACATGCAAGTCAAAGGTGATAAATCACCACACCTTGATACTTTCTGCTTTAGGTGGCACTAACTCACCTGCATGATTTTTGGTCACATCACAAGCCCATGTCTCGATGGGGAAATAATTTATATTTCTCATGAGTCTAATGGTATGTAAATGTAACACCCTAAGATTTCATAGTAAGTTATTTTCATTAAATGAATTTGATAGCTTGTGTTACACACAACACTGAGTATGAGCGCACCGCGACTTACCAAAATAGCCGTTTAAAAGGTGGTTATGAATATTATTAACTTAATTTTGAATTTTATATACTCCATATAATTTTAGTATCCTTATTATGTGTTTTTGAGACATAATATAAGAAAAAATTTAATTTTTCAGATAAAAGATGTATTTTTCAAAAAATGCAATTTTACAGCATTTTAATGGAAACCCCTTTTTAAATACATTTTTTTGACACATTTTATATTTAATTTGACAAAATAAACTTCTTATTTATAATCAGGACATAAAAATTTAGTTTGAATAATATTTTGGTGTTTTTTTATGATAAATTTCATATTTTGATGAATAGTGAAAAATACTAAATTTTAATTGAAAATAACTTTTTAATTAAAATAATTTATATTGTTAAATTATAATTTTTAATGGTTTTTAAGTATAATTAGATTATATTTTTACCATTTAATCTAATTTTGCTCATTGGAAGTAATTTCACATTGAAATTGGACACAAACAAGTGCCAATCTTTTGAGAGTTATTATTTCTTAAAATCACGCTCTTTGTGTTGACAACATGAATTAATTTTAAATTAATTTCTGCAAATTATGTATTTTGAATTTGTAAAAATGGATTCTATATTTTAAATCAGGAGGTAAAACTTGTGTAAATAGGTTACTTTTACTTTTATACATTATGAATATTTACTTCATTAAATATTTTATTTTCCGTGGTTAAATGGGTAAATCCGGTAAATAAGGGTACAAATATAATATTATAATAATTTTAAATTACCCTAAAATTTGTCCTATCTCTATTGGTTGATATATATCCGACCATAGGCATACTTTTGTAGATTTTGGGACCCCATGGAGCCACTATAGAGTGATAGTGACACTTTATATTAATTATTTTAAAGTGGAGAGAAAAATGACATAACCATATATCTTTTAGTAAATAAATTTTTACATGGGGTTATATAAGTTATATTTTCAACAATAAATATTCATTTTAAATCTAAAATCATTTCAAAAATTATGGTATTTGTTTTAAAATTTTTATAAATAAAATAAATAAAATTATTTATGACACAATAATGATGCAGTGTGTAGCTCATTAATAACTGATTTAAATAAATAAGATTATAAAAATAAAAAAAACATCCAAAACCTGTCAAATTCTTATTGGATGATTTTATTTCTAACATTATTCATCTTATATTCATCTTCAATGAGTTTTGGACCTTTATAAACCGAATATAGTTATATAATAAAATAATATTTTCAAACAATCCTAAAGAACCCCTCCTCCCCACTATAAAAAGCCCTCACTTGTAACTCATCTCTCACACATCTCAATCACCTTTTCTTGTCCAAACTCTTCCGAAATAAGATAATTACATCCCTATATTTTTCTTAGAATCCGTTCCTTAGGAAGACGGAACTTTAAGGAAGCCTTTTGGTTTAAACCTAAGGGAGTTACTCGATTTAAAGGTAACATCCCCTCTTAATTTATTTTCTTTTATTTTACTTCTACAACCCCCTAAAATAAATTTATTCATTTCATTTATAAAAACCCCAGTATCCTAAATATAATATATTGTTGGTATTAAATTATTTGAACTACACTTACAAACACCTCTATCTAATGGGTATAGAATATAATGTTTATGTGGACGGCTTACTACTGCCTCACGAAATGATGACTGTTCAATCTTCTACTACCACCTCTTATGGGGGGTCATTATGATGGAACTATAATTATATAGATATTTATGATATTTATTTTATCTATAATCTTTTGTAATTCTATTTTATAGCATACCCATATTCTTTTCATGTTGTATATATACGATAATTTCATTTGAGGAAGTGCGGACTACTGCCCCCTCAAAGTGATATGACTCGTTCATACCATACATGGAACGTACAATGGATGTTATTAATAAACTTACATAACATATATAAAATATTATATTATAATAGAATAATAATATAAATATGTATCATTTGGTTTTCATACCTTTTAAAATAAAAAAAATTGAAGTAGTGTTCGTGCGTACGTATAACTACTGGAATTCTACCCTTTACCAATGGTTCATATCCGTTGGTAAAGCCTGGAAACCGTTGGTATATTATATACCAACGGTTTCCCAAAACGTGGCCATGTAGGCCATGTTTAAAGGATTATACCATCGGTTCTATGTAAACCATTGGTATATGTGTTAAAGTAATAGATATACCAATGGTTTTACAAACCATTGGTATATGTTACCCTTATACCAACAGTTCTAAACTGTTGGAATATAGTGTACAATATACATCCAAAGTATATACAAATGGTTTTTAAAAATGATAGTAAAAGTTTATACCAATGGTTATAACAAAAATGTTGGTATAATATACCTCAAAAGGCTATACCAACGGTTTTCAAAACCGTTGGTATACATATGCTGCAGCTCCACAGCAGCCAGCAGCTCCCTCTAACCTGCAACTCTCTATGACCTACAAGAACATATACAAATCCAGAATCCAAAATCCTACATGGGATGTTTAAAATTCATCCATAATTCATAAATTTAGAAATTTATATTTCATTCCTCACTCAAACGACAACATAAGAGAAAAAACCCAGAATCCAAGAAATCCACAATCCAATACATCCAGAATTGAATTGCAATAACACCCATAACACCAATACAAAATTAAAATCCAATACATATAGAATCCAATACACATAATAGTATTCAAAATTTAGAATTCATTACCAATGCATCCAGAATGAAATACATCTATAATTCAGAAATTTTGAATTGAAAAGCAATAACACCCATAATAGTATTCAAAATTTAGAATTCACTCCTCACTCAAAACACAACACCAATACACACAATATAAAAATCCTACATGTTATAGGAAGCACATGAGATGTTTACTCATGGTCTTGGGTTGACTATCTTAAAACCAACAGAAAAACATGGGTGGAGTGGACATGGATTATGATACCCATAATATAGACAATGGTAGTGGTCATTTGCTTAGACCAAAGCTGAGTTATAGTAAGCACATGGGGTGTTTATATTCCTCTAATGAAGATGTATCCATGTATAAATGGTTCCTGATGTGTTAGTGGGAAACATTGGCCCATCTCAACATATTAGATGGGTCACCATAATAGCCTACATGTATTTCCTAGACTTTTCAATTGGAATAAGGGGGTATGTGGCTAATAGTAATTTAGTCTCTTGGGTGTGATGTGTGATGAATTCCCGTTTTGGGTAGTGTTTATTGAATATTAAATTATGTATTTGGTATTGGATTCACAAAGGGACTTTGGTTTGGTCCTAAAACCCACTTTTTGAGGATGAGATTGGCATATTAAATGTCATGTGTTTTAGAATAGGTGTAGGAGTTCCTCACATGAGAAGTGGATTGGGTGAGGATGGACGATGGATCCTTGTGCTAAAGTATCAACACAATCCAAATACTTTTGGTCGATTTTCCATATGCAAGTTGTTGTTTACACTTAAAATCCTATCCATTTCAAATAAAAGTGAGATAGTTTGAGTGGTACCGGCCACATGATGCCTTATCTTGAGTCGGGGTTGAAACATACCCATCAAAAATTACCCATGGATCGTGTACTAAAGTATTAATAGAATCCGAATGTGTTTGGTCGATTTTCCGTATGCCAGTTGTTTTTTTCACTTAGAATGTTGTCCATTTCAAATAAAAGTGAGACACTTTGAGTGGTAATGGCCACACCATCCCTCGGATTAGGACGAGGTTGACTTTTACACATCACAAATGATCCATGGATCCTTGTTCTAAAGTATCAACACAATCAGAATACGTTTGGTCAGTTTTCCGAATGTCTATTGTTTTTACTTAAAATTGTGTTCATTTTAAATAAAAGAGAGACACTTTGAGTGATAAAAGACACACCATGATTAGGATTGAGGTGGGGTTGAATCCTACACATAAAAAATGACCCATGGATCATTTTCCAGAAGTATCAATACAATCAGAAATCATTTGGTCACATTTCTGTATGCAAGTTGTTGTTTTCGCTTAAAATCATGTTCATTTTAAAAAAAGTGAGATAGTTTGAGTGGTACTGGCCACACCATGCCTCAGATTGAGGTGGCTTTGACTCATACACGTCACAAATGACCCATGGATAGTTTTTATAAGTTATCTGTATAATCTGAATGTGTTTGGTCATTTTTCCGTATGCAAGTTGTTGTTTTCACTTAAAATGTTGTCCATTTCTAATAAAAGTGAGACACTTTGAGTGGTAATGGAGACACAGTCCATCAGATTGAGATGGAGTTGACTCGTACACGTCACAAATGGCCCATGGATCCTTGTGATAAAGTATCGACACAAAAAGAATATGTTTGGTTGGTTTTCTGAATCTCTGTTGTTTTTACTTAAAAACATTGTCCATTTTAAACAAAAGAGAGACACTTTGAGTGATACTGGCCACACTGTGCCTCATATTGAGGCAGCGTTGACTCTTACATGTCAAAAATGACCCATGGATCATTGTCCTAACGTATCAATACAATAAGAAAGCGTTTGGTCTGTTTTCCATATGAAAGTTGTAGTTTTCACTTAAAATCCTGAACATTTCAAATAAAAGTAAGACAGTTTGAGTGGTATCGGACACACCATGCCTCATATTGAGGTGGGGTTGACTCATAAACGTCAATAATGACCTATGTATCGTTTTCAAAAAGTATCAACTAAATTAGAATAAGTTATTTGGTTTTCCAAATGAATTTTTTTGTTTTCAGTTAAAATCTTGTCCATTTTAAATAAATGTGAGACAGTTTGAGTGGTACCGGCCACACTGTGCCTCAGATGAAGGCAGGGTTGACTCATGTCACAAATGACCCATGGATTGTTTTCCTAAAGAATAAATAGAATCTGAATGCACTTGGTTGGTTTTCCATATTCAAGTTGTTGTTTTCAGTTAAAATGTTGTCCAATTTAAATAAAAGTGAGACTCTTTGAGCAATATCGGCCACACCATGCCTTGGATTGAGGCGAGGTTGACTTATACACATCAAAAATGACTCATGGATCTTTTTTATAAAGTATTAATATAATCAAAAAGCATTCGGTCGGTTTTTAGTATGCAAGTCACTATTTTCACTTAAAATCCTATCCATTTCAAATAAAAGTGAGACAATTTGATTGGTACCAGCCACACCGTGCCTCAGACTGAGGTAGAGTTGACTCATACATGTCAAAAATTACCCATTGATAGTTTTCCTATAGTATCAATTGAATATGAATGCATTTGTTTAGTTTTCCATATGAAAGATGTTGTTTTCACTTAAAATCTTGTCCATTTCAAATAAATGTGAGACAGTTTTAGTGGTACCGGCCACACCATGCCTCGGATTGAGGTGAGGTTGACTCGTACACATCAGAAATGACCCATGGATATTTTTACTAAAATATAAACATAATATGAATGTGTTTGGTTGGTTTTTTGTATGCCATTTTTTTTTCACTTAAAATGTTTTCCAATTCAAATAAAAGTTGGACACTTTGAGTGATACTGGCCACACTGTGCCTCGGATTGAGGCGGGGTTGACTCGTACACGTCAAAAATGACCCATGGAATGATTTACTGAAGTATCAATACAATCAGAAAGCATTTGGTCAGTTTTCTGTATGCAACTAGTTATTCTCACTTAAAATCATGTTCATTTCAAATAAAAGTGAGATAGTTTGAGTGGTACCGGCCACAACGTGCCTCATATTGAGGGGTGGTTGACTTGTACATGTCACAAATTACCCATGGATTGTTTTTCTAATGTATCAATAGAATCTGAATATGTTTGGTCAGTTTTCCATATGTAATTTGTTGTTTTCACTAAAAATATTGTCCATTTCAAATAAATGTGTGACAGTTTAAGTGGTACCGGCCACACCGTGCCTCAGATTGTGGAGAGGTTTACTCGTACAGATCAGAAATGACCAATGGATCATTTTCCTAAAGTATCAATAGAATATGAATGTGTTTGGTTGGTTTTCCGTATGCCATTTTTTGTTTTCACTTAAAATGTTATCCAATTCAAATGAAAGTGAGACACTTTGAGTGGTAATGGCCACACCGTGCCCCGGAATGAGATGGGGTTGACTCTTACACATCACAAATGACCCATGGATCCTTATTCTAAACTATAAATACAATCATAAAGTGTTTTTTTGGTTTTCCAAATGACTATTTTTTTCTTAAAATCCTCTACTTGCTTCCTCTTTTTAATTAGGGTTTTCACTCTTCTCTCATCTTCTTCTAAAGCTCTAAACCCCTCTTTTCTATTGGGATTTAGGGTGAATCTTGAAGAGATATTAGATTGGGGTCTGAGATGCCGAATTAAGAGTGTGATTGTATCCGAAATTAATGTATGTGGTCGATTCTTGGTACTGAAGTAATAATAATGGAATGTTAATTAGATTGGGATTTAGGGTGAATCTTGAAGAGAGATTAGATTGGGCTCAGTGAAATTATGATGTAGTGATTGGTGTGTTTATGTCATTGATACACATTTGTTTTTGGTACCCAATGGAAAATGAGGATATATGTGGTGGGGGTTATTCATGGTAGGAGGAGGGTGGGGGCTGTCTAGGGTCCAGGAAGGAGGGGGTTGTTCGGGGTCCAAGAAGGAGGGTGGGGGTGTCTGGGGGGATATCTGGGGTCCAGAAAGGAGGGGGGTTGTTTGGGGTCCAGGGAGGGGTGGGGGCTATCTGGGGAGTTTTCCGGGGTCCAGGGAGGAGGGTGGGGGGGCTGTATGAGGTCCAGGAAGGGGGATGGGGGGATGTTTGGGGGGCTCTCCAGGGTCCAGGGAGTAGGGTGGGGGGCTGTCCGGGGGGCTGTCCGGGGTCCAGGGAGGAGGGTGGGGGGGCTGTCCAGGGGGATTTCCTAGGTTCATGGGATGGTATTTACATATTTTCTAAGTAAATTCTTTCAAGGTTAAAAAAATAATTTTATTATATCAACTTTTAATCAGACCACTAATTTTATAAATTCCACTAAAAATTTATATTTTCATTAAAATAGGGTGTTTTCACTACAAATCATCAAATCAAGATAGATAAAAAAATAAAGATAATGTGACCTACCTAATCACACATGTATTCAGGCACAACAAATCAATAAACATCAAAGTTCAGTAATGTCACTCAAAAATGTAATGGATAAATCTGTACCTCATCACCATCACTATCATCACCATCATCTTCACCCTCACCCTCATCCTCATTGTCATCTCTATCATTTTCCTCGGCCTCCACCTCACCCTCTTACTCAGACTCGGCCTCCTCATCGCCCTCCTCCTCCTCCTCGGCCTCCTCCTCGGCCTCCTCTTCCACCTCGGCCTCCTCCTCAGCCTCCTCCTCCTCCGCCTTGGCCACCTCCATGCCATCATCTCAACCAATACTAGAAATTCCACCCGGTTCACCATATATATAATGCATCGATGACATATATTCCTCACAAGAAGTGTTGGACTCTGGTGTAAGTGATGGACGTAAAGCTTCCATTAGTTTCAGAAATGAAATGTTTTCCATAGAAGACTGTGTTTCCATCTCTGTGGCCCTTTTTTAGCCCGTTCTGTCTGTGCCTTAACCTACTGCAACTTGTACCTAATAAGTGAAAATACCTCATCGGGACTATACACTTCCCTAGTCGGCAACATACTCTACCAAGGTGCTCATCTCCCAACACCAGATGTAAGTGATCATTTGAACCAAAATTATCAGGTTATTAGGAATCAAGGGCCTCTAAAGCATCCTGTTACAAATATAAATAGATTATTAAGTTACAAAATAGAGATTAAAATTTTAAATCTACAAAGTAAAACTTACAATCTGTTGTTGAGTCGGTTCATTAGCCGCACTTCCATATATCTTCTTTCTACTCGAGCGAAACAGTTTCGCTCGAGGAACACATCCTTCAATATTCAATTTATGCATCTACAATGACATTGAATGTAGGAAACCATAATTAAAAATAGGATACCAAAAAAATAGTAATTTCATAACTAAAAATATATAACCACTTTAGAAATTGAATAAATTTCGGAGGAAGCAATAGAAAGTACTAGTCGTAAAGAAAGATTATAAACCATCATACCAGCTGTCTCTCATGATCTGGAATCATATTATATCCCAATGTCTGGACGTATTTCATAACATCACTGTTTTTTTATTTCTTCTAGATGCATCCTAAATAAAATTCAATAATCAGTATTAACGAAAAACATGAAAATTTTCATTTAAATACTTCTAATTTGATTAATATCGTAAATTAGCTAGTCAACCAATGAGTAATAATCTGTCGGTACTATTCTAATGGACAATCATCCATGACAGGGACCACCTCTAACTCTGTTCCCACTCTATCACGTCATCCAACGTACAACTCATGCTTATAAGCACTCCAAAGATCGCCTAAATCATTTAGATGTGATGGTCGTGCACCCTCACCATCAGGGAAATCAAAACACAGATGAAACCATAATATTAATTCTTATAAATACAAAAAATTAATATATTACATTAAATAAAACAGATTTGTTTACCTATATCTCTGCCCATGATTTATCCTTGAATTCATTTGGTAGTAGTCTCTATGAGATCGGGCTGACAGAAATGATGTCCGAGTATTTGGAAAGCATCGCCAAAAAACTCCGACATTGCTACCCTGATTTTTCATTCATCTTACTATATTCATTATAGTCCACCATCAAATGCGTGCGGCGGTTCCATACTGCACGCATGTTTGTACTCCCACGCCCTCGCCTCCTATCAGTAGATGTATCTGTTATGAAAGAAAAACAAATATTTTATCAATAAATGTTATAATGAAAATAAATAATGGTGTAACAATTTGTTAGGGTTGTATAAGTATACATGCGGTAGTCTGATCAATGGGCACCGCTGGATCCGCAAAAACTGAAGGAACACCGTGTATAGATGGAGTGAGTCCCAATGTATGCTCTGCTTGGACAGACTATGGAGGAGTAGGAGTCGAAGAAGATGGAATATAAAAGCCCAGAGATATCGAAGTAGTAGTAAAAGAAGATGACAGGGATGGCTGGCCAAATGTAGGATGGGGAGTGAGAATCATCATTGGATATGATACAGACGGGTGAGGAGGGTCAGATGTAAAGGGTGGTGAAAACATGGGAGGCCTAAATATCCCATGTGTCCCTAACGGCACATCGGGATCAGAATGTGGGATGGATGGTATGTCAGTGGGAGGGGCAGGGTCTATTTGCGTACACTGACCAGATTTTCTATCTCATGTACCACTCCCCTCATACGAACACCCTGAGTACTAGGACCACTACTCTACATCTCATCAATTAACTGTCTCCTAATAGATGGATCCCAAAAAAATTTTAAAAAAATTAATCACATGACATTATATATAATTTAAATAAATATATTTGAAATAAAATACTCACTGTAGGAACTAGTGGTGGAATGCCCAGCTCGGTCATGCGACGATTGTTGTCCATAATCTATTTTCGTCACCTCTCTTCAATTGGTTTCATTTCCTATATTTGAAAAAAAATATGGAAGTAAATAGAAAAGTATAACTAATATGTAACCCAAAAAACAAAATAAATGAGAGGGGATAAAGGGATTCATGGATAATTTATCTAACCATTGTTTTAGGTAAGCTTGAACAAATATATAATGAAATCAATAAATCGTACAACATGTAATAAAGAAATTTAATTTTTAGTAGGATGATTATTTACTAAATGTCATCAGTCTATTAAAATCATGGAACATTGATTCTTCCAGATTCATAAGTGGAAAATCAATTGTCAAAATTGAGGAAAAATTTAATTTCTTTTGCTTAGGTAGATGATGTAGGTTTCAATATTAAATCAATTTGAATTGAACCAACCTTAACAACCCAACTCGAGGTAAACTAAAAGAATTAAGAACATGAATGGATGATCTTATATATTTCCCACTACAACTTCAAGTTCATAGTCAACTCTGGAAATTGAGATATTGGAGTCATCAAAAGAAATAAATGGATTGGTTCCAATGGCACTAGGAATGGTTCCAATTCCATCATCACCATCATCAAAAATATGTCTTGGAATTACTTAAACTATGACACCAAATTCAGGTCGAAGTTGGTCTTTGACATAAAAAAATTCTTTATACCTTGATGCCAATACATATGGTTCTTCGGCAGCAAGAGTGCGAGTCATATTAATTACTCGAAATACACAATCATCAATAAATTTGCAATGTCTTTTCATCGAATCAAACCAATTTCATTTCATCATCGTTACTCGTCCATCAGAGTAATAATCCAACATTATTATTTTTTTCAACGACTCCATAATAACCCACATTTTCAAATTACGGTCTAATATATGATGAACTGGCATAACAATCTATTGTGGCATTAACCATAACACCATCTTGTTGTGTTCTCATGTTCTTTTCTCATTCAGTGACAATAAATTTGTACGCATTGATAACAATTGATTTATAGTCACGGACCACTGTATTAGGAACAAAAGCCAAAGTTCTTATTTCCTCAGAGAGAGAGTCAGCAGGAAAATTCAATACCTGCAATATAAATGAATATTAAACTTAATTAAATATTTATTTAATTATTTTAAACAGTAATATTTTTAACTTCAATTTTAACCAAGCAGAAAACTCTTTTCTATGAAAACTCTCCCTTCTTCTCAAAGATAAAGAAAGATTATTTCTATTTATCATTGTTTTATGTTCACTGCAGATAAAAAATATGAATAGTTTAACATATATATATATATATATATAAGATTTAAATTTTCAATTTAGTTACCTGGTGTAGTCATTGAACAAATAACAGTTGAACAAAATTGTGCGATGTGCCATCTTCTGCACTTCAAGGCTTAATGTCTTCAATGTATATGATCCCGGAATTCCTCCTATTTGAGGAAGTGATGGAAAACTGGGTTCAATTTTCTCATACTGTTCTTCTTCATTTCTCATTGGTTTGTTCATTCTTGTAGTAAGATCAGACAAATACATTGAGCAAAAATCCATACATTTTTTAGCCAAGTAACCGTTCACAATAGAACCTTTGGGATGATTCTTGTTTTGGACATAAGACTTCATTGTGTACATATTTATTTCAGTTAGATACATCCAATGAAAAGAAACAGATCCTCCGAGAGGTATTTCAGTGGGAATATGGACATTCAGATGCAACATGCAAGTGAAAAATGATGGAGGAAATATTTTCTCCAACTCACAAAAAATTAATGGGGCATCTATCAACATTGTTTGCAAGAAAGACTTGGACAACTTCTTAGAAAAAATATCTCTAAACAAATGGCACAAACAAATAACAATAAACCTTACATTATTGGACAAAAGATGATGGATTTATATTGGAATCAACTCATGTAGAAGAACGTGATAATCATGAGTCTTCAAAGATTTTAGCTTCAACTCTCTTATGCTGACCCATTTAGATATGCTTCTTGAATAGCCATCAAGAACTTTTATAGTCTCTAATACTTCCAAAAATTATTTTTTCCATAGGTGTCATCAAATAAGAAGCACATGTAACTTGCCATTTATTTTCACTGATACGCACAAGATGCAATTCTGGTCTGATGCCCCAATCCACCAAGTCACGCCGAGACCATAAATCATCTTTTGCCTTTCCCTTAACATTTATAAGTATCAAAAGAAAAATTTCATATATTTTTTTTCAATGTGAATTATGTCTAAGAAATGACATAACAAATTGGTTGACCAATAAGAAAATTCAAAAAAGGTACTTCTCTTCCTCAAATTGTAACAAGTTTCAGTGGAAGCATTCTTTCTCTTTCCAGATTTTATTTGACCCTTCCTGAATGAAAAACTGAAATATTTCATTTCATTAAGAACATCAGTTCCAGAAAAATACTGAGGTGGATCATCGGTCTCTATGGTATCATCAAATATTTGACGATTATTTCTATATGGATGGTCTATTGGAAAGAATCGTCAATGTCCTATAAAACTGAAACTACAGCGATGTTTCAGTCTTCTGGATCGTGTATTCTTCATACAAATAGGACATGACAGTTTTCCCTTCATGCTCCATCTAGACATCATTTCATAAGCCATAAAATCATTGATCGTTCACATAAGCGTAGCACACATCTGAAATATGTCTTTAGAATATACATCGTATGTGCACACACCCAAATCCAAAAGATGTTTCAACTCTTTTATTAAGAGTTTCAGGTATACCTCAATATCAATTCCAGGATTAGAAGGGCCAAATATGAGTATACTAATGAAAGTGAAAGGTTTTTTCATACCCAACCATGGAGGAATATTATAAATGTGTATAAAAACCATCCATGTGTTGTGAGAAGTATCTACCCAAACGGATTAAAACCTTCGCATGAAATACCCCACCTCACATTACAGACATCAGCTGCAAAATCAAGATATCAAGCATCAACTCTCTGCCATGAAAGTCCATCTGCAGGGTGAACCACCTCATCAGTAGTCCTATTTCTCTCGGTATCATGCCATCTCATTTTTATTGATATTTTATCATAAATAAAAAGATTTTGGATTCTGGGGATCAATGGATAGTGCCACATTAATTTCTATGGCACGCGGGATGGTGTTCCATTAAATTTTGACTTCCAGCGGGATGTGCCACATTTTATACAATAATTTCGTTCAGCGGTTTCCTCCCAGAATAACTACAATATTTCGGGCAATATTGAATTTCGTTTCTTGAAAATACAAGTTCCTCAACTAACTTACATGCCTTATATTGGTTTGAGGGAATATCTACATCATCTAGAAGTAAATCCTTCAAGAAGGTAATAATTTAATCGATTACTATATTAGAAATACCATAGTTTTCCCATGAAACAATCGGATTAAAAATTACAACATTTTCATTTTATCGCATTGTCAATCTACTGGAGTTGTGGCAGCATCAGTCAATTTTTTCACCCTAACAATATCATCATTTTCATTAGATGCATCATCTATATTCATATCAAAGTCTTCTTGAGTTGAAATCCTTTCTTTTTCATGATGACGAATAAACAGAAACCAGTCATCTAACAGATTCTCCAGTCTAGTCCTTTCATTTCGATCATCAGCAATTTGAGCTTTTATTTTCTCCCCATTGTGATAACATAGATTGTATTTTTCTTTAAAACAATATTTGGTTATGTGTTAGATGAATTATTCATGGCTAAACAAAGGTCTAACAACACAATTGGAACATGTGAAGTGTATGCGACCACTATCTGAAGCATTGTGAAATGAAAAATCTAAAAATCTCTTCAAATTGTTTTGAAAATCGCTTGAGATCTGATCAGTTTCATACATACAACTTCTATCCATTCTGTAAAATGAAATTTTATAAGTCACTTCGTTATAATCAATTCATCAAGATTTAAGTTTAATCGAAAATATTTTTATGTAAACGATAAAGGAAGGAGTTTCTAGTGTATGTAGTGAACTATTAAAACAATGAAAATATATACTAATTAATTCTGTTGTGTGTACCTAAATTTTAGGTGGGATGTGTTTTGTAATTTTTTCATTTATCACATACCAAGAAGACACCATAGACCAGATAAAACATTGTTTAAGATATTAAAAAGTGAAGGCTTTTCATTAAATATGAAGAATGTGTAATGAGAGTTTTTTAAATAATATATTGATGCTAAAAATGGAAATATTGTGAAAAGTTAGTACATTTCAAAACACCCAAACTAATGTCCATAGAAAGTACCATATCAACCCACTAAAAAAAGGAAAACCACCTAAAAGGAGTGTCTATGAAGACTTAAAATCAAATTACTTCATATAATCATGAAACTTGAATTGTAAAACAAAAATAGAAAACAAATCAAACTACACTTAATGGGTATGTCATTACACACACATCACTGCCTGGTTTAGGTCAAATCAAAATATAAACACATAATAATAGATGAAAAACATTAAAACTAAGTTAAGCCTTATAGATTTAGAGTGTAGAACTAAAAAAATGATTGAATTCCGATGGATTTATAGGTAGGAAGGAGTTCCCATCCTATGTAAAGAGATAGGCCTCTAGTTTAGAATTCAAGGGGCACTTCCCCAAGGATTCCTAAATCATAATCACTATGAATCCAAGGTAGATTTCCCCAAGGTATTCTAAACCAAATCATCATGAATCCAAGGGTGTTTCCAAATGGAATTAAAATATATGTTTTTAACATGAAACCTTGGTTGGATTCTTCATGGAATTACAAATCATTAATCAAAGAACAAGTACTCAAAAATTAAATTAAAAATTATTTATATTCATTTTCAGTAGGTCTCATATAAGAGGCACATGTCTCAGGTCCCATTATGTGTTATAGATATCCCAAATCATTCACTCATGTTCAATAACTCATTCTTGGCACCCCTATGGTCATACCTTTCATTTCCCAATTAGTTACCCAAGTGAATCTCACCCCATGGGTGGATAATGTTTGGGATTCTACACTAATAGGTTGTTCATGGATCATAAAGAGTTTTAATTTCAAAAATTATAGACAAAAACATTTTTTTAAAAAATTTGAGATTAATAATAAAGTATGTCAATGATACTTAACATCACAAAGAACACAAAACAATGATAGTTTTAAGGGATAGTTTATAAACCATCTTCTATATACTCACAGACATCTACCAATTAAGTATTAGTCATTGATTCGATATCAAATATTGTGAATCATAAAATATTAAAAAATCCATAGAAATAGGGAATAATGACAGTGATCTTTATAGATAGTGAAATAAATTGATAAAGGTTGATAATAGAAGGATATCTTTATAACTAGCTCTAGGGGGTGGGGGTTGTCCAAGAGGGTGGGGTGGTGTCCAGGGGGCCTGTCCAAGGAGGTGGGAAGGCTGTGCAGGGGGTGGGGTGGTGTACAGGGGGGCTGTCCAAGGGGGTGGGGTGTCTAGGGGGTGGGGTGGTGTCTAGGGGGGTTCTCCAAGGGGGTGGGGCTATCAGGGGGTGTCCAGGGGGTTGTCCAGGGGGTGGGAGGGATGTCCAGGGGGTGGGGTGGTGCCTAGGGGGGGTTGTCCGGGGGTGGGGGCTGTCCAGGGGGTGGGTTGGTGTGGTGTCCAGGGGGGCTATCTAGGGGGTGGGGGTTGTCCAAGGGGGTGGGGTGGTGTCCAAGGGGGATATCCAAGGGGGTGGGGGTATCCAGGGGGTGGGGGTGTCTAGTGGTGGGGTGGTGTCCAGGGGGGTTGTCCAGGGGGGTTGGGTGGACAACTCCTCTCCCTCCCTAGGCAGCCCACACCCCCCTCCTAAGTGAAATTTATATTAATAAATCATCATCAATTTTCTTACCTCATCCGACCATATACCATACCACCCAAGGAATAACCTATAACTTAGAAATATCCTAATGTTATACACAATATCATAGAGAATAATCGATATATGCCCAATCTCATCAGCCACCCTCATCCACATCCCAGCATAACACTCCTATAGGTTCTAACCATACCCTATAGGCCACAATGAACTCACATAACAATTTCTAACTTACCCAACTCACTCAATAATATTACCCCAAAGAGTCACTCAGACCATTATCCCTTTCAAACACATTCCATGTACTACATGAATAAAAAAACTAAGGATTGAACCATATATCTTCTTATGAATAGGTGTAACTACAAAATGTATACCAAAAAAAACCACACTAAGAAAACATATTAAATTTATCAATAGATACAGAAAGATAAATAATAAAAATCAATGAAACAGGTTATCACATTGTACATGAAATCGATGAATCATATTTATACTGCACTATACATAAAATCACCCATAAAACTAGATTCATTATAAAACCAATACCTCTCATAATTGAGATAACATAACCCACAAAAAATAGGACCACAATTATTTAACACCTCAAATGGGTTTTCACTATCCACATGGAAAACTAGAATGCCTTATTGTACAAATGGAAAGGATTACACTAGAAAAAACTTCTACCTAAGGCCCCCATCACAATAAATAATATAAAACCTCACTCTCATGATCAGCGCTTATATAAGGGTCTTGTTGTAAGGGAACATCATAGGAGAAATAGAAATATAGGGAGAAGCAGACCAAGAGGATCTCGTTTAGGCGAAATCAAAATAGATAACAAACAAAAATAGATGCACGACATTAAAATTATAGATTAGATGTGTAGAAGTAAAGAATTACCTGATTGTAGAGAGATCTTAAAGAGATACCTTTGGGGTGAAGAGAGTGTTTTGGCAGCGATTAGGTTTATGGATGAAATCGGGTGGAGGGATTCTTAATGTGCTACTATTTTGGGGGAAACATTCCTAATGGCTTGTTAAAATCATTGGGAAAGATTGTATTTACCAACGGTTTTTAAAAACTTTTGATATATAAATAGATTTTACATGATTTTCCCAATGGTTTGAGAAAACCATTGGGAAAAGCTAATTCTCATCCCATTATCCCAATGGTTTGAAGAAACCATTGAGAAAAATTAAGTATACCAATGGTTTATTCAAACCGTTGATATAAAAGTGTTGGGAAAACACAATTTTCCAGTAGTGTACGACTTACCGTCTCCACGAACGCAATGAGATTCATTCCCCATCATAACCATTCAAGAATAATTTTTATTTGATTATTAAAAATACTATTTAATAACATAATATCTTTCTATATATGAATCAAATACATTCTATCCATAAAAAAATGACTTACGTAACAAAACATATAAATGAAATGAATCAATTAACACCTAAAACAATGATACTACTTAAATATTGTTAATAAATACATATTAGAAGATCATATATGTTATCATATTTATGTATGTAGTTCTTTTATAATTTAATAATAATGATTTAACTATT
Organism: Viscum album; assembly: GCA_963277665.1. Taxonomy (NCBI): domain Eukaryota; kingdom Viridiplantae; phylum Streptophyta; class Magnoliopsida; order Santalales; family Viscaceae; genus Viscum; species Viscum album. The sequence continues at coordinate 1,349,612,856 of OY728159.1, read as the reverse complement.
ATACAGAAGGTTAACATACCCTCGACCAAGGAAAAGTAGAAGTTAAGGGATTTATTATCTCGCTTTCAATTCCGTGAGATTTCCATTAATAGTTGCTTATTTATTGCATGTGGTGTATTGGGTACTTCCATTTGATATATATTATCATTATTCTCTTAATATTCATGGTATTAGGTGATTCATTTGGTGGTTATTAACTTTTGGTCATACGACTTGATTGATTACAACGTGGTAAGGGGTTTTCATCTCACTTCTTATTCTCATGAGATTCATGCTATATTGCCACTATTTCCTTTTGTGTGGTGTATGTACTACCCGTGATTGTATTATTTGTGTAATATAATTTAATTTATTGGTATTTACATATTAATTTTATGATACTTCTTTCATGAGGTGTATGTTTTGTAAGTTACCAAATCGGTAAGGGAATTTCAAATTTCAATTTCCACTCATTGGGCTTTACGCATACTTCATTGATTATTTTACTCCAAGATTATGTGTGGAATAAATATTTATTATTTATGTAGAAATTTACACTCCCATTTATGTGGAAATACCTTTTATACACATAATATCTCCATTAATAAATTCACATTCCATTGAAATGAACTTTTTAAGGGTAATCTTAACTCAATTTCCATTCATTGAGTTAAACATCCAAGTCATTGGTTTTGTTTTTACAAGAATATGTGTGAATATAATCTGATTTATTTAAACTTAATATCCAATTATATTGAGTATATTTGTATTTTTCACATATAATTATTTCATTGATTTATCCTTAATCTAAGGATATGGTCTTTATAAGGTATTTCATCTCAATTTACATTCCTTTGAGACCTCTTTGTTGTTATGAACCAATTCACTTTTATATGGTGTATATAATATCCTTTGACATATTATATCATGAATCCCTTTATTATCATGATATTAAAATGTTTTTGTTAATGTTATTCCTCAATTATTTGTATTCAAGCGCCTCTCATTTGGTTAGGAACTCTAACTAAAATATCATTTTAAATGTTTTAAAATTTTATTCTTCTAAATATTTCTCATTAATGTCCAGGTTTTAAAAATGGTTTTACGGATTTACATATATGGACATTAATGTTTTAAAATTAAAATTTATTTTAAAATATTCAAAGTGGTATGGGATACTTTGATTCAAAAATCTATTTTAAACAAATTGTTGATAAATAGTGATACTTTTAAATGTTTTCAAGAAAAAGGGGGATATTTCTCTCAAATAGTATTGATGATTATTTTCATCTATGTCAATATCCTTCATTATTCTCGATTGAGGTTAATTTATTATAATACTATATTATATATTGTATTGAATGAGTTATGATTGACTGTGGATGTGCTATTTTATAGCAATCATGGTTTATGGTTAAAATATTGACATTTTGTATGCTAGTTTTAATATGAATTTTTATGTTATGTTTAAACCATTTCATATGAGGAATGAATTGGACTTAGTAAGTGACAGGTGGATACTTCTATAGATCAATAGGTCTCATGAGTCAAATAGACGTGGAATTGGCCGAGGCCTTTACTAATTTTTGATATATGATTTTGGCCGAGGCCTTAATAATTTTTAGACGTCTTGGCCGAGCCTTGTAAAACTGTTTCAGAATGTCCGTCATTATACATTCCCTCATTATAAAAATAATATTGATTGATCATGTGGTTATTCTACTAGTATAATACCCATGACTATGTTTTATTATGGAATTATTTACTCATCTCATATTCCTACCATAAAGTGTTCATGTTTATTATTTGTAAAGACATGTGTTTTGAATTATTCAATATGCCTAATGTTCATGTTATCTTCTGTTGTATTTATTTCCCTTATTGGGTGTTTGTTCTCACCCCTTTCTCATGTTTCATTTTCCCAGGATATGGAGAAGTTAGTTATGAGTGATTTTCAGGCATAATATAAGAGGCTTAGATGTTTCTAATGGAATATATTAGTTTTGTATTTCTTTTCAAGTTGTAATGTTAAACTTATGTATGTATCTTTTTTTAAATAATACTAAACTTATCGGTCATTCAGGACTTGATTCATTGTAATCATGCCAATGTTATGTAATAAAGGACTGACACTGGGTAACTGGGGTCGGGGTATTACAATAAAACTACATCTCACCACTGATCTGTATAGCCATATGGTGAAAAATTCAAGAATAAAACCTATTCCATAGTGTTTCAGGTGGTTCCACTCTAATAGTAGTAATAAAGGACCCACACCCTTGTAAGTCATGGGGGTTTCACTCTAATGGCTGAATACTCTTGCCTTGGTATCAACAGGGGGTTATACTCTAGTTCATCGAGGACCCACACCATAACTGGTAGGGTGTTCTACTTATAAGAAACTATAGAGGACCCACACCTATGCAGATATGGGTTCCAGTCGGATATCATCGAGGACCGGCACCCTAGTGCATCAGGGGGTTTCCATTCAAAAATCTCTAATATCATTTCCTGACCACTGATTTCTTTGAAAATAACCTGAATAATCATTATGCTTAGAAAATCTCACATCATAACTCAACATATGCATTAGAGTCCACCATCTCACTTTACATGGAAAAACACATCGGATGGGCTGTTTACTCGCCTGAATCAGAAAAATAGTGAAAACGCTTTTTTTCGCTGCAACATGCCTGAATGAGACCTTATAGGGATTTCATCTCAATCCCAAACATTAAATTCTAAAACTTGCATCAAAATTTTCATATCGAAAATAGGATCACATTGTCATATATGGAACATCAATTGGACACATGATTTAAAAGTTATGACTATTTAAAGTTACCACCTAAAGAGCTTCCTGCAAGCTTGCCCGAGCCCGCGAGCTCACCGACCATGGACCGACCACCACAGTCGGTCCACCTGTCATCATGTTCGACTGTCTGTGGTGTGTATTTCTAGGGACCAACCACTATGGTTGGTCCACATGTCTCATCGACCAGCATCCATGGCCAACTGCTCAGGACCAGTTGTGGTTGCTACACCCATGGAAGCTCGAGCTGTGGTGGACTCATGCTCGATTATGTTCATGCTTCACCCCAGGTATGACTAGAGTATGCCTTAGTCCATCCCTCTTTTCCAAGCTTGCCCCATCCCACCTGGGCCCATCTGGGTTGGCCTACCTAGCTGGCCCACGCCATGTCTGTTGACACTGTCACCTCCTGTTATCGCTCCCACGACTGCCCACAGCTACATTCTCTACTCGGCCATGCACTGCTCACCGATCTCCCTGCATTCCCCAGCCTTTCCTATTACAAATTTCCACTACCACCACCTACCACAACCCCTCACCTCCACCACCACCTGATCTCACAGCTCCACCGCATTTCACCTAGCCATCATTCTGTGCGCATCAATAGTCCCTTCCATGCACCACCATGCAACCTTCGATGCCTAAAACGTGAAACGACCAAACAACTATTATCATCATACTTGTATATATGTGTGTGTGTGCCCCTATCGATGTTTTTTTGATGCTTTGACATGCCAAAAATTTAAATGATGAAGAACACATGAAGAACGAAGTAAAGAAGATAGATAGATTGGTGGTCGTGATAGTTTTCCCATTTAAATTGATGTTCAAAGAATATAAATCAACAATGAATCAATTATAATTTAAGGATTGAAATTGGGGATGAGGAATTCAATGTAAAGAATCCTACCTCGGTTTGGATCTGTTCTTCATCGATGAATAGGCCCACCTATGATCATCCAATCCATTAAAGTTTTGTTGTTTGGTCGACAACTAAGAAAGAGATGGAGCCTACCATAGTGGGGGGATTATGAGGAGACACTAACCAAAACCTCATAATCACCTTTTTATAACCTTGTAATTAGTTGAAGGTTAAACTGCTTTACTACACCCGCCAATGGTCGTGGGATCCAATCATCCTGCACCCTCTCACTTTAGGTCATAATTAAGTAAAACACCATATTACAAACTCAACAGAAGTCTCAGATTTCCAATCCAAGTCCTCGTTCAAGAGTTCTTCAAAACAATGATCAAAATAAAATAAAATAATTTTATTATTTTATTTACGGTTACGTACTTGGTGACTTTTTCTAAAGAAGACCCCCACCAACAAAAGTTATGTCTCACCTAGTATAAAAAAAATGTTTCAGACTCAACCGGGCCCTCAGATTTATGATCTGGGCTACCATTAATAGTTATTACTTTTCCTTTTTATGCGTAATATAAAATATACTTAATGTTTTTTTAAAATTAATTTCAAGTACATTGGCCCTCGGAATCGCACGTCGTTTCAGAACCTAGCTTTGTATATATATATATATATATATATATATATATATATATCAAAGTCTTATAAGAAAAAAACCAGGTCTCTACAACATTGCATCCTTTAAAATTTTCATCTCGGAAAAGAAAAACTAGGAAAACAACTCGGGATATTGAGCTCATATATTGATCTCCTATTCCCAGAAACTCTCTTGCATGTTTCCATGCTACCAAAGTACGTGAACCAAAGGGCGGTCCATCCACATAAGGTTTCCTTCTGTCGGTCCTCAATCACCACAAAGTCCATGAAAAATGTGGATCCATATTCGATATTCAGCTTTCCCCAGTCAATAATGTGCATAGGATCATGAACTTATCTCCTCACCTACGATATGTTGAAGATTTAATGCACCTGCTCTAGCTATTGGGGTATAGAAAGGTAGTAGGCAACATCAATGATCCTCTTCACGATCTTGAATGACCTAATGAACCTCAAGGATAGCTTGAATCCCCATCCGAGCCTTTGCATTCCACATCATGGAGATACTCTTATGAATATGTGGTCTCCCTATTGGAAATACAAGGGCCAACGATGGTAATCTACATAATATGTTGTCTGCTTTGGGTCATCTTCATCCATTCACAGATAACCTGTACTTTCTCCAAGGTCACATTCACCAACACTGGGTCCAAGAGGGATGACTCACCAACCTTTTTCCAGCATAAAGGTGACTTACAGGGTCACCCAAATAGGCCCTCAAAAGGTTCCATGTCGATAATATATTGGTACTTTTTTTATGAAAACTCTTCCAAGTGAAGGTGATAGTCCCATATCTGTTTGAAAATTAACACGCAATCCCTTAGAATATCCTCCAACACATAGATAGTGCAATCTATATTCCCATAAAACCAGGGGTGAAAGTTTGTACTCATCTACTTCTGGGTTTCTAATTCCTCTTTTAGGCCTCTCCACAATCGTGATTCAATCTATGCATCACGATTAGAGATAATCGTCAAGGGTACATTGTGAAGGAGGATAGTCTCCCATAAGTACAACTGCCCCAAACTGTCCACCAAACTCGGATCCTTGATATCAAGGAAGTGTTCCAACTTCCTGATTCAGTCTACTATCACCCAGATAGTGGCATGGCCCGTCACTGTGTGTAGAAGACCTGTAATGACATCTAGGGATATGTCATCCCATTTAAAATTCAGAATCTAAAGAGGCTACAACAAACCTGCCAGAACCTGGTTCTCAACCTTCACCTACTAATAGGCGAGGTATCATGAGAAGAACTTAGCTACACTTCATCTCATTTTGGACCACCAAAACTTCATCTAAAGATCCCTATATGTCTTCCCCACACTGGTTTATATATCTATGGGAGAAGTGTAGAACTCTCACATCACCTCCTCCCATATCATGTTTGGAACCAAAATTTTCCCCTAGAACAAGATCTCATGATTCCCTCTATAATATTCATCTATTACTTCACCTATAGATATTTGGTCATGTATAACTTCACAGTCAGTGTCTTCCAGAAGTTAGTGTCTCCCCATTCTCAGGGCGAAGACTATCGTTGTCAGCTCTACCTAGGGAGTCAGATAGTTCTGTTAATGGGTTTCCAACTACCTCGAACTGTATCAATGTTGACATCAAGAACACAAGGGTACTAACAAACAAGTTAGATGAGTAAACTCTTATAGAAACAAGATTATAGACATGAAAATAATGTGTCATACCTCAGGTGTCATCACTTCTCCAAGAAGGAGAGTAATCCAAAACCAAAAACTTCATCACACCCACTAGTGGGGTCACAAGAAAAAAGGGTCAAGATGAAAAACTCCACTGACAATGTCAGGACCTACTCTGATGCTCTATCACACAACCTCTCCCTGAATACACAGGTCATATGGGCTCAAACGCTACACCTTGATACTACTAAATTTGGATAGTAGTGACTCACCCTCATAGGTTTTATCACATCACAAAAACACGTCTTGTTTGGGGAAGAACCCTTAATCCTCATGCATTTGAAGGTATGTCAAACAATACGGACACTGGGTTACACTGATGCCTCATGCCACCCCTGTATAAACCACAAGCAAAGAGTGTAACGGAAAGAGTATCTCATAGAGTGTCTAATAATTACTACTGAAAAAAGTATGAGAGACAGTGAGTGTACCTCTTGTCATCTCCTACATTATTGGATCATAGACATATAAATATTACTATTTTTTGTGGACTCAGTTTCCAACTCCTTGAACCTGACATGGGCTGACTGGTTGTGGTGGAAGTATATCATAGCGATTCCCACTACACATACCACAGATATCTGTTCTACCTCCATGGGGACCACCTTGTCTGTAACAAGGAGATCCTCGATCATAGTGTTGTCTCGACTGTGGTGGTCCATCTTTTATCTATCTAGGATGCACAAGAACATCTAGTCGGGAAGTCCCATGTCATGTGACCTCATCCAGCACAAGAATAGAACCAGCCCTCCTTGGGCTTTCCTGGTTCTTTTTTCTGCCTCGGTGCTGCCTAGACACGTGCTCATGTCTGATCATTAGGTCGCCTCCTACATTGAGATCTTGTCGACAGACGTCAACCAAATATCAAAGATATCTCAATTCTATAGCATCCACTTCCATTCCCAACTAACATAATTCACTATGATATAATTACTTCTATCACCATCTCCCAATCTAGAAAATTGGCAATGTTGGGAACGCAAAATGGTAATATGTTTTCCTAGATCTCTCTATGAAGTCCCTGCTCAAACTATCTTGCTCAGAAGTATCCATTATAGATCTTGTCCAGAGAGTACCTAGTCAGGTCTATGAACCTAGATGAGTTCTCTTCCACTATCTTCAAACCCTAATGAAGCTCCAGAATCTTCTAAACCTAAATGGAGCATAAGTGGGAGGGGTAGTACTCCTCGCAGAATAGATACTAGAATTCATCCCATGAGAGTGTCGAATCATCGTGCATCTGAGTAACTAAACTCTACCAATGTTCATCCAATCCATGGAAAACAATGGTTGTCAAAGACACCATCTGATCTTTCGAGGTCCAAACAAGCATGAAGAGTCAGACCACAAACTCAAGCCAATCCTCTGCGGCCTGTGGATCTAGCTTACCATGAAACCTCGGTGATCTCTGCACTAGAACTCGTATATTGCACTCATCCTACACATGTCCTCATCCTTCCCAACTAGGACTATCTACTTATCAACAATTATATGTGTTTCTACCTACCCACTTAGAGGATGTGTATTTCATGATGGACCATGAATTGAGTCCTCATCACTCATAGGGTATTTTTCATGAACTACAGTTGGTATCCTGGATGGTTGTTATCGCAGAGGTGTCCTAAAAGTTATCATGGAATACCATGGTCCAGTGAGAATATATCAACAAAAATAGGGATCTGTCTCAATAAGTAAAGTCAAAGAATCAATCCAATATGATTCATGTACCATAGATCCTTGAACAAAATGTCTCGCCATTCCAAGTTGGCCAGCAAGTAATCAGGGTCCTAGTGAATGGATACATTGGTCACTCACACCATCACTTTCCTAGTCTAAGAGCCACTCCCGAGATACTTCGACATTATTTCCATAAACCCAATCAATCCTTTTAAGGGGAAATTTCTGAACAAAATCTCAAGGAATGAAATTTCTTTGATACCTATTTTTTCTGACCGGGCCCATGTAGAGGCTCAAGATGAAATAACCCCAAGCCTACCTCCATAGGCTAGAGGTAGCGACAAGCACTGAAAACACAATAATCTCAGGGATTCATTTACCCAAGAACCTACACACACATAACCAACTCAATGAAAATGTGTAGAGGGAAAAGAGTAAAAGATTTTACACTCCTGTATGTAAACCAAACATGCATGGATATCTAAAAAGTATAAGTATGTTAATGTAAAATGAAAGAAAAATAAGAAAAATACATGTCCAAATAGAAAAGTTTCCCAACCTGATAGAAACAGGAAAAGTAAAATAGTTAAGAGAGCCCCGCTCTTGGATCTCAAGAAATTACCATCGTACGTAGTCAAATCACCTAGTATCCATAATCTCCTCTGAATTCATGATCAACCTATCTATTTTCTGCATAATGCATGACATGTACAATAAAATACCATGCAAGGGTGAGTATAAATATACCTAGTAGGATGCTCTATAAGTTTAATGGGATGTAGTAAGAGATATGATGAAAAAGAAGTCATTAGATAGAACAATGTATAATAAAATAGTGCATCACAACCCCAAACTAAGAGAGTGAGAAACATGATATATATATATATATATGCTCAGTCAAAAGAAAACCAAATGACAGACTAAGGTGATCTCGATCTCACAGTCTAGCCAGAGAATTAGAATCGCCAGTAGTTCCAAAAGATTCTATCAATGATTCCAATTACCCCAGATGTCTTCCTTAAACACACAAGTCAAAAGGTCTCCATCACAAAACCTTGATATTATCCTTTTTGGGTGGAACTGACTCGCTCGCACAGTTTTAGGTCACATCACAAGGACATGTATTGATGGGGAAAGTGTCTCACTTTCTTGTGATTACAAAGGTACACCAAACCAAATCATGACTTTGATACCTATATTCATATGGTGCAAACATGAAGTAGAGGACCCACTCCCTAGTGATTCAGGGGGGTTCCACTCTAATAGTAGTCATAGAGGACCAACGCCCTAGTGTGTTATGGGGTGGGAGGTCCACTCTAATGGTCGAGGACCTGGGGCTTGGTATCACAAGGGGGTTCCAATCTAGGTCATCGAGGACCTGCGCCCTACCCAGTAGAGGGTTCCCCTCAAAAGTAACTGTAGAGGACCTTCGTTCATTCCAATGGGGGGTTCCACTCTCATATCGTAGAGGACTTTCACCCTAGTACGTTAGGGGGGTTCCACTAAAAAATATCCAATATCCTTGTCTGACCACAACTTTCATCGAACACTGCTTCAATAAGCATCATTCTAGGAAATCCTCTACTCATAACTCTAAATCCTCATCTGATGTCACCATCATCCTCTACTTGTAAAAACATGTAGGATAGGTTGTTTACTTGCCTGAATCGGGAAACCGGTGAAACTGGTACTTTTCATTGCAACATGCATGAACGAGACCTCATGGGGGCCATGTCCCGATCCCAAACATTAAATTCCCAAACTAGCCTCAAAAGGTTTTTCTTGAAAATAGTATCACAATTATGCAGATGACACATCAATGGGAAACTTCGTTTAGGAGTTATGAATGTTTGAAGCCACTGCCCGAAGAGCTGCCTTCGGCCCGCCCGAGCCCATGGGCTGACCAGCCATGAACCGACCATGGTGGTTTGTCCACCTACCACCGTATATGGATTTTGTGGTCAACCACCGATGGTGTGTTCAACAGTGGACCAACTTTGATGGTCGGTCCACTTGTCACGTCGACCAACCGTTGTAGTTGACCACCATGGTCGACCGCCTAGGATCGACTGTGGTCGCTACACCCACAGCAGCTCAAGTTGTCGCGACCTCACAGTCAAACAACTGGGACCATCCACTACCCCCACAGAAGCTTGAGCTATCTTGTCCTTGAGGTTTCCCAAGGTCCAACCTGGGTCCGCCTCTGTCTGGTCTGATTTCCCCATCCCACTTAGCTAGGCCCGACCTACCTAGCCAAGCCCGCACTAGGTTCATTGACGTGTTCTCCACATACCACTACTCCTATATCCTTCTATTGTGTTCTAAAGCTACCTATCGCCAACCTTCATCTCAACTGTCTGCTCGTTCATACCCCAATCATCAGATGCCTCACACGCCCCCATTCCATGTGGCCACTGTCGCCGCCTATCACGGCCCCTCATGGTTATCGCTACCTGATCATGCATCTCTGCGACATTTTGCTCAGTTGTTGCGTGTTGTGTACCAGTGGTCTCTTCTGTAAACAATCTCACCACCTATGATTCCCGTAACATTAAAAAAATGTAGATATGAGATCCTTGGACCAATTTCTACACAGATCATTTCCATGTTCGACGATTGGTTGATACATTGATGTGCCAAAAAGTAAATGATGAAGAACACATGAAGAATGGAAGAAATAAGATTGATTGATTAATGGCCATGTTATTTTGGCCACCGACATTGAAGTTCAGAGAATCAAAATTGATAATGAATCAATTATAATTCAAGAATTGAAATCGGGGATGTTGAATTCAAAGGAAAGAATCCTACCTCAATTTGGATTTTTTTCATTAATGAATACGTCCACCTATGATCATGCAATCCGTCAAAGGTTTCTCATTTTCTCCAAAATAGAGTAAGATATAGAGCTTTCCATAGTGGGAGTATTACGAGGCAACCCTAACCAAAACCTTATAATAACCTATTTATGACCTTGTAATGAGGGAAATGTTAAACCGCTTAACTGCACCGGTCAACTACCGTGGGATCTGACCATCCTGCGCCCTCTCACATTAGGTCATTCTTAGTTAAAACACTACATTATGAACTCAACGTCAGTCTCAGATTTCCAATATGATTCCCCATTCAATATTTATTTGAAACAACATCCAAAATAAAATAATTTAATTTAATTATTTTATTTACGGTTACATCCTCAGTGACTTTTTCTATAGAAGACCCACAATAAAAAAGTTACATCATACCTAGGGTAAACACCATGTTTCAGACTCTATAGTGCCCTTGGATTTCTGATCCATGATACCATTTAAGGTTTATACCATTTATATCATTTTTGTAGTTTAAAATATATTTAATACTTTTATAATATTAATTTCAGGCAGTTAGGGCCTTGAAATCATATGGTGTCTTAGCGCCTAACTCTATAAATATATATATGTAAATATGCCAAAGTTCCACAAGGCAAAAACTGGGTCTCTACACACTAAATCTGTCACACCCCAACCACAGACACCTATTATTTTATTCTTCTCTCGGTCCTGCATCTTTTGGACAAAGATTGGTTTGGGTATTTGTTTGGAATTTTTTGAAGCTTTGATGTTTTTAGCGGGTTTCAGACCCGTGCGCGGTCACCGAACGGTGGGCGGTAGCTGTGCAATCGGCCCAGGTGCCGTGGAGGTGTCTATCGATTGAAATAAATAATTTTTTACGGAAATGAAATAAGTAAAATGTCTAAAATTGTAATTATAATAATTAATTATGATGTAGGTAATAATGTTATTATTAAAAATGGTGAATAATATTTTAGTTATCTAAAATTTGTTATTAATATAATTATTAGTTAATTTTAATTAAATTTTAATTATTATTATTATTAATTTTATTATTCTTATTAAATTTTTATTATTATTATTTTTATTAAACTTTCATTAATATTATTATTCTTAGAAATAAGATAAAACAAGGGTGAAATATATTATTATTATTAATTTTGGTTTGGTTTTAGTTTATTTATTATTTATTATTATTATTATTATTATTATTATTTTGAAACCCTAAATCTACCCTCCCTCTCCCCTTACCCACGACACAACCCGCCACTCGGAATCACACAGCGCCCCCTAGTCAGTTCCTGCACGTGCGCCCACTCGTCGGATCTCCCTCTGGCCGCAGCCCGCCTCCCAGCCTCCTCCTCTCTAAGCCACAACCCCCTCCCGAAATCCTCCTCCCTATGCCACCTCCTGCACTTGCCCCTCCCTACGCCGTCAGACCACCCCGGCTCCCTGACCTCCGGCCGACCTCGCCTGCTCCGGCTGACCTCGCCAGCCCCGGCTGACCTCGCCAGCTCCGGCCGCACCACCCTCAACCAGCGCAAGTCCCCCCCCTTCTCCAATATCCTTATTTTTCATGTTTTTCCTTGGGGGGGGGGGTTCTTTGAGTTGGAAAAACCCTAACTGAGGGCTTTTTATTTGTGTGTGTGCATCTTTTTTTAGGTATGCGAAGGGTCTGCAATGTTTTTTTCTCCCTTCCGTTGAGTCGCGATTGTATTCATGCCCCTTCGAGGAAGGTGATTTCGTGTATTTTTAATTCTGAAGCACTCCACTAATGTTCGCGCTCTTTCTTTTAGTTTTAAAACTTTTTTTTCAGATTTGTTATACCCTTAATTAACACTCTATAGAGTTCTTATATTTTTAGAATTGATTGAGAATATGTTTTGAGTCGGTTCGTAGTTTATGTCAATATGCGTCTATGATTATTTGCTTGCTTAAGTGAAAAATATTATTTTGACGATTTTTAAAATGTAATTCGCATCGCTATGGTTTTCTCATCTAGGTTTTTATGATGCTTCGGCATTGATGAATTGTTTAAAAATTGGTCATTAGTGTGATTCATTAATTATTTTGATGTTTTTAAGCACTTGGGGTGCTGATAAATTGTGATATGAGCTTTTAAAATAAATTGATACAATTTTGGGGGTGTGGCCCTTAGTTTTATTTTATAAAAAAAATATTAAAGTGTGATTTAGGTTTTACTTGTAAACTTTGTGATTTTTTAGAGTTGTTTTTTGTAGGGTATCTTTATTTCTTTGTATGGATTAATTTTATTTTAGGAATTTGTGGTGTTTTTTGAGTCTCAGGGATCTATCGTAGGGAGTTGCGGTTGGTTTCAAAGGTGTGCACACATGTTCCCAGGTATGGATATGTATAGATATATATATCTTCTGTTTGCGTGTTCTCTCATGGCACGGGGAACACGTGAATTAGTTTAAGGATATATATATATATATGGAAGTGTGTGTGTGCGAGCGAGCTGCTCCTTGAGTTAGAAAGCTTGACATGACCTTTGTTCGAGGTAGGAGTTTCCATCCCTTATCTCTTTCCGAAGTGTTCCATAGGCACTTTCATGGTTCCATTTAGTTTATAAATTTTATTTTAACCCTTATAATCCTGATAGTTTATTTATTGTATTGTTTCTTTGATGGTTAAAAGTATTAAAAATAGCTTTGAAATAGTTCCTTGGTCATGTGTAGGTGCTCCCATGCCTTTGGTCCCAATTTTAATCAATTTAATTCTTGTGTTTTATTAATTAAATTTTAGATTATGTTTCTCACCTCTAGTATGTTTATATTTAACTTATGTTGGTGTTTTATTGTTGAAATATTTGATTAAAAATGGATTTTTGGATGCTCCTCTATTTACGCACATGTTTATGCCTTGCCAACTTGGTTGGAACTAACTGCCTTTATCTACAAATGGTATTGTTGGATATTTTGAGTGGTGTTTGCTGGTAGAAACATTTTATGAGACTTGTATGTCCTGCATTGGGTGATTTCATGGAACTTAATGCTTTTGAAGAAATGATTTCACATCTCTTTGAATTGGTATTTTTCTTGAATCCTTGGTTTATAAGCGGTTCTTGTTTTCTAAATGATGTGGGTCTCTTTTTGTGGTTCTTTAAATTGGTTTGAAAAGAAATCCATTCTTATATGCCCGTTTGGATTTTGATTTATATTTTTTTTTGATTTTGTGGAGTAATACAATGCTTGGGTTTGTTTTTTTACAAATTGAATATGGTATCACTAAAGACTTTTATTGAAATTCCGTGAAACTTGGAACCTAAGGGCCCATTTGGCTTGTTAAATAAAAAGTGGTGTTTAGGGTTGTTTTGGAAGAGCTTTTGCAATGTTATCATAAAGGCAATGATTATGTAAAACTAGAGGCCTGATTTAAAACTCCAAGTGTTTAATAAAGTGGTTTTTGATAACCGAATTATGTGACGGCCCGGTTTTCACTTTCTATGTTTGACATGTATTATTATATATAAATATATGGGGCGCTCTTATCTAGGGTAACCCTTTATGGGCGAACGCATAGGAAGCATCCGTGTTTAGGGTAAGAGAGTGTGGTGAGATGAGTCAAGCGTGTGAGGACCTTCCTACTTACACAGTATTATTATAACCACCATGGGTTTCTGGGTGTCTTTTAGATGATCGAGTGATGGTTGCTGACCAACCCTGATTAGACGGGTTGGTACCCCCCTGGATTTGTTGTTAGGCCAGGTGGGCTTTGCTGCTGTATTGGTCAGTTAGGGTGGCCAGTTGGTTATAGACTTAGGATCTTCACCATATGCCGGAAGGTGTTTTCGAATCCAAGTACGTCCAGGGGTCTTCTAGGGATGTTTAGGATCACCCATGGTTGCTGAATTATTTAGACTGCTTGTTTACTTTTCGTTGCACTGGTTTATTTTCAGTTGCACTTTTACTTGTTTCACTCTAGCCTAGCTTTGGTATTTTTCTTTTTTTGGATTTCATTTATAAAATGGAAAATGATTTTGGAAATAGTGTGTAGCGTGTGTTGGGTTTTTAAATGAGAACAACAAGTTGTATATTTCAAAATGTGAAAACCCTACTTTCATATTTGTATTTCAAACTTGTGTCAGTGGACTGTTTTAGAAAAGAGAATTATTGGAATCAGTGGTTTATTCTTGGCATCCCTACTAAGCATCTCGGTGCTCACTCATATTATATATTTCCAGTTGCAGGTTCAGTTTCTCGTATAGGTTCCTTTTTCAGCTACTCAATGTTGGAGCAGTGTGGTCTTGAGTTGCGTGGTGACCTAGGAGGTCACAAGGAGGTATGTAATTTTATTTTCTTTTCGCTGATAGTCTTATTCACCTATCTTCAATATTTATTTGTTTTGTTATCTTTCTTTCATGGGCCAAATCATTCCCAACGGTTAGATTTTTGATGCCCAGCACTAGTTGCCAGCCCGTGGGGATCGGGAACGCCCCTCAGGCCATGCCACGAGCCGACTTCGGTGACCGGTTCTGTGTCGTCCCGGGTTGGTTCGTGAAAAAATGGTATCAAAGTAGTTTCTTGTTATTTGGGGTGTCTGGTAAAAGAGATTAGGATTGTCAGGGATCATGGGGTAGGTTACAGGTCGGTGCCTAATCACCACAGCTCACAACGAGACCTGAATTACCAGGGGTAGTCCAGGATGTGAATCTTTTGTCTTTGGTTGTTTTGGATTGAGGGATGAAAATGGGGATGAATCGTTTCACGTTGCGGCCTCACATGGGGTGGTGACCCATGTGGAGTCCATGTGCTCAGTTTAAGGTCCTCTTAGTGTTATGACTTAACTGTTGCATGGCTCACCACCATGTCTTCGGGTTAGGCATAGACAATAGTTCCTCACTACGATGATTTATATTTGGTTGTGTTCTATTTTGAACTCAGTTGATGTGAGTGTGTGTTAAAAATGAAAGTGATTTCAGAATGATAAAAATGTGGTTTCTTCAAAATTGTTTTTGAAATTAGTAAATTGGGTTTTCAAGGAGAAAGTGTATTGGTTTATAAAAACATGGAATGTGTTTGGATTTGGTAAGGAAAAAGAAGTGTTTGAAACTTGGAACTCATTATGGAAGGTCACACGTGTGTGGGTTTGTATGGAGAGTGCGTAGGGGCACTTTTTTGCAAATGATGTGAGCGAGATTGAATGAATGCACATGTGACGGTTCATAAGGTTCCATAGGTGGGTTTTAAAATTTTAATGAAATGATGGTTTTGGAAAAGTGAGTTATGCTTGTGTTTGTATATGTTTGGATTATGGGAATGTTTCCCTTGGATTGTGTTGTTTCTTTGATGGAGTTTTGACTTGATGTTGGTTTTGATTGTGTTTTCAATGTTGTTATGGGAATGCCTCCTAGAAAGCCTCCAAAAGTTGTTAATAAGTTATGCCTAGTTCCCAGTTATTTTGTTTGTTTATTTCTTATCGAGGTAATCACGGTCTATTAGATGTAGTTGTGTAGTTCAAAAAAATAGTGTGCCTTTGGGTTGTTGGGAAATCCCAGCGTAGTAAAGGTTCATACCATCCCAGAGTTATTTTAGGGTTCAGTTCTGGACTAGTAAAGGTGGGATGTCTCATCATCGTTAGAGTCTGGGTGTAGTTAGTGGGGGTCGGATATTGTGAAGGTTCCTCATATGGAAAAGACCTTCATCTATACCGACTCCCAGTTTTTTGGATCGTTCTCTCGTATGCCACTAGTGTGGTCGTTTCAGGCATTCTAAGCCTCCTTTTCGCATCCCTCCGAAGTTTTTCTACCGTGCGACTATTCAGGCCACCACGAAGTGTTTTGTAAGAAGCTTCATTCTGGAGTAAGAAGTTAGGGACCAGGGGATGCAAATGCTTGAATGTGAGGCAGGAGATGCTTCAACCATCAGGGCCCCAACCAGAGGTCTCAGGGTGAAGCTCGCGCACAGTTAGAAGTTTTCGAGGGTGTTTGGAACATCAGCTCGAATCATGTTTTAAACTTCATATGGAAATATCCAAGGTTTTATTATTCGATTCATGTCGTCTTCCTAAACTCATCCTCATTGTTGTGGTGTGATGAGCTCATTGTACCGAAATTCAAGCCGTCTTATCTACTCTCAGTGTGGTTTATAAATTTTTCGGTCTCTTTGAATGGTGTGGGACTATAAATAGAAATACATATTCTGATTTTGAATTGATCTCAGCAGTGTTCATTAGGGGGATGTTCATTTCGTGAAATTGATGGGAGGTGTTGAGTTTATTTATCTTCCTTATGTTTCTGGGTTATTCCGTAGTGAGATTATCATCGAATTCTCAGGTGTTTTGTTCGGTCCATGTAGGGAAAATGAATGAGTTTGGTATGGCAGTTCCTATGTCCCCCCCTGGGTGGTGTGTTCGGGTTTCAAGGTTTCCGTGTTAGTAAATTTTTGTGGTGGGGAGAACCCTCATGTGTTCTCCCCTCAACTTTGGGCAATAATTTTTTTTCTTGAGTGGGTCGGGTGTGACATGTGTGGGTAATGGTCACCCTGAGCCTCTCGGTTTTCTATGATTTTGTCGAGGCATGGACTCAAGTTGGCTCGACTGTTGTCTTGGTGAATTTTTGGGGGAAGAAAGTGTCTATGGGGGGGAGAATTGTCAAACCCCGACCACGGACACCTATTATTTTATTCTTCTCTCGGTCCCGTGTCTTTTGGACAGAGTTGGGTTTGGGTCCGTATTTGAATTTTTTTTAAAGATTTGATGTCATTAGCGGGTTTCGGAACCGTGCGCGGTCACCGCACGGTGGGCGGTAACCGTGTGATCAGCCCAGGTGTCATGTATGTGTCTATCGATTGAAAGAAATAATGTTTTACACAAATGAAATAAGTAAAATGTTTAAAAATGTAATTATAATAATTAATTATGACGTAGGTAATCATGTTATTATTATAAATAGTGAATAATATTTTAGTTATCTAAAATTTGTTATTAATATAATTATTTTTGAATTGTAATTTAATTGTAATTATTATTATTATTGCTTTTATTATTTTTATTAATTTTTTATTTGTATTATTTTATTAAACTTTCATTAATATTATTATTCTTAGAAATAAGATAAAACAAGAGTGAAATATATTTTTATTATTATTTTTTGTTTGGTTTTAGTTTATTTATTATTATTATTGTTGTTGTTGTTATTATTATTATTATTATTATTTAAACCCTAAATCTGCCCTCCCTCTCCCCTTACCTATGACACACACAACCCCACAGAATCGGCAGCCCCCCCTGGTCCATTCCTGCGCGCGCGCCACCTCGTCGGAGCTCCCTCTGGCCGCAGCCCACCTCCCGGCCTCCTCCACTCAAAGCCACAGCACCCTCCCGACCGCCTCCTCCCTAAGGTGCCGCCTGCACCTGCCCCTCCCTGCGCCATCAGAACACCCCGGATCCCTGACCTCCAGCCGACCTCGCTAGCTCCGGCCGACCTCACCAGCTCCGGCCACACCACCCTCAACTGGTGCGACCCCCCCCCTCTCCGGTATCCTTATTTTTTCATGTTTTCCCTTTTTTGGGGGGTTTTCTTTGAGTTGACCAAACCCTAACTGAGGGATTTTTATTTTTGTGTGTGCCTCTTTTTTTAGGTATGTGAAGGATTTGAAATGTTCTTTTCTCCCTTCCATTGAGGCGTGATTGTATTTGTGCCGCTCCGAGGAAGGTGAATTCGTGTATTTTTAATTCCGGAGCACTCCTCTAATGTTCGCGCTCTTTCTTTTAGTTTTAAAACTTTTTTGGAAGATTTGTTATAACCTTAATCAACTTTCTATAGAGTTCATAAATTTTTCGAATTGATTAAGAATAGGTTTTGAGTCAGTTCCTGGTTTATTTTTGACACCTCTAGTATGTTTATAGTTAACTTATGGTAGTGTTTTATTGTTGAAATATTTGATTACAAATGATTTTTTGGATGATCTTGTATTTACGCACATGTTTATGCCTTGCCAACTTGTTTAGAACTAACTGACTTTATCTCCAAATGGTATTGTTGGACATTTTGAGTGGTGTTTGCTGGTAGAAACATTTTATGAAACTTTTTTGTCTTGAGTAGGTTGATTTCATGGAAATTAATTCTTTTGAAGAAATGATTTTGTGTCTCTTTGAATTGGTATTTTTATCGAATCCTTGGTTTATAAGCGGTTCTCATTTTCAAAATGATGGGGTTCTATTTGTGTGGTTCTTTAAATTGGTTTGAAACGAAATCCATGTGTATATGCTCGTTTGGATTTTTATGTATATATTTTGTTGAGTGCGTGGAGTAAGACAATGCTTGGGTTAGTTTTTTTACAAATTGAATATGGTATAACTAAAGACTTTTATTACAATGACTTTAAACTTGGAACCTAAGGGCCCATTTGGCTTTTTAAATAAAAAAGTGGTGTTTAGGGTTGTTTTGGAAGAGATTTTGCAATGTTTTCATAAAGGCATAGATTATGTAAAACTAGGGGCCCTATTTACAACTCCAAGTGTTTAATAAGGTGGTTTTGATAACCGAATGATGTAATGGACCAGTTTGAACTTTCTATGTTTGACATGTATTCTTATATATAAATATATGGGGCGCTCTTATCTAGGGTAACCCTTTACGGGTGAACACATAGGAAGCGTCCGTGTTTTGGGTATGCAAGTGTGGTGAGAAGAGTCACGCGTGTGAGGACATTCCTACTTACACGATATTATTATAACCACCATGGGTTTCTGGGCATCTTTTAGATTATCAAGTGATGGTTGCTGACCAATCCTGATTAGATGGGTTGGTACCTCCTAGATTAGTTGTTAGGCCAGGTGGGCTTTACCACTGGATTGGTCAGTTAGGGAATCCATTTGGTTATAGACTTAGGATCTTCACCATATGCCGATAGGTGGTCTCAAAACCGAGTATGTCTATGAGTCTTCTAGGGATATTTAGGATCACCCATGGTTGCTGAATTATTTGTATTGCTTGTTTACTTTTTGTTGAACTGGTTTATTTTTAGTTGAACTTTTACTTGTTTCACTCTATCCCAGCTTTGGTATTTTTCTATTTTGAATTTAATTTATAAAATGGAAAATGATTTTGGAAATGGTGTGTAGCGTGTGTTGGGTTTTTAAATGAGAACAGCATGTTGCATATTTTAAAATGTGAAAACCCTACTTTCATATATGTATTTCAAACTTGTGTTAGTTGACTGTTTTGGAAAAGAGAATTGTTGGACTCAGTGGTTTATTCTTGTCATCCCTACTTAGAATCTCGGTACTCACGCCTATTATATCTTTCTAGTTGCAGGTTCAGTTTCTCATACAGGTTCTTGGTTCAGCTGCTCAATGTTGGAGCAGCGTGGTCTTGATTTGGGTGGTGACCTAGGAGGTCACAAGGAGGTATGTACTTTTATTTTCTTTTCATTGCTAGTCTTATTCTCCTATCGTCAGTCTTTATTTGTTTGATTATCTTTTTTTCATAGGCCAAATCGTTCCCAATAGTTAGATTTTTGATTCCCAACACAAGTTTCCAGCCCATGGGGATCGGGAATGCCCCTCGGGCCTTGCCGCAAGCCGGCTCGGGTGACCGGTTTGGGGTCGACCCAGGTTGGTTCGTGACAAAATCATATCCCCTAGAAGTTTCAAACCACATGTTTAGTTAGGAAAATTTGTTATGCATTATGTGAATATTGAGTTGAAATCCAACCAACCTTTTTAAGGGCTACTATTGTTAGGTGGAATATGTAAGATCCCATATCCACTTGTTTGTTTTAGGATATTGGTCTTATTTATAGTAATCCACACAAGAAATAATTTACAAAAAAATCAGTATTTTTCCAACATTTTTTATTTTCCCTTAATTTTTTTCACTCATGTTCTCTTTTCCTAATCCCAAAAAATAACTAATATAAACACTATAATGAACTAAACCCACTATAATACAAAATGATAAACCCCAAACCCACACTCATGGGTTTAGTGTAAAAAACACATAATCTACATAATAAAGTTGATAAAAAAAGCTACCCAATATAAAAATCCATGTATTATACATCATTTTACATGAATTTTCGTTTTATCACATAATAAATCACACACCTGAACCTAAATGTTTAGTTTCCTTATAAACTAAATACATAAAAAACTTATTTAAAAAAATTAAACATCTCCCACAGATATTCTTCCCACATTAATCCTTATTTAACACATAAAATGTAATACTATCCTTCATAACCTAGTTAATGTAAAATATAAGAAAGTGTTGAGTTCAATTTCTCAATAAGGTTAAATTTATTAATAATTCATAAAGTATTTAGATCATAAAAACATGTGAAAACATGAATAAATTATCTTATTAAAAGTAACATGGAATAATATGTGTTTCCCATAATTTATGATAAAAAATTCATATAACCCCAAAGTTCTCATACATATACCATGGCATAAGAGTCAGGAAACATGAAACAATAATAATGATCAATCGAGAATAAAATAGCCATATCAAATGTCATAGAAATGTGGTTTAAGAATAAGTATAAGGAATCATATAATTGTGATAAAACCTAATAATTAAAATTAATTATGTTGTGATCAAATAAAAATTTATATGACTTGGGTTGTGAACAAAAAAATATGTCAATTCATCAAGTTATTTAAAAATAAAAAAGTCAATGCTTCACGTAATTATCTAATGAGTTATAAAAATCTAACCAATGAATTGGATGGAAAAATAGGAACCCAAAAATTACTTAATAATAATTCACATATATTTATTCCATATGTAATCAATCATTCTTCATATCATAAGGAATACATGAAAATAAAATCATTTTTGAAAAATTTTCAAGTCGTATCACATAAAATAACCTTAAAAATTAGTTCTATTGACAACAAAAAAACTCATTCAACCAAGATGAGTATTTTATAATTTAGTTTATAGTTTGATTGATAAAAAATGAAAACATAAGAGATTGATCCTTTTGAGATAATGAAAAAAAATACAAGTGAAAAGAAAAAATGATTTTTTATAAAATATTTCTTAAACATGTCATAAAAATAAAATGTTTTGAATCACTTTCAAAAGTTTCTATCAAGAATTTGAATTGAATAAATTTTTTAAAAAATAATTTAAAATATAAAAAAATAATGGAACTATGAAAATAAATAACTTTTAGGTCAACAAATTTTGAGTGAAAGATAAAATATATGATCATGAAAGGGGAGACTTTTAATTATTTAGAAAAAAATTCTATAGTCCCACATCGTTAAAATATTAATAAAGATTACTTTCAAAAAGTGGGGAATAAAAAAATGAATATAATAATAAAATATATATATGTTTTCATTTTAAAATAATAAAATATTAACTTATAATGAATAAATAAAAATAACATGGAAGAAAAGGTGCGTATTGTGGAGGATGGGAAATATTATTGACAACTTTATTCTCTTACGAGATAAATATTCATCAAGGAATAATCATGGAATTAAGATTTTCATTTTCCTCAAAGTGAAATAGAATGTATAATATAATAAAATATTATGGTTTAATAAACCAAACGTATAAGATAGATGTTCAATAAGAGGAATTATAACTCAATGAAAGAATATTTGAGTTAAATAAACCCCTTATCTTTACTCTTGACAATCAATAAAGTAATTTAACCTATTATAAAATCAACCAAACCATATTAATAACTTATTTTATTACATAATTGATATATATTTTCTTTTATATTCCTAAATTATATTCATATATTATATATTAAATTGCTAGTTAATGATTGTTTTCATCATAAAATGCTAATAATTCTGATTGTTTCACACATGATTCATAATAGTGACATCAAAAGCCATTCATTAACATTAATATCATCATTGGAATATTATAAAAGATATTAAAATCATTTCTTTCAATCATTTATTCATTCCTATATTCATTTTTAATAATATATGGACATGGTTCATGAGAACATGAGCCATGACGATCTTGTTCCTAGTAATTTAATGATATTAATGGATTACTTATTTATTTCATTATTGTATTCCCATAATTTATTATTGATTTTATTATATTGTAATATTTATATCATAATAAAATTAATAAGGATTTTTTAAGTTTATATTTTCATGTGAAACAAGAAATTACACTTGGTAATTATTTATAGATAAATTGATACTAAAATATCAAGTTGTTTCATCCCCCCCCCGCCACAAATAAATTTCATTCTGACAATTGTAATTATAATTCACTAATAAAGTATATAAAGGTATCTATAAGATAGAAAATAATCAAGTTATAATTTATAATAATATATCATCCTCACTATCATGGGTAAGAATATAAACTCACCTTTTCACTCATAATAGGCATATAAAAATGTTGAGTTTCTCTCTAATAATGTGAACTAAACACCCCTCATGATTGGTTATTAAAACCCATACAATTGAATTATTTTTCATAGAGTTAATCTTTAGTCTTTCACTAAGATATAATCATTGGTAGATTTATAATATAAAATGTGATTTACCAATTTTGGTAATTAAAAGGGATTATATGTATATATAGTGAATCAACTCCTAAAGTAACCACTTATTCATATAAATAAAGAATAATAAAACTTGAATGATTCATATTCCCAAAAAATTAAACATGGGATATGATAGTCACACATCAATAATTTTTCTCCAATAATTAAATATCAAATCATTATGGGGGTGATTATATGGTCTTTGAAAACATCATAGATACAGTAGGGTGTATAAAACTAGAATCTAATAAAATTAAAACATATGAAAATTGGGGGGTTAGTGTACCTTAATTATCATGATCCATGTCATTGGTGATAATTTCATAGAATCATACAGAATAATACATATTATTATTTCATAATAATAATGGAAAACATTCATGGTAATAAAGAATTTTTACAATAAATAGAAATCCGAAATTGTAGGGTATGGGACTTATTTTTTTCAATGTTATACTTTTATGAGAAATAAATTACTCAATTAAGAATCTTGGAATTTAAAATATCATTTTCCCTAGACAGGAAAATAAGTTCTCATGTATTAAAATTTAATGTTGTATGAAGTTAAACATAGAATAAAGAAGTTAATGATGGGGAATTATAACTCAAGTAAATGATATTTGAGTTAAAAAAATATCTTACCTGACTCATTAATTCCATGGAAGTAAATTAACCACTTATATAATAAAAATAACCATATTAATAAATTATTTCAATATCTTATTCATATCAAATACTTTTTATAGTATTAAATTATAATTATTCATTATAAAGTTTCTTTTAATTTTTATTTTCATCATTGGATGTTAGTAATTTTCATTATTTTGAAAATGTTTTATAATAGAGACATCTAACCACATTATTTGATTCCAATTTAATAAATAAAACATTATAAAATATATTTAAATAATTGTGTTTGAATTATTTATGCAACCCCATGATAATTTTAGAGAAACTGTTATTATGGTTTGGGAGAACGGGATCCTTGATGTTCTTTTTTCATGTAATTTTCTAAAATCACTATATTAATTTATAAGGATCATTAATTATTATTTCATACTTTCATAAAAAATAATGAAATATATTAATCCATAATATAATATATTTTACCATAAATTTTTTTTAGAACAATCCAGGTACGGTGATGATGAAAAATGAAATTTTTCGTTTAGGGAGGTGGTGGACTACATGTTACACGAGAAACATTTTACTTTTTTTGAATGGTTGGGTGGTAGGTAGGGAATTGTTAATTCATGAACCTAATAAAATCTCATAAGGATTATGACACTAATATAATTATTTTATCATGGGTAAAATATATTTATATTATGTATAAGAATAAATGAAGGAATATAAATTAAAAGGGATTGATTAGATGTATTTACCGTACTCTTTGAGATAACTCTATGAGCATTCTTATAATGGTAATTTGGTGACAGAAGAACCCCTAAGAATTTAGAGATACATATAAGAAAATATTTGGTCAAAAAAAATTTAAGATAATTTTTTTGATTTTAGGATACGTGGGGTAGTGAAGGGGTTATATTATATGTGAAAGGGGTGTGACTTTCAAAAATACTCATAACTTTATATTAAAGGCATGTAAAATTAAAATAAAATTGGTTTAAAATTTTGGAAATAATAGATAGTGGATGAGTCTTAGTCAATTCACCCCTTATACACATAAATAATTGATAAGTTTCAGGTATTTTTGGATTTTTCCTATTAATTTTAATTTTTGATATAATTCAATTTTACCACGATAACTTAATTCTTAACCTTGGTAACTTATTTTTATGATAAAAATAAAATTTCCCTTGTTACCTAATTGAGATATGATGATTCCAAATATTAAAACCATTTTATTATATTAAATTTCTAAAATTCATAAAAAATAATTCAATAATAATAAATGTATGATGAAAAAAACAATTTTTAGGAAACATATTACTTATATTACATAATCTCAAACATAGGTTTCTAAATTAAACTAAATATTTGTAAATAGATAATTTTACTTATTAAATATTAATTTGGTCCGGAAAAAAGGATTCATACATTTTTAATTCATTCTTTTGTCATGATGATGTCATAAAATTTATGGTATTTTTAAATACATTATTTTTTATTATTCACCTAAAAATGAATGATTTATGGAATTTAACAATTATGTTGAAATATAAAATATAATAACAAATATCATAAAATTATTTTTTTTAAATATTAATTATTCTTATTCTTATTTATTTTTAATTTGTAATTAAATATATTTTATTTTATTATTCATATTAATAATATATTTTTCATAATTTAACCATAATATATTTAGTCTTTTGAAATAAAAATTTACAGTGCATAAAAAGAAAATTTTTAGTAAAATACAATTTCTGTATAAAAAGGATTTATTTTTATTAATTTACTAGTAAAAACTATTAGAAGGATATTAATTTATATTATTATAAATATTATCAATACATTTCATTAAAATAATAATTTAGTCAAGATTAATTAAAAAACACAACAGTTTAAAAAACAATTCATTGAAAATATTACTTTTATATTAAACAATATTAACCAAATACCATTAAAATTAATTATTTATATTTAAAAATATTAGTAAACTAGTGATATTAAAATATTTCTTTTTATTTTATAATTAAATCATATAATAATAATTTGTAATGTGTTTGAATATAAATTTTTATAGTAAAATATCTAAATTAAATAATATCATTTTTTCATTATTGTATTATCATAAGGTAGAAATGTTTATCTTGTACTTTAATATTTCTATCTTAGAAAAATGTATCATGGTATTTTTAGTTTGGATTTACATTTGAAACATGGTATTTAACATAGTATATATTTTAATGTAAAATGATAAAAACAAATATTGGGGAGTAACATAAAAGGTCCTAGAAAAATTCCCCACCACTCTAACATTTTGATCAAATGTCCTTATAATTCAATATAGGAGAAGCTTCGTGGGAAACCCCCTTGAAAAATGAACAAAAAGGAAGAATTAAATAGTTATAAATCAACATGATATCCCATATCACCATCCAATCATTATATCACCTACACAAACCCCCACCACAATATCCACAATTATATCATCACTATTGTATGATCTGTACACATAAAACAATTCTCAAGCTCATCACATTTATCTCCCCTACATCACTAAATCTTATTAACTAAAAAGTACATCATATATTATATAAATATATACACTATATATCCATCAAAAACAAGAATAAGCCACATTTAATAACTAGGAAATATGATGGGTACTCAATATCAACCTGCATTATAACAAAATCTATCTCTATTCATTAAATTATCAAAATTAATGGGTAGGTTTCTATCTTAAACTTTATTTGTACATATTTATTTAATATTCTATTGTATTTTTATAATTCGTTCATCTTTAATTAGGAATTCTATAAAAATATCTCAATAATACATATTATATAATTTAAACCATTAAATCTTATTATCCTTATCACATTTTTTATTGGCCCCAAACAAATTTTACCATCATAGTTATTAAATTAAGAGACTTAAATTATTCCCTTCTTAAGTATGTTACCATCATTCTAATTACCACTTTACTTATAATATTAAGTTAAAAATTAAATTCATTACGTTTTCAACTTCTCTATTAATGAAAATTTATTAATAAGTGAAGTTATTTAATATTTCACCCATATATTCATTGATTTAATTTATGTTATTATATTAATACCAATGTCTACCAACACCCATAAATGGGTAAGAATCACACTTTAACCTACTCTCACATTTTCTAAGGTATATCAAAACTTGACCTACATAAATGGAACTCTAAAATCCTACAATAGATGTCAAACACTAATAAGAAAACACCACTCAATTCCTAGATCTAAACCATCCCAATCATACATCCAAACATACCTAAATCCCCAAAAAATTTCCATTTCACTTATCCATTCCATTTTAGTAACTCGGCATCCCAAACTCAATCCTATAACAACCAGTTTCATCCAAGAAAGAAATATCAGACCACCCCCTCTAAAATACTCATCCTCCACACTATACAACCAAAGGTTTTTGGAATCACTCTTAGTAAAGTAAATCTCACAAAATATCAAACTAATAAATAGATAATCAATACTACTCTCTCATTATCCTAGGTTATGATCCAGATCTCACTAACCCATAAACATAGAAATGAAGATACTAGGTTACTATCCATAATATTTTCAAAACTCTATTTTAGGACATTAACTAACCAAAGGGAAAGAACCCAGAAAATATCAGTAACACATATGAGATTATAAGTTCTCAAATTACATGCTTTAAACATTTAGGATTATGTATCAATTATAATTCCCCAGCCTTAATAATTATATAATCCTGAGATATGTCAAGAATTTTCATTGATGTTATTTCCAGGTTTATAGTTTTAGAGAATTTCACCATAACTATTACATAACAAATAAAATATTACAAATTAGACACTTCTATTCCCTATCTATTTATTTCATAGAGTAAAACTTTCTAAAATGAAACATGTATACTTTTTCTTGATAAAAATATTTATAAAATGCATCTTAACGTACTCATTTCTCGTTCCCATCCTTATACCCTGTGAAAATAATTTTAAAACATGGTATGAGCACAAAAATCTCAATAAAGGGAATAAAACAATGAAAGAAATCGTTAGTTTATGAATATTTTTAACTCTTGAAATCATTTTCACAAAATCATACTTTTCACCCATAAAACATAAACACATTAGATTACCTCATGAAATTATATTATTCCTGTAAGACTTTATATAAAACAAAAATCCTAAGGATAACTTGTGGAATCCATATCATTATTACACTGTAGCCTTCATGGCTACATTGGGAGTAACCATTATGGTTAAGTTGGGAATACCCATTACAGTATATTCCCGAAATATTTTAGGAGAAACCCAACCAGTTAACTCCCTCTCATAACCTAATGCATTGGAGGGATATCATGGGAACACCCACCCTTGGTTTATCACAAAACCACCCATATACATAAACAATTCCCAAGAACCATAACATAACCATAACACATAAAACAAGTGTAAAGGAAAAAATAACATTTTCTCTTTGAAATCACAAGATATCATTTCAAGATATTGATATATTCAATCCATTATCAAAACCATTTTCGAAACCAAAATACCTAAAAAGGGAATATGGTAGTTATTTTTATTTTATAATCATTACTACTTGTAGTGGAATCCAAATATAAAATAATGCTCACAACGACGGAAAATTCTTTATCATCATATACATTAGAAAAATCATTTTTTCATTTAGTAGAATACATCTTATAAAAATATTACTTCTGAAACCTTTTAATGAAATTAAAATTCAATGGATCTGATTATACACCATATAAATGAATGTGGTGTATGTTATCAAAATATACCTTAATGAAAGCAGATTGAGACAAAGTCCCTTACAAGGATCCCTTTATGAAAACATTTGAGAACAATTAAAAAGTTACCATTTTAAAACATTAATTACCATATAAATACTTTTATTAAAACCATTTTGAAAACATGGAAATTAATTAGAAATATTTATAATAATAAATCTTCAAATCATTAAAACGGGTTTTTAGTTAAAATGTCCTTTTCCATTTTGAACATTTAAATAATAAACCACATGAATGTATAAATTTTTTAAAAATATTAAATAACACGAGTATAGATATAATATGGATATTTAATGTTATATTTTTTGTATATACAACTTATAAAATAATAAAGGTTCATATCATCAGGAAATGCATCAATGCATGGAGATTGAGACAAAATCCCTTACCTTGAGTCCAATTCACCATGTAGTTCTTTATATTCATGAATAATAAACAAAGAATAATTTATAATTTCTTTAAAACCATTTTATGTTTATTATTAATTATATATCTCTTATTAATAGGTTATACAAAATACATAATTATTTATGTTCATGTCGGATGTTATGTCAATATTTGGTACTTGATTCGAAAATGAACCTGGTATGATGTCAATAGTCTATGTGGTCATGATTCCATCATCTATAGAATAATATGAATAAAATAATGATAAATTTTATACATTAATTATACATTTAAATAAAATCATTTATTATGGTTATAAAAAATGATCAACATTATAATCATGGAGATAGTAGGTCGTACGTAAGCATGAGTTACGTTTTCATTTTTCAATGATCATTACAGAAAGAAGGTATTTGTAATTTTATAATTTTATAATGATAATAATATCATTAACATGATTTTATTCATTTCTATATACTTATATATATCATACAAGTGATGTAATGAAGAAAAATTAATCACATCGCTTCGTGGAGGTGACAGTTCACACGTATGCATGAATGACGTTATCATTTTTATGTTCATGGAATGTAAGAACATAATTTATATATTATTATATTATAATTATTAATATTACATTAATATAACATATTAATGTTAATTCCATCATTATAATTGTTGATGCTCCATTCCGGAATAGATTTCAAAGAATGACAAAGGGAAATACCTTAAGAAAAAATAGGGTCACCCTTTAAAGAAATGTCAAAATTTTGAAAAAAGTCAAGTCTCATAGACATTTTAGACTAAGGAACACAAGTCACTTGCATGCCAAATATGCGGCACGTAGGTCACTTGTGCTCCCAACATTAATTTTTACCCAAAGCTTAGGTGGACTATAAATACCCCCTGTGGGCCCCCATTTTGAGGATGAAAATTCAAAAAGTCAGATTTAAGCTTTCGGCACCCTATTCTTTGCTTGAAGTCTTCCGAACACTTCTAAGGTAATTTCTTACCTATAATGGAATATCTAAATAGGGGGAATAAGGCCTAAGTGTTGAAATTCATCAACACTTGTGCGCCTAAGTGTCCCACCCTTAAGGGAAATGACCACACTTGCCCAACACCTTATCCCTTCAACAAAAATTACATGCCACTCTTTTGGAAGCCTCTGTGGATAATACTAAGGGCTTGAACCAAGTCTTTCACAAGTATTACCTTATGGGTTAACCATCGACCAAGTACACCCGTGTCGTGCAAGTATACTTGCGCGACGATTACTTTTGTGCCTACCTCTTTTTGGGTGTTCCTCCTGCCTATTCATCTCTTTTCTTCAAATCCATCTATCCTCTTCACGATTTAGCCTTAAAACCCCTCTTCAAATCCATTTTTGGCATGGTTCCTTTGTCAGCTTCATTATCTGAAAGGAATTCTATGGAAAATCTCTCAAAACC
Organism: Viscum album; assembly: GCA_963277665.1. NCBI lineage: Eukaryota > Viridiplantae > Streptophyta > Magnoliopsida > Santalales > Viscaceae > Viscum > Viscum album. The sequence continues at coordinate 1,349,582,513 of OY728159.1, read as the reverse complement.
TCGTGATTTACATAACTTTATGTCACTATGGTTAGAGATTTCCTTCATTCAACCCCATCCTTTAAGATGAGAAGATCTTTAATCTGGGCATACTCTTTAGGAGTAAGCCCCAAGTTCCCTAATTTGGGCCTCCTTCTCAAGAGTAAGCCCGAGTCATAATTTTCCTCTAACCTGGGCCTCCTTCTCATAAGTAAGACCCAGTCATAATTTTCCTCATACTTGGGCCTCCTTCTCGGGAGTAAGCCCCAAGTTTCAAGTTCCCTTAACCTGGGACTCCTTTTCAGAAGTAAGCCCCAGTCATAAGTTCCAAAATCTGGGTATCCTCCTTAGGACTAAGCCCCAAGTCTTAATTTCTTCTGATATGGACTTCCTTCTCAGGAATAAAACCCAATCATAAGTCCCCTATAATTTGGGCATCCTTCTTAGTATTAAGTCCTATGTTAAGTATCCAAATCTCCATAAAGCACATATACCTCTATGGACCCCATTCCCGGTATTCTTCCCTGAATTAAGTCCCAATATTCATCTATCTGGGTAGTAATACATACATAATCCCTACATCATTTCTTATGATTTCATCTTTCGTGGCATAATCGTCAGGTTTTACTGACAACTCTTGTTTCTCACACTGAGAATGACTCACGTGAGCTTAGAGAGTAAAAGTAATTATGAAATCTTTCTTTGGGCCATCAATCATGCATAAAATCCATATTTCTTCACTTGAACTATGTGGGTTTTGATTCCTTTTCTAACAAGGATACGTAGGTATCCCATCTGTGGGTATGATCCCAACTCTGAAATAATCCATGTCCTTCTGAACGACAATAAACATCAAGTGCCCCACTGAGTGTCTTTAAAACTATTATGGTTATCATAATGACCAAGATATTTCCATATAATGTGTTTAAGTATACCATTGTCTAAGAATATCTAATAAACACGGATGATTCTCTATTGTTGAATAACCTCAACTGCATATAAAAGATTAACTAAATCTCATACATATCAATCATTTATTGGTAGATCTAAAGGAAAGCTCATTTTCATACTTGGTAAATTAATAAGGATTCACGAACATAACTCAAATCTATAAGAGAGTCTCAGAGTAGATAATAATTCCCCCCAAAAGGTGTAATGAGTCTGACCTCCCATCCTCTCAACCAATGCAAATTCATAAGCCTCATTAGTCCACAACTAATGAGCACCTACCATTGGAAAGTAGGTCCAAATGGATATAAAATCATTGAATGTTTCTGGTTCTATGAATAAACCTATTAGAAACTGATTGGAATGTTTGAACCTTAAACAAACAAGGTCATCCCCATTTCCATAATAAACAAAAATGGTGAACCCAATGTAAATCATTAACCAAGTTAAATGATGTTTTACTTATTTGTTAGGCCCCTATTTAACTCAATGTGAGGGCCAACAAAAACATCAATAACATATGTGCTCATATAAAAGATGTAGTGGTCAAACTTATCTTGATTGTGTCTGTTATATCAGAAAAGAACTCTTTTCCAAGAACTATCTACGTTAAAGAAATGGATTCTCTAAATTTCACACCTGTGAATGCCCCAACTGCTACTCATGCCGGATCCTCGTCCGCTCTGAGATTGAAATCACCTACTCGGCGTCTTCAACACTGGGTCTTAAATGCACTGCTTAAGGAATATCTTCAACACGGTACCATTCTGACTCTGGAGGCCACTCGACAAGCCCTTCAAGTCAATAATTCACCTTGTTTGTCTGGATAGCGATGAACAGTGATCAAGAAGCAGGTGGTTCCAACCACCGTATCCAACTGTTTCAGGTCATTATCCTCGGAACACAATCACCAGTCCCTCCCATATTCTTGGGAGGTGAACGAGAAGGTCACTCAAGGCCTTAATTAAAAAAGACATGAGTCCTTACTGAGGGCTCCCATCAACAATCACTGATAGACTCGTGCAACATTGCACCCTCAACATGATGAGGGTACCACCTTTAGGGGTTTGACTTAGGTTCTTCAGACCCGATCACGAAAGACGAATTTACAGAGGAGAAATCTGTTCAATAGAAAGCAGGTTCTTACTTCTGCCACTCCGGAAAAGTCCATCAAGCTAAATTGATGGAAAAGAACAAGCGGGAATATACACCCGTCTGTCCTGATGTTACTGCCTAGCAGACTCGTCTTGCAGTAACATGTCAATCCCGCCAGGAAATTCTGGCGGAGTATTATAGGCAGGAATATACACTTGTTTATAACTCATCAGCTAGTCAGCAAGCTCGTCTGACTACAACCAAAGAAGCTCGCCAATCTAATATGGTGACAACTGATAAGCAGGGACATACACCTATTTACAATCAACAATTATGTCAGCAGTCTCATCTACCAGTATTGAAGTAAATTCTTCAACCATACTTGACGAAGAATACACAGTAGGTGCATACACCTACCAATGTTCATCAAGCCTACCAAAAGTCTCATTTGGCAGCACCTAGAGAAGTCAGTTGGAAAGCTCCGATAACAAATTTGGAGCAGACTCAACTCTTTTCACCCATACATGAGTACTGTCAGAATTCAATGACAGGAAAAGGATGATAGTAGCAGGAATACACACCTACTCCAAGCACAGAATGGAAGTATAATCCCATTCCGGCAGTTGAAGTCACCAAGCACATTTTGACAATGGTGAAAGAGCATAAGCAAATCCCTATCCATATTCTGGATACTTTTCAGAATATTATAACAACTTCAGCGACATCCCAGGGAAGGAATAATAAATCTATCCCTGTTAGTGGAGTGACTCATCAATATGTCAGTACGGAACAGATACACACCTCTGTCCCATTCCAAGAGGGTTAAGGGGCATACTCCCCCATGTCATACAGACAATCAAGTCAGGCACATACACCTGATTTGAATGGAGATAATCAGCATAACCTGACCATTTATCCTGAGAAGGCACACACACATGCCCATAATAAACACTTTAATCAAAAAGTGGTTTCCAAATTGAGTAATAAGGCGTCTAAGAAAAAGGCTCATCCAGCACAGTCAATAAATCCAGAGCCAATCTGTAATAAGGCCTTTCTTGATGCTGGAGTTCTTGAAGCCCTCAAACAATTATCTGTTGAAACTCAAGATTCTACTCTCTCATTTCCCAATAGTGGGAACAATAATTAATAAGGTATTCATCAAACACTTCCTATTGAAATATTGCTTCATGACAGTTCAGTCTATCTCAAATTATCATCTTCCTATGAGAGCCATGATAGCCCTCTGTGTGGCCAGAAGATCAAGGAGAAAAAGGTTTCATCTTTTGTTGTAACCCACCATTGTGGTCCTCCCCAAGATGATGAATTTAGCTATGAAAGTCCTCTCCACAGTAGTAATTTTCATTTCCTAGAAAATTATTAAAAGGAAAATTTAGTAACAAGAAATCCCTCTTATCTTGAGGCACTTGAAAATTTGAAGCCATTCATGTATGATGCTTTACCGCTAGTAGGCGAAATACTTTCCCAATCAGAAGATAGACTGGGGTGTAGGTCATTCTCCGAACCAATCCTGGGTCATTCATCTTCTAGTTTGATAAATGAATTCTCTACCAATCTTGTCGAATCTGATGAAGCACAAAAGAAGCAACAACTTTGGTCTAATCAGGTAGATGAATCTTCATCAAATGATAAAGAGGAAGTGTTGAATATGAGAAAACAACGGGCGAAAGGTGAAGTACCAGTCATGTTTTGGCCTTTGGCTGACTCTCAGTATGATATTCCAGAAATGTTGACGGAATATTGTATTCATGAAATTCATCTCAACATGTGGAAAACTCTTTTTCACTGGAAAAATACAATATTATATTATGATGAATATGAAAATCATGTCAAGATAAAATAAGGTTTACAATGAAAAATTGATTTGGTATCTCCCTCAGTTTCCTGATATCCATAGGTTGAAAAGAAGTAGAGAGCCCTTCAGCATTCATGCCTTGGTGCACTAAAAAGATTGTTCCAGTTAATTTCCAATGCCCCATCTGGTATTCATATCAGGGGATGGGGTGTTCATGGAGCACTTTATCTCACTGTACTCTCTAGTCAACAAATCCCGCCAAAAATGGTCTCAAGCAATGTTATTGCCCATGGCCGGTCACAACCAATTGGTTTAGTTTGTAATCAAAGTCTTGCTCAAGAACAAGTCTCAACTAGTTCTTCCCAAAGTCAGGCATACAAAGAAAAAGTTGTCGAATTACTCTTGCATCAAGCAAATGAGAATATAAAACAGGCTTCTCGTTTAGAGCATGCGCATCATCAGGTGTTAGAAGTGTCAGAAATCATCCAATGGTCATTTGAGCCAGGTGATTTAAGTTGATGTAGGTTGATGCATCAAGGCAATTTCCATACTAATGTCCTTAAAATCAGGAGAGATTTTAAGAAAGTCTCAGATATAGAAGCTCAAGAACCACCCCATCTTGCCAAACTGGGGAAACTTTTACCCAACCCTCGGAATCAACAAATAGGATTCGATGAGTTGAGCAGGAACAGTAGGAACAGCCCCAGTCCACCGAACTGGGGAATTTTTAAAATCCTCAATCTCTTCATCAGTGAAAGGTGGTCTTCTCTTGATTAGGGAAGAAGCCCCAAGAGGAACACAGAGCCGTATTATCAGGAGATTCCCTCCAAATTACGGTTCATGAAGAAGTTACTGATGGATCAACTTAACAAAAGTCAATGTTGCATCAAGGAAATGGGAGAAAACAGTATCGCAAAAATGCTTATAGAAGGTATGCAATGTGTTATGCATCAATAAATGTCATCAATATCATTTTCACTGATCCCCCGGAACATTAGGCTCACTCAGAGGGATCAGATGAAGAAGTTTCTGATCAAGTGGCTATGCACACAGAAATAAATGAAGAAGATGTGCATACACGAAATCAAAGGCTTACCCAGAATCTAGGTATTCCTTCAAATAACCAACTTCCCCCTCTCTGAAAGGCGTCCAACAAGGGGAAAGGAAAAAATCAGGTTACATTACACCCTTCCTCTAGAGAATTCCAATCACTCTCACTAGAGCAAAGGTTCGCACAACAAGAGAAAGAAATGAAGGAATTAATGAGGTTGAATGCAGAACTACTTCAAGGTAGTCTTCCTCCTATGAGTGATGGAGTAAGTTAGTAAAGGGAATTTATTTCAGCTACTAAGATGGATCAAGAATATCCTCCTTTACTAGTACACCATCATAGGTCTAATCTTATGGGTCATGCGCAACAATAACCGGTAGTGCTACCATTCGTTGCAGTACCAGTCACCACACCTGTCTAAGCTCCAGTTATTTCATTTGCTCAGGTCTAAGCTCAACCAGATATTTCTCAAAAATTAATGACTACCATTGAGTCATTAACAGCTCGGTTGGAAGCTATCGAGGGAAATTTTTCACAAATCCAACCAGAAAAGAGTTCTTACCCTGAATGGGTTGATAAAATTCCTCCCCTATAAAATTTTTCAAGTACCACATTCCCAATTTTTAATGGTCCGGGAGACCTAAAACAACACTTAACACATTTTGTATCTCATTGTGATCCTATGATGGGAAATCCTCAACAACAAGAAGCAGTTAAGCTCAGGTGTTTTGTACAGTCATTAAAAGGGAATGCCTTTGTCTGGTATACAAGCTTGCAGTCTCAGTCAATTACTGGGTGGGAAGATCTTAATCAATGATTCCTTCTTCAATTTAGCTCAATGTTGCCAAAGACGACTGTTTTTTATCTTAAAAATTGTAAGAAAAGGGAAAATGAAAGAGTTTCTGATTTCATTTCTCCCTAGAATAGATTAACATATTCCTTAAGTATAGAACTCCCTTAAGAATAATTTTTTCCAATATTTGTGGCAAATTTGTGTGATGAATTACGCACACCGTTGATCCCTGTGAAATACACAAGAGGGTTTCGAGACCTTAATTCTATCGCTCAACGGATTGAAGACTCTCTTATGAGTACTAAGGATAAAACTCATGTAATTCCATCAGTTCTAGGAAGGAGAATAGGGAAAGCAGAGACTGCTACATTTACTCTTAAACAAGCATTTATACCTGCTTCCACTTCAAAACCTTCATCACATAGAAGGGATCCACCTCATGAGTTTCAACAATAAAGTCCATTTCATCAAGATAATAAAATAGATCAAAGACAAAAACAATTTGAGGAGTTAAAGAACAATGTTTATTCTTTCCGAAATGAACAAGTTCCTGGTAACTTCATTTCAGCTCTGGAAAATAATTTGGTTCAGTTGCCAAGGCCCAAAAGGCTGAACAAGGAAGGAGATGAAGACCTTACCAACTATTTCCCATTTCATCAGACATTGGGACATCCCATTCAGAAGTGTTTTGTCTTCATGAACCTCCTGCAAAAGATGGTGGACTCGGTACAAGTCAAACTAAAAGGTTCTTCAGCCCAGGTATCATGTGTTACTGCTACAGAACCAGAGGAAGAAGGCGAGTGGCATGAATTCAAAAGTAAAAAATGTGCAGAAATATGATGATTGGATGGTTAGTAAAACAATCAACTGAACTCATTCAATTTTAAGAAAGAAATTGAAGAAACCAATTGTTTCTTCTGCTATGAATGCCACAGAAAAACCCCCTTTATCAGAGGGAAAATCCTCAAAGAAACAGAATAATTATAAGAAAGAAGAGTAGTCCGAAGAAGATGAGCTCGTATCAAATCCCAAGTTTTCTTTTACTCTAGCAAATTTTATGCCATCTACTTCAAAATAACGGGCACTACCCCACCAAACGGTACAACCTAAAATGGCTAATCAAGCAGATTCTTCCTCAGATTAAGAGTTGATCATTGGTTCTGTTAACCTGATTCACTTAACAGATCCTTATGCCAGTCACAGATTCGATCTTGATGAACCTGAGTTCCCTGTATCAAAGAGGGGAATTATAGGGAGATCCAATGGTCTAGGATATAGAGTAAGACATGGATATTCCATAAGACACTATTTCAATCCTACCCCTGCTAGAACTATATATGCAGCAGAAACTCGTCACAGATTCCTTCAGCGAGCTCAACAAGAACAAGAAAGTTCTTCCACACATGGAAGATTCAGTCATGGCACAATTTTTTTGGAAGATCAGTTAGAAGTTACACCTTCTTCCTCTCAGCAATTCAATAGACCTAGTTAGTCTAATCTTCCAAAGCCATGATTATTTCCAACGCCTACCCCGATACAAGATGCATCTACTTCCAAAGCATAAACTTATAATGCACATGCGAGACCACATGTTCCTATTGGGAAACACAGACCTTTGGACCAAAAGTATGATGTCTTGAAACATTTGGCCCAAGTACGGGCCAAGTTATCAATTCTGGATTCCTTGAATCTTTCAGAGGGTCTTTGAGAGGCACTCATTGAGGCTTTATCAAGCCCTCTAAAATTCTAAACTGAAATTGATGTGGCTGAAGTCTATCATATATAGAATGATGTTGCAGAATCTCATTTAGTGATATCTTTTATAGATGAAGATGAAGATGATGTTGTGCATGGACACATTAGACCTTTGTATTTATCTGTCAAGGTCAATGATGTGGACATTTGATGAGTTTTCATTAATAATGGTATAGGATTCAACCTCATCCCTATTCATACACTTTGTCGATTGGGCCTCACCGAATCAGATTTATCTCCTTCTACTTTTATGTTTCAAGGATATGATAAAAATGAACAAGAACCTCTGGGAAAGATTACACTCAGAACTCAGTTTGGGGACCTTGTATCCAATTCATATTTCATGGTTGTTCATCATGACACAGCCTTCAACATTTTACTTGGAAGACCTTGGCTACATAAACATGCGGCTATACCTTCATCATACCATCAAGGTCTCAAATATTGTTTCAATGGTCAAATTGGGACATTGTATGGTGATAAAGTTCCATTCAAAACATGTGAAACTTAATACACTAAGGCAGAATTCTATCACATAGAGGGAAATGAGGTATCTACGACAAAAGAGGTTACCAAAATTAATGCTCCATATGGTTTGGAAAAGATTCCAGTAAACCCACTCATACATGTGAGTATAGATTATGTGTTTCCTATCAGTAAAATTTAGAGAATAGATCCATAGTCCTTAATGAAAGACTTTAAACTGTATAGTCCTTTAAATCCTAGATACATGACGCTAAACTATACAGCAGCCTTCATTGTCCTAGCTACATGACACTAAACTGTGCGGCCTTCGTCTAACATGACATTAAACTGTGTTATTCTAGCTACATGACGCTAAACTGTGCAGCACCATTGTCCTTACTGCATGACATTAAACTGCATAGTCCCCTCTTTCATCCTTGCAATATGATGTTAAACTATACATCCCCTCTTTTTTCCTTACTTCAAGACATTAAACTGCAAAGTCCCCAAAGTCCTTATTGCAGGACTTTAAACTGCACAGTCCCTCTTTCTTCCAACTTGACATTAATTGTGCAACATTAGGGTTATTGCTACCTCTTGTTTCTCACACCGATTATGACTCATGTGAGCTTAGAGTAAACTTCAACCATAACACCCTTTTTGAGACGCTAATCACGCATAAGTCCCAACACCATCTTGGGGTTGTCCTCAAGTACAACATGATCACCAATTCATTCTTAATCGAACTACGCGGACTTTGATCCTTTAATTCTATGATTTGTACGTAGGAAACCTCCTGAGGTTCAATTCAAAAACCAATCTCTTCATGTCGGTTCACCTATGTCCCACATGATGTTAAACTGTGTATGTCCCTTTTTTCCAAACAACATGACACTAAACTGTGTGGAACCATCGTCCTTACTATATGATGTTAAACTATACCGTCCCACATTTTCCCTCACCTGATAGGGAATCATCATTGACATTGATCTCCAATTATGTCATATTTCAAAGACTACGTACATTCATGGTAATGCCCGAACCTTTAATCTTGGGTCAAACCATCATTGCACTAAAGTCCCCTTTCACCCTTCACTTGTACGAATGAAATATGTACATAGGGTATTTCAAGAACTACGTGCGTCTTGATTCCCATCCTTATGAGATACGTAGGAACGTTCGAGCGTCCCTCGAATCCAGCCCCAAGTCTTTGGGCCTAACCCAAAATTCCACATTCAGTCCATTGGCTGAAAAGTCCTCCTGTGAAAACATGAATGTGGTATGAAAACCCTGGTCTTCATTCACATCATGTTTATAAAGCACACAATATGTATTCCTCATTATGGTCTGAACTCTAGAACCCTAAACTAAGATCTCATACACTCTCGTCCCACATAATGTTAAACTGTATTTCAAGAACTGCGTATGTCTTGATTCCCAACCTTATGGGCTACGTAGTGAAGTCCAACATCTCAACTCAGGACCCATCCACAACATGATTATGGTTAGCATTAGTCTGTGTATCTCCTTCATGCATTGGAAAATTCCCATTTTGATGTTTCATACTCCAAACCTTAAATATTTCAAGATCTCCACAACCCTTTTCTTTACTTCTGGTCATAAAATGTATGATACTCGGGAATTCTTTTACCTAACTATGCAGCACACGCCCTTAGGAGGCCTTGCATAAGTAGTCTACATAACGGACATCTCAGCCAAAAGATTCTATTATTTGACTATGCAGCCAATTCCCTTAAGTGGCCCTACATAATTCAACCCCCTAACGAGTTTGTTAAATAGTGGTAATTTCATTCTTGGGAGGAAAACCTCTTTTGTCCTTATTTTTCTTAACGACGATATGTAGGGATCTGCAATAACAACCATCCTAAACATATTTGTCCCATACTCTTTTTCATGATCTGAAAGTATTTAAGTCTATGGTTTATGTTTCCCTTCCCTACGTTTAGGTCAGACATTCACAGGAGTGACCTTCATCCAATTCTTTGACAGTCTTGATTAAGAATATCTTCTCCATACTCAAGTACCTGTCTCCATACAGAAAAATCTATGCTTTGGAAAATTTGAATCTCCATAAACTTTCACTGGCTTTTAGCAATAGAAAAGTAAAATTTCTGAGAGATCTTTTTCCTGACTATGCAGCACGTGCCCTTAGGCGGCCTTGCATAAGTAGTCTACATAACAGACCTGTTAGCCAAAAGAAGCTATTATTTGACTATGCATCCAATTCCCTTAAGTGGCCCTGCATACTTCAACCCCCTAATAGGTTTACTAAATAATGGTAAATTCACTCTTAGGAAATACTTCTTATGATGCCTTTTTGCCCATTTTCATATCATTCCACAGATTCAAAATTTCTTAAGTCATAGTTTATATTTTTCCCCCATACATGAATGTGGTAATATGTTTTCAGATAAATTACCAAGGAATTGATTCAATTTTAATCCACTTGAACAAAGCTATTGGACCTTAAACATTATCCTTTTTATAGTCCGACATGCATGACATTAAAATGCCATATTTCTTGTTTCTTCTTTACCTCAGAGTCAAATCATCTTTCCTCTTTCCAGATCCAATTCTGAGGGGGGACATTTGTTGACACTCGGTTCCGTCACAGATTTCAAATAATGAAAAAGGGAAGTACCATAAGCAAAAATAGGGTCACACTTTGAGGAAATGTCATAAATTTGAAAACAGTCAAGTCCTATAGCCATTTGTACTAAGGCGTGCAAGTCACTTGCATGCCAGACTTTCGGCGCGCAAGTCACTTGCGTGCCAAATATGTGGCACCCAGGTCACTTGCGCTCCCAAACATAATTTTCTCCCAAAGCTCAGGTGGCCTATAAATACCCCTTTGTGGGGCCCCCATTTCGAGGACGAAAAATCCAAAAGTCAGATTTAAGCTCTCGATACCCTAGTCTTTTCTTGAATTCTTCTGAACACTTATAAGGTAATTCCTTACCTAGAATGGAAGATCTAAAGAGGGGGAATAAGACTTAAGTGTTTAAATTCATCATCACTTGCACGCCTAAGTGTCCAGTCCTTAAGGGAAATGGCCACACATGTGTGCCGCCTTATCCCTTCAACAAAACCTGCACGCCACTCTTTTGGAAGCCTCTAGGGATAATACTAAGGGCTTGAGCAAATTCTCTCCCAAGTATTACCTTATGGGTTAACTTTCGCCCAAGTACTCCTATATCGTGCAATTATACCAGCGAGACCAGGACTTGTGTGCCCAAACCAGACTTGCATGCCTTCCTCTTTTTGGGTGCTCCTCCTACCTATTCAACTCTTTTCTTGAAATCCACCTCTCCTCTTCAAGATTTAGCCTTTAAACCCATCTTCAAAACCATTTTTGGCATGGTTTCCTTGTTGGATTCCTTATCTGAAAGGAATTCTGTGGAACATCTCTCAAAACCTCATGATTTACATAACTTTATGTCACTAAGGTTAGATATTTCCTTCATTCAACCTCATCCTTTTAGATGAGAAGATCTTTAATCTGGGCATCCTCCTTAGGATTAATCCCAAAGTTCCCTAATCTGGGCCTCTTTCTCAGGAGTAATCCCGAGTCATAATTTTCCTCTAACCTGGGACTCCTTATCAGGAGTAAGCCCCAGTCATAATTTTCCTCTAACCTGGGCCTCCTTCCCAAGAGTAATCCCCAAGTTTCAAGTTCCCTTAACCTGGTCCTCCTTTTCAGGAGTAAGCCCCAGTCATAAGTTCCCTAATCTAGGCATCCTCCTTAGAATTAAGCCCCAAGTCTTAATTTCTTTTGATATGGGATACCTTATTAGGAATAAAACCCAATCATATGTCCCCTATAACTTGGGAATCCTTCTCCGAATTAATTCCTAAGATAAGTATCCAAATCTCCATAAATCACATATACCTTTATGGACCATATTCTTGGGCTTCTTCCCTGAATTAAGTCCCGATCTTCATCTATCTTGGCATTCATAAATACATAAACACCACATCATTACTTATGATTGTATCTTTCATGGCACAATCATCAGGTTTTACTGATACATCTTATTTCTCACACCGAGCATGACTCATGTGATCTTAGAGAGTAAAAGTAATTATGACATCTTTATTTGGGCCATAAATCATGCATAAACTCCATATTTCTTCACTCGAACTACGTGGGTTCTGATTCTGTTTCTAAAAACGATACGTAGGTAGCCCATCTGTGGGTACGATCCCAACTCTGAAATAATCCATGTCCTTCTGAACAACAATAAACTTCAAGTGCCTCACTGAGTGGATTTAAAACCATTATGGTTATCATAATGACCAAGAGATTTCTATATAATGTGTTGAATGATACCATTGACTAAGAATCTTTAATAAATACGGATGATTCTTTATCGATGAAGAACCTCAAATTTATATAAAAGATTCTCTAAATCTCATACATATCATTCATTGATTGTTAGATCTAAAGGAAATCTCATTTCCATACTTAGTTAATTAATAAGGATTCACGAACACAACTCAAATCTATAAGAGAGTCCCAGAGTAGAAAATAATTCCCCCCAAAAAGGTGTGATGAGTTCAACCTCCCGTCCTCTCAACCAATGGAAATTCTTAAGCCTCATCGGTCCACAACTAATGAGAACCAACCTTTAAAAAGTAGGTTCAAATGGATATAGAATCATTGGATGTTTCTGATTCTATGAATAAACCCATTAGAAACTGATTGGAATATTTGAACCTTAAACAAACAAGTTCATCCCCATTTCCAAAAGAAAAAATAATCAATCATGAGATACAGTTATGGAAAATGAATTAAATCGGTTCGTGGACGTGATAGTTGACACGTAAGAAGAGATGATTAATTCCTTTCCCAATTAATGGAAATGGATGTATATTTATGTGATGATATTAACATAATAAAATAACAGTATATTTAGTATATGGTATTTATTATCTCATCGTGTTTGGAGAAGATTTGAATAAAGTAGAAGATGAAATAAAATAGAAACACTTAAATAAAAATGATACCTCTTCTTCAATTGACCACCTTTGATAAACACCTAAACACCTCTAAAAAGGGTGTTCTTCCTAAATATATGACTCCGGAATGTGGGGAGATATTCTAGGAAGAATTTTGGGTAGGTATTGGATGAATTAAAAGGTCTTTGAAGTGTAAGTAATACAAAATAAGAGATACTTTTTATAGGATAAGGGATGGGCACTCTTGGAATTATTAAAAGTATTTAATTAATATAAATTCATCTTCTATTCCAAATGGGTCCAAATTTATTCAACTAAAAAATAGAATGAATATGGGTAGAAATATAATAATCCAACGAAAATTAAATAAGTATTAATATATTTATTAATCTGTATCTTTTTATTTTAACTCATTTTAACTCTTACCGTTTAATCAAGTAATTTACAATTTATGATTTTAAATAATTATCGTAACATGACAAATGACAAATTAATGGGTTATTTATGAAACTTGGACACTTAACTCAACTATTTGGTTGAATCCTTTATTTTTAGAAAATTTATACCATTTAATAAATTATTTTATATATTAATTTATTTATTATGTCAATTTTGACCCTATTTATTACTTGACTTTTTTTAAAAATTACATAAAAGCATGATTCAATCAAAAAAACTAATTTAGCACATCTATAAAATGTAAAATTCCTCCTAAAATTTTGTTTATGGCATAAAATATTTAAAATTATATTTATTTTAATTGTAATAATTTCATTTATTTTATTCCTCCATTAATAAATCTATTACTACATCATCATTATGTCACAATTAAATTTAATTATATATTTCCAAAAAAAAATTTCCATGATGTAGGTAATATTTTTTAGATTTATATGGACTATTTATTTTCTAAGACATCACTTATATAACACTATATTAAAAAAATACTTATTAAAATATGAGTATGACATTTTTAACATATCTTTAAATAAAATATAATAAATATCATTTTCTTACCCAAGTAGCTTAAATTTTTAATAATTTCATCCTAAGGTTTAATTTCACCAAAAAAACTCTTCCAATGAAATTAGGAAAAGTGTAAGGGTAATTTTATAATTTTATAATATTATTTTTACTTTTAATTCCCTAATTTTCCCATAAACCATGGTAAATAAAATTCAAAAGTTGTTATTCCAATTAAACAAAACTTTTCATGCTGATTAAAACCATATATTTCCATTTTTTAACATTCAACTAACATAAGTGGTTAAATTAGGTTTAACACTAATCCTTCAGACATGGCGAGAAGATGAGTAAAAGAGACGTTCAAAATATCAATAAGTATTTATATATAACTTCAATTTAAAAGATTATTCTAATGAACCAAATTGGATTAATAAATTTATTATTTATCTATTAAAACTTTTAAAAACTATTTAAATTATAATAAATATTTAAAAGAAAATTCAGTTTTTAACTACAATGCAGTAATTTTTACTATTCATCAAAAAATGAAACTTTTCAGAAAAATACCAAAAATTCATCCAAAGTAAATTTTTATGCCCTTATTTAAAATAAGAATTTTATTTTTTAAAATATAAATCATAAAAGTGTTAAAAACTATATTTAAAATGGTTTCTCCATCCAAAGGTGGAAAAATACCTTTTTTGAAAAATAATCCTTTTTGTATAAAATTGAATTTGTTTTTATATCATGTCTAGAAAACATATAAGATTAATTTTAAACATAATATTTAATTTATGTTTAATTAATATAATCCAACAATAGTGATTTGACTATTTTATAAAAAGACTTATTCACACATTAATAGTTTTTTAATAGAAAAACATCCTTTATATTCAAATGGTTTTTAGTTTTATTTCAAGTTAATTTGGTAACCAATGAATCGTTTTATAAACACGTTTAAATAAAATTTTCATAATTCAGATAACATTGTTCATTCTAACCATTCTATTGGCTACGAAATTACTACCACTTAAAATAATAATACTATAATATTTTTTTGGTATAACTAAGTCTTGCATGAAATGAACGATTTTAGAGAAACTCATTGTTATGTGTCAGGTATGCTATCAGACATAGCATCCCTTTAAGGTGAATTACTATCTAATTCATAAATATTTAAAAATATGAAAAAAATATTATTCTATAATTAATTAGGATGTTACAACAATAATTTAAGGTCTTCCACATTCATAATATCCAAAATTTCCTTACCAAGTTTCATTATAATATATTAACTTTAATTATATATTTATATGAACTTTCTCATGAGAATATTATATAGTGACTCATAATTTTCATACATAGATATTGCACATTATTAGATGAATACCCAATACATAATATTCAGACCCATGTTATAATTGTGAAGGTTTACTGTCTTTAGAATCTTAGATACATAAAAAATAGTATATAAAACTTCTAAATCATCTATCACTTATTTCTTGAAAAATAAAACCCTTTGTGGACATATCATACTTAAAACATTCATCAAATATTAAATCCCATGGAAAAGAAATGGGTTTCCCAAATATTTCATCATTTCATCAAAACATAACCCATTGAAAATGAAGAGGTTTCCTAAACATCTCATCATTACAATCATATACCATCAAAATAAAGAATAATTATATTTTCATTTTATAATATCCCTATTAAATAATAAGTAATATTAAAGGACTTTATATTAGATAAAATTTCATTAAAAGATCACTAATAATATTTATTCTAGAAAATACCCTTTTAATTTAGAAATTACTTCTTTAAAATCTAAAAAAACTCATAATAATATGGAATTTTTTTTATTTTAAAAAAACTACGGAAAATTATCAAGTAAGATTCAAATATTGGAGGGTTAATGATAGTGGGAAATTACATTAATACCATGTGTGTAAAAAAATATTCCTTTCACATTTATGGTAAAAATTTAAAAGTACCTCATTTATAAATATAAAAGAATACAACCATTTAGAACCTTTTATAGAATTTAAAACATGGTTAACAATACTTTGACCAATCATAGGATAATATTAAAAATATTTCTATTTTTCTGAAGAAAATAAAAAATGAAAGAAAATATTCCTGAGAAAATAGTAAAACAAATTTAGTATTCTTTTAAAAACATTATTTTACACTCTTGAGTGCTTAAAGAGATGGAAATTGAGGGAAAATATATAATTTCCATAAATAAAAATAGGATAAAAAATTAAATGGGTTTATAATAAGGATCATATAATTTCCCTTAATTGATATTCAGGTATAAACAATCCCTACAAAAATGATATTGAAACATAAATCCCTTACCAATTTTGTAAATTTTGAATCATAAACTTCACAAAATAAAAAACACAAGGGAAAATTTAAATATCAATAAAATAATAAAATTCATGATATAAAATATCAAAGGGTTGGTATTTACTAATCATAAAATATTATAGGTCCATAACATAACAAATTTTCAAAATAATATGATTTGAGATGATAAAACATTACCACCATGGTATCTTTTTAATTAAAACCTATTTAATGGGAGATACATAGTTATGGTTTTTAATCCCTATAATATTCATTTGAATCATCCCAAAATAAATTCATGTATATGATGTACCCCAAAAAATGGAATCAAGTATTGAAAATGACATATGTCTCATAGAAATAAAAGTGAGATGAGAAACAATTATCTCAAGTTTTACTTGCTTCATAAGTGAAATAAAATCCTATATAATATATTTATAATGAATATAATCATATATAATAATAATATATCTTCTTATAATATAATTTATAATCCACTTATAATATTTAAGCTACCATTTATTAATAATTATTTTTTTAAATCGTTGATTCCAGGTTTTAATTATTTTATTTTTCATGGAAATTTCAATTTGGTTGTTCGGGTCCTTATTATTTGATCATGGTTCCATAATATAATGAATGATATTAAATATATAAAAATTATATATATTAATTATATATATATTTATAATCATTCATAAAAGGTAGATATAAAAAATTATTTACATCGTCTATGGAGACTGTAGGTCGTATGTACGCTTGAACGCTAATTTCATTTTATTATGTAAAGAATGGAAGAAGAAGATATTATTTTATAATTAAAAAACCATAATTATATAATAAATAAAATATATTTATATATACTTTTAATATTACCTTATTATTATTCTATTAAAAAATAAATAAATAATAAATCACAACACTTCGTGGAGGTGGTAGTCTACATGTACGCATGAGCAACGTTATCATTTTCACATGGATGGTAAAGAGGGAAGGTATATATTATATTATAATAATAATATAATAATTATTTAATGAATATCATATATAAATATTAAAATAATTATAAAAAAATCCATGAAGGAGGGTGATGTAAAATGATATGTATAAGTGTGTGGAGGCGATAGTCCTCACGTACGCATGAGCGATACTTTAACATCCCATTTGGTGAAATAGAGGGTGAATAATGATGTTAAAATAATAATAATAAAATTTAATTATATTTATTATACTTAATTTTTTATTTTTTAATGAATATCATGGATTTACAGGAGGTAGAATAAGAGATAATTCAAATATTTTGGGAAAGTTGATTACATCTTCTGTTGGCCTCCTTTGTATCCCTTATTGAAGACACATAGAATGATATTTTAAGATGGAAAAAAACTATACATTATTTATTTATTATTTTATAAGATAAATGGTAATTTTTTTATGTATATTTTTCTCATATTTTGGTAATTAAAATAGGAGAGGGTGTTCTTTTATAAGAAGAGGAAAGGAAACACATGCAATTAATGGGAAATTTAAAATTATTAAATTTATTTTCATGTTAAAAAGGAACCATTTAGAAATAATTTATAATATAATATAGGATATTCTTTATTTCCTTTAAAAAAAATTTGATAGGTTTAAGTGGTATTGTAGACATTTTTTTTTTGTTTAATCTCTTTGTTAATTGATTTTAACCTTAAGAGTAGTAACAAAAATTTTCAATATTAAAGGTATATAATTATAATTATAAGTTATAAATTTGTTAATGAATAGAAAATTTATGACACTATAAATAATTTATCATTCTACTTGTCCTATTAAAATATTTTTATTGTTTTTAAAATATTAATGAAAATATTGTTTTTTAAAAAATATCATTACTATCATTTCTGACACTATTCATTTAATTTGACTTCAACGATGTAAATATAACAAAATAATTCAAATATAAACTCTTTAACCATATATTATACACTATTTTTAACCATAAAATTCATGTTACACCATAATTTACTAAAAATACATAACTTTTATCTTTTTTAAAAACATTTGTTTTGATTTTTATAATACTTGAAAAACCATTGTCTTTACATTGCATAAGTGTTAAAGGTAATTATATAATCACTAAAAAATATAAAGAAATTAACAAAATTAATATAATTTTATTATGATTACAAAAATTAGTATTCATTCACAACAAATTTCTATCACTATGTGAAGATATAAGTGGAATTAAAAGTAAGGGGAGTGACATTTTGGAATTTTCATTACTTAAAATAATATAAATTTTAGTATCAAAATAAAATGAATAAAATGGAATATATTTTAATTTAGGAATAATATTTTTGATTCAATCTCATAAAAAATAATTAATTCAAGTTTTGGGTTTATTTTGAGATGTTATCTCATGACTTTAACCTTGTTTAACACATTTTACCCTAACCGTGGTGACAAATATTTACCATGATTATTATGTATAGTGAACAAAAATAAAAGGGAACAATTAACAAAATTGGAAATTTTTAATTGAAAATATGATATCTATTTTTCATGATACAATATCTTGAAGTTTTATAAATCAATTTATGTATAAATGCGTAAAACGCAATGAAAATCATTTTTTAGAAAACTGTGGTTTTCTGAATAAAAATTATCTTATATCAAAATAATGAAAATTGCTTATCAAAATAGAATTAATTATATTTCTATAAATAAAATGGATAATATTTAAATTTAATACCAAATAAAAAATATAATGGTAATTTTAAATTACTTTATTTAATCAAAAGAAATGAAAGTATTTGAAAAATCTATATTTTTCATTATTCACTGAAAAATAAATAATTTCATAAAAATCCTAAAATTTCACACTCAGTTAATTTTGATATGCTAATTTTATAAATTATATTTATTTTATAAAATAATATTTCTAAAATTTATATAAATTAATTATAATTTTCATGCATAAAATACAATAAAAACACTTTTAAACAAAATACATGTTATTTCATAAATGACTTCAATAAAAAATGAGTGTTTATTTACTAATATTTAATGAATAATTTTTTTAAGTATTACAATTATATATTTAATTCATAATTAATTTACTCATATTATTACACTCTAATTCAATGTCTAGGTTATAATGGTAACATTTAAGTAATAATATTTCAATAATATATGCCATTTTTATTAAATCTTTGTGTTGCATGTTAAGAAAGCCATCAAGCATATAATTATTTTTAAATAAATTTTTGGGGTGTTAAATTTCACAACCCCCTTAAATAGATTTCACCCTCTAAATTTTATCCTAGTCAGAAAATATGGAATATTTAAAAATTACTTTGTTAGAAACCCACATCATACAGAGGTATAATAAAATTTCCTTCAAAAGGGGTAGTGGGAATGATAAAGGATATCTAAAATAACACATAACCATGTTCATAAATAAGTAGAAGATTTGTAGGAAGTTAAAATATATATTTTTAGAGGAAAAATAATCTATAAAGACTAATTTAGAGTGATAGTGAACATGGTCATTATAAAATCAGTAACCTCAAAACTATAAATCTGTGTGTGGTGAAAAGACCATCAATTTGCCATAAATGATGGTAAAATAAGGAAATTTTTATTTCAAGATACTTTTCCTAAAGCTATGATATTATTTTACTATTAAGATCAAGAACACATTAAAATATAGTTACTACATATCTTTTCATTTCTTAAACAAAATTTCATCCTTTGGTTTTGTTTCATACAATTTTCACTTCATCTCTTAATCCATGACATGAATTTTAATGATGAATTTTTCATTCTTAAAGAAATAAAATTATCTTTTAATAGATCATATGATCCATAAAAGAATGAAAAGTCATTCTTTTTATCTTTTAACATTTACCAAAATGGAAATGGTTAAAACAAGTAATCTTATAAGGTTAAATATTATACATTAGTCTCTAACCCATAAAAAATATCAATAATATTTCAAAACAATCCATTCCATATGTAGTTAAAATTACTACTACCCTAGAATATATATCAAATTCAATACCCAAAAATTTGAATGACTTCATAAAAAAATTCAAGATAAAATTTAACATTTATCACCATGCAACATGAAGTAGCTCATAATGTCACACACCAAACATGTTAATACCAAGATCATATATTCTCTTAAAACATGTAAATCCTTTCCCAAAATAACTTTAATCACCAAAAAACCTTAATGAAAACTCACTTGCTTCTATAAATTAACACTCTCCTAATTCCTTAAATTAAATCATAGATAATCAAATATGCTACATAAGAAAATATAATAAATTCCATCAAAGATAACATCAGGCACAATGTCATCAAATCACCAATCACTTCCAAGGCCACTAATACTATCCCATTTACTTTATCAACGTAAATATTCTATTTTTCCTAATTAAACATTATTATGTAAACATTTGGAACACAATAAGGATTATATTTTCCTCAAACATGTGTTTTATATATAATTTCTCAATACATTGAAACAAAATTCTAGTTTATCAATACCATTAAATATATTCTTTAAAATACTTAATAAAATCTTCTAAAAACCAATCCATATAGGATTCATTATTATTATAAAAATAATATCATTGATAATGAAACATCTTGTTATTATTTTATGGTATTCCTACACCCCTGTTTTAATCATGTTTTGGTTGGGTTTTGTTTGGGGTTATTTTAGAAGAAAATTTTGAAATCATGAAGTTTTTGTGCTAGAACACAGTTGGCGCACAGTTTTCCCAAATTGTGTGCCCTCTCAAGGAAAACCGTGAAAACCCAGACAGTGTCTTTTTTCATGGATTGTGAATGGTTTGACAAATTGTGCAACCACTTAGGAGAAAATGTACAGTCCATTCAAAACAGGTGCATGGATAGGATGCATTTTTTGAAATAACTGTGAAACCCTACCTAGAAAACCATGTGTACATGATTTTAATGCAATTTTTTTTAAAATACACAAAATACCTTTTTTAAGTTTACCAAATGACCATTATAACCCATAATTATTTTATCCTTACTTAAGATATCCCAAGAGATTTTTTTGGGCCCTCTTTACCCCATTATAAGTGAATTGAATCTAGATGAGTGGTGTTCGATATTCTCCCGATTAGTTTCATCCTCTAGTTCTCTATCTCCTAATCTCTATTATTTCCTCCCTAGGGTTTTCTAGATATACTAATTTATTATTAGATATAATACCTGCTATATTTGGATCTTAAAACTCAGTTTGGTTCTCATTGTTTGTTTTCTTTATTCTCTTTTGGAAAATACTAATTGGGGTTTAGAGTTTGGAAATCTAGCCACTCCAAGGTAGGTGGTTCTGTCATGATTCCCATTTTTTATAAACCCTAAAAAAATAAATTTAAATATATTTCATTGAATTAAATTCAATTATGTGAAATTTCAATCAATTGTTTTTATAAAAAACCCAATTCCATTGAATTTGGGGATTTTTATTTGGCATTAAATTTGTAAAAACCCCCAATTCCATTGGTTTGGGGTGAAATTTTGAAATTGATTGAATTTGGTAGAATTTAAAATGTTGAATTTAAATTTTTGAAATTGATATAAATTTTTTTAAAATTAAATTGTGAAATTGAATTTTGAAATTGAATTGTGAATTGATTTTGAATTCGTTTTTTTGAAAAATGTATTAAAATGGTTTTAATAGAAACCTTTGTGCTTTATCTTGGAAAATTCATGTTTTTTTTATTAAAAATCCATTGTCGTTTTTAAATATAAAATCGGGATATTTGAAATGAATACTGGGATGAATTTTATTTTAATCAGTATTAAATTAAAATTCTCATAATTGATTTGTTATTAGATAACATGAAATCCTTATTTAGTTTGTGAGTTATTGGACAACACTCTACAATTTACAACATTCTAAAACATAAATGCAGCCTATCACATCCTAGATAGGATGGTGATGAAGTCACCTTTGGAAATACCAAAGGGATGTGTGTATATACATATTTTCATGTCACCTTGAGTGTGTGGAGTTCCATATCCTATAACTATCATACCTTGTTAGGCATATGACCATGTTGTTCTCTTTTTTGTATTTGAAATGAATGTATTCCACTATTGAAAACTGTTTTACCTTCCATGTGAATTTATATAAAAAACTTTATATAAAATGTTTCATTAATCCATTTGTTTATAAATATTCTATAAAATTAAATTCGAATCATTTTTTCAAAAGTATTTCTGTCATTTTAGATGTAAATCATGACTTCTTTACATATGCTTTTGAAATACCAGAACTATTTTTTTTTAAAAAAATATGAATGCTCTTTATTTGGTTAAATAAATGTTTGAATCTTATTATGGAATCATTTTTGATACCTTGGTAGTATTTTATCTCACACCATACCAATTTCTTCAGGTGTTTATAGATTTTCCCCTTCTAGCTTTGAGTAGGGGTAAAGCACCACTTGGAGGGGGTTCTAACTGTCGATCTATGGAATTGGTGAGTGGTTTCCAATAGGACTTGGGCAGTTTTTCATGTTTTTTGGTACTTTTCTATATAAATTCATGTTGTTTATACTTGTTTTAATTCTATTACACTTCTCCCTATGGACTTTTTCTTATATGCATACTGATTTTTTTGTCTTTACTTCTGTGATGTTTGTAGTGAAAGTTTTACCACTTTCATTTTTTATGACTCCAGGTGCTCTTTTACAGCCCATGAGGATTAGGAACATCCTCTGGGCTATGTCAGTTCTAGATCAATTAATGGGTTATATGGTTACCTGAGCTGGCTCATGAAAAAGTGGTATCGGAGCTCTAGGTTGAGATTCTTGTCTTTAAGTCTGTATGCATTGTGTATTATTTTCTAGAACTCAGGAGGTAATTGTCATTAATATCCTAGCCATCTCTCACCATAATGAACCTTATGTCTCTAGGGTTGGTTAGGGAAATAATTCTTGTTAAATAGTTCTAATATTTTCCCGAACTTCAATTTGGATAAGTGAAATCCTAATCTTATTTGTCCATGTGTTGGGATTAATTTCCCTCGTTGCTTTATTTGAGTATTATTATTATGTCTTATTCATTTTTTACTGATGTTGTTTATAACCATGCCTCTGAGAATATGTACTAATCAGATCCATGAGAAATATTTTTTTAAACCTCAAAAAGAATATCATTTTGTGGACCCTCATCTGGTTATGGTGTTCATGTGAATTGTCCAAACTCTAGGACATGCACCACCACCAGATCCCATTCAGGCTCCAGCTATGGCACCTCAAATGGTTGAAATCATGAATCATTCCCTTTAGTTCCTATTCCAAAATCCTCCAAGGTTCAAAGTCTCAAATTATCCTCAAGATGTTGAGGAATGGTTGAGTAGGATTGAGATTTTGTATGATTTCATGGAGACACTTTAGGAAATCAAGGTGGAGTGGGCCACCATCATTCTTAAAGGACATAGAAAGGGATGGTGAGAGAAAATAGTGATGAATAAGTAGTATGAGGTATTATAGTGGAAAGATATATAGGTTATTTTCAATGAATAGTTCTATCCAGATTTTGTACTGTTGGCCAAGTCTATAGATTTTTTCAAAC
Organism: Viscum album; assembly: GCA_963277665.1. Lineage (NCBI taxonomy): Eukaryota > Viridiplantae > Streptophyta > Magnoliopsida > Santalales > Viscaceae > Viscum > Viscum album. The sequence goes on along the minus strand of OY728159.1, from coordinate 1,349,558,711 downwards.
ATGAGTAGGACAACAAGACTATGACAGAGTATACAAACCATTTTGATGAGCTTGTTTAGTTCATATATGATATAGTATCAAATGATAATATGAATGCTCAAAAGTTTGATTTTGGAAGTCTAAGGGATATTTGATCTCAAGTTTTCTTACTAAAGCTACCTTATTATGTTGATGTGCTTTATAGAGCGATGATGGCCTAAACAGACATGGCTCAAAAGTTAGGGTTGTCCAGAGTTTCTTTCACTCTTATTGGGAGTGAAATTTATTTCAAGGGAAATTATAAGCATGATGATAATTGTGGTGTTTATCAATAGGAGGTTTTTCTAAACCTCCTATAGTTCCTGGAATAAGTCCTTTGATTTGTTTCCAGTGTGGAAAGCTTGGTAATTTTAAGAGGTTTTTCACTTAGCCACCAAATATATGTGGCTCCTATATATTCTCAAGGAACCTAAAAAAGGTCTACCAAATCTATTCCACTCCTTATAGTATAAAGGGATCATCATATCCTTAAAAAACTATGGCAAATCAAATTCTTCAAGGAGAAGAGGGTTCTATCCACGGGCATCAGGAATAAAGCATTTTCACCTAGTGGAAGTGTCTACATAGAAATTGAATATGGGTCTAGTAACTATGAGAGGAACTATTACTATATCTTCATCATTATTTACTACTCTATTTGATACTAGTTCATCTCATTCATTCATTTCAAGCAATATTGTTAATCTATTAAATATTATTACAAAGATTTTATCTTATGTGATGGATAGTATTACACCCCTTGGTATGAAGAGATATAAAGTATACATAGTCCCACTTGTGTTTTCTCTTTGTAAAAGGTTGATATTTCTTGGAGTTTTATAGTCTTCAATAAGAAAAAATTTGATGAAATTTTCAGGATGGATGGGATCATTTCTAATAAAGATCAGATTTATTATTATCTTAAATCTGCCTCCATTACATCACCCTATGGTGTGAGATATGAATTCCAAGGAGAATGGGACCCTAGGTAGATTATATTTGGAACATCTTTTTTGAATTTCGAGATAGTAATATGTGTGTTTTATTTTGATTTGGAGATAGAATCTTTGAACAATGATCTCCCTCCAGTCATTGCCGAGTTTCCCGGTGTGTTACCTTGTAACTTCTATAGATTTCCATAGGTAAGAGAGGTGAAGTTTTATTTCGACCAAGTGCATGGTACTCAACTAGTGTCTATTCCATCTTACCGAATGGAACCAGCTAAAATAAAGTAGTTGAAGACTAAGTTGTATGATCTTCTGGAGAAAGGATTTATACACCCGAGTGTGTCCCCGTGGGCCGAGCCTATTCTCTTGGTTGAAAATGGTGATGGTTCCTTTGAAATTTATGTTGATTATCAAAAACTCAATCGAGTTAAAAAATTATTTTTTCCATGTATTTATGATTTTTTTGATCTATTTGAAGGGGATAAGTTGTTCATGAAGATGTATCTTCGGTTTGGAAACAATTAGTTGAGGATAAAAGAATCTAACATTCATAAAACCAAATTTTAGAGTTGGTGACCAATATGAGTACCTATTATTGCCCTTTGGTCTAACCAATTATTCTATAGTCTTTATATTTTTACATCACTTATACCTTCATTAAAGGTTAAGTTGTTGAAGATACTTTAAGTAGAAAAATTCCAACCCAATCCGTGAAATAATATTTAGAAGAGTGGTACTTGATAGCTCTCTTTGAACAGTTTCATATTGGAGTCTAGGAATCAAGGTCTATAGATTATTTGGACACTATTCAGTTGAACTCTTCTCTTCTTGAAATAATTCTTCAGGATTAGAATCTTGATGATGAGTTTTATACCATTAGAGACTCTCTTTTTAGTGATAATTCTATTGTTCAGAGCTCTTTCTCCAAAGAGGTAATTCTATGCTATTGGAATATATGTATTGTGTCGTTAGTGGTACAGAAATCTGTGGTGGTTGATTTCCACAACTCCTAGGGGGTAGTGCACCAAGGAACTACTAAAATTTTCTATGAATTTGGCATATATTCTTATAGCTATACATGATATGAGGCATTGTTGATTTTCTTCTCTTATTGTTATATGTTTCAGTAGGTCAAGGTCGAGCACCAGAAACATTCTGGTTTTCTTCAGTAAATTTCAGTACCTACTTGGAAGTGAGACGAGATCATTATGAACTTTTTATGGGTTTTGGTGTTCCTAGAGAAAAATGAATATGATATTGGTAGTGATCAATCGGCTGACTAAATTTGCTCACTTTATACCCATTCGTGTAACAACCTATGTTGAGGAGTGTGGAAATTTATATGTGAAAGATACTGTTTTTTTCTTGGATGTCCATCTAATATAGTTGTTGATATGGATCCTTGGTTCACTTCTTGTTTTTAGAGAGGTCTGCAAGAAGCATCAGGATCTCAGGTCTATTTGAGAATGAAAAACCATTTTTATTTGGATGGATAGATAGAAAAGGCTATATAGATTCTTGAGGATATGATACATGATTTTTCCATATACTTTTTGGGGATTAGGATTATCATTTGGGGCTAATTGAGTTTTCTTATAACAATAGTTACTAGTCCCTGATCATAATGTCTCCTTTGAGGCCTTGGATGACCGACCTTGAAAATATTCATCATGTTGGCCAAAGATTGGTTTAAGATACTTGGTGGGAACAAGATTATCCTATAAATGATGGCAAAGATTCAATTGATTCCTTAGATAAAGTTGATGGTGTAGATTCAGTATAAATCTAATGTTGATCGTCATCGCAGAACATTTTAATTTTCAGTTGGTAACATGGTATTCTTGAAAGATTTTCCCAATTTGGGTCATCAATGGATTGGGAGATAAGGGAATATTAATCTTCATTTTGTTGAAAATTTTTAGTTTTTTATCATGTTATAAAAGTTTCTTAACATTTATTACTTCCACCACAATTGATATCGATACATAAAGTGTTCCATGGATCGTATATGAGAAATTATATATGTGATCCATATCACATTCTGAATTGGAGTGATCTTGAGGTTGAACCTGATTTATCTATGACTGAATGGATAGTTAGGATAGTTCATTTTAAAAATAAGGTACCTTAAAGGAGAAATATACCTTTCTTTTATCTTCAATGGATGCACGGTTCTGACTCTCATGATACATTGGAGAGGGAGGCACTAATGAAAGAGCAGTGGCCTTGTCATTTTAGCATAGAAGCTTCTGAGTGGGATTTTTGGAGATATAAATTTTCTATGGTGGGGAGGTTGTAATATCATGTTATTGTTTTCAGGTATTCCCAAACCCATATTTTAATCATGCTTTGATTAGTTTTTTAGGGTTGTTTCGGTATAAATTTTGGAAATCATGAAGTTTTTGGGCCAGTGTATGGTTGGAACACAGTTTTCCCAAACTGTGAAAACCCAGACGGTGGAGTTTTGTATGGATTTCACATATTTTGGAGAATAATACACACAATTAGGAGAAACCATGCACCCAATTTAAAAAATGTGCATGTCTAGGGAACACAGTTTAGTCTAACTGTATAGCCTTGTCCAGCTAACCATGTGTACGATATTTTTAATCTAAAAATTATTTTTTAATACACCAAAAACCATCTTTTAAGGTTCTTGATGGACCTGTATGACCCATAATCTTTTTTCCCTACCATGAGAGCTCCCATGAGAATTTTATGGGCCCTCAACACCCCCCCAAATCGAATGAAAGATATAATAGTGGTGTTGGATCTTCTCCTAGTTAGTTTTATCCTCTCACTCTCTATCTCTTGCTCTCACCTCTTTTTACCCTACTGTTTCATAGATCTGCTTATTTATTGGATAATCTACTACTATTTGTTTTGGGATATTAATTCTAGACTTGAATCTTGATTACATTTTTATCATTATCTATTGAAAAAAACTTATTAGAGTTTGGAGTTTGTAGATCTAGTAATTCTGAGGAAGGTGGTTCTCTCAGGATGCCTAATTTTTATTAACCCTAAATTGATTTATTTATGTTTAATCATTTGATTTAAATTCAATTATGTAAAATTGATTTAATTTTTTTTATTAAAAACCTGATTCCATTGAATTGGTGGACTTGGATTTGAAATCCAGTTCTTTTCATGAAATTGGGAAAAAACCACTGATTCCATTGGATTGGGGTGAAATTGTGAAATTGATGGAATTTGGTGGAATTTTAATTGTTGAATTAAAATTTGTAAAATTGATGGGAATTGTAGGAAATTTAAATTAATGAATTTAAATTTTGAATTTGACTTGGGAAATTGATTTCAAATTCTTATTTGTGAAGAATGGAATAAAATGGGTTTGATATAATCCTTTGGGTTTTATCGTATAAAATGTCATGTTTTTTTTTATTAAAACCATATTTTGGTTTTTAAATGGAAAATTGGAATATTTTAAATAGAGAATGGGATGAATTGTATTTTAATCAATATTAAACTAAATTTACCATCATTTAATTATTAGTAGAGTAGATGCAAGCGTTGAGTATTTATTGATTTATTGGATAGCACTTTGTGATGTACAATGTTATAAAACATAAATACAGCACATCACATTCTTGATATGATGGTGATCAAGTCACCTATAGTCATACCAAATAGACATGTGTATACACATATGTCCATGTCACCTTCAGTGTGTAAAGTCCCTTATCCTAAAACTATCATACCTTCCTAGGCATATGACCATGTTGTTGGCTTTTTTATATTTGAAATGAATATATGCCATTATTGTAAACTGTTTGACATTCCTTGTGAATTTATTTAAATTGTCTTATAAAAAATGATTTATTAATACATTTATGTTGAAATATTTCATCAATTAAAATGTGTAGTAATTGTTTAAAAGTATTTCCATCAATTAAAATTTAAAGATTGATTTTTTAAGAAAATATTTTGAAAAGACAAATATTTTTATTTAAAATTGAATGATTTTTCTTTGTTTAGTTAAATATTGGAATCTTATCATTGAATCCTTGGTTAGACCCTACTAGGATTTTAGCTCACACCCTACCTGTGAGTTTGGGTGTTTGTATATTTTCTCCTTCTTGGTTCAAGTAGGTGTAAAGTACCATTGGGAGGTGGTTCAAACAATTTATTTGTGGACTTAGTGAGTTGAATCCATTTGGGGCCTGTGTAGTTTTTCTTATTTTATAGTACTTTTCGGTAGTACTGTGAGTTTTTTATACATATTTTTATTTTGGTACAATTCCCTCTGTGGAGTTTCATAGGTGTCCATATTTATTTTTTTATCTTTATATCCAGCATTTTTGTGAAAAAAGTTCCCACTTTCATTTTTTAGGATTCCAGATTCTAGTTGCCAACCCACAGGGATCGGAAATTCCCATGGGGATATGTTAGTGCTGGCTCGATTATCATGTCACTAGGGTTCCTAAGTTAGTTCATGACAGATAAAACACTGTTAAAATATAATTATAAAATACTAATAAATATACACTACAGTCATTCAACTTTAATAATTAGAATGACATATCTGTAACGACCCAAACATCTATTAATGGAAATTATTCTTAATCTAATTAAATGTATTGTCACATAAAATGGTTATATAAAACATATGAAAATCCTTGGTTTTATGTTTTTGGATTTTAAAATACTGTTAAGAAATATTAATGCTGCTAATATAGCTATTGAACAGTGATCGCATGACAAATATAAATTTAGGTCTTTAACAAATCCAATTTACTCAGACAAAGGAAGTGATGGCCTCATCCAGTACAATTGCCCCATACGAAGCCCATTTTATATATCTTCGAAAGAAGGTAGTGTAACTGGGTTTCTCCCTTAACTAATCCCATTCTAATCTTCAAAAAATTAAGCATGAACAGAATCACCTACGAGAGAAGTGGAAGTTAATAGAGATTACCACTCAAGAAATGCTATCCAACCCACCCCATGAGTATGTCACCATCTCACACCTTACCCTCGGGTATTATGTAGGTTTTATACGGGGTTATGTAACAATACCCTAGTACTATGATTATATGAATTATTTTTTTTATATAATAAAGAAAACATATTCATTTTATTATTGTTACTTTGGAAGTAGTTTTTATAGAAAAATATTATTTTTAGTTAATATTAAATTTTAATTGAAAAAATTATTTTGACGAATTAATGGATGTTTGAATTAAATAATATTTTAAAAAAATATTATTATTATTAAAATACTTTTTATTAAATAGAAATTATCGTATATGTTTTATGAATATAATTGTAATTTTTAATATGGTTTGAAAGCTTTTTTTGTCAAAATCCATGAATTTACGATAAATGATGGTATTTATTTTAAATGTAAAAATTCACATATTTAGAAAATTATTTAGATAAATGAATACTATTTTTTGGATCAGTATGTTAAAATTATCCAATGGTGAATTATTCATAATTTTATGACATAATAAAATTTTCATGAAAACATTAAATACAGTTTAAATATATAATCTGTTTTATGATATCATAATGACCCAATAGTGATGTAATAAAATAATATAAAAGGTATTTTATTTCAATATATGTTTTTCCTTTAATTTAATGTGATTTTATATTTTTTTGATTTATTTTACTATGCCTTAGTGGACCCTCCAAGATTTATAAAACATTTTATCATTTTAAAATGATTTCTTTGAGAGTGAGACTCACCACCACATAATCAAACCTAATATTTTATTAATTTAGGCTGTTATTCTTATAAAATAATTTTTTCCACTCCCCTTTTAAAAACCCCATGGGAAAAACCCATGGTATGGTTAGTAGTTTTCATTAGTTTAATGTGTAGTATCCAAAACCTAAATTATAAAGAATTTCCTCTCTATTTCTATATAAACCCACCTGATCTCCCATTCCTATTCATTAAAACCATTTGGATATTGACAAACCCCTGGCCTTCTCTATCTAGAATCCTACCAAGGATACCAAGCTCCCATTAAGCCTCTCTCAAGCATCTACCAATCCTTTTGGATCACACTTCCAAGTAAGGGATTTCTTCCTTCCTCATTTGTTTCCAAATTTATTTTTGATCTTATATACTTTTATTTCAAATTAAAAATATGGAGGTATGATTTCAAACCTCCCCAATAATTATCTATTTATGTTTTAATTATTATGTACCTATTTGTATATCATTAATACCTCCCATGTACACCTATTACCATGCCGAAATTTCGTAAGGAATTTCTCTCTTCTCATTTTCATTGAAGAAATTATTTTATACTATGCATCTAAATTTCATTACCTATATTGGGAAATGTATATATATTAACACATTACCATCCATTTCATGTAAATATTGTTAGATACCCGTTTATCTCCCATCAACCATTTTTATGAATTCTTATGTCACGTCGTTATGCTATTGAAATTGCACCGTGATTTTCCAAGACAATGTCATTGTGTAGTGAATACCATGCCCATTTATCTATCAAGGGTATTCTTATTCACACACATTTACTTATTGATTTTATAGTTTCGTGTATGTGTTCCAAATTCCTTTATCATGGAATAAATTATGATGTTGAATGATTTGTTGTTGTAGAAACCATGTGGCACACATATGCAAAAAATGAAATGATTCAGAAGGGTGTGCCCTGATAGAACTCTAGTGGATTGGGTAAAGATTAGTATCCTGATACATCAAGTGAAATAATGGTTTAATCATGATAATTCAATTTCAATTAGGGTTTACACATTCTACATGTGGAATGAGATATTGTCTCATGCTAATATCATTTTAAATGTTGTTGCCACATTTCTATGTTATGATCATCATGTTATATCATGCCTGTATGTTCATGTTTCTCTTTTTCTCCTTTGATATTCCTATTTCCTAACATGTATTGTATTATTCATTTTATGTCTTGTTTACTCCCTTACCAGTCTTTATATATCACCCTTTTTACATGTATTTCCTTAGGTTTACACATGCAATGCTAAGGAGGAGAAACGTTCTGGTCATGTAAAGGAAGTCTTCAATAAATATGTTGTATTTTTATGTCTTAGGTTTTCATGTAATGTTCATAATTTCCCAAGACACTAGACCTACCAATCCGCAGAGTTGTCTTAAATTTTATTTAATTAAATCATGTTTAAGTGTGTAAAAAAGAGAGTGGTTTTTATAATATTCCCTTCCTTGGTCTTGGAGTAATCCCATTGATTATGGAATTGACTTAGGTAATGCATAACTTCCCCACATACATGACAATATACTATAAATAGTACCCAATGAAGAAATTCATATCCCTCCATCAAACTCTTAATTTTTCTATGATAATTACTTTATTTATTCCTATATTTTCCACACATAAAATGTATTCTTGTTATTCTAAGATCTTTCCCAATGTGGTTTTATGAAAAAATAATCAGTTAAAAAGATGAATATTCTTCCCTATATGGTTTTCATGAAACTCCATTTTTCTCTTATTATACATTTCATGAAGCTCGCCCATGTTGAAATTGTTAACCATATAACAAGATAGATCATTATGTATAATCATAGAGGCTTATCAATACAACTCTTATTTCACATGTTTACTCATGGGAAAAAATATTCCATTATATATCATATTTAGTGTTAACACAATTCCCCCTAGTTCCATCCATTGAATAAAACTAAAAACCTTTGTTTCAGAAAACATAGTGATAAATCAGGAAAAATCATTCTTAGTATGTCTAAATAATTACATCTTATTTTCCCTATATGAAACCATAGGTTTAACCTAGGTCATCCAAAATCATTATCTATTTAAATCCTTCATAATGCTTTATAGAGAAAATGTGAATAAAATAAATCATATCTCCTATGAGTTTTTATCTAGGTGTGAGATGCTTGGACCACTCATCATGCAATAGTGATTATTGAGTTAATATCCAATCCATTCCTTTCAATGTTTTTTCTCCTAGGTTAATTTTTGTTATAGCTTCATCAATTTTCCAGTATCCAAATAGGGGTGTATTTTATAATAAATCCACACTCCTTTATTTACCATAACTTAGGATGTTCTTCTATACATATACTTATCATAAGGGTTATCACAAAAATATTTTCATCCTAGTTTCGAAAAGTAACTAAACCTTTCTATGATATAATCTATAATGACCTATACTTTTCATGTAATGATATTAAATATTATTTTATGAAGATTCATTACATAACACTATAATCCATTCAATAATTATAAATGTTTAGTTCCTTTGGAAACGTGGATACATAAACAACTGGTACATAAAATATATACATAATCATCCACTTAGTTCTTTATAACCAGCACCCTTTTTAGATATATCATAATTAAAACCATTCTTGTTATCCTTGTGGAAATCAAAAACAATAATTTATGATCTCATATGCTTAGTAATGGTAAAAAATTGAGATATAAATGAACACTTAAGAAAAACATTAGAATAAGGGTGTGATAATATAAACATAATATTTAAAACCCATACTAATAATATCATTTATCACAATCATGATTCAGGCCACAAATCTTGGTAGTTCATAAGACATAAATTTAATAGGAACAAAATAACATGGTCCAAGAAATAATAACATTATAAAAAGGCATAAGTTTGGGGTATTAACATAAGCGTATAAAACCATTTCCCTAGTCAAGTATCACTTACAAGACCACCATATTGGATTGGGTTCACTACCCATTCCATAATATCATTAGTCATGGTTTACTCCGGAGACTATGAAAGTGGATATAGTCTTTTATTAAACTAGGTTCACTCCCCATACCATTTCTTATTATCTCATTTGATATCCATAATTACCCAACACATTAGAGGGATATATAATTTCAGGACCACTCATCACATAATCACAATCCATTAATATCTGTTCCACAAGATGATAAAACATTCATCTTATATCATAACCAATAAAAAATAAATTGGTTTCATAAACTTTTCATAATTTCAACATAATATAACCCACAAAAAATAAAGGGGTTTCAAAAAAATATGATCATCATAATCATAAAACATCCAAATAAATCACTTCATTAAAATAAAAATATTACAAAACCTATTATGGAGAACTATTCTTTGAAAAAAAACATTGATACTTTTAATATAACAAGAAGATTCCATTTATAATTATTTATAAAAATTAAATCATGGTTAGAAATGACTTTAAAAAATCATAGAATAATATTTAAAACATTATTTAAAATTTTTAAAAGAAATATGGACAAGAAAATAAATATTTTCAACTAAATAGTATTACAAAGATAGATTTCTTTTAAAATAATTACTTGGGATCTTTAGTACTCAATGAGAGTAAAATTAAAGAAAATAATGTGATATATAAAAATAAATAAATGATAATAAAATAAAATTGGATTATTATATAAGTTTCATATAATTTTAGTCAATTAAAATTAAATCATAATTAATCCCATCTAAAATGAGATTTAGACAAAAATCCATGGACACATTGGTAATATTTGTATCATAAGCCTCAAGAAAGAATAACTTCAAATTAAAATTTAAATATAATTAAAATAATTATATTAATGATATAAAATTTAAAACTGTAAGTATTTACACCTAAAAAAATAATATATGTGCATAATAGAACATATGTCCCAAAGAAGATGATTTGAGATGATAAATCCTTACCACTCTGGTAACTTCCGAATCAAGACCTCATGAAAGAGAGATACTTATATTTTTTTTAAATCCAAATAATATTTATGGTAAAAATCATAAAATGGATTTACATTCATTATATACAACACACAAAGGAAACAAGTGTTCAATATTTTATATGTCTCACAAAAATAAATGTAAGACGAGAAACCAAAACCATAAGTTCGGATTACTTCGTTAGCGCTCTACCCTCTTGTATAATAAATTTAAATTATTAAAATTATATATAAAAATAATTTACATACTTATAATATCATATGTTATCCACTTATAACATTTAGATTCCCGTTTATTAATAATTCCTTATTAAAATTATTATTTTTTGGTGATAATTCTTTTGTTTTACACGTTACGTTCGGTTTAGAAGTTCTGGTCCTTGTTCTTTGATATTGGTTACATCAAATAAAAAACATTACTCATGATATAAATGAGATATATATTTATCATATACATATTTAAAATCATCTATAAAAGTTATAAATAAAAAAAATTATTTACAATGTTCCTTGAGATGGTAGGTTATATGTGTGCATGAATACTATTTTCATTCTTTAACGAAATGAAGGAAATAATGATAAATACTATATTATCATTATATAAATATAATTATATAAAAAATATCATATATTTATATATAAATTAAATCTATCCTTCTTAACCTACAATTAAAGAAGATATGGAAAATGAATCGCATCGCTTCGTAGAGGTGGTATTCCACGTGTATGCACGTGAGACATTATCATTTTTTAAAGGATGTGAAAGTAAGAAGGTGGATATGATATTATAATTAAAGATGACTAATTATGTTCAAAATATAATATATAAACATTTAACCTTTCATAATAACAATCCATGAAGGATGGTGATTCAATATAAATTGTATCGCTACGTGGAGGCGGTAGTTAGTATGTACGCACAAGCGATACATTGACTTCCCATTTATTGTAATAGATAGTGGATAATGGTGGTTTAATAATCACGATAAAATTTTAATATACATAGGATACGTATCTTATTATTTAATGATTATTATAAAATATTAGGAAGAATTATAATAATAATGAAATTGAAAAAGTTTAGGTAAGATGATTACCTCTTCCTCAGTATGCCTCCTTAGATACATTCATATAGCCCCTTATAATAGTCATTTAAAAATAAAGAAACCTATAATTAATGGATAAGTAATTTTATAAGATAAATGGGAAATTTTTTTAATATAGATCGCCCAATGTGGTGCAAATAATAGAGTGGATGGGTGTCTTTCTATAAGTGGAGGAAAATCCATAAATTGAATTATTAAAATATTTAAATATAATAAATTATTTTTTAGGTATAATTGAAATCATGTGGAAATAATTTATAATAAAATATAGTATATGGATTAAATCCTTTCCATAAATTAACCCTTCGTTAATAAACTGTAACTTTAGTCGTAGTAATGACTTTTTTGATTTTAAAGGGTTATAATTGTAATTAAAATGTAAAAACTGCCTCTTAAATATCAAAGGTATGAAATTTTATACCATTTATTATCATAATTTTTTTATTTTAATATTATTAAGATTTTTATACAATTTAATAAAATATCATTTCTCATAGAATATCATTAATGAAAATTTTTCCATTTTTTATTTAATTTGACTTTAGAGACATAAAGATAACAAAATAATTTGAATATAAATTATTTAAACATTGCTTATATATTATTATTTACCATTAAATTCTTGTTAAACCATAAATTCTCAAAAATTCCTAACTTTTAACATTTTTAAAAACATTTATGTTTATTTTTTTACTACTTCCACAAGTATTATGTCAACATTGTATAAGAATTTAAGGTAATTATATAATCACTAAAAATTATAAATAAATTTAAATAATGAAAATAATTTCATTTTCATATAAAAAAACTTTTAATATTCATTATAAATTTATTTTTATCTCTATGTAAACATATAAGAGAAATTAAAAGAGAGTGACATTTTGGAATTTTATTAACCTAAAATAATTTAAATGACATTATCACAATAGAATGATGTAAAAATGATATATTTTAAATTTTCAGATGAATATTGTATAATTAATCTCATAAAACAAAATAAATCCAAGTGTTTGGTTGATTTTGAGACCCTATCACATGGTTTTAACCATGTTTTCCCTATTTTACTCTTATCGTGGTAACAAATATTTACCACGGAAAATATTTACAATAACAAAATATAAAGGGGGATATTTAATGAATTTGAACCTCCTAATTCAAAATATGGTATCCATATTAAAATATTCAATCTATATAATTTTCAAAAATCAATTTTAATATAGAAACCTAAAAGGCAATGAAACCCCATTTTTAGAAAAATACATTTTTAAGTATTAAATTTCTTTTACATCAAAATCATGAAATTTACTGATTAAAATGGAATTTATTAGATTATTATGAATAAAATAGATCATATTTTACTTTAATACAAAATTAAAATAATAATTATACTTTAAAATTACTTTATTTAATGAAACTAAATGATAAGTATTTGAGCAATCATTATTTTTCAATATTCACTAAAAATTAATCATTTGAGAGAAATACGAAATTTTAAAATGAATGTAATTTTGATGTTATGATTTCATAAACTATGTTCATTTTATAAAAAAAATTATAAAATTTTCATGAATTAATTATAATTTCCACACACAAAATGCAATGAAAATTACTTTTGAGGAGAATTCATTTTTGAAGCAAAACAACGACCTCACTAAAAAATTGAGTGCATATTTCCTTAGAATAAATAAATAAATTTTTAATGAATAGGAAAATTATATATTTATTTTATAATTTCTTCACTCATATTCACTCCCACTAATTCAAAGGTGAGGTTATAATGGTCGCATTTAAATAATAATATTTTGATAATATATGTCATTTTTCTTAAGGCTCGGTGTTGCACATTATGAAAGATATCGATCTCATTATCATTTTAAAATAAATATTCACAGTGTCACATATTACATAAATTTTTTATTAAAATATATAACATAAATATAGGAAAAAAAATTAAACACAAATTCAGTAATCAAACCATCTCTATAATTAAGATTGTACTGACCTACCTAATCACATTTCACATCCACTTTATAAACAATTTCATGCCACCTCTCAATCACATTTTATGTAAAATTAATAATAATATAGAAAGGTAATACCAGTGCAGAATTTAAGTAGTGTATTACAATAAGAAAGGTGAAAAATAAACATCAAGCATCACAATAAGAGTAAATTCCCAACAACCCATTCCCCTAGACAAACCCAGTAGCATCGAGCTCAAGAGAAGGGATAATTATATATGATAAAGTAAAAAAATACTAGAACCCCACCCCTAAGATCTATCCAACCACACCAAACATAAGGTAAGAGTATATAACATGAAATTCATAAGTAAATAGCCCCCCCCCCCCATGATAAAACCTTCCCAGTAGAAATGAGAAGAGATTATGGAACATGTAATACATTAGGTAAATAGAAACCCATCCTTATGGGATAATCTATAATACTCAATATTATACTATAGTAATTAAACACTATATTCTTTAACTATAGAATAATGTGTATTATATTATCACACTCTTATAAATAAATAAAAATATATTTATTTGAGAAAATGTTTAAAAGATAAATCTCAAAATTATATAATTTTAATTTTATGATATTTAATTTTTTAATTTATCATGTCAAATTTATCATAAGGTGATGTTTTTGATTTTTTTTGAAAATGTTGTTTTTTTGGTGAAGAGTGAAAAATAAAAATTTTATAATGACTGTAAATTTTATGACATGGTTATGTTATAATAATGACTTAAAAGTTTGTAAAAATATTTATAGAACAAATATTTGTTTTAAATTTAAAATAAATCATTTAAGGGTGTATTTTTTTAAACCCTATTATAGACATTTTAAAAACTATGTGAAGTTTTCATCTAATAAAAGAACTATATTATATTTTTTTATTTAATAAATAATTAAAAAGTTATATTCAATATTTAATAATTTTTCAAGTAACATATTGTTACTTTTTTTCTTTATAATACATTAAATATCATGATAATAAATTTTATACATGGATTTTGTACAAAATCATTTTTTGACTTCAAAAATATATTTATAAATAATTATTTTTCATTATTTTTTTCATAATTATTTCATAATTAATTTTTAAGAACTATAGAAAATTAATTATTTTAAATTAATTAAATATTAGGAATAATAATATTCAAATTATGTAATAATGATCATTTCATTTATCATCAAAACTAATAGTTGCGATGGTAAAATATTCCAACCACAATAAGGGTTAAAGGGGTTAACAAGGGGGTTAAACTAATAAATAAGCCTTAAATTATCACAAAATGTTTTATAAATTTGAATGATTGAGTTTATTTTGATCTATATATATATCTTATATTATAAAATTTTTCCATTTGGTGGGACTTTCCTATGAAAATGGGTTTTATTTTATAGGTTAATGTATTTACAAGGGTGTCACTCCCCTCGCTTATAAAACGGAACCACATATCATCACTTCTATGTGCACCCAAATATACCTTATATTGACCAATATCAAACCAAATTACCAAAACACACCCTTATCTATTATTAGAGGGTTTTTTGTTCCCAAAAGACTCATATAAGAATCCTTAAGGTGTTTTTCGAAGGAGAGTATCCAAGGGAGAGGTATTTGTTATTACCAATCTATTCCCATATTATTTCTTCTTAAATAACGTCAAAATCTTCTATAAACAAAATAAAAAATTTAAATCAATATCATTATTATAAATATATGTTTTCATGTTAATGATATAACCATTTGCATTCTTCTTTCTATCAAGTGGAAAATGAAAACATCACTCATGCGTATGTGAAAATCATCGCCTCCATGAAGCGTCATATTTCATTTTTAATCACCAGATAATATTAATTATTATAAATATATATTTAATTATTATATAAGATATTTATGGCCTAATTAAGGTTCTTTTAAGACAGATAAATATCTACCATCCTTTCTTTTAGCCCATTGAAAAATGAAATGCCACCCATGCATACCTACAGACTACCACCTCTATGTGTAAAGTATTTAATTTCTCAAAACCAACTTACATGGATGATTATAAAATTATATTTAATGTATAAATATTATATATATTTCATTATTAACAATATGTAGGTTATGAAACCACGACTATTGTGTAAGAATCCGAATCGGTGAATCAAAATATGTATAGTGTTTAACACTTGAACGATTGATTTTAACAAAGAGTTGTGAGTAAATTGGTAAAAATAAGATTTTAATAAATGATATAAAAAATTAAATATATACATTTTTATTTTATATATAAAAATAATTGATATAAATTTTTTGTACGATAGGTTGTAACACATCATACCAAGCGGGAATCTAATGTAATTGTTTATTTTTCAATCTCATTTTTTTCAGGATTAGTTATGTTGATATTTACATTAAAGGAATTATATGTTCTATATATTATAAACATAATATATAATATTATACTATGATTATTTATGTTTTTCTATGTATTAGGTCTATTTACCTATCTTTGGCAGCCAAAATCACTGAAATAATATTTATAAGAAAATATTACCTTATATCTACATTTTGGTCCAAATTTTTTCCATCCATATCCATATTATTTATTTTTCTTCAAAAATTTAATTTTATAAACTTTAATTATTTTTAATGGAAAATTATGTAATCTTTGAATTTTTATTCAATAGTTTTAATGGATTGTTTTAATTATTTTCTACACTGGTCATTTTTTACTCTATTTACAAAAGTGTGAAATTGTTTTTTAAAACATCTACTACTTGAATGAAATTTACCACTATAATAGAGGTTATTCATTATCAAGATTCATTTTCAACTTTATAAATTTTTTTAAAGAATAAATTGATCCCATAATTTTCTGGAAATTTTTTTTTTAAAGTTTCCAAAAATAAATTGGATATTATTTTCTTTAAATTTTTAAAAAAATGTATATCATTATATTTATGTTTATTTTTATCCTCCACTATAATTTTTATTATATAAGTGCAGATAATTTTCAGGAATTTATTTTTGAACATTATTTTAAAAAAAAAATTAAGTATCTTTAAGTCCTTTTGAAAATAGATTTTGGAGTAGTTTATAACTTCACTTTTACAAAAAAGTCCTAAAATATTCAAGAAAATTAATTTTAATGTTTCCCTTATGTTTTTGTATATAATTAACAAAAGACTTAAAAATGACCTAAAACATTCATTTTGGATGAATTTATGGTCTTCTTTCATCGATTATTAATTTATTTTTTATAAATCATTTTGTTCACAAGAAATATTCTCATTACATTTTGGTTATATTCACTATCACTCTCCAATATTCATTTAACATTCTATATCTTTTTAATATCCATGTTCTTTAGTATATGTATATATTTATTACCTTCATTTTTTTCTTAACCATATACAAATGGTATATACCGTGTCAGTCGGTGGAAGATTACTAAGATTGTTATTTGATTGACAGGGGAAATATTGGCATTCAAAATTCTTAATAAAATTCATATATTAGTTGATTTTTAAGAAACATTGATTAGGAATTTTATTAATAAATAAATATATAAGGAATGCATTAGTTGTGTGTTAGTGGTTGTTGGGTCTTAGAATTATATTACCCTTCAATGCATCAATGGGTCTATTTAGAAAGTCAGTTTGGCATGCCATTAGTATTATTTTTGTATTTGGTGTATTTTCTACCCAATTATTGAAATAATCATAGTTGATACCTTTAATGTGCAATTTAAATTCTTGGAATTATGAATTCCATCATTGAGAAAAATTTTATTATTGTCTATTTTATTACTAAATGGATATTATCCATGGATCGGTTTATTTATTAAATACAATGTTTATTGATTATTCACTATGCCATATTGTTTATTCCTTATAAACTAATGATTGATAATGTTGTATTATTTCCCTTATTGAGCATATTATATCACCCTTTATTTTGTTTTACTTTACCCTAGGTATCAATAAGGGAGATTTTAATGATTTCAATGAGAATTTTTTCAAGAAGTTTTTAAGATATGTCTTAAGATTCCAATGTAATATATTGAAATTATGAAAGTATCTAGTCTCTAAATATTACTAAATGATCATATCCTAGATTATTTTGTCTATTATACCTTATGTAAATGTAATATATAAAATTCTTACTCTAGGATTCTAAAATTGGTGGTTTTATAGTCGGTATTGGAAAAAAGTTTAGTAAGAACCTTGAGAACTAAATTTTATGAGAACATGTCTTTCACAAGAATTATGATAAAACCTTTATAATATTAAAAAATGTTTTCCTTTATATAAAATTTTTATATTATGGATCAATATTAATGATGTGATGAGTTAATTAAGTGTTACATGGTTAGTGTTCTAGGGATTTCATTACTGAGATAGCTAATACAGTAAGTGTTATAACTGAAATGATTATCGATATTTTAAGGTACTTGTCTTAGGTTATGACCAATAACCTTGTGAATATGGAGTAACCTATTTCTTAAAATAATAGTGTAGTGATGTAAAGAATCTTCATGTGTTATAATCAACAATCCTTTAACAGAACTAATAATCCATTGGTAATTGAGAAATGGATTATGTGTATTGAAAATTTATTCTGTGGTTTGTGATGTATAGAGAGGGAGAAGGTTTTTCTATAAGTATATTTATTGAAGGGATATATTGATTTTTGGTAGTAATTTATTCAAAATAATAAAGAGGGGGAATATATAGAGATCATCGAACACAATAATTTTAAGGTGATATCATTTGAGGCATAATTTCCTCAAGAGAAATGATTTAATATAGAAAATAAATATCTTAATTTAAATTAAAATGAATAATTAAGTGTTACTGATAATAAGTATAACATTATAGGCTTATCCATGCATTTTTTGGATTACATACATATTCTAGAAAGTAAAATTCACTATTTATTTGATGGGATTAATCTGTCCTTCTAGAGGGAGATAATCACACAAAGAATTTCATTATATAATGATATAACATCAAATTTCATAAAGGCATATAAAATATTTTCTAAATAATATTTTATCAAATAAAAAAAGGATAATAATACGATGGATTAGTACCAATGAAAAAATAAATATGGTGAATAATTAGAAAGAAATGGTGGATAATCCAACATCTAATAATTGTGGAAGTAAACTCCATGGTATTTGATTAAAGGGAATTAGATTATGTTACATGTGTTGGGATACGGTCCATATATCAAATGACTTAAATGATAAGAATAAGTATCTAATAAAAAGTGATTTAAATATAAGAATAAGGGGAATTTTTCTAAAAAATTCCACATGTTTCAAGTTAATCCGCACATAAATAATACAAGGGGAACTATTAATATTATGCGATTACTATGGGTGAAGATAAAGTTACTAATGATATGATAGATAATAATTTAATCATACATAGTTAATTATTTATTTGTTTTTTTATATTCACATGCTTTTATATCTTTCTTATTTGCTGATAACATTAAAATAACACCCATCACCTTGAGAAAAGGATTTTTCAAGCAGGAAACTTAATTGAAATATTAATATAGAAATTTTATGCCAGTCGGTTCCTACTATGATACATAGACATACCTTACTTGAGAAAATGATTATCATAAATATGGTTGACTTTAATATAATTAATGTTATGGATTGGACTTCAAAGTATAGTGTAAAAATTTATATACAAGAAAAGAAAATTAGAATTTGTGAAATAGGTATAGAATTACAAATATTTAGAGGGGACACTCCCGTATCCGATACATGTCTAGATCCACCTACAGTGGCTCACCTAAATGATATTCTTAGAGAAAATGAGTATGAATAATTTATGGATGGGAAAGGAAATATGTTAATGTTATATGTTCCAGTTTTGAAAGAATACAATGATGTATATCCTGAATAATTACCTAAACATCCACCTAATATTAGAGCTTATTTTCTCATTAAACTCATCCCTAAGGCCAGACCTATATCTAAATCTCTATATTGAATTGCCCGATTGGAATTGGTGGAGTTGAAGAAATAACTATATGAGTTTTTGATAAGGTAATTATGTTTACTAATGTTTCACCATGGGGATCCTATATTCTTTTTTATCCATAAATATGGGTCTATGAGGTTTTTCATCAATTACAGAAAGATCAATGTCATTGCTATAAAGAAAAAATATGTTCCAACTCATACTGATGACTTGTTTGGTCAAATTCAAGGAGATCAATATTTTTTAATGATCATCCTTTGTTTTTAATTTTGTCAATTAAATGTGATGAATGGTAATATACTGAAGATTAAATTTGGTATTAGATATGGAAATCATGATTTTATAGTAATTCTCTTTGGATAGACTAATATACCATTTTTTTATGGATCTAACTAATATATTATTCAAAGATTCTTTTAATAATATTTTTATTGTATTTATTGATCATATCTTGATAATCTCTAAAAGATATAAGGAGTATAAATATAATTTTCAAGTAATTCTTGTGACTTTCAAATAAAAAGATATATATGGTAAATTTTTTAATTATTAATTTTGGATCCAAAATTTTCCTTCCTTTCTATATTATCTCTGAGGATGGTATATCTTTTGATCCCTATGATACAAATTAAACCAAATAATTTCTTAGGTTGATTAATATAACCATGGAACACAGTTTTCTGGGATTAGATCATTCTCATCGATGATTTTCTTAAAATATTAATATATTGGATAAATTATTAACCATGTAGACATATAAATGGGTTAAGTTTATATGTTCAATGTAATGTGAATAAATTTTTGAGGAACTAATGAGAATATTGATTAATTCACTAGTATTGAATATACAATTAATATTAGAAAGATTTTTAATGTATAGTGATCTATCTAAGAATAGATTAAGTTGTGTACCAATGTAGAATGATAGATTTTTTCTTACATATCAAGGTAGTTAAAGATCCCTGAATGTAATTATAAAACCCTTGATCTTGAATTTAAAACTGTAATGTTTTCCTTAAAGATATAGAGGCACTATATATATTGATAGAGTTGTGAAATATATGTAAATCATAAAGGTTTAATATAAATTTTCTATCAGAAATAGGTCAACATGAGGCAAAGAAGATGTCCAGAAAACTCAAGGACTACGATTTGTCTCTAAAATTATACCCTGGGAAATCAAGCAGGGTGGTTGATGCATTGAGTAGGAATAGTCACAGAGTTTTTAATATGATAAGTATATAATAGAATAAAATATTTATGGACACAGTAAAAATGGATATAAGAATTATTATAAAATGGAAATTTCACTTATTTTCTAAATTATTTACAAACCATCTTTTCTAGAGAAGATTGCAAGATCCCACTGGATGAAATTTTGGTATTTTTATAAAAAGTTTTATTTTTTAGTGAATTATGGATATTATTGTTTTTTGTAAAACTGCCATTTTATTTTAATTAAAAAATATTAGTATTATATTAATTTTATCTCAAAGTAACAAAAGAATTATTTAAATATATATAATCAAATTAAATTCATTTGAATCATGATTATACCTTATTTTTCTATAAGTATATTTTTGGGTTTAAAAACTCATTTTTCTAAAAAATGTTTTTCATTGCGTGTTAAGAATTTATATTGAAAGTAATTTCTAACACATAAAGAAGTTAGGTATTAAAAAAGGATTGAATATTTTTAATTAGGGTTTCCATATTTGGTAAATAAATCCCTTTTGTAAAATTATGAAAAATAACTTTAATAAGTTTGTTACAACAACAAAGGGTAAATCAGGTAATTTAAGTTAAAAATAATATGACAAGTACTCAAAAATGACCCTAGAACTTGAATAAATTTTATAGGATGAGTATATATTTTCTATAATCAATCAAAAGTATAATATATATCCTTTTTATCCTTTTTCCAAGATTTTTTCCATTTATATAATTTTATATAAGGATAAGTAATCAATATTATTCTTGTAGTCTTATTAGTATTAATTTTTTAAAAATAGGGATAAAAAGGATATGTTCTGTTAAAAATATTAATTAGAAATATAAATTATTATTTTAATCATGCTAATTTTTTATTTTTTTAATGATGAAATAATTACTAGAAATTCTTTTCATACACGAATACAATATTTATTCAATTAATAGAAAAATAAAATAAATAGTCTTTAAAGTTATATAATTTGAATGTATTAATGTATCCCTTTTATTTTATATATATATGTATGTAATATTTTTTAATCTTTTAATAATTATATTCAAATTACCTATTTTTTTATGCATTCAAAGTCAAAATAAAATAATAGTGTTAAAAATGATATTAATGAAATTTTATAATAAATAATAATTTATTTAATGATATAAATTTCATAAAAATAATATATTCATCTATATTAATGGTATATTTTTTTAAACATCAACCATGGTCCATTTATGGGTCATTTATCATTTTATATTAACATTTTTAATGCTTAAAAGGTAGAAAACATTTATATTATGATAATCGTCAAATGGTTTAATAGAAGGTTAAAATAAAATTATAATTGTAAAAATGTGAATAAAAATTTTAGAAAATTTATTTTATGGTATTATTTAAACTAATAAAAATATTAAATTATAATCTTATCAATTTTGAGCTGACTGGATTGAAAAATTAATTTATATTAATTTAATATTTTAAGAAATTCGAAGAGTGTGCCTCCCCTCAATTATAAAAGGGCACCACTACATTATCTTATTCAAACCACCTTGATCCCTCTATATTATCCATACCCTTGAGAAAAACATTAAAAACATCCTTATTTTAGTTATATTGGCTCTAGTTTTCCCCAAATACCAACCCTAGATCCCTTAAGAGGATATCCAAAGGAGTTATTTCAATGAAGAGGTGATTTCCTTAACCAATATATTTCTCCTTAATTATTATTTTAAATAATCTAAATCAATTATATTAATCATAAAATAAGAAATTCAGTATCATAAATGAACTTAAACATTATTATTATTATTAAAACGCATTTATTCACCCTCTTTCCAACAAATAGAATGTGAAAGTATTAATTGTGCATATGTACAGCTTACCATCTCCACGTAGCAATGCAATTCATTTCTCATCACCATCATTTATGCATTAATAATTTGATATATTTATTGTTTATATATGGTAATTATGATATAATTAAAATTATTTAATTATAATGTATCATCTACCATATTACCTTCCGATTTTTTGGGAAACAATAACGTTGTTCATGCGAATGTGTGGACTACCACCTCCATAAAGTGATGTGATTCGTTTTTCATTTCCATTTTAATTAGATGGTAATGAAGATGTATTTAATAAAAATATAGTATATATATGATATAATAAATATTATATAGTGGTTATATATTATTTAAATTTCTTTCATTCCATCTATCGAAAAATGAAAATAATGTTCATGAGTAGGTACATACTACTATCTCCACGAATGGTGGAGTTCATTTTTCAATATCCTCTTTTAGTAATGAATAAAAACATGTATATAATGAATATTTATGATATTTATATAATTATATAAATTATTGATATTATTTTACTATAATCAAAATATGAGTTCCAAAACTACCGAACCAAAACATACATGAAAAACAAAGAATCTATCACCAAGAACAGTGATTTTAATACGTAGGTTTTAATAAATTGGGGATAAAATGTTATAAGTAAGTCATATAAAGAATCATATATATGATTATACTTATTAATATATTTATAATAAATATATTTTTATCTTATTGTATCTTCTAACATGTATAAATACAGTGAGTCCTAAGATAAGATATTTTCATCTCACTTCTATTTCTATAGGACACATGCCATATTCACCCCCTTGTTTATTTTGTGTCATGAATATAATACCCATGAATGTATTATATTATTAATATTAAAAAATTTATATGAATTAAAATGTCAATATAAGTTACTTTCCTACATGGGTCTATGATTCAAAAGTTACCCAAGTAGTAAGGGTTTTATGTTACAATCCCATTATTTAAAGAGATTGTTTATGACTGTGTTTTTTATGATGAAATCATATGATTTACCTCCAAATAAACTCAATAATTTTATTAGCATATATTTGTTTAAATATAATATATTTTTTCATTCATTTTCTTCCCTTTAATTTCTCAATATGATGAAATAATTATTTTAACTAAAATTGACCTTATTTCTCTCTTCGGTTGAAAACCATTTTTATTATGTATCAATGTTTTCTAAAAATGTTTTCAAGAAGGTTTTTAATATTATCCTATTATTTCTAAAATTTATTTTTACCAATTTTAACTTTTTAAAAAAATTATTCAAAAGTAATCTTCTTCTTATTATTCGAACAAGGTTCTTTTTTGATATTTTATAAAAGTATGAAAGGAATGTTTTTTATATTATATGGAATCAACAAAATCTCCCACTATCATGACTAGTAAATTATATTTAGCTTCATTTACATGTTTTCATGGTTATTTTACTAGAAATTGTTTTCTATAATACTTTCAGAAAATATATTTTGTAGAAGTGATTTCAAAATGGAATACATATTTTCCTCAAGAATTTTTTAATGATATTTTAATGTTTTTCATAATCATAAAATACAAAAAACCCTTGATTTCACTTGTGATTTACTGTGGTTATGATCCATAGATACCATCCTTATTCTTTATTATGATTTATTAGGTATATTGTGACCAGATTTTTATGAAATTAATTCCTTTTAATGGTTTATACTATGATAAAATGAAGAAATGTTTATGAAACCTATTTCTTTTACATAGGTGATGCTATAATAAACAATTTATGAAACTAATTTATTTTTATGGGTTATAATTTTTATTAATGTTTTATAATATTATGTGACACATATGAATGATTTTAATTATGTGATATATATGACCTATATCTCTCACAAATACATTCCTTAAATATTGATAACTCATGAGATAAACATGACTAGAATATGGAGTAAACCCAGTTTAGTATGGGTCCTTGTTCACTATGATAGTCTTGGGTGTGAACCTTTACCACTATAATGGTTTGGGTAGTGAACCCATTACACTATTATAGTTTTTTAAATAATCCCTTAATGCAATGGAAATGTTTTTCGATGCTTATGTGTATGCCATAAATCAATGTTTTATGCCAATGTTGTACTCTCATGGATCATGTTCACTAATTTCTTTCTGATTTATGTCTTATGAACTACCAAGATTTATAATGAGACTTTAGATTATGATCTATTATGTGCAGGGAATTATTCCAAAATGTTATGATCTTGTTCATAAAATGTTACATGTTATTCTCACGTTATCATTGATATCCACCTTTTCCCCTTATGGCATAATTGATATCTTCCTTTATTGGGTTTAATTTCCCATGGTTATAAAGAAAAGTTCTAAGTATTATATGTATAATAAGGGTTATAGTTAAGAAGAAATTATTGGGAGAATATGTATATCTTTTATGAACCAGTTGTCTATATGTTCAAGTTTCTAAAGTAACTAGACCAATAAAATTCTGGAATGGATCGTTTAGTAATGTAACAAATATTCAATTAAAAATATGTTATATATTTTAATGAAAAGTATGGGTTGATAAATTTTGTATCATAGTAAGGTTTTTTACCCTTTTTAAACTAATATAAGAAAACTTCAGTGAAACCCCTAGGAATACGTCAAAGTAGAGGATACCATCTTAATATTTTGGTAATGATCCTGGATATGCGAGGTTAAACCTAAGGTTTCAAGATTAAAAATGATCTGTTATGATTTAGAAGTTCTATAAATTAATTTCCATAATTATTTTTTTATGTGGAATATAAGTTCTTAGAGAAAGTAATTTAATAGGAAAAATAATTAGATTGATGGATGGAAATTAAGACCATCCTAAGGTACCATTTATAGCAAAATGACTTATGTGTGGGGAATACGATAATTATCTGAGCCAATGAACAAATATAGGGGTTAACTACAAGACCAAGTAGAGACCTATGATATGAAATTATTTAAGTTTTTATGTGTAATGATTCAATAAATATGTTTTTGAAGAGTTATATTAGTTATATTTTCTGTATAACTATCATGAAACATCTAAGGACTATTCCACGATAGAATTTGAAAACATATGTTTTGTTGGGATAAAGAGATTATTTAAAATAATGGGTTAGTATTGGTGAAATATAAATTGGGTAATGATTTGAAAACATGTTTATTTAGGATATATTTGATTAATTTACTTTAATTTTTTAGATTTATGGAATATATCAAATAGTCTATGATGATATTTGAGGAGTAAGGATTGTGTTAATTTTGGAAAATTATATATTTTCTTATGAGATTAACTTAAAAGGTATAGATTCCATCATGGATTTATAAGTTTAATTTTGATTGTAAGTTCAAATACATAAACACCCCCTTTTAATTTTTTAATTTATGGGATTTTTCTAATCTATTTAGTATTAAATACCCTTTAGGTTTGATATATGATTTGATGATAAGTTTATTCTGGACTACTTGATAGTGGAATATATATAATCTTGATATATTAAAATTGACTCATTAAAAATGTGATATTTTGAGAGATATTTATGTTAATGTTAAGGATTACCTTTAAGATTAGAATATAAAGTTGATTCATGAATTTATTGTGAGTTTTTCTTTGTTAAAAATTATATAGTAATTTATCACCATGATTAATTACATTTTGGAGATGTTTCATTTGATTGAGGTATATCAAACTCTTAGGTTTAACAAGTGATTTATCATAATAGATTATTTCATAATAATTAAATTAAAAATTTGAAGGTGTAATTCGAATGGTATGATATATCCTTTGAGATTATAACATTTTTTAACATTGTGGTTATTGAGGTAATTATGGGTTTGGAGATTAATGTTGTATTTTTTCAAATAATGGTTTACTTGTTTTTCAGAATTATATTGTTATAACATTTTTTCTTTTAGTTAATTCTGAAACATAGGAGGGAAATATTTACATACATTTTTGATACTTTATAAGTTGATTTTATCATTTCAGGCATGAAAAATTCATCTCAAATATACATCATTTGGATTAGTAGATTCAACTTTGGTGGGAATTTCTTAAGGAATGAAATTATAATTGATAAGTAAGTATATTTAATTTTGTTGAAATTATAAGTTTTAAAGGAATTCCTTAACTCCATGAGATGGATTTTAGGAAAAATGACTTATAACAATCAATTTCAATGAATTAATGGTCTTTTAACCCCTCACTGATTCATGTTTTTGTGGTTGTCAACTTTCTCTTAATGATATTCTCTATCACTCTATATTAGTCCTTGGGAGTAAGTTTTCTCTTCCATGTAAATATATTAACTTCCCATTAATGTTATAAAATTTTTAAAACTAGTTTTTTAGTGACCATCATATATCCCTTTCCCTCTTTTTAAGAGGAATTTTCATTAACCCTTTCTATAATGTTAGTTTTTAAGAAATGACTTTTCAAATATCCATCCTATGATTATTGAGCACTAGTTCAAATTATGTGGATTAAAATTATTAAAATGGGTATAATGTTACATAACAATATTTTAGAAAATATTTTAATTTAAATAATTATATTTTTTATACCTTTTATAGTTTTTGTAACACGCAACACCAAGTTTAAACTAACCAAGATATATTATTAAAACATTATTATGTGACCATTATAATCTACAGATTAAAATTGTCTTGTATCATTAGTATTAACTAGTTTATGAAATATATAAAAAATTTCATTCTCAACATGAATTTATGAATTAATTCTTAGTAAATAAGCACTGAATATTCATTAAGGCCATTTTATTCTACAAAAACACGTTTTCTTCAAAAATGGGTTTTTTCTTTTTGAAAGAAAATTATTAGTACTATACTTATTGAAATTTTATAAATTGTATTATATAAAAATATAATTTTTTTAAATCTTCAAATAAAAATTATATTTCTATAAAATTTTGGTATTTTTCTAAAATGAAAGATTTATCAGTGAATAGTGGAAAATATCGATTTTTTTTAAACTATGATTTTATTTTCATAAAAAAGTATCATTATGCTAAGTATTTAAGATAAAAGTAAAATAATTATTATATAATCATATATAATCATGTTAAATTAATTTGAATCATAATTATACTAGATTTTGGTAAAAATACAATTTTGGGCTTAAAAACTCATTTTTCTAAAAACTGTTTTTCATTTCATTTTGTACATTTTTATTAAAAGTAATTTATGAAACTTCTATAAAATTAATCTTGAAAAATGAATTACATATGTTGTATTATGTTATAAATTTAATTTTAAATATTTCCCTTTTATTTTGGGATGTCATGAATAGTAATTTTAGTAATTTTGTTATTATGAAAAAGGGTAAATCTGGTACTTTAGGTATAAAATAATTTTATAAGTACTCCAAAATGACCCTAAAACATGTAAAAAAATTATTTTATGATTATAAATTTTTTATAATCATAAAAACATAGAATATATGGCATTTTTAAATTTTTCCATGGCTTGGACCCATTATATTATTTTATATAAACAAAATTAAAAAATTTCATTCTCTTGGTTTTATTAACATAAAAAAATTACATAGGGATAATCAAAGGTTATATTTTGTTATATATATTTATTTTAGAAAAAAATAGTTTTTTCATAATAGTAATGTATTTTTAGTATTTTGTGATTAAATAATTACATTAAATTCTTGTCTAATGCTAATACAATATCTATTCAATTAACTGAAGAATAAAATAAATGATTTTAAAAGTGATATAATTTTTAAGAGTTAATTTTTACCATGAATTTTCTAGATATATATGACATAATAGGGTTTTTTAAAGAAATATATTCAAACTATACTATTGTCTTGGTGTATTATAGTTTGATTAAATGAACTATGTTAAAAATGAAATTAATGATATTTTATAATAAAAAATAATTTATTAAATGATATAAAATTCATAAAAATATTATATTCATCCAAAATAATGTTATATTTTTTTTACATCAACCATGCTCCATTTATGTATCCTTTTCCAATTTATAGTAATGTTATTAATACTTAAAGGTGAGAAAACATTAATATTATGGAAATTGTCAAATGCGTTGATGAAGGATTAAAAAAAGATAAAGGTAAAAATGTGATATAAGTTTATCCAAATTTTATTATATGAGAGGATAAAACTCATCCTTATATTATCTTCAAATATTGTCAATTTGTTTCCATTTGAAGAGTAAAATTAATTTAATATTTTAAGAAATCCTAAGAGTGCCCCTACCCTCAATTATAAATGGGAACCCATCCTTTCACTTATTCACTCTTGTTTAATCACTATATATTTTCTACAACCTGAAAATATTTAATCTAATCATCCTTAGTTTAATTCTAAAGGTTATGGTCCAAGAAAAATACCAACCTTAGATCCCTTAAGAGGATATCAAAATGGGTTATTTCAAACTAGAGTTAATCACCTTAACCAATATCTTTGACCTTAATTCCTATTTTTCCACATATAATTTTTTATATTCCTTGTAAAATAATAAATTCAGTTTCCTAAATATACTTATATGTTATTATGATTATGAAGTCACCTTTTTTCACCCAATTTCCATCAAATGGGAAGTGAATGTATCAATTGTTCTAACATTTAACATACCATCTCAACATAGCGATACAAATCATTTATCATCACCATATTTTATGGATGCATGTTGTGATGGTTATAATGTTTTTATATTATTATTATGACATAATTATACTTCCTAAATTATAATATCACATTTACCTTATTACTTTCTAATCTGTTTGGAAATGATAACATCGCCCATGTGTACATGTGAACTATAATCTCAATGAAGATATGTGATTCATTTTTGATTTAAATTTTACTTGGAAAGTAATGAAGATATATTTAATGAACATATATGGTATATAAGAAAGTATAATAGTTTTTAATTTCAACTTTACTTGGATGGTAATTAGGATATATTTAATGAACATATATGATATATATGATATTATAATGATTCTATAAAGCTTATTTATTATATATATTTCTTTTGTTCCATCTATTGAAAAATTAAAATTGAGTTCATGAAAACATATTGCCTACCATATTCATAAGATAAATAGTAATGGAATAGAGATTGAATCCAGTTAAGTAGGGGACTTTGTCCACTATGAGAGTCTTGGGAGTGAACCTTGACTGTTAATATTTTTTGGGGAGTGAACTCATTCCACTATGATAGTCTAGGTAATGATCCTTGATTACTATATAAATGAATTTTTTTATTTATTTGTATGTCATAAAATTATTTTTATGGAAATTTTATGCTCTCATAGACCAGGTTCTTTGATTTATTTTTGATTCATGTCTTACTAACTATCAATATTTATTCCTTGATTCAATATTATGTTCTTTTATATTCAGGGTATGATTTTAAAATGTTATGATCATGTTCTCATACCCTTATATTCACGTTATTCTCAAGTGATTATTGATATCTCCCTTGTTTAACCTTACAGAGCATCTAACCTCACCCTTATGTTTCCATTACCTAGGTTATGAAGAAAAGTTTCAAGTATGATATGTCTAAGAATGGTAAAGGTTATGATGTATTTGGGGTTTGGCTTAGTGGTAAGCACCCTGTAATGCTAAATAAAAAATAGGGGTTCAAAACCCATTGGGCGCAGGTTACAGTAGAGGTACTGTAGTAGTGGTGGTACTATACGATACTATAGCATGCATGTTACTATTCATAGAATGGGCATTGGGCTAAAAATTTGGGCCTACGGGCTATGTAATGGGATACAAGCTGATTGGGCCTTCAGGCTATGTAATGTGTCTCCCTCTACCCAGTTAAAAGAGTTCTTTTATTTTCTTTATAATTTGAAAAAAATGGTAATAGTTATGAAGAACTTAGTGGGAGATGATGTGGATATTTTATGAAATATTTTTTATAAGTCCAAGTTTCCAAAGGCACTAGACTTATAGGATTATGGCCTGGATCATTGTGGTTTGTAAATAATATTTATCAAAAAATATGTGATATATATGAATGAAAAGTTTGGATAACTATAGTTAGTATTAGATAAATTTTCAGTTAACCTTTTAAAATTGTGATGAAAAATTTTTATTGAGAATATTAGGGATAATTCTAAGTATAAGGTAAAATCCTCAAGTTTTGGTTATTATCATGGATAACCAAGGTTAAAACTAAGCTGTTATATATTGAAATGGAGGTTCCATGATTTATACATCCTATATGTGAATTTTTTTAATTCATTAGTATGACTATTTTTTCCCACACTATGCTTTTTATTTTTAATCAGTGGCTAGAACCAAGAGGATTCATGTTAACACTAATGAATAATAGAATGATTTCCCTCATGAGAAACGAAATGAAATGGGAGCCATAATACAAAAACTTGTGATTATTCTTAATCACCTATCATGATATATGATTAAAAACATAAAAATATATGATTTCCATAGAAATTAAACCAAGATAAAAATGAATTTTATGGAAGTTTAGGTGCTAACAATCATAGAGGTGAGAAAGATAAATTTCTATCTTATTAGGAATGTAAGAAGAATAACTAAATAGAATGTCTCAGAGTAATAATAATATATTTTCCATTTGGAAAATAACGTCATAGAGAGAGTAATTTATGTGGATAAATAAATAGGTTTATAGAGGGAAATAATGATCATCCTAAGGTACCATTTATAATTTAACATCTTTTTTTGGGAATATGGGAATTATCTAAGCCAATTCCCTAATCAAAGGTTTCAATACTAAAATAAAAAAAATACATATAATGTGAAATAATTTATGTTTTTATGATTATTATATGAGACATATATTTTGGAAGATTTATATTAATAATATTTTATATATAAGGATCATAAAAAATCTAATGATTATTCCATAGTATAATTTTAAAACATCTATTTAGTTCGGATAAATAGATGATTCATATTATTGTGATAGTATTAATGACATAAAATTTATATACTAATTTTATGATAATGTTTTTTAGTTAATATTTGATGAATTTTATTTAATTTTTGGATATATGGAATATATTAACTAGTCTATGATGTTATTTGAGGAAAGAGGATTGTGTTAGTTTTAGAAGTATATATGTTTTCATTTAAGGTTAACTTAATGTTTTGGATACCATCATGGGTTTATAAATTTAAGATTGATCATGAGTTAAAAGGCATCAACATCCCACTTTTAATGTATTATGTGATGGGATTTGGAAACTTTATTTAGGTTTAAATACATTATGGGTTTGATATATTATTTGACTATAAGTTAATTATGTACTAATCTATAATGGGATATTGAAAATCTTGATGCATGAAAAGTGAATCATTGAAAAGGTGATATTTTTAGAGATATTCATATCTATGTTAAGGAATACCTTTCATGTTACTATCTAAATTTGATTCATGATATTTTGGTGAATTTTACTACGTTTCAAGATTATATAGTCATTTATCATGGTGATTAATGATATTTGGGAGATGTTTTATTGGGTTGATGTATATGAAACCCATAGGATTACAAAGTGATTTAACATTAAAAGTTATTTAAAAAGAATGAAAATATTTTTTAAAAGTTGTAATATGAAGGGCATGATATATCCTTTGAGATTAAAATATTTTTTAACATTGATGTTATAGAGATAATTAATTCTTTAGACATCAATGTTGAATTTCATCATATAATGGTTTATTCATTTTTAGAATTATCTTGTACAAAATATTTGTTAGTTTTGGTTAATTCATAAGGATAGAAGGAATATCTTTTCATAATTTTTTATCCATTATATGTTTTTTTAGTGAATCATGCATGAAAAAATCATCTCGAATAATATTTTTTCGATAAATATATTATATTTTGGTATAAATAGATTAAAGTGTGAAATTATAATTTTTACCTATGTATATGTCATTATGTTCTAAGCCTAGATGGTAAACAAGTGCCTTAACTCTTGGAAAAGTATATTAAGAAAAAAATTAATATAACCTTCCATTCCAATGAATTGATTTTATTTTATACACTCACTAATTCATGGTTTTTTTTTGTTATTATCTTTCTTCTGACCATGTTCTCTGTCACTCACAATTAATTCTTGGGAGTTAGGTTTCTATTTTATCTTCATATTTTCACTTACAACTTATATTATCCTATTTTTGGAAACCTATTTTTATGGTGACATTCATACTTCCATTTCCCAATATTTTAGAGGATCTTTATTCATCCTTTTTTATGATGTTGAGTCTCAAAAAATAAAATTTCAAATATCAAACCTTTGATTGTCGATCACAAGTTAAAATCATGAGGATATAATTTATTAGAGGGGTAATAATGTAACACCCTAATATTTAAGAAAAAAATCTCTTTAAATAATTTCATTTCTTTTATATCTTGTATTACACACAACATTGAGTTTAAATGAACTATGATATATATATATATATACATAAAATGGAAATATTTAATATAAATGTATTGATTAATGTTTAAGGAATGACAGATAAATGTTATTATGAAACCATTATAACCTAGTTATTCTTGCATGGATGCTTTTCATTGGTACTTTTCAGATTTTCTATTAATTATTATATTTATACTATTCAATTAATTTATTTTTACACCATATTTAGTGCTATACTTGAGGGTACAGTCTCCCCAATGTACCACTATTATACCTCCACTACTAGTCGATAGCCTCAAGCATACAAGGATGTTAGATTGAGGTTGTGTGGCACTACAAATAGATTAATTTTGAGTAAACTAGACTAGGGATGTCACATAAAGAAACCTCTCTGTGTATCTATAGGTAATTGGGATGAAATTACCATATACATATTCATTGGTCTATCAAATACACCTTTAAAGATTGTTACACTATGGTTTATTAGGAATCTCTTTACCAAGTATTCTCATTCTGTCTCTATAAGTTGGGATTTAACACTTTATAAAATTTCATGGATCTATATTAATGAAGTTGTCAGAAATTATGGTACACCATTTAAATTATATCATATCATTGAAAATGGTTCACATTTAAATAATTGTAGAGTCTTCAAAAATATATCGACACTGATATACGTTTTACTACCATATATCATACGCAAGTAGATGGATAGACTGAGAGGACTATTCAGATATTATAAGGTTGGATAAGGATTCACTCAATTTATTTTCAAGGAATATGGGAACAGTATTTTCCTTTGGTTAAATTTTATTATAATATAATATTTTACTCAAGCATTCAAAAGGCATAGTATGAAGGATTATACAAGAATAGATGTGGTACACTAAATTATTTGAAAGATGTTGAATATAATAATATTATGGGAATAATACTCATTAAGGAGACATTAGGAAAAATGTTAACTACTTAGAATCATATTAATATAGTTCAATGCCTACAAAAGAGTTATATTGATAATCATAGGAAGGACTTAGAATTTTAAGTGGGGTCATGTCCTCCTAAAAATATTTCCATTAAAGGAAGTTATAAGGTATGGTAATAAAGGGAAAATAAATCCTAAGTATATCAGTCAATTTTTAATTTTATGGAGGATTATAGATGTGTCCTACTATTGGGATATGTTATCCAACCACTCATAAGTGTATGACATATTCCATATTTCATTGTTGAGGAAGTACATTCCAAACCCAATGCATATACCCAACACTAAGGAATTAAATTTGGAGAATGAATTATCTTTTTTTTAATATCCTATCAACATTCATGACACTAGAGATAATGTTTTTTGGAATTGGATGACTTGGTTAGAAAAGGTACTTTGGAGAAATCATAATATAGAGGAAGCATCATGGGAACCCAAGGAAGTAATGAAGAAGAATTACCCATAATTTTTTTTGAACTAATA
This sequence comes from Viscum album, assembly GCA_963277665.1. NCBI lineage: Eukaryota > Viridiplantae > Streptophyta > Magnoliopsida > Santalales > Viscaceae > Viscum > Viscum album. The sequence continues at coordinate 1,349,523,936 of OY728159.1, read as the reverse complement.
TATATCATTAATTTTGTTTAAAAATTATATAAGGGGAGAGAATTTAATACCCAAGATTCTAAAATATAATGTAAACACTTTAATTATTAACTATATCATAATGAACAATCTATTATTTCACTATTATATAACAACAAAAATAGCATTATTCAAGAATGTGTTTACAATATAAATTCAAAATTTTTATAATTTTGAATATATAAAATTAATTTTATTTTCTAATTCAACATTTCAAAATTTTATGGTTAATTATGGGGTTTTTTGAAAAATGTTGATTTTTAGGTGAATAGTGAAAAATACTAATTTTACAAAAACTTTCACTTTTACGACAAATTTATGTTATAATAATGACATATAAGTTATGAATTTATTTGAACCAAAGTGATGTTTCAGTCTAATAAAAGACATATTTTTATCCTTTTCTTTAATTAAGTAATTACAATGTTACATTCAGTTTTGAATTTATTTGAAAATAAAATAAATAATATTTTTTATTTATAAACTAATAAATATCACAATAATAAATTCAGTACATGGTTTTTCTATCAAACCATTTTTAGACATAAAAAGGTATTTTTCTAAAAAGTTTTTTTTATTGTTTTTTATGTACTTATATTAAAATTATTTTTTATCAACTCTAAGAATTTAATAATTTAGTATAATTCAATATTTTTTATAAAGTTTTTCAAATTATATTATAATTCCAATTTCATTTTTATTCATAATTAATAGTTACTATGTTAAAAGTTTTCCACAATGGGAATGAAAGGGTTAATGAGGGGGTTAAACAAAAATATAAGTCTTCAAATATCACTAAAACTTGTTAAAATTTGATTTTTTTTGGTATATTTAGATATTTTATTATATTATATTTAAAAATATGTCCATTATGGTTCCTTTTTCCATAAAAATGACCTTATATTATTTTAATTCTTAACGTATTTACAAGGGTTCCACTCCTCTCACATAAAAAAGGACACATCATCTCCTCACTTATACGCACACCCAAAGATCACATATATCGATAAATAATAGACCAAATACCCTCAAAAAAACCCTTATACATTACCTAAATTCCTTATATTCCAAAAATACTTAACCATGAATCCTTAAGTTGTTTTTTAAAGAAGAATGTCCATATAAGAGGTATATCATCTTACCAAACTATTTCAAGTTTCTTTCAACTTAAACATCCCCCAAATATTATATAAACACATTATTCTAATAAAAAATTACTATAATTAAATGTTTTTAGGTTATTTTTTCATCCATTTTATTCCTCCTCTTCATCCAATGGAAAATGAAAATTCCACCCAAGCTTACAGCAGACTACCACCTCCATTACGCAATATATTTCGCTTTTCATTACTACCTCACATGGATGGTAATAAACATTGATTTAATTAATATATATGATATTTTGAAATAAATGTGGTTTTTTAAATATAAATCACTATCAAACTTTATTTATTTTCATTCATTGAAAAATGAAAATGCCTACCATGCGTACATGTAATCTATCACCTCCGTGAACAATGTATTTAATTTTTCATTACCAAAATTCATTGATGGTTAAAAAGTGCATTTAATTTTTAAATATTATATATATGTCATTATTAAAATTATTAAGGTGATTGAACAATGAAAAAAGTGTAAGTACTAGAACTAGTACATCAAAACATGCATAATAATTAACACCTACAGATTTGATTTTAATAAAGATATATGAGTAAATGAGTAAACAGCATTTATAAATGGATGTTATATAGAAATAAAGATAAAAATGGATATCTAATATATATTAATAATAAATATAAATTTATTATATAGGATGTTGGAATGTGTCCTACCAAGAAGGAATCAAATGTAAGGGTTTATTTTTCAATCAAAAATTTTATCAGGATTTTTTAGGTTCAAATTTCTATTGTTGGAATTATAATTAATTTATCTATTAAACCTCATATATTTTCTTCTAATAGGGTAATTTTTATTTTTTTTAATTATTCGATCCACATTCACCCTCATTGATACTCAAAAAAAACTTAAAATAATGTTTATAAGAAAAGTCAGTTGTATTCCCCCTTTTTGGTGGGGAATCTTTTTCCTCCATATCCATATTCTTTATTTTTCTTCAAGAATTTGGTTTTATATATTCAAATGATTTATTATTTTCAAATATTTTTAAAATTTTCTTTTTATTAAAAAAAATAAAAGAATGTTTTCATTTTTTTCTTATATGGGTAATTTTTTACTCTTTTTAGAGAAGTGTGAAAAAAATTTGTTTTTAACATTTACCTCATGAATGATATTTTCATCTATCAAAGTAATTATTCATTATAAAAATTCCTTTAAAATTTTCCATTTTTTAAAAACAATCTTAATCACATTATTTTTGTTTTTTTAAATTTTTTTAAAATTTACAAAAAATGAAAGAGATATTAATTTCACGTAATATTTGAAAAATCAGTTTAATTTTATTTCGGTATATTTGTATCTACCACTATTGATTTTATTACATAAGAATATTTTATTTTAAAGGCTCTATTTTTTTAAATTATTTTACAACTTATTTTTTAAAATTCACTTCGAAACCTTTTGAAGAGAGTTTTGGAAGTGGTCTATAACTACACTTTTATAACAATGTTCAAAAAGTTTTAAGAAAAATATTTTTACTGTTTCACTTCAATCTTCCTCCAAAATTTTAAAAATAATTACACCTAATTAAAAATCCTAATTTATGATCATTCATTCATTACTAATGTATGGTTTTCACCTCATTGTATTCTCAAGATATATTCATATTTCCTTGTTGTTATATTCTCTATCATTATACATCATTCTTTTGTTTTTATCTTTCTCCTTTAAACCCACATTATTTAGTATCATGAATATATTTATTAATTAAATATTTTATTAACCATATACCATTGATACATATGATGTTTATTCAATTAATATTACTCATGAATTTATTACATTGACCCGGTAAATATTGACATTTTTATTTTTGATTCAATACAGATATTTATTGATTGTTAAGTAATATTGATTTTAATTGTATTTATTATTAAATATTTTAGGAATGTGAGAAACATATATTAATTACGTATAGTGCTAGAATTATATAGTCCCTAGATGCATTGGTATTTCTCATGAGGCATTAATTTTGGTGTTCCTTTAATACAATTTGGGTATTTTGTGCATTTCTTACCCAATTATTGAAAGAGTCATATTTTTGTCTATAATGGTAATATTTAAATGTATATAATTATGCATTCCATAATTGAGAAATTATTTATTAATTTTCATGTGCTTACTACATTTCAATTATTTAGGGATGAATTAATTGATTTAATAGAAAATGTGTTGATTATTCACATTTTCATGTTTTTTTTCCCATATGTATTCATGAAATATTCTACAGTACATTTTCCCTTAGTAGGAATATGATATCACTCCCTATTTCATTTCCAATCCCTAGGGTATCAAAAAATAAAATTTTAATGATTTCAAAGACAAATAAGAAAGTTCTCAATAATTTTTTTACCTGTGTATTAAGATTCCAATGTAATACAGAAGTTCAATATGTATCTAGACTCCCAAGGACATTAAACTATTATATATCATGGGATGTTATCACTTTTATATTGTACCAATGTAATATAAGAAACACTATCTCTAAATTACTATAGTTGGGGTTATTAAAAAATCATTTTCACTGAGCTTGAGTAGAGACTGATAACTTATCATCTCTAAAGGTAATTCTGGTGTATCTTTGTTATCCAAATTTAGAGTTGTATAAAATATTTATATTGTGGGTTATTTTCCTGGGTTTCCATAAAGATAATTATAATAATACAAAGATTTCATATAATGGGGGTAATAAATGAAGATAACTGTTTAGAATTTGATTTAATAAAATTAACAAGATAATGATTGAAGGGTTACAATTTCATTAAGGATAACTCAGATATTCAATAGAATATCATGAATCAATTTATTTTAAAAAATAGAAATAAAACTCAAAAATATCCTACCTTGATAAATCCATGAAACTTCGCATCCAAAGAACCAAAGTTGAGCTCCAAAAATCAAACTGTTTCTTCCACTAGCCTATACATTTACATTTTTTATAAAATCATCTAACATATCCAAACACAGACAAAATCAAAACATCTTACGCCATACCTATAAAAATATTTCAGAAAAAAATGTAGGAAATAGATTGGAAATAAACCTTATATAAAAAAGAATCAACACCCTGAATTCAGAAGGTTATGATCCTTAAAAGTATTCTAAAACACTCTAGAAAGAGGACTTGGAATTAGTAAAGGTGTAAGAGATAAGAAAATATTGAACTACAGAAGAATTTTCAACCTCTATATATAGGGAAATTCAACTGACATCCACTATGGAATTGAGACTTCAACCACATTTGTAGTGGCCTTGGTCTAAGAGAGATAAAAAAAATCTATGATACTCAAAATGGATGACCCTCCCACTTTCTTGACAGTCTTTTTAGCATCTTTAAATTATTTTTCAATGACACCATTATTTGGTGTTCTTTAGAATGATAATTTCATGGGTGGAACAACCCCAATTCCTAAACCATGTTGTGTTAGATGTTGTTTTAAGTCTCTAGGAAACCTCTAATACTCTGATCGCAGTGCGGGGATACTACAATAACCATTTTCATATCCTCTTGTGTGACTCACATATTGGTACATAGGGCCACAATACCCATAAAAAAACATTCATCTTATATTCCTAATTTACCGTAGCTAAATGATTCATGAACCACACCCATTGAAAATGGAATGATCTATAATGTCGTGGAATCTTCATCAATGGCAAGGGGTAACTTCAAACTCTCAACAACAACATGCCTCTAACAATGGAATAAAGTAATTGACCTCATCATTTTTGACACACCTACACATCCTAATCACCTCGTATTACAACAATACCATGAGAACCAAAATAAGAATAGTTCCCTTCCTCAGTTTTTATAGAAAAACACTGTAAGCCCCATGCCCATGAAAATGGGTATTTCACTCCTCATGGTGCACCATGCACCACTACGAACAAGCCTCGTGATCATATCCCTCAAATGTTCCAAATCTAACCCTACAATATGGGGTACAATTCATCATTTCCACCACTCCCTATGGATTATAGGTACATCACAAGATTCACATAGTCACCATGAACACTTAATGACTATCTTCACAACTAAGATCCCCCAATGACCATCTCCCATGAAACAAATACCAAAAAACCTAGATCCCCAAACCAATATTGCATCCATGACCTCTATTACACCCATATCCATGGTTTGGTGACCCTCCAGAATTACCAAACATAATATTTATCCCCTAAAAATACCCCCAAACTCCCTATCAATAATAATAAAATTTTAAAAACACAAAAGAATTTGTTTTGACAAACTGGGATCTTTGGAACAATAAGAAAAAAACATGTACAAAACAATTTTATATTTTTCTAACTATTATAATAATAAAATAAATTAATCATATATTTTTTTAAAAATATAAAAATAAAATAATATTATTATAGAGTAAAAAATAGTAACACCGATTAATCAAATTATAACAATGATCCAAATTAAAAAGATTAACTATATTCTAATTTAACGAACATAGAGAGCGGTATTTAACAATATCACTATTTTTTTAAATTATAAAACCAATAGTTTTAAAAAAAACAAAAATATCAACCTATTTTAAATAACAACAAGTATAAAACAATTGGATTTGTTTTGTTTAAAAACACCTATTTTTTAGATAAAGTTAAGAAATATAAAACTCTCCTTCTGTAAAATTGTAAAGATCCGAAGCCTGACGTACATGGACATTACATTACATTTTCGGAATACTTGATACATAATTAAAACAAACACACAAGGACCGTAATAGTTTAGTGTCTTTGGAAACTCGGAACATAATCTTCTAATCATGGTGAAAGATCTTCAACATCTCCCATAAAGATCTTCCCTTTTTTTCTTACCTAAAACCTTTCTTTATATCCTGGCAAAAAGAAAACATAAAAGCGTGAGCTCAAATGCTCAGTAAGGGTAAGCAAAAGAAAAATCAATCACATCATATTCATAAGAACATAACATTTTGGAAATCATAACCTGCAAAAGAGATCATAATATCATAACATGGGATAAATCATAATAGAGAAATGAAATCAAAATAATCCTAACTTAAAACATGAAACTTTGTGGCATACACACATAATCATATAGAATCATATCTTATTAGTCAAGACTCATTTCCAAGACTATCTTAGTGGACAAAGTCCATTTCTGAACCGAGTCACCCTCGTTTCAGTCCTGTTTCACTGAACCGGTATAACCTACCATTCCAGCCATGTCTATCTCATGAGATATAAAATCTTTACCCAATGCATTGGAGGGAGATATAGGTCCCACCCATCTCATAATGATATCATTCTTATGTGTGCCACAAAATCATAAATCATACATCATTGCATAACCCATGTAATAAAAATGGGATTCTTAAACATCATGACATCATAAAACAATTCATATAAGTTAAAGGAATTCATAAAAATAATTCCATCACAACATAATCAAATCAATTTAATAATAGGGATAAAATAGAACCCTTTATTATCTTAGATGGAAAATAATTTTGATAAAACACTTGAACTCCATTCTGGAGGAAAATATCCTTTCTACTTCAAAAACATTTTCCTTTCTTAACATGTCATACAATTTTAAACTAAAAGAAGTTGATTAAAAATAAACTTGAAAACTTGTAAAGGAATCTTCTTGGAAATAATGTTTTAAAAATCCATTCATGCCGTATAAGTTAAAAAACATTCTTCTCGTACTTTTGTCGGAAAAGTCAAAAAGTATCTCGTATGAAAAATGACAAAATATTACTCTCATATCTTTTACTAAAAACTTACCGAAGGGTAAAATAGGATTTAAACAATTTTAGGTGAATGGAAATAATATTACATATTGAGGAAACATGGATTTTGATGATAAAATACACCCCAGTAAATGCCAAAGTATAAACAATCTCGGATAAAAATGAGATTGTGATATTTCCCTTACCTTATGTCCGATATGCATTGTACGTATCTGAACCTCCTGTATAACGATTTAAATAATTTCATTAACTTATTACAGAATCATATTCATTGTTATGATATCATATATGGTTCACTTATGACTTTATATTACCCGTTCTTTTGTAAATTCCATGTTAAAGAAGCGTTTTGGGTAAAATCGTTTCATTTATCGTAGGTGTTTGGACTTGTTGTTCTTGACATTATTATTACTTATATCATAATTTACTTACTTACATAATATAAAACATGATTTATATATTATATATATTCAGTATATATATATATATATAATAGATAGATAAATGAAATGAAACACACCGTTCATGGAGACGGTAGTCCGTACGTACGCATAAACGCTGTTTTTCTTTCCTTATTATCTTGAATGGAAGTAAGTAGATGACATACATATATATACATATATCCAAAAGATTTAACATGTCATATATTTCATTATTATTCATTATATATACTTTATAATCATTCATGAATGGTTAATGTGGAGAATGAATCTCATCGAGTCGTGGAGATGGTAGTCCGTACGTACGCACGAGCGATGATATCGTTCCCATGGTCGTGGAATTGTGTTGAAGTATATGTATACTATTTCAGTATCAATATCACTTTATAATAATCATATATATTTACTCATTACACCATTATACCCGTCCAATTAAGGTGGTGGCGGAAAACAGCTTACACCACAGCGTGGAGACGGTATTCCGTACGTATGCACGCACGGTGATTTCCTTTTTCCGTAGGATGGATATAAGGTTAATTAGAGTTGTTTCATATTTATAATAACATATCAGTATATAATAAATACTGATTTTATTACTTTATCATGAAACAACTAAAGAAGAATAAGTTGAAGAAGAAAGAAATTGAAAAATATCGGTAATGGATATTACCACTTTTTGGCGCGCCTTCACTTAACCTCCACTTAAAGAACTAAGGATGGTCTTTGAAGAAGACAAGGACCTCTAGGATGATACTAGGGAAGTGTAGAAGAGATTTTGGCAGGGGTTTTCCGAGCTTGAATGCTCAAATTGGTGTGAGGAGGAGAGGGAGGAGGTGCCCTTTTATAAGGGAGGAGAGGGGCACCTTAGGAAAATCTCAAAATATTATTTTATATTAAGGTCAAACTCGGTTTATAATGGTTCAAAAGGGTCTTATTTCAAATATAAAGTGGGTATGGGTCGCAATAATCTCATCCAATAGGATTTAAACAAGTTTAGGTTATTATTTTAACCTTATCAATTAGATTTAACTCTAAGTTAAATAATTTAACTTTTACCATGTCTTTTTGTTTTCTTACACTATATGGTTAATAAACTTACCATAACAAGACAAAAGAACCCCAAGTTGTTTATTATTAATATATATATCCTTATCTAAGTCATTTGGACGAACCTTATATTTTTAAGAATTAAATAACAATTAATAATATAATATTTGTATTAAAAACTAATTTATGTCAATTTTGACACTATTTGGAACATGATTTTTATGAAATTCATAACAGAATGATAAGTTCAAAACAAGTTACTTATATCAACAATAACATGTCATATTAACCTATAAAATTAATGTAAGTCATAAAAAGTCTCAAATTATATTTATTTGGGCATTTATAACATCAATTATGTCAATATTTCATTAATAAGACAATTACTGCATCATCTTTGTGTCATAATAAATGATAATTATTTAATCCCTAAAAATTATAAATAAATTCCTATGATGTAGATAATTGTATTATATTTCTGGAGACTATTCATTTTAGATGTTTCGTGAAGTTTATCACTAAATTAATATTATTATACTTATAATATTTAAGAAAGCGGCATGTTGTCACATTCTTTGGTTTTAATAATAATTAAATTATTTTCATGAACAAAACTCCATAAAATGAATCTAATCCGACCCTTAGGTTATATGGGTCTACTTTTAGCCATCCAAAAGGATTTTTTTTCAAGTGTTAGGGTAATTTTATAATTTTATATTTACCCTTAATTACTCGATTTACCTTTAACTATAGTAAATAAAATTTACCGTAGTTACTATTCACAATGCCCAAAATTAAAAAGTATCTTAATAACATAATTTGGACCCACTGATTCCAAATATGGAATCCATTTTTCCAAATTCAATACACAAAATATCCAGAAATTAAATTAAAATTAATCCTGTTGTCGAAAGAAAACGGGGTTTTCTTTAAAACATTGCAAAAGATTGAATTGATTTAACCTACGAATTCAAGGTAAAATTAATGCTAATGACATAAATTATATTAAATGGTAAAAATATATTCTATTTATACTTTAAAACCATTCAATATTATAATTTAATCACATAAGATATTACGATGAAAAAAGTTGTTTTTAATTAAAATATAGCGTGTTTTTACTATTCATTAAAATATGAAAGTTATCGGAAAAATATCAAAACTTTATCTAATGTAAATTTTTATATCTTGATTCAAAAGAAGAATTTTATTTTGTCAAATTGAACTTATAAACATGTCAAAACTAGATTTAAAGTGGGCGTGCCATCAAAAGGCGGCAAAACTATATTTTTTGAAAAATACTTATTTTACCCAAAAAAAATATTTTGTTCTTATACCATGTTCTAGAAAATGTGTAAGATGAATAATAATGTTATAAAATTCAAAATTTAGTTAACACTATTCATAACGGCTAGTTCATAACAATATTATAATAATATATCGTTGTTTAGTAAATCCCGGTATTGCGTACAACACACGCTATCGAGGAAGGTCGTGATTGAGTGTAATGCAAGCCAAGTCAGGGTTGTGTGTAGTGAACGACTCCTTTGTTGTTGCGTATAATAGAATCCAACCATATTTTATTTATACATTGAATATATATATATATATATACACTCAATGTTTCGTAGAATAACTTCTATCAAACGAACTTGAAAATTGTGTGTAACAAGAGCCAAGAAAAGTGTTGTGTATACTGTAAGCTAATACGGTGTTGCGTATAGCACAAGATAATCTTGGTGTGTCGTACAATGGAAGATATGAATGAAATTAAAACGAATGTATCTTATAAAATCTCGGGTTGTTACAAAAATAATGTAAAATAAAAGATCATTTATTTGATAAATATTCTCCCTCTTAAAAATTAATAGAATAGATAAATAAAAAAACATGCTTGAATTAAAATTAATTATGACTAATTAACTATAAAACTCCACATAGTATCAATTAATAATATAAATTATAAATCAAAACTTTAAAATAATTAAAACACCACCTAAATTTATGCATACAAAAAATAGGTGAAATATTGAAATAGTTGATTAGTTCATGTAAAAGTTTATAAATTTTATGAAATAAGTAAATACTAAAAATTTCTATGAGATTTCAGCTATTCCTCAGTGAAAAATATATAGTAGCTTTTATTTTAGTTTCTCAATATTGATTTTAAATAGTTAAAAAATTCTACAAAAATATCCAAGTAATCTATTTGAAATAAAAACAAATAAGAGTAGTAAAATACTCAACATTCCTTTTATACATTTTAATCTCCCAAAATTCTATGTCAAAATTTAATATTTTAAAATTTCATTGTATCCAAGTGTTTAGTAAAGATATTATCTATTTGATCATCTAAAAAATATATACTAAAATTATATGATCATTTTGTACATGATCTCTTATAAAATTATGTCTTGGTTCTATTTGTTCTCAAAAGTTGTAAAGGTTTATTAAAATTCGAAATAGAAAATGAATTTTCGTAATAAATAAAAAAAAATTCAAATTAAACAACAAAATTTTATAGAGTTTTCCTACTCCATGAAGACTGAGAAAAAATTTTGTTAATAGTTCTGTACTCTAATTCAAGAGTATAAAAATAAATTGAAAACTATTTCATAGAACTCTATGAAATCATACTCTTTATTAAAATATAATCTGTACCTGAAGTACATTTTCTATCAACTCGGCAAAATAAAAATCATAAGAATAAAAAATAATTATATCAAAAGAGGTTTTAGTAGGATGAGAAAAACCCTGATTAACAGTCCCATTAATATATATAATAATTATTTTAATGTATTTTAATTAACTTTCATGGGGTTCATCCGGAATCTTACCATGAAAGTAAACAAAAAGCATTAAATGAGGTTTACTAGATGTTGGCTAATGTAAAATTCATATCATATTTCTGATAATTTTAATATCTACTAACTTACCAGTTATGTTAAAATCCAGTTTAGTAATAGTAATCATATTTATTAATAATATTTTACAAAAACAAATTCCAAAACATTTAACTAATTCTTTATCATACTTACACTAATTTGAAAATATTCCTTCATTTATTTGATAAATATGAAGTCCAAAAAATTATTTTAATTCTCTAATAAGACTCATATCAAATTCATTATTCATTAAATAAAAATATTCCTTATAAATATGTTACCTAGAATATATGAATATAATATCATAAATATATATCTTAATAATAATAATATAGATCGAAATATTATCAATAAATGAATTGGGGTCACATTTTCATTTTAAAATATATTTTTTATCATAAATTGAGAAAATCATTCATATCATGTTTGAGGAGCCATATTACGTTCATATAGATATTTAGTAGATATTATAAAATGTTTAGGATATTTTAAAAGTTTAAATCCAAGGGTTGTTTAATATAAACTTCCTAAGTAATCCATCAATTTAAAAATTGGTTTTTACAAGTATTTTAAAATGATTAAAAAATTTAGAATCTATATATGCTTATAATATTATAAGAGAATATAACCTAGAAACAGTAAAAAAGGATTCATCATAATCTATTCCTTCTTCATGAAAAAAAAATTTAATCAGCAAACTTTGATTTCTTTTTTATAATCTTTATAAATGCATATTATTCATTTCTAAAAAATCATTTAGTCCCAATGATATTTTTATTTTTTTGGTGTCTTAAATAATGTAAAAATATCATTTTTTAAAAAAAATTATTAACTTTTTATTCCATAGTTAAAATAAAATTTGAATATTTAAAATAATTTTTTATAATAATTCGGTACAAATTCAAAAATTAAAACTAAGTGAACAGAAAAAATCATTGGTGTATTTATGGTATGCACTTTAGAATCAACATTTTCAATTACTATTTCAATGGGATGGTGTTTATGAGTTTTAAAGTTCATTTAAGAAGAAGATTATAACATCCCTAATTTTTATTACACACTTAAACATGATTTATTAAATAAACATTCACTTAAGAAAAATATGAGGATCAATAGGTCTGGTGTCATTGGAAATTAGGGACATTACATGACAAATTAAGACATAAAAATACAACATCTCTATTGAATTTGTTTTACAAGACCGCAATATTCCCTCATACTTAGAATTTCATGGGATAAACTGAGGACATGCATGTGAAAAGGTGAGATATAAAGCCCACTAAGGGAGTAAAAAAGGCATAACATGTAGAATACAGAACAATTTAGGCAATAGGCATATCAATAGATAATAAGAGAAACATGAACAAAAAGGCATGATATAGTATGATTATCATGACATGGAAATGTGAAAACAACATTTAACATGATATTAGCATGAGCTAAGGCTCATTGCACATGTAGCATGATTAAACCCCCATTGCACATGAATTTTAATGAGTAAACCCTAATTCCACTTTATGTATCATGATACTAATCTTTACCTAATTCATTGGAGCGCTACCAGGGAACACCCTTTATAAACATTCCATTTCATGCATAAGTGTGCCACATGGATCATACAACATGAATTCATTAAGAATAATAATTTCATCCATGGATAAGAGATTTGGAATACATAAATGTATGTCCTCAATCAAAAATTACATTTTCATAATGGTGAATACCCTTAATAGAGAAATGGGTATGGTATTCACTTATATGATGATTTTGGCATGGGAAATTTTGGTGTAACTTTACCAGCATAACGATGTCAAATAGTAATTATAAAATGTGTTGATCAGATAGAAATGTGTCTCTCATAATTTTAACAGTAAGGGGGTCATGGAACATAATATCCCGACATATGTAATGGAATTTAGATACATAATATAAAATAATTTCTTTAAGGTAAATGAGCAGAGAGAAATCCCTTATGGAATTTCGTCAAGGTAACGAGTGTACATGGGCGTAATTAATGAGATATAAATGGGTATATAATAATTTAAACATAATAAGGGATGTATATGGGAGGTGAGAAATCATACCCCAAAAATTGTAATTGAAAATAAAAGGGTATAACAACATAAAGAAACTTGGACAGAAATGAGAAAGAAAGAAATCCCTTACTTGGAAGTGTTATCCCAAAGGCTTCGGAGAGGCTTGAGAGAGGATTCTTGGGAGATTTTGGCACCTTTTGATGATTCTATAGAGAGGAGGGTAGGGGTTAGTCTAGATACAATTGGTTTTAGCGAAGATTAATGGGAGTTTGAAAGGGTTTATATAGGAAAGGAGAGGGAATTCTTCATTATTTAGGTTTTGGACACTACACATTAAACTAATCAAAACCACAAACCACCCCATAGTTTTTTCGCATGGTTTTTTCAAAAGGGAAGTGGAAAAAATTATTTTATATGTCCATTGTTTTAACTTATTAAAATATTAGGATTTCTTATGTGTAGGTGAGTCACACTCTCAAGGAAATAATTTTAAAATGTTAAAATGTTTTATAAGTATTGGTGGGTCCACTAAGGCTTTGTAAAATAAATAAAACAAACCTAAAATCAAATTATTTTAAATGTAAAACATATATTTTCTGAAAAACCCATTTATAATAATTTATTACATCACTATTTTGTCATTATGATGTCATAAAACACATTACTTATTTAAACGGTATTTAATTTTTATCCAAAAAGTCAACTATCTCAAAAAATTATGAAAAATTTTCGGTTGGATAATATTGACAACCTGATTCCAAAAATAATATTCAATTTATCAAAATAATTTTCTAAATATATGAATTATTAATTTTAAAATAAAAACCAAAATTTATCGAAAATTCATTGGTTTTGACAAAAATTGCTTTCAAACCATAATAAAAATTACCATTGTATTCATAAAAATTATACAATCATTTATATTTAATAAAAATTACTTTGTAATAATAGTTTACTAAAATATTATTTAATTCAAAATTCCATTAATTCATCAAAATAGATTTCTTAATTGAATATTAATTAAAAATACTATTTCTGCTTTAAAAACTATTTACAAAGTAACAATAATAAAATAAATATCTATTCTATATTATATAAAAAATAATGCACATAATAATAGTGCTAGGGTCTTGTAATATAACCCCTTATAACACCCACATAAGTCCTAAGGGTAAGTTTTGTGATGGTGATAGACTCTTGCGGTGTCTCGGATAACATCGCTCAGGTGGTAATCTCTATTAACTTCCACTTCTCCTGTAGTCTGTTCTATTAAAGCCTAACGTGTTGAAGCTCAGCTTAGGATTGGTCAAGAGAGAATCTCAATGATGATACCTCCTTTTTGAGCTCTGAAAAATGGGCATCGTATGGAGAAATTCTACTGGATGAGGCTATCTCTTCCTTTGTCTGAGTAAATTCAATTTTTTAAGGCCCTATATTTATACTAATCAAGTGGTAACTATTCAACAACTATATTAGAAACATTAAAAATCCATAAAGGCATTTTAAAATCCAAAAATATAAAACCAATGAAGTGCTTGTGTTTTATATAGCCATTTTACATCATAATACTTTTAATTAGATCAAGTGTAATTCCCATTAACAAAAAACAATTTCGTTACAATCTTCCCCCATTAAGAAATTTTACCCACGAAATTTCTTTTTCCACCCCAAAATAGATGTAGGTAACTCTTCTTTATAACTTCCTCTGATTCCCTCATTTCCTCTTCAAACATGTGGTTTCTCCACAACACCTTGATGAGGGGCATTGTCTTATTTCATAGAACAATTTCGCAATGATCCAAGATCTTTACCAGATTCTCTTTATAGGAGAGGTCATTCTCTAATGGTACCAACTATGGATTGAGTATATGCGATTATTCAGGTCGTTACTTCCTCAAGAGTGATACATAGAATAAATCATGTACTTGAGATAGTTTCGGTAGGAGTGTTTGTTGATAGGCCACTGCTCCAATGCGATCATGGATTGAAAAAGGGTCGATGTACCATGGACTAAGCTTTCCCATATTCCAAACTCTCAAAACTCTCTTCCATAGTTATATTAGGTGTAATAACTTGTCTCCAACATCAAAATATAGGACTCCTTGATAATTATCTGTATAGATATTTTTTCAACTTTGAGTAGCTTTAATGTGATGTTGGATTGTCTTAACCTTCTCCACCATTTCATCGACCATTTCTAGACCTAGGATTTTTCTCTCCCCAAATTTATCCCAAAATGCTAGTGATCTTCACCTATTTCCATAAAGGGATTTATAAGGAGCCATTTGGATGCTTGAGTGGAAAATATTATTATAAGAGAAATCAATTAGAGGAAGATATTGATCCCATTCTCCTTTGAAGTCCACTGACCATGCTCTCAATATGTCTTTAAGTGTTTGTATAGTCCACCCATATTGACCATCAGTTTGAGGATGATAAGCCGTACTGATGTTCATCTCAGTATTCAGATTGTGTTGGAGACTCTACCAGAACGTAGAGGTGAATCTTGGATCTTGATCGGTTACAATCGGTAGTGGTACTCCATGCAAGCTTACAACTTTTATGATGTATATCCTTTCAAGTTGATCTAATGAGAAATCCTTTAGAATTACAGTGAAGTGTGCATTCTTTGTAAAATGATCCAAAAAACCCTGATAGCATTGTTTCCTTGGGATGTCTTTATAAGTCCGGTGACAAATTCCATGGTTATGTTCTCCCATTTCTATACTGGTGTGGGTAATAGTTTCATCATCCCCTTAAACTTCTGCCTCTCAGCCTTCACATACTGACATTCCAGGAACTTTGATGTATACTTGGTTATCTCCTTCTTCATTTTATCCCACCAATAACTCCCTCTAAGATCTTGATACATCTTTGTATTTCCAAAGGTGAATGGAGAAATTCAAACTATATGCATCATCCAAAAGTTCATTCTTTAACTTTGTATTTGATGTAAAACATAGTCTTGTCCAAAAATCTCACAATTACATCTTCATTAACATTGAAATCTGAGGATTTCCTTTTTTTGATAGTTTCTACTTTCTTCTAAATTTACACATCACCCTTTTGAGTATCCTTCAAACTTTCTAAAAGAGGCAGTTGAGCAATAATTTTTAAAATGATTGATGATGTTCCCTTATTTATGATTCTCATGTCCATATTCATAAAATCTAAGAAGATTGGATCATTTTCAATTCTCATCAATGATAAAATCACTGGATCCTTTCTACTTAGAGAATATTCCACCTTGTTCACTTTCCCAGGGTGGTAATGGATTGAGTAGTCATAGTCTTTGATCAGATCTAACCATCTTTGTTGGTGCATGTTTAATTCTTTTTTTGTGAATATATACTTGAGGCTTTTATGATCCGTATATATTTTACACTTCTCCCCAAAGCGGTAATACCACCAAATTTTCAAAGTGAATATTTCTACAGCCAACTCTAGATCATTTGTTGGATAGTTTTTCTCATGAAAAATCAATTGCCTTAAAGAATAGGCAATGAATTTTTCATTTTGTGTCAACACACATCCGAGGACCTTCTCCAAAGCATCACTGAATACCACAAAATGTTGTCAACTTCTGTGTAATGTGAGTACCAGCGTAGTGATAAGCCTATATTTCAACTCCTGTAATCTTTCTTTGAATTAATTACTCTAATAAAGCTTGACTCCATTACAAGTTACCTTGGTTAAAGGGTTTAAAAATCATGATAAATTTCTCAAAAATCAGTGATAATATCACGCTAACCCCGAGAAGCTATAGATATCCATCAGTGATGTTGGCCTCAGACATCCCTCAATTGTAGTTGTCTTGGAGGGATCAACAGATATCTCATTGCTTGTGATGATATGACCCAATAATGAGACTTCCTTCAACCAGAACTCACACTTTCTGTACTTTGTAGAGATCATATATTTTCACAAGGTCTCTAGTATAGTGCTTATATTCTCCTCATTCTCCTCCTTGGTTTTGCAGTATACTATAAAATCTTCTATAGGGACTTCCACAAATTTATCAAGGTAATGTCTAAAGACTCCATTAATCAAGTCCATAATGATTTCTAGATCATTATTGATTTTGAAAAGCATTAATATGAATTCATCATTCTCGCATCTTGTACAAAATGTAGTCTTAGGTATATCCTCCTTCTTCAACCATACATGGTAACATCACTGCCGAAAATCAACCATAGAGAAGTATTGTGCTCCACATAGCTGATGGAACGAGTCATAAATTCGTGTTAGAGGATACTTGTTCTTTATAATGATAATTTTGAGCTCATGATAATCAATGAAAAGGTGCATTGACCCATCCTTCTTCTTTATAAAGAGGACTGGTTCACCCTATGGTGAAACACTTGGATGTATAAACCCTTTATCCAGATTCTCATTTAGTTGTTTGTTTAGATCCTCAAACTATTAAAAATCCATTCTATATGGTGTCTTAGATATTTTTAATTCCCCAAGTATAAGGTCAATTGATAATTCAACTTCTCTTATAGGAGGAAGACCAGAAAATTCCTTGGGAAAAACTTTAGCGAATTCCCTCACAATGGGCATGTCTTCAAGTATGGTTGCTTCCTTAGAATCAATCATTTGAGCAAGATACGCATTCTCATAGTGAAATAATATCCACGCTTGAGATGATGGTGTTAAAAAAGATCCATCCTCCTCCTTGTAATTATATAGAATTGGTGGTTGATTTTCTATATGGATAGCAATTTCCCTCTCATGAAAATTTATGTTGGATCTATATTGTTAAATTCAATCCATGCCAAGAATTGCATCAAATTCGACAATAGGAAGTATGAATAGGTTCTTCTAGAATTTCAAACCAACAATTGTGACATGGGATGAGTCATATTCAAGGGATTCAATGATTTCCCCATTTTTCATTCTCACTGACATCTCTACTTCAATGATTTGTGGTGGTGTTCGTATTTTTCTACTAAAATTTTAGGATGTAAAACAATTTGTAGAACAAGAATAAAAAAATTATGTTTGATATTCTTGAATGAATAACTAACGTACCTATCACCACTTCGTTGTTGGGGTTCGCTTCAGCAGTAGTGATGGAAAAAGATATTCCTTGATGCCTTGGAGGTTGTTGGTTTCCTCTAAAAATACTTTTATTAGGGAACTAGTTTGAAAGGTTCCCTGGTTCTTTGTAGTTGAAGTAATGAATAGTGCGTTGAGGGTCGAATCGAGTGATCCTCTCTTTTATCCCAAAGCAGGTTTTTCTTGTCTGCAATTAATGGCCAAGTGACATTCTCTTCCACACCTAATTAATTTCCTCATCCCCTTTAGGAAAATTTATGGGGTGCTTCTTTCTGCACCTTTAGAAAGTGGGGTGCTATGCACTGTTGGATTTATCCATCAGACCTCCATAATTAAATTCAACATTACACATTTTGTCAATATGATACCATTAAGATTATCCAATCACCATTTCAACATTGAGGGCACATAGGACAATTTACTCACAGCTATCAAAGTCACAGATCACAAAGTATTTCTATAGGCTAGGTTTTATCCCACTAAAGAAGTGGTCAACCTTACATTCAGGGGTAACGACAAAGCTGGAGGCATATCAAACAATCGTTTTAAAGTTTTTCTCACATGAACTGATTGATTTGTCATCTTTTTTCTTGAGGGAAAGAAAGTCCCTTTCCACATTAAGTTGGAGGGTGCGCAGAAAAAATTTATCAAAAAACATTTTCTAGAAATCCTTCAATTCCAATGCCTCGATCTCTTCCTCGGTCTTTAAATTTTTAATCAACGTCCACCGTTGATTAGCTTCACCCTCCATATAATAAGCAACTAGAAGAACCTTCTCTTAATTGGATCATTAAAGGATAGAGAAGATCTTTTCAATAGAGTTGATCCATTTTTTGGTGATTAAGAGATCAGAAGATCCATTAAAAGTAGGAGCCTTTTGTCTCATGATGCTCTCGATTGTGACTTGTTCATTATTAGTGGGGTTGGAAATTCTTCTTGACACATTTTTTCTATTCAAAACTTGAGTTAACTGAGAGAGTATCATGACAATGTTTGTGATTCCCGCTTTGATTGGATTGAGAATCTCATTAGAATAGTCATCACATTGATATTTGCATCGGGTTTTAGCTCGATTTCTCCTATTACTGACCATTGGCTGGAATAAAAGGAATTATAGGGGTAACACATAAATGGGAATCCAAAGATAAAAAATGGAAAACTAATAAATTAATTTTATTTCCTTAACTTATGAATTTATAGTCTTCAATCTATGTTATCCATGATCTACTTCCAAATATATATTCTTAGGGTTATTTTTTATTCCCTTAATAATGGTTCATTATAAGATTATGAATCTACAAAATCATATCTCCCAGGAGTGTCATAACTAATAGTGCAGTAAGGTCCATTTTTGTGCACCAATTCTTGTTCAAGTTTAGCTCAATGTTCTGTTTTTGGGTTTTACCCCAAGATACTTCTATGCCAGATCCACCTCTACCTACTCATATCTAGACATTGATGTATTTTATTGATAAACCACTTTCTCAATACTAACAAAAATTTAGGGATGTTTTTATTATACTTAGTCTTATCCCTAAGGATTTCACTAGGGTTTTTCTAATCCTAATCCAAAAAAACTAAATCTATCCTATGATATCAACTAT
This sequence comes from Viscum album, assembly GCA_963277665.1. Taxonomy (NCBI): domain Eukaryota; kingdom Viridiplantae; phylum Streptophyta; class Magnoliopsida; order Santalales; family Viscaceae; genus Viscum; species Viscum album. The sequence goes on along the minus strand of OY728159.1, from coordinate 1,349,503,937 downwards.
AACAACCCTTCTGTTTATTACACACTTAGACAAGATTTATTACATAAAATGTCACTTAAGAAAACTCTATAGATTAATAGGTCTATTTTCTTGGGAAATTATGGGCATTATATAACTACTTAATACCTAAAAATACAACATCTTTATTGAAAACTTCCTTTACATGACCACAATATTACCTCGTACTTAACCTTGCATGGTATAACCTGAGGACATACATGTGAAAATGGTGAGCTATAAAGACTAGTAAAAGAGTAAACAAGGAATAAAAAGAAGAATATAATAAATGTTAGGAAATATGAATACCAATGAATCATAAGATAAACATGAACAAAAAGGAATGATATAGCATGATTATCATAACATAGAAATGTGGAAACAACATTTAACATGATATTAACATGATCCAAGGCTCATTAAACATGAAGAATTAGTAAACCCTCATTGAACTTGAATTATCATGAGTATAACCTCATTTCACTTGATGTATCATGATACTAATCTTTACCCAAGGCATTGGATACTGATCAGGGTGCACCCTTTACAAACATTTCATTTCATGAACAAGTGTGCCACGTGGATCATACAACACAGATTCATTAAATGCCATAATATATTCCACAGATAAGAGATTTGGAATATATAAATGTAATTCCTCAATCAAAAATCCCCTGTTCATAATGGTGAATACACTTGATAGAGAAATGGGTATGGTATTCACTTATACTATAATTTTGGCATGGGAAATTTCGGTGTAACTCCGACAGTATAACAACGTCAAATTGAAATAGTAAAATGGATTGATGAGAGAGAAGGGGTATCCCATAATTTAGACAATAAGGGGGTCATGGAACATAATATACCAACATATTTAATGGAATTTATATGCATAATATAAAATAATTTCTTAAATGTAAATGAGGATAGAGAAATCCCTAACAGAATTTCGGCATGGTAACGAGTGTACATGGGAGGAATTAATGAGAGATAAATGGGTATCTCATCATTAAAATATAAGTAGGGAAGTATAGGGGAGGTTATAAATAATACCCCAATATTTTTAATTGAAAATAAAAGGGTCTACCAACATAAAGAAACATAGAAAAAATGAGAAATGAAGAAATCCCTTACTTGGAAGTGTGATATCAAATGCTTGATAGAGGCTTGAGAGAGGCTTCATGGGATCTTGGGGAACCTTGGGAGGATTCTAGAGAGAGGAGTGTAGGGTTTGGTCCAGATCCAAATTGTTTGACTGAAGAGTAAAGGGAGGTTGAGTGTGTTCATATAGGATATGAGGGGGAATTCTTTATATTTTGGTTTTGGACACTACACATTGAAAAAATCAAAACCACAAACCATCCCACGGTTTTTGAACATGTTTTTTCCAAAGGGAAGTGGAAAACATTATTTTATAATTCCAATTACTGAACTTATTAAAATATTAGTCATGATTTTGTGGAGGATATTCACACTCTCAAGGAGTCATTTTAAAGTGTTAAAATGGTTTATAAGTCTTTGAGGGTCCACTAAGGATTTTTAAAATCTATAAAACAAACCTAAAATCAAATTATTTTAAAGGTAAAACATATATTTTCCTAAAATTATATTTATAGTACTTTATTACATCACTATTGGGTCATTATGATGTCATAAAACACATTCTATATTTAAACGGTATTTAATTTTTACCCAAAAATATGATGGTCTCGGAAAATTATAAAACATTCGCCATTGGATAATTTTTATGTCATGATTCCAAAAATAATATTCATTTTATCTAAATAATTTTATAAACTTTTGAATTTTTACTTTTAAAATAAAAACCGATATATATAAAAAATTCTTGGGTTTTGATAAACACAACTTTCAAACCTTATTAAATATTACAATTGTATTCCTAAAAATTATACGATAATTTATATTAAACAAAAATTAATTTATTAATAATATTTTATTAAAATATTATTAAATTCAAAAATCCTTTAATTCATAAAAATATATTTCTTAATTGAGTATTAACTAAAAATTCTATTTTTTTCTTTAAAAACTATTTACAAAGTTACAATAATAAAATGAATGTATATTATTTATTATATACAAAAATAATGCACGTAATCATAGTGCTAGGGTCTTATTACATAACCCCTTATAACACCCGTATTAGACCTAAGGGTAAAGTGTGGGATAGTGAAGGACTCTTGGGGTGGCTCGGATAACATCTCTTGTGTGGTAATCTCTATTAACATTCACTTCTCCTGTACGTGGTTCCGTTCATGCTTAATGTGTTGAAGATTGGATTTTTCTTGGTCAAGAGTGAATCCCAGTGATTCTAACTCATTTCTGAGCTCCAAAAAATGGGCTTCATATAGATAAATTCTAGTAGATGAGGCCATCGCTTCCTTCATCTAAGTAAATTGGATTTTTTAAAGCCCGATATTTATAATAATCATGTGGTCATTATTCAAGGTCTATATTAGAAAAGGTAACAATTCTTAATGGTATTTTAAAATCCAAGAACATAAAAACAAGGATGTGAATATGTTTTATATAGCCATTTTTCATAATAATACATATAATTAGATCTAGAAGAATTTACATTAATAAAATTTTGGGTCATTATAGTGATATTCCACTTCAAAATTAATAATTTTAGTTTTAATATTATTTATAATATTAATAAAACTAAATTTTATAAAATCATCTACAATATGTTCTAGATATAAATTATTTTTATTTAATTCATCCACACTAAATTTAACAAGAAAATATTATTCAAAATTAATATTTCATTAATTATAAACTCAATAAAAATTAACGATGTTAAAATATCATAAAAATATACATTCATAAAAATTAGTATCAAATTTATCTAGTGAATATTTATTATTTAAGATAAATTTTTACATAAAAGACTCCAAAATATCTAATTTTAGATTTATTTATTTCCATAATTCATAAGGTAATTGTTTAGGTATATGTCTAATAAGAATTTTGTAAGATATATGACAATAAAAATTTATTACTTCAAGAAGTAAATACTTAGGTAGATTAAATTTATTAAACATTGATCTAGAAATTTATATAATATTTAAATTATTTATTTTAATTAATCCACTTTTTTAGGGTGTTCTAGGAGTAGAAAAGTTTTGAGAATAACAATTTTTCTCCAAAATATTTCAAATTCCATATTTAAGAATTCATGACCACCATCACATTTAATATAATTAATTAAATAATATTTTTAATTTTTTAAATAATTGACAAAAAATTAAAAAAAAAAGTTTTAATTTTTATGAGATAAAAAATAAATCCATGTAAATCTAGTATAATCATAAATAATAAAAATTGTGTATCATTGACCAACTAAACGATTAGTTTAATGGGATCAAATAAATCAAAATATATAAGTTAAAAGGTTATTACTATTTTTTAATTATTTAATAGATCAGAATATTTTTATTCTTGGTTTTACTTTTATATACGAATCACTTCTGATAAATATTGATATTTTGACAATGTTTACAGTAATATTAAATTATCATGTGTAACCCACCTATTTCATAAAAAATCATTTTTGGTATATTATTAAGGCGCATAAAAATTTGAATTGTGAGGTTGGAAAAAAATAGAATAAACATTGTCTTTTTGGTTTGCATAAAATAAAATAGAATCATTTTTGAAATTTAGAAATTAGAATTTTATATTTTTCAAAAATTACATCATCACATAATTATAAAATTATAATAATATTATGTCCAAACCATTAACATATAAAACCATATAAATTTGTAGGAAATTAGAATTATTAAATTCAGTAAATTCATTGAATGTTCCTTTAGACTTATGTTCAAATGTAATAGTTCCTTGATGGGAAAGGATTTTTTTGACATTTTAATAATTTTTTATTTATTTTTTATTATTTTTCTAAGTTCATTTTGTTTTTTAGTTTTGTTTCATTGTTTTTAGAAATTTGAGTTATTTTTATATTTTTTATTTATATATTGATATTAGTATTTTATTGTTTTTAATAGTTTATATTAATTTTATATATTTTATTTAACACTATACTTTTGGTTTCTTTTAAATTTATTTTTATTATTTTTATTTATATTTAATTATCATTCTATATATTAAATAATATTATTATTATTATTCTTTTTATAATTTTTTTATTTTCATTACACAATTTTTTATATTTAATTTAATTTTTAAATTTGGATTCTGAATTTTTTAATTTTTTATTTTTTGAATTCCCCCCCCCTCCCGACTCACTTCCCCCACCCACCTAACTACCAGGTGCCCCACTTCCCCCTTTATCCACTGTCTCCACCCCCTATCCCCCATGGACCTTAACCCAAAGCCTCACCCTTTCCCCTATACCCCACACCCCGTCAATCACACCTGCACCACCATGCCCCAATCCCCTCTCACCAACGCCCCTCAACCATCCCCTCCCTTGTTCACCACCCATCTACTCCCCCGTTCACCCATCCAATTGTCGAAGCGACCAAATATGGGACCTCCTCTAATGGTGGCCCTCCCTCTTTGCTGAAGCACTCCTAGGCCACACACTCTCTCCCTCAACTCTGTGCTACAACATGCTAGCAGTTATTTGTCTTCTTCCATCAAGAAATAGGTCACATAATAGATTTCAGGTGGAAGAAAAGTGGTTGTGGGGAGTTTTGGCACGTGTGTGGTGGATTCGAGTTGCTTCAAGAGGTTGGCGATGTGGGCCAAGATCAAAAAATGACCTGATTATTTTTTCGACAGAACAATGGTTTTCATCGACATTACGGTGATCTATGAGTGATGGTAATTATTTTGGTATTGTCTATGGTGGATTGAGGTGGTCCTCACATCGACATGAACACAGTGACTTCATTTATTTATTTTTTATGTCGTGTTTTCGTGATGGTTAGATAACTTTATTAGTGCCATCCATCCAATGGCCCGAAGGCCTTAATTTTTTATAGATTTTGATAATCCACCATTCAAGGGGTGAGGTGGAACCCTTACAAGGCCCGTAGGAGAAAGTATTACATGGCCCGTAGGCCTTAGAGGAATTCATTTTCCTGTAGGCTTCAAACATTACATACAACCCAGACTAACTACTTTAAACTGCTCCTCCCCAACAACTTCATCATGAAATCAGCTCTCCACCTTCGCATGGCTGTTCGGCTAGGCATTCCCATGCATGAACAGGCTTGTCCCGATGGAAGATTACATACCCTCTCATTCTTGCAATCCATTTAGCTTCTACTAAGGTGAATGCTCATTTCACATCCTCTTTGTAGAGCTTGTTCCTCGTAGGTCGTCTGGTTTGCATCAGCACTGAAGGTGTCCTGAAGGCCTTGAGGTGGCCCGAAGGCCTTACTAACTTGAAGGCCTTAAAGGACTCGGGGACCAAATCGGTGGCCCGAAGGCCCCGAGGGGGGAATATTCCCGGATTCTACAGTTTCAAACAGAACCTGCACAGTTCCCGCTACTGTACCTGTTATAGTACTACACAATTCTCGCTACAGTATCTGCTACTGTACTGCTACAGTACTGATACAGTACCCAAAAATAATGTCTCCTCCTGGAATTGATCTTGGGTCTACTAGATGCACTTACGGAGTCCTTACCAACCAGGTTAAGGCTCATGTGCATTAGTGCCAGAGTTGTGATGAAAGTGTTGGTTATTTCATGCAATTATATATGAACAATGTTTGATTTCCTTTTAAATTTAACTGTTTTTTAATTTTATGTTTAATTGATTAATTATATATTTATTTGGGGTATTCACACCTGATTTGGTGCCCATTCTTATGAAACCTAATAATTAATCACATGTTGGAGTTCATTAGAAATTTTATTTATCTGGAAGTCTATTTCATGAGTTATATAATTGTAAATCACATGCCATCGAATTCTGAATAAATAAATATATTAATTTAAAAATTAATATTGTATTTGAGCTTTTCAAACATTAATAAGTGATACCTAATAAGTGATCTCATGTGAGAGAACCTAGTGCAGGTAGATACTTGTTCTTTTCAAGGAACAGGTCATTGTATTTTACCAAGTGATTTAGTGCTACAATGACATACTAATTATGCATCAGGATAAAGGAAAAATGAAAAATGATTCGTGTAAAAAATAGAACATTGTCTAAAATTATAGAATGATTCCACATAGTATTTTGATTAAATTTTTAATTAGTGATAATTGTATAAATAAATATTTAGATGTGGGAATTAAATAATTAGCATCGCATGCGCCTGAATAGACGTCTTGACTTTGACACTTCCATCTCTTTCTGTTCATCCATGTCTTAATTTGGTTCACGTAGAATGTTTTAGTTAATTTAATTAAGTAATTTTTAAATTGTTTTTTATTTTTAATATTTTTTAGTTAATCATAATTTAAACTCATATCCCTGAACATTACTCTAAGAGAATATTCCTAGTGTCTACTCACATCCTCTCTGTGGTCCAACCCTACTCACTGCTTCTATAGTAGTTAGTAAGTCAATAAATATATCAATATTTCATGTGTTGTGATGCGTGTTCCATTCATACATCACGCCTATTTCAAGATATAAAATTGGATAGATATTTAGTCATGAATGTATACAAACCAAAATCCATGTACCATGTGTTCTTATTGAGAATTATAAGGTAGTTTTTTCTCAAAAACAAATAAGAAAATATTTTTGGTTTCCATGCTACTCTAGGCCCAATGAGATTAATAAATGAATTAATTAGTGTCAAAATAAATTTTAAACATTTACTTTTGGGTAATATTCAAGATAATTTCATAGAAATTAACGTTTTTTTATGTACTAGTGATTATTTAAATATTAATGAACATTCACTTACACAATTTCATTGAATAATACATATAAAACACGTGATAGTTGATATGCTTCCTTTAGAATTTTTAACAAAAAAGTTATTATACATGTTAGGTAGATATCTATCATAACCAATTTCAGTTTTATTTATTAGAATTAATTTTATAGACTTCATTTTTTTCATAGATGTATTGTCCTTGAATAAAATCATATGGTTTAACCTTTAAATGTATAATTTCAGTCTTAATTTTTTTACTTCCTTTTTGAGTAATATCCAATATATAATAAAATTTATCACTATAACTTGATGATGTATTTTTAATTTTCTTATTTTCTTGAATAAGGCTCTTTTTTTTTCTTTTCAAAATTCTTATTAATTATTTTTAATTATTTAAAAAATTTGAAAATTCATTATATATCTCTTTATGGTATCTCATTATCGGTATTTAGTTTCAAAACACTAGAGTCTTCAAATTCAAAATCATAGTAAACAATAAAATAGAGTCAAGACTCACCTCATTTGTAATACCCATTAATTATAGATTAAAAGGATCATTTTTAGATCTAGATTCATTAGTTGAATCATATTTATCAGTGAGACTCCATGAAAGAGAATGGCCCTTTCTCCTTTTTCTGGTGCCTTTTGTTTCTCCTATTATACTCTATATTAGGGAATTCCATCTTGATGTGACCTTGATTTCTAAATTCATAAAAATATAATTATAAAAACATCACTATTAGTATTTATGTGACCATTATTATTCTATTTTCAATCATCCTTATGATAATAATTTTTAGATATTCTTTTGAAATATTTTTAAATTTTTATCATTTTGGGGAACTTTTATATAATGAGCTACTTCATTTTTACTTCCCTGTATATCAGAATCAAAATATAAAGATACAAAACATATATTAGATTTAAATACAACAGCATAATTTTTCAAAGTCTCTTCATCAGCATTGTTCTTTGATTCTGATTCATATTATAGTAGTGATCTGATAAGTTCATCCAATATGTACTCTTATAAATTATTACTTTCATTTATGGAATCCTTATTTTCATTTAATTTCTTATGTAGTGGTGTTTTAATTATTTCCACTATCACTTTTCTTTTTTGTATTAAACCAGTGCACACATTATATAGAAAATAAATGTAAATATATGAATCATTTTATTGATTGATTCCTATTCACCTATTTTGAAATCTTGATATTCTACTTTAAGAATTCCTTGTATGATTTTCTTCCACTTGTTTGTTCCATAGTGTGTAAACTACATAATCCTATATATTTCTTGGGTTATTTTTTGTGATCATTCATGACTAAACACTCTTATTATTATAGAATAGTACATAATATTAATGACTTTTTAATTTAAAACAAGCTCTGTATCTTTAGAAACAATCAATAAATCAAGGTCAAAATCAAGAAGGTTATAAGGTTTTAACATTATAGTCCAATGGTTATTAATCATATGTTTTGTGTAATCTTCAATTTGAGATTACTGATATCCATAATCAAATCCATCAATGTCTGGTGGTCTCTAAAGAATCCACCCATCATTTGAATTTAAACATGACATCTCAACAAACATTTTTCCTTAGATTGTGAGGTTTATAATAAAGGTTATAAAAAATAATATAAAAAATAAAATTTCTTACTAAGATACCAATTTTTTCCCAATTTAAGATATTGATAAGGTCAAGAGGGGGTGTGAATAGCCAATTTAAAACATTTATTAGATATTAAAATCAAATTTTAGCTTAAATAAAAAAAATTGTTTGAGTATAGCTTTTAAGTATATGTGCATTTGAAAATAAAATATAAAAGAACATTAGAATTTTTATTGTAGTTTAGATCAAAATTATCCTACATCTAATCTTCACTTATCTATAATTCTCAATAGAAATGGTATCCACTATAACATTTCTTTGAAATGGAGTTAAAAACATATTACAAATTACATTTTATAGGAAAATGAAAAATCTATGACCCTACCTTTTTCACCTGAAATATTAACCCAACGGGCCTACCCATATTAGTTATAGGAACAAGTATGTACACATTTTATTGTGGAGTAATAATTATTATATGTACCTTATTATATGGTGGTATAACAAGAAAACACTTATTTTTTATGGGACAATCATAAAACAAATATAATTAATAATAAATAATAATGATAAGTGGTGCATATCAATAAACCAAAAATCCATAATAGAAAAGAGTAGAATGTTAATTAAAATTGATCACTTCAACAATGATATTTTAAGGATATATATTCTTTACAATGATCAATACAGTATGGCAGGAGTCATCAAAGTTGTAAATAGTCAATCAAAAAACTCCAATGACTTTCTCAATCATTCATCTATCATCTGGTTCCTTTAATATTTATTTTCAGATTAATATCTCGTGGTTAAATACTTGATGGTTCTAAAATCATGATCAAAAGTTGGATTGAAAAAGGTTTATAAATTTTTATAAACCCATCGGTGCAATAAAAATAGTTTTTATATCACAATTGAGTTTAACCTTATAAAGGAAAAACTAAAATAATGTGTGAAACCCACATACACCCATAGACATATATATATATATATAACAATAATATTCCAAATCAAAAAAAAATCTTTATAATGAAGAATATAAAATGTTAGAAACACTTAATTTTATATCTACTGAAATACACACATAATACCATTCAATAATTATTTTACTGAAATCACAGAAATCCAAAATAAATGGACTAATAATTATAAACAATATATATATTTCAAAATTTATAAAAAAAATCATAAAAATCATACAGTTCATAGAAAATAGTGTAAACTCTTTTTTTAAGAATAATAATAAATTATATAAGTTCTTATGGATCGCACGATACTTTATAATAATCATTTATACTTAAAAATGATTAATTTTAAATATCATAGGGATGATTTAAAAATTTTTAATGATCATTTCCTTTGTTAAAAACATAATGGAAAGTATTTTATGATATTTATATGTTTATAAGGGTGACACAAGCTCCATAAAGATCATTTTAAAAGTTTTTGAAGAGTAATACTTTTTAAAAAAAATCCATTTCACAAGGTTGAATCATAAAAAAATAAGTTTAAATAAGAAAAATGTAAGGTTTACTCAGAAAACCATAAGGTTCATTCTACACTTAGAAATTTCTGAAAACTAATATTGTATAAATATCTTTTGAAAAATTTTAAGGTTCATTTTTACAACTTATAAAGTTCATTTTATTCATAGAAAACATTTTGAAAATGAAATTCATCAAATTTATTAATACTTAATATAAAAAATAAAATATTCAAAATCAACAAGAGTACACATAAAATCCATCAGATTTAACATAATTCTTAAAAAATAAAAGAAAAAATTGATCATGAAAATTAAAAAAAATAAATTATTTGAGTACATGTTGTAATAATTAAAGAGATCATTATAATTATCGAAATAAATGGTTAAGATTAAAGAATAAAAAATAGAGTAACTATAATCAATAAAATTCATGAAATATTACAAATAAAAAACATTAATTTAATCTACTAATTAAACAAACTAGGAGAGTAGACTTCATAATATTCTCATGGATAGGATGGTTTTGATGATGAGGATGAAGAATCTGAAAATAAGTATCACTCGATAATGTAACGTGATATGTGTATAGAAAATATTAATAATACTAAGAGATAAAACATTTTTTATGAAAAAAATAAACTTTAAAACATGGTGGGAATTAATTTATCAGGGAAAAATAATATTTTGTGAAGAAACATGAGAATATTAACATAATGATTTTATTATCCTATGATTTTTAAATAAATACTACACCAAATAGTGTATAAGATCTGAAACCCCCTGCATAAAAAAACTATGAAATATTATTATATGATTGTTATAAAATCTCCATTAAATTGGGGGATGTGAAAAGGATTAAATAATTTATGAAATATATATAAAGGTCCTTCTGAATATAAATTTACTGATTATTTCTTAAGAAATAATCACTCGACATTTATAAAATTCATTTTATGTTTCAAAAATAAGATTTTTTTTAAAATGATTTCTATTAATTTTTGTGAGAAAATATTATAATTAATTAATAAAACTTTTTGAATATTTATTTGATAAAAAAATAATGTTTTAAATCAACATACCAAAATTATCGTTAGGTGAAATTTCCATAATTTTTCAAAAGATAGATTTTTCAATGAATAGTGAGAAATACTAATTTTTATTTCAAACTATAGGTTTGTCTCAAGAATTAAAAACATTCTATGTTCTTTTAAAATGTTTAAAAATTAAAATTAGATATATTATATTATTAATAATCCAATTAAGTTCATTGGAATAAATTTTATGGTTTAATTTGATAGAAAAACATTTTTATACATAAAAATACATTTTTACTGAAAAACTAGTTTTCATTTCTTTTTGCATATTATTCTCTAATAAAATTCTAACACTTATATGAATTTAATGTTAAAAATTAAATAAAAATTTTTAACCAAGAGTTTAACTTTTTTTAAATATGACCCTTTTATTTTTACCCATTATGAATGTTAATCATAGTAATTTTTGTTAGCACGGTAAAGGTAAAATGGGTTAATTAAGGTAAAAAATAATATTATAAAGACTAAAAAATGAACCTAGAACTTGTATTAACTTAATTATATGAATATATATCATACATAAACATCCAGGATGTACTATATTTTTTTATTCTATTTAGACAATATTTTAACCATTAAATAATTTTATATAAAGAAAAGTCAAAAATGTCATTATCATTGTTTTATTATCTCTAAATTTTTGACATAGGGATAAAAAGAGGGTATATTTAGTTATAATTATTAATTTTATATATAAATAAATTTCTTTAACATGATAATTTATTTTTAAATTTTATTTATGAAATAATTACCTTAAATTCTTATGAAACATCGACACAATTCTTGTGAAAGCATTAAAAAATTCAAAAACATTATTCAAAAAAATTAAAAATTATATTATTTGAAAATAAATTTTGTGTTTAAATCTTTTTAGATAAAATTTAATAATTATTTAGGTTTTAATAATTTATATTCTAATTCCATTATTTTCTTATTGTGTAAAAAAGTCAAACTAAATGAATAGTTTCAAAATTGATATTATTGTTATTTTATAATAAAAAATTTTTTCCTAAATGATTTAAAATTACTAAAAATATTATATTTGTAAAATATAATGGTATATGGTTTATTATAACAAAAAATTTCCATTTATGGGTTTTTTTGCTTTTATAGTAACTATATTAACCCCTAAATTTTTTTAAAAAAACATTATTTCAAAGTAATCGTCCAAATGGTAAACATGGGTGAAAAAAATTGATGGGTGAAACCATCACCTAAACATATTAAAATTTTATTTAATGAAATTATTTATAACCATACTAAAAATATATTTTATATATATCATTTTTTATCTATTTGAAAATTAAAATTAATTTATATTAATTTATAACTTTAAGAAATTCCAAAGGTGTTTGTCCCCTCACTTATAAAAGGGAACCACCTTTCCTCTTATATTCACACTTTGAGAACCATTTTTATAGAAAATACATGATCAATTACCTTCCAAAAATCTCTCCCCAATTTATTTGGGTCTTGATATTAATTAAATATTTATCATCATAAAAATATAATATATCATATAATTTCTTACATTTAGTTCCATTTAATAATGATAACGTCATTCGTGAATACGTATGGATTACAACATCTACAAAGTGATGTGATTTATTTTTCACCATCACATTACACATTTGATATATATATATATATAATTTTATTTGAAGAAATAATATTTTATTAATGATAAACCCCCCTTCCCATGAAGAAGTCATCCGAAGAAGCCTCAGTTGGGGAGGAGTCGTTGTCATCTGAGATGACAGAGCGTCCCCATGGGGGGTTTGAAAAGGCTACTCATGGGAATTACCTTCTATAAGATGAATGATATAATTATCATTCTATAAATTTAAAATAACAATTAACTTCTTTCTATAATGATCATTAAAAAATATAATTGTTACTCATGTGTACGTACGACCTACCATCTCCATGATTATATCTTAGTTCATTTTTCCTGACCATATTTCTGGGTTGGTTTTAAAATTATAATTTATGTATAAAAATTATCATTATTTAATTATTATTATTATATATATGTTAGAGTAACGATTTCTTTTTCCATAGTCAACCTACCAAAGTCTTTTTGGAAATATAGACTAATATCATCACAAAATATAATACTAATTATTTGATAATGTAATTTATTATAACATGGTAAAAATAAATAATAATCTTGGAAAATATTCTTAAAAATGTAAAAAAAATTAACAAAATATTATTATTTACGAAGATAAAGAATGTTTGTGTCGATTCAGACTCAAGGTAAGGGACTTTCTTTTGAAAAATATTTTTTAAGTTTCCCTCCAAACACATTGTCTTCCATGTCTATATTTAAAAAAATATGTCTTATTAATATAATTTATATACATAATAGGATTATAAAGAAAATTTTATGTCTCTTTTTACTTTCTTTAAAAGGTTTTCAAAAGGATTACTTTTATAGAATTTTTTAATCTTCTTTACAAAAGATAAAAGTAATGTTCTATTTTATCGTATACTAGCACAATGAATTTTCCCTCCACCATAACCATTATTTGATGTTTTTATTCACTTTTAATTATCTATTTTTTCATTAAATAAAAACCTTCCTTCCATTTTTTTGGGTATTTATGATATGAAATATGTGTTTTCTAAAAGTTAAGGTTATTTTGATATCCAAAAGAGTTTTTCATCTATTTTTATAGAGTTTTTCATGGTTTTCTTAGAACATAGTCCTTGGATATTATTTATGATAATGGGTGATACTGACATAGCTCATGATGATGGTTGATACCGTTGTAACATATATTAAGGGTGAACTCAAAAATAACATCAATGCATTACATAATTTTATTGGAATTCGACCATATAGTTATTCAAATTTTTAAGGGTCCTATAAAGATGACATCCCAAAAAACCAACATGACATTTCTATGCTCGATTTATGAGTTTACAAGAAAAATTATTTATTTCTAAATCTAAACAATGATTATTACCCTTTTTATATTTAAAGGTATGTTTTAAAGAAATAAATTTCCATAGATTCTCATGTTTTATAAGAAACCCTCCTGATTATATTTTTTCTATTATGTTTCCTTATATATTATTTTATAAAAAAATATATTAAACATTATTTTCATTTTTAAGTAAATTTTTATTTGAGTTCAGTTTTTATTATGTTGAATAAAAATTCTATTTTTGATATCATGGTTTTAAAAATGGACTAATGGGATTATTTCTTCTTTTTTATGTCCCTTATTAAGATCTTTTTCTCATGTGGAATTTTAAAATGTTTTTCAAAGGGTTTAATTTTGGGTAAGAACCAAGAATAAGTCAAGTTTAATGTCATCAATATTTTTCATGAAAATAAAATGCATTTATTTTTAAAAGTTTTTTTCTTTCTAAAAAAATAGATATAGAGTAGAAGTTTCTGCTTTATAGTATATGGGAATTTTATGTAACGATTATGAACTAACACTCTAAAAATCTAAACTATAAAGTTAATCTAAAAAGAAAGATGGTGAATTCTAGTCTAAATACACTAGTATATGTAATGTTTAAGTTTGTGTCCTTAAAATTTGTATTATAAAAAATTATTAGATAACTTTATATGTTATGATTTTGTTATAAGTCTATTATTAAAACATTTAACACTTAAAGGGGTAATATATTGGATTAGGATCATAAGTTAGTAGTTTCTAATAACCTTATGGGGTTTTCATATTTAGGAGAAGTGTTTTTAATTTTGGATAATGGATTTAGAATTATAATAAACTTAGGGTTAAAGGATTTTATTATTAAAGTATTAAAGAAATTCTATTAGTATTGTTTTTACTCATCAGGTCAATTTTCATTTTAATATAAAAAACATCATTTCAAGTTTTAATGATATTATTTTTAAAATATTAAATATCCATATTAAGATAGAAGGAAAATGATTTTACAGAACCTTATTTTCCCATCCAAAGGATTTAATCATCACTATCATATCAAGATATTTTTCGAATTATTTTTAAATATTTCTTAGCATCCAAATCATGTGTAAGAATCTATTTTATTTATCAAAAACATTTTCATTTCTCCAAAATTTCAGTGGATCATAGTATCACTTTCTTTTGATTTCAAAATCTAACCCCATCTATCTCATTCAATAAGTAAAATTTCACCAAGTACTTGACTATTTAATTTCTAGAGATATAAACATCATACTTAAAGAGAAAGGGGATACAAATCACATAAAATAAAATCCTAATATCTGTATTTTAATTACAAATTATTTTTTTATTTTTAAAGTATGAAACATAATTTGTTTGATCTTGAAGAATAATAATGATATTATTCACATATTTAGTTTTTATAAATTAATTATTATGGAATAGGATTTAAAATCATGTTTAAAGGGTTAAGAAGGAAGTTGAATGAAGTATGTTTCTATGTATCAATTTTTTCAGAATTATAATGTTATAGTATTTTATCATGGATTTTTTGAAATATTATAAATATTATAAGAATCAATAAACACATAAATATTATTCTATATTATTTTTTTCAAATTTTGGAAACATATGATGTAGTAAAAATATTTTTAATTATTAGATTTTTTATATCTGTTTGAGGTATATGTAACCCTTATGTTTAACATTAAAAATATTTATTTGAGGAAGAATTCGTTTTTATAAATATAAGTATAAATGTATTAATAACATTCATGGTTTATATTATTTTTATATTGAGTTAACTATGGGATATTACAATTTATGGAAAAAATGTTTTATCATATACATAACCGTTTGATTGATAATTGATTTGGTGATTATGTGATTCATGGTATTTCAGAAGAAGTTAAATATTTTGGGAACCTTATATGATTAAGGTAAAGATAATTATTTTTAGATAATATTGGATTTTCATTTAGGAATAAATAATGAATTATCTTTTTGAAATAATATATTATTTTAATGTGGTTTAATGGGGATTATGTTTATTTATTTAAATGATTACCTTCTCTTAAGGATTATATGATTATGGTATATAGATTTTTGTAATGAGACATTAAGAGTGGTTGATGTTATTTGGAGATAAATATTAAATTTATTTTGGGAGAATATATAATCAAATAATTAAAATATTTTGGTTTCAAAATTAGTCGATAATTTTTTGAATAACTTTAGGGTTAGTTATTTTTTAATGCACTAAGTTGAATAATGAGCATTGTTGTTGGGGCCTTAGAGATTAATGTTGTATTTATTTGTATGAAGGTTTATTATTTTATGGAATTATCTTATCTTGTCCTAAAAATTTTAGTTTTTTAATGTATAAAGATTGGACAAATATTTGTTTATCATTTTGTGGATTATTTGATCAATTAGAATCTAATTTTAGTGCTTCGTTCAAGAAAAAATCATTTTGAATACTCATAGTTTAGAGGAAAAATATGAGATTGAGGTGGAAATTGATTAAAGGATAAAATTATACTTGGAAAGTAAGTATATGTTCTTATTATTTTATTCAATATAGAAACGAAATTATTTAACTCTAGGTAAAATGATCTTGAAACAAAACATTATCTTATTACCTTCATTTCTTGATGAATCAATGGTCTCTTCACCCATCACAAATTTATGATTTTATGGTCATTAAATTTTTTATAACCATATTATATATCACACTCTATTAGTCCTTAGGATCTATATTTATCTCTCATGTCCATATTTTCACTTACCACTATTTTAATCTTACTTGTAAAAATAGTTTTGGGTTATTTTACATGAACTTCATATTTACTTTTCCCTCTTTTTTAGGATGAATTTTTATTAACCATTCTTATTATGTGGGTTTTCATAATGGAATTTCAAAATTTAAAACATTTGATTACCAAGAACAAGTTAAAATTTTGAGGTAAAAGTCAATTAAATGTGTAATAATTTAATATCATGATATTCTAAAAATAAATACAGTGTTAAATAGCATATAATATATACAACACCATGTTTAAACAAACCAAAAAATTGTATTATATGACCATTAGAACTTAACCATTAAATTGGTGAGTATGAGTAGGATTAAATAGTTTATAAAAATATTTATAAATTCCCTAACCAATAAAAAATGAATATTAATTCTTAGGAAATAATCACTTAATCTTTATTGAAGACTTTTTATGCTTCAAAAATATGTTTTCTTAAAAAAATTATTTTTATTACTTTTTGAGAGAAAATATTTTAATTAATTTATAGAAAAATTCTAAAATTTATTTGGTAAAATGAAATTAATTTTTTAAATAATCATATAAGAATTATCCTAAAGTAAAATTTTAATAAATTTTGGAAAATTTTAGTTTTTCAATGGATAGTGAAAATATATATTTTCATTGAAAACAACAGTTTTATTTCAAGAATTCAAAAAGTTATATTTTGTTTTAAAATTGATTAAAATTAGAAAAAGGTTCTATTATGTTATTAATAATCCAATTTATTTCATTTTAAACAATTTAATAGTTTAATTTGGTTTGAAAAAAATTCACTTCAAAATTCATTTTTCTAAAAACTAATTTTCGTCATGTTTTGTGTTTTAAAATTAAATTAAATTATGACAATTATATCAGTTGAATATTTAAAAATGAATTAAAAATTTATAAATAGGAGTTTCAAATTTTTTAAATATCACCCTTTTATTTTAATCTTTTAGGAAAATTAATCATATTTAATTTTATTACCATGTAAAAGGTAAAATGGATTAATTAAGGTTAAAAATAACATGCAAAAAAAACTAAAAAATTATGATAACATGTTGATTAATTTAATTATATGGGTATATATTGTCCTTAATCATAAAAAAGTATAAAATATTTCGTTTTTCTTCCATTTTCTAGTATTTTAACCTTTATATTATTTTATATAAAGAAATGTCAAAAAAATTCGTTCTCTTTGTTTTATTACCTCTAAATTTTTGAACTACGTATAAATATGGGATATGTTTGGTTATAAATATTCATTTAAATATAATTTTATTTCTCAAAATCATGTTAATTTATTTATAATTTTTAATGATGAAATAGTTATATTAAATACTTAAGAAACATTGTCACAATGCTTGTGAAAGGAGTAAAAAATCAATTAAATGATTTCAAAAACTCTTAAAAAAATTTATTTGAATGAATTATTAACTGAAAAAATTTTATGTATAAAAATATTATATTATGTTTGTTTTAATTCCTTATAATATAATTATATAATTTTATTTAATTTTTTAAAGTCAAACTAAATGAATAGTCCCAAAATCGATATTATGTTATTTTATAATATATAATGTTTTATTAAGTATTTAAAATTTCTAAAAATATTATATTCATAAAAATGAATTATATACGGTTTATAATACCATTAATTATCTATTTGTGGGCCTTTTCTATTAAATTAACTATATTGATCTATAAAGTAAAAAAACATATTGTTTCACGGTAATCGTCAGAAAGGTTAACTGGCGGCTCACATAGAATGTTAATGTTGAAATTGTCCCCTAAACATGTTAAAATATTATTTTATGAAAAAATTATGACCCATACTCATCTTAAATTATAAATAAATATTTTTTATCTATTTGAACAAGAAAATTAATTTATATTAATATAATAATTTAAGAAATTCCAAAAGTGTCCACCCCTTCACTTATAAAATGGTAATTCTTCTCCTATTCTATAAACTCTTAAAAACCCATTTGTGAATTCCAAAAACATTATAAAATCCTTTATATAATCCATAAATTAATTCTATAGGTTTTTTTATGAATAATACATACCATAGAGTGCTTAAGGTGTAAAGAAAATGAGATTTTACAAAGAAGATGTATATTTTTTAACCAAATGTTTTCATTTTATTTCTTCCTCCACCTCCTTCAAATATTATTCAAACTTGATGAAACAAAAACACCATTAACTTAAAAGTACATATATTTTATTAGTTTAATTTAATCACCTACATCAATCTCCTCTTTCATCAAATAGGAAACAAAACAATCATCTATATGTATGTAGGACTACCACATTACGAACTGTTGTAATTTATTTTACAACACTGTCTCTCACAAATAGTTATAATAATGGATTTAAATTCTAAATATTACATTAATGAAATATTTATAATTATTAAAATATAGTATATTTAATAATTTATTACATTTTCATCTATTTAATAATGATAATGCCATCGATTCATATGTATTGATTACCACCTTCAAGAATTGATGTGATTCATTTTTCATCATCACATTATATTGGTGATATAAATAGGTGTATTTAAATAAATAAAATGGTATTAATTATATAATAATAATTTCTAAAATATAAATTAACACTTAACCTCTTTCCATAATGATCATAGAAATAAATAAATTTTTCCCTTATGTACATATATAAAACCTTCTCCATGATCGTAACATAGTTCATTTTTTATAACAATATTTCATGGTTGGTTTGAAAATTATAATTTATGTATAAAAATTATAATCATAAAATTATTATTATTTTATATATGGTTTATTTATGACCTATTTTACCATATTAAACCTACCAAAACCATTTTTCACATATGAGAAAAAATATTAGAAAACCCTCTAACATGAACTCAATTGATTGAGTAATTGATCATAACATTGTAAAAGGGAATAATACATTTTAAAAAGGTTTTTAAGAAAATAAATAATTAATATAATTTTTTTATTCATGAAGATGAATAATATATGTGATGAGTCATACTCAAGGTATATAACTTTCTATTAAAAATCCTATTTTTAATATTTCGCTTCCAAATATTTTTCTTCTATGTGCATATTTAAAAAAAAATATCTTATTAATATATTTTTATGGACGTTAAATAATTATAGAGGATATTTTTTGTCTCTTTTAACTTTATTTTAAATATTATCCGGATATATATTTCAATGAAATGATTTGAATTTCTTTACAAAAGACATAGGAAATATTTTGGGTATTTATGCTTTAAAGAATATGATTTTAAAAAGAAAGTGTTTTTTGATATAAAAAAGTGTTTACCATATGAATTTAAAAGTGTTTTTCAAGGTTTTTATTCATAATATTTCCTTTTAAATTGTTTATGATAATGTATGAGCCTGAAATAGATCATGATCATGATTTATCCCACTATATCTTATATAATGGGGGCTTCAAGATACCACTACAATGTATTGGGTAATTATATTTGAAGTTGACCATGTTATTCTAAATTACAAGTGTAATTTAAGGGTTTTGTAATGGTTATACGAAGATGATATCCCATGGCATATATATATATATCACATTTTTATCATTTCTTATGAGTTTCCATGTAAATATTTTCATTTCAAAAGAAAAGTTGTTCTTATGCCCCACTTGGGTAAAAAGTTATGTTTTTAAGAAAATATGTTTCATGGATTCTCATGTTTTCTGAAAACCCCTCTTAATTTTGATTCTTTTAATTTATTTTTTGATAAACTATTTTATGAAAAAAAAATGGTTAGAAAAATTATTTTCATTTTTAAGTAAATTCTTATTTTAACTCAAGGTGTGTTATTTTCAAGTAAAATTATATTTATGATATCATGGTTTTAAAATGGACTGAGGGGTTTATTTCTTCCTTTTTTATATCACGTACTATTCTATTTTATTCTCATACCTTATTTTAAAATTCTTTTTATAGGTTTTAAGGATGGTTAAGAATTAATAATAATTGAACTTTAAAGTCAGGAAGACTTTTTTCAAAAGAAAATGTTTTTCTTTTTAAACATTTTGTGGAAAAAGTGAATACAGCATAGAGGTATTAAAATTATAATATGTTGGATTTTTAAGTATAGTTTATGACCTAACTCTATAAAGTTATAAAGCCTAAAGTTCTTTAGGAATTGAATAAGGTGAATTATAGGCTGAAGACACTAAAATATCTAATTTTTATGTTTTATTATTTGTAATTTTTTTAGAATAACATGGTAATTGATGACTTTACATAAAATTGATAATTTAATTAATAATATACCAATAAGTTTTAATCAAAATTTATTTATTCAAAAACATATTTTAATAATTTTATAATTTATTTTTAGAAATACCCTAAACATATTTCTATGATGTTAAAATATATTATAAATTAATTTATACAATCAATGAAGCCTAAGGATTGTTTAAATAAGAAAAAACCACATTTTTTTGTGAATAAATGACCAGTATGTGTTAAAGGTGATACAATAAAGTCAAATGTAAAAAAAAGAAATAAAATGTTTTCTATAAAATGTGATAGTCATACTTATTTCTTTTTAAGCATATTTTAAAAGGTGATAGTCATACTAATTTATATTACCTAGTTAATTAAATAATACCCCTTAGTTAAAATAAACAATAATAATATTTTTAAATAAAT
Source organism: Viscum album (assembly GCA_963277665.1). Lineage (NCBI taxonomy): Eukaryota > Viridiplantae > Streptophyta > Magnoliopsida > Santalales > Viscaceae > Viscum > Viscum album. The sequence goes on along the minus strand of OY728159.1, from coordinate 1,349,482,527 downwards.
TATGGCTGAAATAGATGCAATTAAATGTTAAGGAGAAACTTAAATTAAATTTTCTTGATGAAACATCTGAAAGGTGAAAATAACATTGTCTCACAATTGATAGGTTTCTTCAAATTATACCTAAAAATAATTTAAATTTTAATTAAAGATAATTTAAAGAATAAAAATAAATTTAATATAAAAATTAATAGTGGTTTAGATGTCTTAAAAATGCTCTTAGCCTAAGAATCATTGTATTATGAATAGAGTGTGTTCATGGAGCATGATATGTGATAAAAACAACGTAAAAGGATTTAAAAACATGATGTAGATCTATTGATTTTTAAAAATATAAATCATTAAAAACAAAATTAATTGACAAAATATTGATTTTAATGAAGACCTTCAAATTGAATAATGTTAGTAAAATATAAAGTTTTAATCAAAATCTCTTAAGTGTAAAATTTATGTGACATAAAATGTGGTAATTTTTTAAAAACATGATAAAATAAACCATTAATATAATTAATAAGAATGTTATTATTTGTCTGTATCCCTCATAAGGCATAGGTTACATCAACGGATGTTATCTTAGATGGAAAATGATTTTGACCAATTATTTAAAACATTTCTTGAGAAAAATATCCTTTCCTCTATGATAAATTATTTTTAAGTCATAAAAATTTTTGAAACACATTTTACTATAAAATAATCTTGAAAACATAAAATTGAATCATCAATGAAGATATTTTTCATGATTATGGGAAGTTTAATTCATTTCATACATGATGAAACAAGGATTCCTTTCACATTTTTTGTAAGATACAAACAGGTATTATTTGGAAAACAGTATGAAGATTCCTTTAAAAATATTTTTTAAAAAATTAAAACATTGGGAAAATGTATTTTTTTTAAATAGTATAATAGTAAAACATTTTTGTATAAAAATTTAGAAAGCATGTTTTTAGAAGAAACGGATTTCCAAATGAAGAGAGAAATAAAGTCTGGTTTTCCTAAAAACATTTTTTTAATTATTTTAAGTACCAAAGAGTGGTAAAATGGTGTTATTACTTGAAAATATAATTAATAACTCTATTAGAAGAAAATTCAAAAGTTTCTTGACATATGGATCATAATATTTAATCATTAGGAACATAATCATAAATAATCCGGATAAACAGTTAGATTATAACATAAAATCATTACCACTTTGGAAACTTAAAATCATAAGCCTTGTGAATAAATAACATACAATGGAACATCAAATATAATGAGGATAAAAAAATTCAAGATACTAAATGTTGAATTGTTTTTATATTCACCTTATGACACAATATAGGTTCATAACATCATGTACGTCTCTATGAAGGAAAATTGAGAAAAGAATACCTTACATTAAGTTTTGACTTCTGTCGTATACGTTCAAACATCTTATATAATAAATATAAGTATATTATAAATCTATCACAAAATAATATTTTTATATATCATACCATATATGATTCTCTTATGACTTATTATTAAAATTTTATTAATAATTCCTTGTTAAAGTTTTGTTTTAAGAAATAACTACATTGTTTTTCATACAAGTTCAGATTTTCTATTTTAGGTCCTATTACATTGATCAAGACTTAATAATATGTATAATTTTAACCATGATATAAATTTCATATATATTCCTAATATATTTATTTAGATTAATCCATAAAATTTAGTGATAGAAAATTAAATACACCATTCCTAGAGACAGTAGGCTATTGGTACGCAATTACAATATTTCCATTTTCTTTTTAGATTTTAAGAAATGATGTTTGATGATATATTATAATTTGAAATAATATTTATTTCATATATATATAATATTTTTTTTAAACCCATCCTTATTACCTTCCATGTAAAGGGTGTAGGAATCACATCACTTCGTGAGGTGGTAGTCCGCCATGCACACTAATGACGTGATCATATTCTGAAAAAATAGAGAGTATTGAGGTATGTGTAATATAATAATTAAAAAGTTATAATTATATAATAAATATAATATATAAATAAAAAACTCATTGTTATTTTCATCTAATATGGGTACAATGGAAAACGAATGATATCGGTTTGTGACGTGGTATCCTGTCACACACAATCGAAAATTGATTTTTTATATTTTATTCCAAATGGAAGGAAAGAACTTCCACAAAGGGAGTGGTCAAAGAGGCCTAAATTGATTAATCCCAAGGTCATCCACTTGGAAAAACCCATTACATTCCTGAGGTAACGATCCCCCGATAGAATACACTATTGGAAATCTAACCTTTCCCAATGCTTCTATACCAACGGTTCATAAAAACTATTGGCATATGTTCCCTTTCCCAATGGTTTGGCCAAACCGTTGGGAAAGGGTATGGCTTTCCCAACGGTTTGGCCAAATCGTTGGGAAATCCCACATTGTGGCCACCTTTCCGAACAGTTTTGGTAAACCGTTGGGATAGGTCCCCCACAAATCAACCTTACCCAAAATCAAAATCCAGAATCAAAATCTATACCAACGGTTGTCAAAACCGTTGGTATAGGCCTATACCAACTGTTTTGACAACCGTTGGTATAGATCTATTGATTTTTTATCATTTCTTCCTACCCAGAACATTATATAAATCAAAATTTAAAATCATTATGAGAATAAATATATATATTTATGTAATTGTATTCACAAAAGTCATGTTAGGTTAGTGGTTAAGTCGTTGAATAATAAACTAGGGGTCCTCAGATCAAATCCCAGTGAATGTTTTTTTTGAAATACATATACCAACAGTTCCATAACCGTTGGTATAGATTTTCATATTAATTATACCAACGGTTTCCAAAACCGTTGGGATAGGTCTATGCCAACGGTTTTGGGAAAACTGTTGGTATAGACCTATCCCAACAGCTTACTTGGCAACGGTTCTCCAAACCGTTGGTATAGGCTATACCAACGGTTTGGAGGCCTATACCAACAGTTACAAACTGTTGGTATAGGTTAGTTTTCCAGTAGTGATACACCACCAAGGGTTCCTCGAGGCTACTCCCCCAAGGAAGTGCATCAGCTACAAAGTTAGTCTCTCTTGGGATATGACGTACCAAAAACCCAGTTGTAATTTCCACATTGCAACTTTGGATAAGGTATATCGAGGACCAAGGAGGCTCCACTTTTCCTTAAAAAACTCATATTAACACCTCAAATCTGACTCCACTTCCGTTAACACCAACGAAAAACTTCTATACACTATGACACCGGAGTGAAACGCCCTTACTTCTGCTCCCAAAGAATTTCCCAGTTCATAGAAGCTTATAAACATGACAATGACTGATCCATTCCTATCCTGCACCAAACCAACCATGTGCATATGTCCCTGCAACAACGATTTGTACATATTTTATTTGAAACCCATCTGTCAAACACACGAACGGTTATTTCGTAACCCATTTGATGGAAGTGTATATAGTTGTAGTTCATTCCCTTAACATAAAAATATATCAGTATATATAAGATAATTTTGTTATTATGTTATAATGTTATAATAATAACATAATAATGTGGAGTAAAAAATAAATCAAAAACAGATGTTGATGAATATTTCCTCGTCTTTGGGTATCCTCCTTAGGTTTTCACTAAAATAATTTCTTGGTTGAATTTATGTCCAAAATATGGATTCTAGAATGAGAGGAGGGATGTTGTGAAGTAATTTGGATAGTTATTCCATGAACAAAAATGGTTTTATGGTTTTAATAATATATTATAGGTGGGTCTCTTTTTATAAGTGTGGTGAGTGTCATGCTTGAATGTTTTTGAAAGAAAGAATTTGACCCACATTTTTTCATATCACAAGAATACATTAATAAATCATAATGAATAAAAGAATATATAAGGACAAAATATGGTTATCCAATTGGTTTTCTAAAAGTTTTGTATTATTTTTAACCATTTACTTTTTAGTTAACCCCCCCCCCCCTAATAAGCCCATTTTTACCTTAATCATGTGAAATAACTTTTTCTGTTTTTATTATTCATTATGGTCAAAAATTAAGTTAAAATTATTTTATAATATAAATTATTATTATTAAAAATATGGAATCCATTTTTTCAAAATTACATTCACATAAGTGGAGAATTTTAATTTACAGGTAATCCCACCAATGTAATAAGAAATCAGTTTAAGAAAAAAAATATCAAAATGTTTAAAAAGTTTTTATATCAAAATTCTATATAAAATTGATTATAATGACTTAAATTGGATTAATGAATGTATAATTAAACTAATTTTACTTTAAACCCAATTTTAATTATAATTTTACGTAAAAAAATTAAATGAAATGAAGATTTTCAATCAAAATTCATGATTTTTCACTATTCATCAATAAATAAATCCTTTCAGAAAAATCCTAAAAATTCACCATATGAAAATTTTGACATACTAATTTTAAAAATGATGTTTATTTTATCAAATTCATTTTTTAAAAGTTTTAAAATTTTATTTTTTTCTTGTTCACAAAAAGTAATAATAAAAAACATTTTTTTATAAAAGTGTGTCTTTGAAACATATATTGATTTTAATAAAAAAATTAAATACGTTTTATCAATATGTTTTCATTATATAAAACTATTATAAATAATATTTAAAAATTATTTATTACTATTTAGCTCACAGAGTTTAATGATTATCTTATAAGGAGCATTTTTTAATACTGATATTAATAGTATATCATGGTTTGATTAAAACTTAATGTCATTTGTAATATAAGATAATATAGTGTTGAGTGTAGGGAAAGATTAAATTGTTGTTTCATGTAATGAAATATATCAAATAAATTTATTTTATTTTAAAAAAATCACAAAAACATGGGGTGTTATATTCTACCCCACTTAAAATGAACTTCCCCCTTGAAATTCGATCACTCCAATACAAACAAATGAGGAAATTTATGCCTCATAATATCCTTAATTTCCCACATAGATTCTTCAAACTAATTGATTTTCCACAAAACATAGACTAGGTGAGTGGTCTTTGTTCATTTAACTTTCTCTTTATGATCCACAACCTCCATCAGTTGTTCCTCATAATAAATATCATGCTACTATGGTATGATCTTGAAGTTCAATTCATGTGAAGGATAAGGTATGTACTTTCAAAGGAGAGATACGTGGAACATATCCCATACTTGAGAGAGGTTTGGTGGAAGTGATAACTGATAGGCATCCATCCTAATATGATTACTAATTTTAAAGGGACTGATATACCTTGGGCTCAATTTAAATTTATTCTTGAATCTTATAAACCCCTTCCATGGAGAAATTCCTAGAAACACTTTTCCTATAACTTCATATTCTACATCACACCTGAGATATCTTTTCTACCAACTTCGATATGCCTTGATATATTAAATAGTGTCTCTAACATTCACTTTCATTTCATTAGCTATATAAGATCCCAATAGATTTCTTTATCCAAATTTATTCCAGTATGTTAGAGATCTACATTTCTTTCTATAGAGGGATTCATACAGAGCCATATGAACACTTGAGTGAAAGCTGTTTTTGTAAGAAAAATCAAGTAGAGGAATGTATTGATCCAAACAAACTTTTAAGTACAAATAGAAAAATCTCAACATGTTCTCTAGGGTTTTACTTATTCTCTTAGACTAGACATCTATCTAAGTATGTTACACAGTATTGATACTCAAATATGTATCAATATTTTGTTGAAAAATTCACAAAAAAAATTTAGGTAAACCTCATATCTCGATCAAACACAATGGAATGTGTTACTCTACTCAACCATACCACTTCCTTGATATATATGCTAGAAAATTTATCCATATATATTTCTTCTATAATAGTGATGATGTGTGCTAACTAAGTAAGGCGATCAACTAAAACCCATATAGAATTATTCCCATTATAAGTTTGCGGGAGTCAAATAACAAAATACAAGGTGACTCTTTCCCATTTCCATTCCGGTATAGGTAATAGATGTAACAACCCCTTATACTTTTTTCTTTCAGACTTAACTTGTTAACATACCAAGCATCTATATATAATCTCTTTGATATCTCTCTTCATACCATCTCACCATATGTACTCTTTTAAATATTAGTACATATTTATAATTCATGTCTAAATATAGAATAAATAATTATGAGATTCCTCTGACAACTATTTCTTCAAATCTGGTATGGATTGAATGTATAAAATGTAATTAAAATTTAACATTCCATTATGATCAACGTTAAACTCAATAAAATTTCTATCATTATTTTGAAACTCTACATATTCTATCTGCACCTCTTCAATCTTCTCTTGAATAGATGGTTGAACATTGAATTCAGAAAGATAATATTTTCCACTTCCTTCAGGATTTCTAGATCAATATTTTTCAAATCCATAAATATTGGATCTTTTTTAATCCTTATCATGGATAATATAGAATGATTTTCTGGAATCAAAGATCCCCTTTTTAGCTTTCCCATATTGGTAGTGTTTAGAGTAGTCATAACATTTAATCAACTCTATCCATCTTATTTGGTGAATATTTAACTCCTTCTATGTGAATATATACTTCAAGATTTTATGATTAGTATATATATCACACTTTTCTCTATAAATATAGTTTCTCCATATCTTTAATTCAAAAATTACCCTAGATAACTACAAATCCTGAGTTGGGTAATTTTTCTTATGAATGATCAATTACAGTAAGTCATAAGATATAATCATGTCATTATACAAAACACCGCATCCCAATCCCTTATTAGATAAATCACTATAGATGAAAAACCCTTCTCTACTATAAGTTAATTTAAGAATGGGTGCCCTGACTAATATTCCCTTCAGTTCCTTGACATTTTCTCCACATCCATCTTCCCAGAATAACTTTTATCCCTTCTAAGTCAAATTGTTCAAAGGACCAGATAATCAAAAACAATTATCCACAAACTATCAATAACATCCAGATAAACTAAAAAATTACATATCTCAGTCACTTTATTTGGTCTGGGTCCATATTCCATAGCCTTCAACAATGGTTTATATTTTGATATACCCTATATTGATATTACATGACCTAAAAAGGAAAAGGTTTGTCACCAAAATTGACACTTTGTAAATTTTACATATATTTTCTCCTTCTTAAGGGTCTTTAGTAAATTTCTCAAGTGATATTGATGTACGTACTTTCTCTTTGAGTAGAAAATAATATATTCTATTAAGACTACCGTAGTCTGGTCAAGGTAATCTCTAAAGAATATATTCATTAAATCCAAGAAGATGGAAGGGGAACTAGTAAGACAGAATGACATCCCTATATATTCATAGTGTCACACCTTTTATGGAATGTTGTCTTGGGTATATCCTCTTTCTTAACCCCCAATTGATAATACACAATGTGAAGTTCAATCTTGGAAAAGTATTGGGCTCTGCACAGTTAATCAAACAAGTCATTAATATGGGGGAGAGGATAATTTTTCTCAATTTTGATCTTGTTTAGCTTCCAATAATCAATTCAGAGTTGCAATTATCCATTTTTTATTTTTAACAAAAAGAACAAGTTCACTCTAATGTGACACACTTGGATGAATTAAACCATTTTCAAGGTTATCTAATAGTTTATTCTTCAATTCATACAACTCAATCGGGGTCATTATAAAGGGAGACAATAAAATTAGCATGGGATCATGTATGAGTTATATTGAGAAATAAACTTCATGTATTGGTTGAATCCTACGAAACTATTTTGTAAATACATTAAAAAATTCCCACATGATAGGAATATAATCAATGTAAATTTTCCCACAATAATCTAAGATAAATACCCCTTCTAAATGGGAATTTATACACATATAGCGGATGTGATCTCCATAAAAAATTTGTACTTACAGTCACATTAATAGATAATCATAGGTTGGTTTTGAATATAAAATACGACTACCCTTTCTTAACAATTGATGTGGGATTTATGTATATAAATTCAATCCATGCCCAAAATAACAACATATTCAACAATAAGAAGAATGATAAGATTTAAAGGAAGAACATTCCTACCAACATCAACTAGATAGGAATCCAAGACTTGATATGTGATCATTGTACCATTAAGGGTTTTCACAACTAATTCTACATCTAATCATTTGGGTATAATTCTGATACCCTTATAAAATTCTTTAGATATGAAAGAATGGATAGTTCTAAAGTCAATAATACATTAGCAGTTCTAGAGTGGATGGTAAGTGTACCTTTAACCAAGTCTTTATCCCACCCCTCATCAAAAATAGTTATCGAATGATATTTCCCATTGTCTCTTGAATTAATAGGTTTCCAATGTCGACTATCATTATTAACCTTCAAATTTGGTAATTTTTTTTCATAATTCCTATACTCCTTGCAATTGAAACACTATAGTGTGGGTACTGCATTATATGCAGCTTTCACTCTATTCACATATTTTTCTAATGTCTTCCCATCACTTTAGAAATAAATTACCTTATTACCTTCCCTTACACACTTAAAACATCTAATATACCCCTTAAGAAAATTTACTCCATGTTTCCTCCCACACTTTGAGCATAAATGAAGGTTCATCTTCTTCTCTCCATGGTTCTTAGATTTTCAATTGATATCCATTTTTTTATTATTTTCAAAACCATGACATTGTTACATAAATCTAACCTCTATTTTCACCTTGATATAACATAGAACATTCACTTCATAGTTACTAAAGTATCTTATGGATAACACCATTCAGATACTTGGTTTAAGCCACTAAAGAATCTCTCAACCTTAATTTCAAGTTAGATGATAATAAAAAAAGTGTACCTCATAAGTATTATAATAATTTTCATGTAAAAAACAATGGATTCATTTTCCTCTTTATTTATCTCAAGGGACTCATTATCTATATTCTTACAAAGAATATGAGGAAAATAATTGTTAAAAAAAGTTCTTGAACTCAATCTAATCCATCGATTCAATTTCAAATTTTTTCCTTGTATTTTTTATGTGATTCCACCATTTATCTGATTCACAATACAAATGGTAGATATACAAAATTACTTTTTCATGATCTAAACACTAATTAATAGAAAATATCTATTCAGTGGTGTTGATACATTTTTCAAAAACTAGTGGATCAAAAATTTCATGGAAAGAAGGTGGGTGTTGGATCATAAAGCACACAATAAAATTTTGTTCCCTCTATTTTTTGTTTTCAAGTCCATCATGATTTATATATTGAGAAATCTGTGTGAGAAAAGTAATGATATTTTTCATTCTAGCACCCATAAAATTTGGATTATTAAGAGTAAAATCATTTAGTTGTACATTTATTTTAGTGTTAACATGGTTTCTTCAGGTTCCATCCATTGAATAAAACCAAAAAGTATAGTTTAAGCAACAATAAACATAGTGGTAAACCACATAATAATGAAAAATCACTTATAGTATTTCTTAATCATGAAACTCTTTTTTATTATATGTCACCTTAGGTTTACCCGAGATATTCATATTCATATTTTATTTAGATCCTTTATAATGGTTCATTATGAGTTAGTGAGTTTACAAAGCATATCCCCTGGAAGTGTAAAACCAAGTGTGCAGCAAGACCCATTACCATGAACCAAGTGACAATCGATTCTAGATCAATGCACCATTTCCAGCATTATTACCACTAGGTAAATTTGTTTTAAATCTACATAAACCTTTAGTATCCAAAAAGGGATTTAATTACTTGAAAATCTTTTTCTCTATCCTTTAACAAAATTCCAATACATTTTCCTATACTTTTATTTGTCCTTAGAATTATCCTTAGACATGTCCTTAGGGATCTCACCAATGTTTTATCATCCTAGTTTTCAAAGGTTAATTAAACCTACTCTCTAATACTAACTATATCAACCAATAATTATCATACATAGATCATATATTATTTTTCATTAATATTCATTAAATTGCAAAAATAAATGAATAAAATAATATTTTAGTGTCTTTGGAAACTAGTAAACACAAAAAAACTAGTCCATAAATAAACTACATAATCTACCATTAGTATCTTCATAACTAGTAATCTTATTGTAAATATCATTATTAATACATTTTTTCATAATCTATGTAAAGGAAACATAAAAAATGGGGATCTTAGGTGCTCAATAAGATAAAAATTGGATATATGTAATAATAACATAAACATAATTGTATGAGAACATTATAATAACTTTTGAAAACCATACCACGAATACAAAAGATCATAGCCTTGATTGAGGGAATAAAGATTAGAATTTCATAATACATGAATCATAAGAGAATAAAATAACATGAGCCATGAGATTATAACATTGGCATAAGAAATAAATTTATGGTATATGAAAAAGAATAGAAAATCATTTCCATATTATTCAAGGCATGTTTCCAATGATATCATATTGGAATGGGTTCACTCCCCAAACAATCATAGTAGTCAAGGTTCACTCCCATGACTATCATAGAGGAAAAGTTATATTAAAAAACCATGTCCACACCCCAATCTAGTCCTCTCTATCTCATGAGATATAAATATTTACCCAATACATTATAGGTAGATATAGTTCCCATCGTTAACATAATTAAAATCAAAAATATTTATTCCCCAATATCAGAGAAAATTCACCATATCATAACCTAACAAATGAAATGGGTTTCAAAACAATTTCACCATATATTATCCTATAGAAAAGTGACATGTTTTATAATCATTTTATCATTTTATCATAACATAACCCTTTCAATCAATAAGTGGGTTTTAGAAGAATTTGACCATTCCATAACCAGTGGACGAGAAAAGGGTTTTATAAACATCATGTCATCATAAAAATAAAACATTCAAAGAAAAAATAGGAATATTATCTTAGAATAATATCCCTATTAAGGGATACTTAACATCAATAGATGTCATCTTAGAAGTAAAATGATTTTGATCGATCATTAAAAACAATTCTTGATGAAAATATACTTTCCGCATTGAACAAATAATTTTTAAAACAAAAAACCTTTTGAAAATATTTTTATTTGAAACAAACACTGAATATTTATAAAGTAATATTAAAATAAAATAATATTTATGATGATGTGAAGTTTATTTCATATCGCACAGGTTAAACCAAATATTCTTTCCACATTTTCAGTAAGACACAAAGAGGACTTGTTTGTCATATGACCTGATAGTTCCTTTGAAAAAAATTAAAACAAAAGTATAACATGGGTAAAAATGTATTTTAAAAATAATAGGATAATAATAAACATTTTTTAAATCATTTTTATAAAGTATAGTTTTGGTATAAAATGGATTTCTTACCGAAGAGAGAAACAAAGTCATGTTTTTTTAAAATAATTATCAATTATTATAAGTACTATATAGTGGAAAATAGTAATATTACTTGAAAATATCATGAATAATAATAAGATAATATAATTTATGAGTTTCTTGAGAGATGGATCATAATATTTTATATTTTAAAACATAATCACAAACAATCATGACAAACAATGAGATTATAACTTAAAATCATTAACACTTGGGTAACTTTGAACCATAATCCCTATGAATGAATAAAAAACAATTGAACGTAAAATTTAATGAGGAAAAATAAATTCATGATATTACATATTAAATGGGATATATATATATACCTCTTGAATGAATATAGGTTCATAAAATAACATACGTCTCAAAAAAGAAAAATTGAGACAAAAATCAATTACCTTAAGTATTGACTTCCATCATACACATTCAGTCGTCCTATAAAATAAATATCAGTTTATTATACATATATTTTAAAGAAATATTTATATATATCATACCATATATTATTTTCTTATGACCTTTTATTACCCATTTATTAACAATTCCTTGTTAATGTTATGTTTTGGGTAATAATCGCATTGTTTTTTGTATAAGTTTTGTTTTGTTCTTTCTTGTCCTATTACATTGATCATGATTTAATAATATATATAATTTTAACCATGATATAAATATCATATTTATTACACATATATTTATATATATTAATCCATAAAATTTAGTGATATAAAATGAAATATATTGTTCATGGAGATGGTAGGTAATACGTACGCATGAATGTTGTTTCCATTTTCTTATCAGATTAAAATAAAGTACTGTAAATGATATATTATCATTACATAATAATTATTATGTTTTATATATAACATATTTTCATTACTATCATCATTATTACCTTCCATGTAAGGTGTGGATGAATCGAATCACATTGTGAGGGGATAGTCTGTCATACACACGAGTGACATTATCGTATTCTCAAAAAATCGATTGTGAAGGTTTGTGTGAAATATTAATTCGTTAAGTATAATAATATAAAATATATCATATATAAATAATAAATCCATAATTATTTATATCCTTGAGAGTTTTTAATGGAAAAATGAATGACATTAGTTCAAGAGGTGGTAGGCCGCTGTATATAAGAATGATGATTCTGTAACCCATTTGATGAAGGTGAGTGGCTTTTAGGTCACTAACTTAATAAAAAGAACATAATAGTTTATGGAATATATCGAGGTTATTATATAATCATTGTATAATAATAATTTAAGTAGGTGGAGGAATAAATAAGTCAAAAACAATTATTGGTTAACGTTGCCTCTTCTTCGAGTATCCAGATTGGGTTTGCATTAAAAGCCTTCTTTGGTTGGATTTGTATCCAAAATAAGGCTTATAGGATGAGAGAATAGATTTTTGTAATGGGTTAGAATATAAATTATCTAAATCAAAAGGGTTTTAAGTTTATAAAAATAGATTATAGGGGTGGCCTTTTATATGTGAGGTGAGTGGCATAGTTGTGCTTTTTTGAAAGGAGGAATTCCACCCACATTTGTTCATGTCAAAAGGCTCAAATGATGAAACATTATCAATAATAGATTATATAACGTGTATATATGGCCATAAAATGGGGTTTTTATAAGTTTTGGGATATTTTTATCCCATATCATTTTAGTATAACTCCTCCAAGTAAACCCATTTTTACCTCAACCACTGTAAATAATTTCTACTATTTTTACTATTAATTTTGGTAAAAATTAATTTGAACTTATTAAATAATATAAATTATATTCATTAAAAATATGGAATTATTTTTTATAAACTCTATTTAGAGAATGGGAAAGTTTTAATTTAAAATTAATCCCATGCAATCGATGAGAAAGATGGTTTTTAAAGAGAAAATGTTCAAACTTTTATAACATTCTTAAATCAAATTTCAATATGAAAATGATTCCAATGACCAAAATTGGATTAATGGATGTATAATTTTTAGAATAGAAATATGAATTTAGATGCTCAATTAAAATAGGTGGGTGAATTGTAAGTTTAAAAGCTTTTGTTTTTAACCTTAAGGAAAACTATGTTTAACAAGTTTAAACAATGTAAATTCAAAAGACGACTTCTAGTCCTACAAACTAGCTAGGTTCTGGAAATATGGTTCCAGAAATGAAAAATAGGAAAAGTTAACAAGTAAAATATTTTACCTTAAGTTCTGTAGAATCTTACTTATCAAAGTATATAATAATAAGAAAGTATAATAAGATTATAATTTCTTTCTTTATCAAAATACAATAGGAAAATAAACTTGAAACAAAAAAAGTAACAAGTGAGAAATATTTTAACCCAAAGATAAGGGTATCCAACAACCTTGGATAAAGGTATCTTGATTTATAATTTCAAAAAAGTCTCTCTAACCCACACCAGGGTAAGCCCCCAATAGGGAATATCAGAATCTGTATTATTATCCCCTCAATCCCTCTAACTTTAAGTTTGTAGGAACCTCTTTCTTTCTATCCATGGAGGTCCTAAAACATTAAGGTAGTCGGTACCTCTGTCTTCCGGTCCATGGAAGTCCTTTATTTTACACAACAACAATCGGAGTCGCACAAATAAAGATGAACTAGATGTTCAGTACTCACAAGGCATGAGATTATCTCCCTCAATAAATCATCTCAGCAGAATGTAATCACTAGATTGATGGATTGGTAATGATCTCATTTAAATGAGCTCCTATTTGTATGAATTTTCCCAATGGTCAGTTCCCTCCTCCAATGGTAATATTTTTTCCTTGAATCTCAGAGGGACCTAAAAACGTTTCACTCAAACAATGGTTAATTAGAAACAGATTGCACGACATTATTTCATAACTATAACAAGTATAAGTAAATTATGGTTGCTTAACCAAATCCAATTTTCTAGAATCTAAGGAAAAATAAAATTTAGAGTCTAAGTAAATAATAACTTAGAGACTGTAAATCTTAAATATCCAGATTTCATTTTTTGAGGAATTCAGAACCTGAATTCTACAAATTTCAGAGTTTGAAATCCAATGAATTCAGAGTTTGAAATTTGAGAATTCGGAGTCTGAATTTTAGAGAATTTGGAGTCTAAATTTCAAGGAATTCAGAACCCGAATTTCAGAGAATTTGGAGTCTGAATTTCAGAGAATTCGGAGTCCGAGTTTCATAGAATTTGGAGCCTTCATTTCAGAGAATTTGGAACTTATATTTTAGATAATTCAGGGTCTGAATTTTAGAGAATTCAGAACCTGAATTTCATAGAATTCAAAACCTGCATTTTAGATAAATTGGAGTCTGAATTTCAGAGAATTCAGAACCTAAATTTCAGAGAATTCGGAACCTGAATTTCAGAGAATTCGGATCCTGATAAAAGAATACTCTATATCTAAGAAATTATAGAATTATGATTTTTTAGATGTGAAACCGAATTTTACACTTAGAAATAAAAATAATTGGATTCAGAGAATAATAAAATGAACAATAAAAACAAGGATAAGGATAAATTTCCTTGGGGAAGAAAAATTTTCCTTATTAAGATAATTTTAGGGAAAAATAGATTTTAATTAAAATATAGATTTCGCGATTTTCCAAACATAGAGGAATGGAAAAGTCATAAGAAAACCTTATTTACTCAATAGTCTCTCCCTTTTTGGAAAGCACAGACATCCTTACTAAAAAGAATACAAGTACTTAGAATTTTTATGGACTTGAGAATAAAAACTTATATCCATTTACTTATGAATCAAAGTGAATACGACTTACTCCCCCTTAATATTTGGAATCCCTAAGGATCATATTATTGATTTCCTGAATGAGAAAATATTTTCATGTATATAAAAATCTCCTTTGATAAGAACTTCCCTTTAGATGGACTCCCCCTTACATAGGAAAATATCTTCTTTACTTGGTATTATTTTTATCATTCCTTTCTCCCCCTTTGTGATTCTTAAAAAGGAATATAGGAAATGGGAAAAAATGTACCTGAAATATTAGTACTAAGAAATAAAAAAATATATGAAGAACAACCCAAATTCCATTAATTTTGAAAGAATTTGTTCAAGTAATAACTTAAACAAAAGATAGAAATTTGAAATATTATCCTTCCTTCTCCTTCGGCATCAGCTTCTTAACAATGGTTTTTATCTTCTTGAGCTCCTTGTGATCTTCTTCCATATGCTTAAGCAGCTGATCCTGCTCTTTTCTTTTCTTTTCCAAGGAAATAATATTTTCTTCCTGAGCATTAAGACATCGTTCTTAAGATTTAAACACTTTTTCTTGATTAACCAGCTTCTCTTCAAATTATATTCTAAGATCCCTTTCCCCCTTCCAATTCATGGACACAGAATTAAGCTTCCAATTCAGATACTTAACTTCTTTCTTCCGAGTAGTCTGTTAAAGAGTCAGCCTCTCCTCAAAGCTCTTAGAAATATCATCAAGCTTGCCATCTTTGGTGTCAAATGCATCTGTGACATTATCATGAAATTCATCAAAGGCTCTCAGGTCATCAATAGTATTTCTTGACCAGCTTGTAATCTTCTTGCATGACCTTTTATGAGCCTCATAACCAATGAAAAAGGATTTTAAATCTGCCTCGAGTCTAACACATTTATCCATAACTATGGAAGCTGAATTTGATTTCTGATTCATCAAATGTTGAAGCATCTGACAACTAGAATCTATTTTTGGAAGTAAAGGAATATTGTCGACCAGCTTTTTCAAAGATTGTACCACAAAATCATGTCCAAGATAGGAAGATTATAAATCAGAATGTTCGGTTGGTGAGGGTTATTTTTATATCTCTGCAACATTCATTTTCGATGAAGTACCAACATCTTTCTTTTTCACTACAGATTTACTAGATGTATGGACCAACACCTGCTTTCTCGTATCAACTCTATGGATGATATATTCTGGTTCAGGTGATTCATTTTCACTATCCAATAACTGTACAATTTTATCTTCCTTAACATCATTTTCTCAGAATCATCCACTTGATCTTCTAGATGAACAAAATCATGATTAATTCATTCTTCTTCAGAAGGTTTGTTTACATCTTTCTGATCTTTCTCTCCATTCCCTAGAGTAACAAGTTTTGAGGACTCATCTTGAGAAGTTTTGATCCATAATTTTACAAAGGGACTTTCCTTATCATGGTAATCTTAAACTTGATTTATAACTTCATTATTTTCATCCCCTTATTATTCTTCTTTTATTTCCTCTTCCTCTTCCTAAACAATTCCTTCTTCTTGTTCTGGATTCGGAATCACCACCTTCTTTCTCAGAGTCTTAGGAAGTGATTCAATCAAAAATTATTCTGGGACTGATATTTGTTTAGATTATTTCTCAGTATCCTTGATAAGTGATTGAACAATTTCAACTTCAGAAAACTTCTTCCTATGCTTCTTCTCTTTTTGTTGCTTCTCAATTTCTTCATAAGCCTTTATCTTTAATGCTTTTCCCTCTGCAAGGTCCAATCCAAACTTAGGCCCCCCTTCCTTCCTATTTTTATTTACTTTTCTCTACTTATCCACTTCATCATCAGGATAAGAATTTTTTATTTTTGTCTTCACCGGTGCAGATTGAGTTTCCTTAGCTATAAGATTGTTTTCTTTATTTTCTGGTTCATTTTCCTTTCTCTTCCTTCCACACTTCTTGGAAGTCTCAGTCACATTCGGTTTCTTTGAAAGAGATTCAATTTAGGCTTATGAAAAGTCATAGAAATCTCCATATTGACTATTAAAACCAACCTTCATCCTCCTTAGAGTATCATCACTCAATAACTTTATTTTGAAATTCTTTGGCTTAGAACTGCAAGTAATTTTTATGATTGAAGGAAAAGAACAATAATTTTTGAGAGTATAGCTAGATACATGATAATATGAGACTTAATATTTTCACTCTTTATATTCTCAATCATAACCTAGATATACTTTACTAGGTTTATCTTCCTCAGGTTCACCAAGAATTCCATAATATAGATATCACTTTTCTTTAGGGTTTCCTTATGCCCTTTTCTCAGAATGACAAAACCTTGGACCCATAACTCAAGAATCTGAAGTATTGTAGAAAAATGTACAATATTCGAAGTCTTCACTCCTTTTAAACCAAGAAAATCTAGATCCTTCTACTTATTAAAAGATCATGAAGCATCTGGTAATTTGTGAGTAAGAAATTTTGCATCTCCTTTATAAGGAATTCTAAACAAACTTGCTGCCTTGTTCTAATAAATATAATAAGTCTTCTCATATCTCTTGAAAGAAAATTTATCTCTACCTTATTTATTAAAAAAACATTATGACTCAAAAAATTTAATCAATAGCTCTGGATAGACCTGATCATGTGCTTTCGGTTTCGAGACACATATACTCTCCTGGCCATTTAGATTTATATTTTTTAAAATGATAGAGTCATACTTAGCATAAAATATCAGATCTACCAACCTTTCTCATTATATCTTCCATTCAAAAAATTTCTTTAAAGCCTATATTTCTTTTTGAGGAGAGGCTTCAGAAGAAATTCAGAAGTAAAGAAAACCTAAAGATTCGGAATGGCCTTAAGTAGGGAGGCAGAACTTCAGCACACAAAGGCTTTGAATATCAATGTGGAAAAATCAACAGGGGGGCCTTATATAGGTGTTTGAGGTGACAGTTCAACTTACTTGATTGATCCAACGGTTGAAATACTCTTGATTAGATTTGATGATTTAGATGATAACTGAAGAATTATTTTGGTAGGTTTCGATCCTTTGAGGTTTTTAAGATAAACATTTGGATTTAAGAGAAAATATCAATCCAAAATTTTTTAAACAAAATGAAAATACCAACAAGTAAAAAAGATGATTAAGAAAATATAATAAAGGAAACATACCTTTCAGATTACTTATGGAAATTATCTGTTATGAGGAAAATTATTCTTGATGAACTTTAGATTTTGGAAAAATTAAAAACAAATTTATAGAAAAAATTTGATTATGAAAATTTGATTACGAAACAATTTTGACTATGAAAAATTTTGATTAACAAGAAAATGTACTCCCCGTATGAAAAGGAGTTTCTTTCTGTTAGGAGATAGATTTTAACAATAAGCTAAAACAAAATATTACCTTGTTGTTATCATTCTTAACTTTTTTTAATGAATTCAAATATACCAGAGGGTAATAATTTTGTAAAAATATCATCATGTTGATCTTGCATTCTGATAAATTGAAGAATGATATTTTATTTTTGTGTGTGATCCCTAATAAATTAATGCCTAATATTAATGTCTTTGGCACGAGAGTGATGTGTAGGGTTTTTACTTAAGGCAATGGAACTAGTAATATCACACACTATTTGTGTTTTGGTAAAACTAATACCATAGTATGTAAGTGTGTGTTTCATCCACAACACTTGAGCACAATAAATTCCAACTGATACATATTCAGCGTCAACAGTGGAAAGTCTAATGAGTGTGGTTTTATGCATGACCAAGAAACTAATGAATCTCCTATGAAATGATAAGTTCTAGATGTACTTTTATTATCCATTTCTATATCCACCAAAGTCAGCATCTGAAAATCTTTTTAAAAAAAAATCATTTTCAAAAGTATAAGAGTCTTAAATCCATGGTTCCATTTAAGTATTGAAAAATTATTTTCACTACCTTTAAATGAGATTCCTTAGGATTTATTGATATCTTGAACATAAGTATACTGAAAACATTAAGTCTGGATAACTATCTATCAATTATAGTATAATTTCTATCATACCACTAAATGGTGTTTGATCCATCGGTTTCCCAGCATCATCAAGATCAAGTGAATTTGAGGTACCAATGGGAGTAAATATACTCTTAGTGTTGTCATATCCATACTTTTTAATAAGATCATTAATATACCTATGTTAGGATATATAAATTCCTTTTAGTTTTTGAGAAATTTGAAAACCAAGAGTAAATGTTAACTCACCCATCATACTCATTTCAAACTCAGGTTTCATTAGATTCGAAAATGAATCAGATAAATGTTGGATATTTTAACCAAATATAATGTCATCAATATAAATTTAAACAATCAAAGCATTTTTCTTATCTTTCTTTATAAATAGAGTTGGATCAGTATTTACCTTAATGTAATTTTTTAGTAACAATAATTTTGTAAGCCTATCATTCCAGGCTCTAGGGGATTTTTTAAGTCCATATAATGGTTTGTAAGTTTAAATACATGTTCATGATGTTTTGTATCTTTAAAACTAGGTGGTTGTTGAACAAAAACATCCACCTGAACATAACTATTAAGGAAAGAACATTTAACATCCATTTGAAAAAGTTTAAAATTAAAGAATGCTGCAAAGGAAAGTATAATACGAATAGATTCAAGTATTGCTACTAGAGCATAGGTTTCTATATTGTATATTCCTTCTTATTGATTATATCCTTTAGTAACTAATCTAGCTTTATTTTTTTACTATGATTCCATTTTCATCACACTTATTTCTGAAGACCCATTTTACTCCAATAATAGAATTTTATCTTATGTCTTTCAATTAATGTCCAGACTTTATTCCTTTCGAATTAATTTAACTAATCTTGAATTGCTTTTATCCAATCATCATCACTGAAATCTTCATCAGTGCTTTTAGGTTCTAATTGAGAAAGAAATATTGGATGTTCAACATCATTTCTTAAGGAACTTCTAGTCTTTAAATATTGATTTACATCACCAATGATGCTATCATTGGGATGATTCTTAAGAAATAACTGATTTGGGTTTTGTAAAACATGTTCATCAACATATGGTAGGAAATTAACTGGGGTAAATGCTTTAGAAACATTTTCTTGAACATTTTCCTTATCAGAAAGATCTTCTATCAAGGGTTGATAATTAGTTTTTGAAAACACATCTGAAGATGTAAGTTGAGGTTGTTTAAAAACAAAGGGATCAGTTTCATCAAAATTGACATATATTGTTTCTTCAACAGTACAATTTCTTTTATTGAAAACTCTATAAGCCTTTGAAGTTTTGGAGTAGCCTAAGAAAATTCCTTCATTAGATTTGGGTGTGAATTTATGTAAATTATCTTTAGTATTTATAATGAGTACATTGCAACTAAATACCTTGAAGAAGGCAAGTCTAGGTTTTCTACCATTCCATAACTCATAAAGGGTATTTTTATGAAAAGTTCTAATAAAAACTCGATTTATAGTATAACAAGATGTACTTACAGCTTCATCCCAAAAGTGTATAGCTATATAATATTCACTCAACATGATTCTAGTTATCTCTTGAAGAACTCGAATTCTTCTTTCAACAACACCATTTTGTTGAGGGGTTCTTAGTGCTGATAAGTTATGAGTATTTCCTTTTCCACTAAAAAAGGTTTCAAAATCATAATTTTGAAATTCTCCTCCATGATCACTATGAATAGTTAACAAAGGAAGGTTTTTCTCATTTTAAACATGGGCTCTAAAATTTTTGAAATAAGAAAAAGCTTCAGATTTATTTGCTAGAAAATAGACCCAAGTAAATCTTGTGTAATCATCAACTAAGAAAAATACATAATATTTGCCTCCAATTCTTCCAATTTTTGTTGGACCAAAAAGAACCATATGCACCAACTGTAATGCATCATTAGTTGAGACTTAATGGATTGATTTAAAAGTTTATTAATGTTTCCTTCCAAATTGAAAATGATCACAAACTTTTGAAGAATCAAATCTAATCCCTCGTAGATCCTTAACTAGACTTTTCTTAGAGAATTTTCATAGGTTCCTAACGTTACAGTGTCCTAACCTTTTATGCAATAACCAGGAATGATCTTCCATTTCCCTAAGACAAGGTAGATCTTGGCTCCTAAGGTCTTATAAGTTTAGTGTTTATATATTCTCTTGCTTATTGGTAGAAAGAATAAAATCTTCCTTGGAATTGTGTACTAAAAATTTATCATTCCTAAAATTCACAAGGTAACCATCATCACATAACTGATTTATGATAATAAGGTTGTGCTTAAGACCCTTAAGAAATAAAACATTTTAAATCAAAGTTTTTTCAAGAAGAAAAATATTACTTATACCAACAATTTATCCCTTAGTATTATCTCTTAAGGTTACTTGTCCTCCTTTCGTCATGATAATCTTTTCAAAGAAGTTTTTGTTACCAGCCATGTTCCGAGAACATCTACTATTCATGTATCAAGTGTTGTTGTTGATACTTACTTTATTTTTCTTAAAATAATAGTGTTATACTATTAGAACCCAAACTTTCTTGGATCCGGAAACTTCTATAACATCCCGCCTTTTTATCACGAAACTTTCATTACATTATACAAAACCGGGGATCTTTAAGGTTTAGTGTCTTGGAAACCAGGAACTTAATACCTGAAAACATAAAAAAATATTCTTAAAAACTTGAAAGGATTCTTCATTTGTTCATCCTAAGTTCATTACAGCATCTCATAACCTGGGAGAATACATCAAAGGAAAGGGTGAGCAGAAGGCCCAGTAAGTGAAACAAGGGAAACATTTTACATGTGAACTAGAGATACATCAATAAAGTCATGATAAATAACTTTAAGGCATGAGAAAGAGATCAAGAGGCATATCATGATAAAAATAACGTGTTTCATAACTTGAAGATGTTGCTAAAACATTTAACATAGACAATCATTTTCGTATCACCAAGGTCCATCCACAAGGTGTCACTAAAAAATTACAAAGGTAATTCACCAAGGTATCGTTAAAATGGGAATCTCTAGAGATTAAATCTTTACCCAATGCATTGGAGCGATATCAGGGCGCACCCTTAATTTTTATTTGTTATCATGTGAGACACATATATCATCATCAAATATTTCATAAATAACCCATATAGCATAAAATAGATGGGTTTCATTTTATAATCATAACGTTTTAAAAACTGCTTTAAAGACATGATCTTTATTTCACTTTAAACCCAAGAAAAATGAAAGCTGGTTTCATGTATATAAATAATAGAATTAAAATAGAAAATTTCGATATATATGTGAATATCCCTATAGAATAAAGATATTTGAGTATTAACTTAATAAAATAAAAGAATTTTAGAAAAAGAGAGAGACATTTCAAGACGAAAATTCTGCAGCATAACGGCTATGTTACAGGGTTTTAGAAAATATTGAAAAGAGAGGGGAAATGGGTCACCCACTCATAAATGATCCATAAAATAGTATAGGGACATAATATAAAGGATATAGGAACATGGTAATGAAATTTGAAAGACACTCCATATGAAATGAAAAACATAGAAGGAAGAAAAAACTAAGATTTCTCTTTTGAAAATTCGGGAGCCTAACGGCGTCACTTAAAACTTCAAAAAATGAATTCATGAGATCAAATAGGGTCTCTCATCATATGAACATAAAATTAAATTATTATGGATATAGATATCATACCCCCAAAAAAGTAACATGAAATACTTGACATGAAAATAGAACTTGAAAATGAGAAGGGTGAAAGAATCGCTTACAAAAATTCGGCAGCCTAACGGCGCCACTTCAACATTCTTAAAATAAATTAATGAGAGAAATAGGGGGTATCTCATAATATGAACATGAAAATTACAGTAGGATTAATATAAAATAACATCCCCAACATAAGAACATCGAGCTTAAAATAAATGACATAAAAGAGAATACATGAAAAGAAAGAGAGAGGTAGGATCCCTTACCTTTAAACGTAACTCTTAAAATTCGAAGGTCAAGACCATGAGGGTTTGGGGGAACCTTGGGAGGACTACTTAGATGTAATGAGACCAGAACTTCGTTAAGGAGGATTTGGAAATGAAAAGGATTTGGGAAAGGCCTGGTATTTATAGGAGAACTGAGGGGACAAAGCATTAATCACCAAGGGACACCTCATCGGTGGTATTGGAAAAACCATGGGCTTTCCCATGGTATTTGTCCATAGTTTTGGCCATTTGCGACACCTCAAACCTTATATTACTATTCATAGGTCTACCAGAATTATTTCATAATTATTAAATCCTTACTGATGTCATTAAACACCCGAAACTCAAAACTATATTTTCACTATTCACCGATAATTCAACTTTCTCAGAAAAATCCCAAAAAATCACCTTAACCAAATATCAAAGCTCTAATTTCAAAAATGAACTCCATTTTATGAAAATAATTTTCTAAATATTTTTAATTTAATTTTTAAATAAAAACACTATTCACCGAAAATTCAACTATTTCAAAAAAAATCTCAAAAATTCACCTTATCCAAATATCGATGCTCTGATTTAAAAAATGAACTCCATTTTATGAAAATAATTTTCTAAATATTTTTAATTTAATTTTTAAATAAAAGACACTGTTCACCCAAAAAAACTAATACTTAACTAATAATATCTGAAACAGTTATTTACCTATTTTATTGAATCACATTACTTAATCAAGGTGCCTAAATTATACTAATACTTTCTTTAAGTTAGATTACTAATCCATTTGGTCACATTACTAATCCTAAGCGTAAAATCACTATTCATAATATACTATTCATCAAAAATTAATTTGATCTTATTCGACTCTAAATTTCATACAAAACAAAACTGTAGAAGACCATTTTTTGAAAATCATTACACATTTTTAATTATTTAAGGTTTACATAAATATTTTAAGATATCATTTTTCCAAAATTCATCAATAATATACATCCTATATTTATCCGGAAACATGATATTCATAAACTTTACCATAAGAAGAAATCATAATTTTTATTTAAATCAATGGATTACACAAGGCAGTTATGGTCTCATTACATAGCCCCTTATAACACCAGCATAGGACCTAAGAGTAAGGTGTGCTAGGGTGATAAAATCTTGGGGAGGCTTGGCCAACATTTCCCGAGTAGTGATTTCTACCAGCTTGAAATTCTCGCTAAGGCGATTCCATTCCAACTTCACACGATGAAGTTCAGCTTGGGTTTAGTCCAGAGCAAAGGCCAATGGTACTACCTCCTTCCTGAGTTCCATCAGATGGGCTTCGATCGGCCTGAGACTACTGGATGGGGCCATCAAATATTATTTTTATATTAATTAATCAAGATCACTTGTATTTATATAAAATAATTGTAACGTTCAGTTTCCAATGGTCATATTGACCAATGGTCATATAATAGTTGAAACCCAATGGTATCATTTCAATTATACTCATTTTATTAAATGAAAAATAAAATAACACAAAAAAATTAGGGAGCAAAATTTACTCAAAAATTACGGGTCGTTACAATCTACCCCCATTAAGAAATTGCATCCTCACAATTTTAAAATTGGGCTTTGAAATTTCATTCAAAGTCACACATCGGAAAAGAGTCAGTAAAACTATTACTTGAAAAGAAATAAAGGGAAGTAAAAAAGGTTACCTGAGTTAACCCATACTTGGATTCCAAGTAGGAAAACATGAATATGGAAGAGAAAACAAACCGTCATGTTCTGATGGAGAGTG
Source organism: Viscum album (assembly GCA_963277665.1). Lineage (NCBI taxonomy): Eukaryota > Viridiplantae > Streptophyta > Magnoliopsida > Santalales > Viscaceae > Viscum > Viscum album. Next base: position 1,349,457,720 of record OY728159.1, on the reverse strand, counting down.
ATATAAAACATGATTAGGAGAAAAATAACCACAAGAAGATCACAAACCTAAGATGTGTTAAACGGTCTTTGATTACCCAGTAGGAAACGTAAACCTACAACATTTTTGTTTTACGTTCCTTTTCATAATTTTAAGGAATTAATTTACTATAGAGAATAAAAACATAAGGAAATATAATTACCTTCAAGTAGAGTTTCTTCCTTTAATAAGTTTCTACCAAGACTAATCTTTTCTCCAAAAAATGATCATTCAAAAACACTTGGTCTCATCAAAAGCACCAAAATCATCTTCTAGAGAATCACATAATCCACAAAAGAAGAACTATATATTCCCCTTATCTTTATTCATCAACTAAAACTAAAATGATTAATACGAGATCATATAATCCCCAAAAAGGATAATCCTTTATCAAAAGAAAAAAAAGACTATTAATCGTGAAAATTCAATAAAAAGTACCCAAAGTTCCAGGAAGACCATTCAATACACAATCATCCTTAAAATTCTTCATAAAAAACCAAACTAAGATTGGAACCCAAAACTCAGAAGGATTTAATGACATAGTCTTCCACAATAAATCTTAACATTTATCTACAAATAACATTGACTACTATTAAAGTCTCATACTAATGTGTAATTAACCTATTCACATATTCTCTATGCAAGGTTAATCATTTTCTATAAATAACCCAAATCACCATATGTCCACAATAAATACATTAAAAAATCAACCATTCTTCCTCAATTTAAATCCTTAGGTATTTTATTTCCCTTAGGCATATAGTAATCCAAAAAAGAAAACATCGTCCAAAATAACCTTTATCATTTAATCACCAAACCATTTTCCTATAAAAAGGATATCCATTTGATAAACATTAGTTTCCAAAATCAACTTATTCTTGATCCATAAAAAAAGCAGGTTCATTTTTCAGTTCGATGGGCATAACAACAAACTAATAATTCCCATAACTTGATTGGAAGGTAGTTTTTTGAATATCAACATTCTTCACCCCCAATTGATGATAACCAGAACGAAGATCAATATTTAAGAAGAATTTAGCCCCACAAAGTTGTTCAAATAAGTCATCAATTCTTGGAAGAGAGTATTTGTTATTCACTATGATCCCATTCAGTTCTCTACAATCAATGCATAGCTGTATCAATCCATCCTTCTTCTTCACAAAGAGAACTGGTGCTCCCCAAGAAGAAAAAATTGTTCGGATAAATCCATTCTCCAAAAGATCTCAAAGTTGTTTCTTTAATTCCTCTATCTCCACATTTTCCATCCTATAGGGGGTCTTTGACATCGGATGAGATCAAGGTATGAGTTAAATGGATAACTCTACCTCTCTTTCTAGGGGAAGTCCGAGTAAGTCCTCAAGAAATACGTCAACGTATTCCTAGATGATGGGTACATTTTCTAAAATAATAAATCCTTCGTGGGAAACTTATTTCATTTACAAATCTTTTAACTCAAATTGATTTTATGTCTTAAAACTTCATGCTTAAACAATTAATTTTTTCTATAATTCCTTCATATTGATTCATAAAAAGCTTATGATTAACCAAACATATCCCCCACGAGTGTCGTAACCAAGAGTGCTGCAAGTCCCATTGTCATTTACCAGTTCCTATTCGACTCTAGCTCAAAGCGGTGTTTATAGGTTTTATCCCTATGTACATCTATGCCAGAGCCACTTCTACCTGCTCGTATCGAGACAGAGATGTATTTGCTTGATAAACCACTTACTCATTACTCACTAAAATACCAGGAAGATTTCTTATATGTAAACTTTTCTATAGGGTTCTTCCTAAAGTTTTCATATCATAATTTCCATAAATAAATAAACCATCCTTTGATAACAACTATAGCATCCCACATTTTATCACATAACTTTCATTACATTATACAAAATCAATGATCTTTAAGGTTTAGTGTCTTGGAAACGAGGAACTTAATACACGACAACATAAAAAAATTATTCTTAAACACTTGAAAGGCTTATTCATTTGTTCATCCTAATTTCATTACACCATCTCATAACCTGGGAGCAAACATCAAAGGAAAGGATGAGAATAAGGCCCAGTAAGGGAAAAAAGGGAAACATTTTCCATGTGAACTAGAGATACATAAATAAAGTCATGATAAATAACTTTAAGGAATGATAAAGAGATCATGAGGCATATCATAATAAAAATAACATGTTTCATAACATGAAGATGTGGATACAACATTTAACATATAAAATCATTTCTGTAACACCATGGTCCATCCCCATGGTGTCATTAAAAAATTACCAAGGTAATTCACCAAGGAATCGTTAAAATGGTTATCTCTAGAGATTAAGTCTTTACCCAATGCATTGGAACGCTATCAGGGTGAACCCTAAATTTGTCTTTATTATTATTGAGCCACATATATCATCATAAAAAATTTCATAAATAACCCATATAGCATAAAATAAATGGGTTTCATTTCATAATCATAACATTTTAAAAACTGATTTAAAGACATGATCTTTATGTCACTTTAAATCCACAAAAAAAGGAAAGTAGGTTTCACATATGTAAATTCTAGAATTAAAATATAACATTTTGATATATATGTGAATACCCCTATAGAAGAAAGAGATTTGAGTATTCACTTAATAAAATAAAATAATTTGAGAAAAGGAGAAAGACATTTTGAGATGAAAATTCTGTAGCATAACGGCTAGGTTACAGGGTTTTAGAAAATATTGAAAAGAGAGGGGGCGTGGGTCACCCACTCATAAATGATCCATAAAATAGTAGAGTGACAGAATATAAAGGATACAAGAACATGGTAATGAAATTTTAAATACATACCATATGAAATAAAAAACATAGAAGGAAGACAAAAATAAGATTTCTCTTATGAAAATTTGGCAGCCTAACGACGTCACTTAAAACTTCAAAAAATGAATTCATGAGATAAAATACGGTCTCTCATCATATGAACATAAAATTAAAGTATGATGGATATAGAGATCATGCCCCAACAAAATAAAAAGGAACTTTCAATACTTGATATGGAAATAGAACCTAAAAATGAGAAGGGTGAAAGAATCCCTTACAAAAATTTGACAGCCTAACGGCGCAACTTAATCATTATTAAACTAAATTGATGAGAGAAAGTGGGGGTATCTCATCATATGAACATGAAAAGGATAGTAGGATGAATATAAAATAACATCCCCAACATAAGAACATGGATCTTAAAATAAATTACATAAAGGAGAATACATGAAAAGAAAGAGATAGGTTGGATCCCTTACCTTAAAACGTAACTCCTAAAATTCAAAGGTCGGGACCTTATGGGGATGGGGGAAACTTTGGAGGACTCCTTGGATGTAATGAGACCAGAACTTCATTGAGCAGGATTTGGAAATGAAAAGGATGAGGGAATGGCTTGGTATTTATAGGAGAAGTGAGGGGACAAAGCATTAATCGCCAAGGGACACCTCATCGGTGGTATTGGTAAAACCATGGGCTTCCCCATGGTTTTGGCCACTTGGGACACCTCATACCTTATCTTACTATTCATAGGGCATCCAGAATTATTTCATAATTATTAAATCCTAACTGATGTCATTAAAAACCCAAAACTCAAAAACTGTATTTTCACTATTCACCGAAAATTCAACTTTCTCAGAAAAATCCAAAAAAAACACCCTAACAAAATATCAATGCTCTAATTTTAAAAATGAACTCAATTTTATGAAATTAATTTTCTCAATTTTTGAAATTTAATTTTTAAATAAAAACACTATTTACTGAAAATTCAACTATTTCAGAAAAAATCCCAAAAATTCACCTTAACCAAATATCGATGATCTGATTTCAAAAATGAACTCCATTTTATGAAAATAAATTCCTAAATTTTTTTAATTTAATTTTTTAAAAAAAGACACTATTCACCCAAAAAAACTAAAACTTAACTAATAATTTCTGAAATAGTTATTTACCTATTTTATTAAATCACATTACTAAATCAAGGTGCCTAAATTATATTAATACTTTATTTAAGTGAGATTACTAATCCATTTGGTCACATTACTAATCCTAAGCGTAAAATCACTATTCATAATTTATTATTCATCAAAAATTAAGTTGTTATTATTAGACTCTAAATTTCATACTGAACACAACTGTAGAAGACTATTTTTTGAAAATCATTACAAATTTTTAACTATTTAAGGTTTACTTAAATATTTTAAGATATCCATTTTCCAAAATTCATCAACAATATACATCCTATATTTATCCGGACACATGAGATTCACAAACTTCACCATAAGAAGAAATCACAATTTTTATTTAAATCAAAGGATTACACAAGGCAGTTACGGTCTCGTTACATAACCCCTTATAACACCATCATAGGACCTAAGAGTAAGGTGTGCTAGGGTGATAGAATCTTGGGGCGGCTCGGCCAACATTGCCCGAGTAGTGATTTATATAATCTTGAACTTCTTGTGAAGGAGATTCTGTTCCAACTTCACACGATGAACTTGGGCTTGGGTTTGGTCCAGAGCAAATCCCAAATGTGCTACCTCCTTCCCGAGTTCTGTCAGATGGGCTTCGATCAGCCCGAGACTACTGGATGGGGCCATCAAATCTTCTTTCGATATTAATTAATCAAGATCACTTGTATTTGTAGAAAATAATTATAACATTTAGTTTCCAATGGTCATATTGACCAACGAACATATAACATTTGAAACCCAATGGTCTCATTTTAATTATACTCATTTTATTAAATCAAAAATAAAATAACCCAAAAAAATTAGGGAACAAAATTTACTCAAAAATTTTAGGTCGTTACACATCAGAAAGAAAAATTTTAGGTATCCACATTTTCTTAGAAAAATTGGCTTTATGAAAACCTAAGGAATGAGTTTTATCTAAAGAACAATTTTTTGCCAAATTCCCACCACACTGACATTTAGTACAGAATGGAGCACTTTGAGAAACAAAATAATTATTACTAAAAACCGGTTTAGAATGAGTATAACCAAATCCAGAATTATTCCTTAGAGGTCGAATTTGGGAATACATCTTATCAAAGTTTTCCTAACCTAAGGTAAAGTTTGACAAACACTTCCTCAAATAAAATATTTCTGACTTTAGTTTAATAACTAAGTTTTTATCCTAAAAACAATAGTTTTAGCACTATAGTTAGTCTCTAAAATATTTTTCTTATAAATTACTTTTTCTAGATCCTTAGAAAGTTTATCCTTCTCAGAATTAACTTCCTAAAGATTGTTTGAAATACACTCAAAATCATAAGTTTTTGATCAAGATCTTTAGAAAGATCTGATACTTTTTTAGTAATAATAGAAATTCTAGAATTTTTCTTATCAAGTTTTTGCTTGAGTTTAGAATTTTCATTCTCAAGAAGCTTATAAAACCTAGAAACTTCTTCATAAGTAGGTAATGTATAATCTTCATCAGAATAATATTCTTCATCTAAAGATTCATAATATTTATTATAACTATAATTATAATTTAAGGAAACATTGGATATAGATTTAGCATTGTGTACCATAGCCATTAGACAATGATTTTCAATGGGTAATCTAGATAGTAAACCAAGATTCTTCTGACCAGAAGATTCATACTCTGAAGTTTCATTAGAAGAGTATCCACCACTGGAACTCGAGGTGTCATTAGCATTCGAAACCTTCTTATCTTTATCTTTGTATTACTTCTTTCCATTCTTCTCGTAATTCTTTTCCTTTCTATCCCTTTTCTGAAGTATAGGACAATCTGGCCTTATATGCCTTGCTCTTTGGCATTCATAACAAGTGACTTCAGAGTATTTCTTGTCTTTTCTTTCTTTCTTCTTGAGTATATACTGAAAATATTTCTTCTCAACTATCGTATTCATCCTTCAAGAAATATTAGCTAGCTCCTTCTTAGAATGATCACTTTCGCTAGATTCAGACAAAATAATGGCTTTCTTAGACTTGGATCTTGTAATCCTTTCAAGAGTCTTGACTTTAGTAGTAAAGGCTACACTTCAATTACCATTCTTCTTCTTATTTAAATTGACATCTATTTTCATTCTGGTCTTATGTTGAAGAAGAGTTCCAAAAATATTATCAATATTAATTTGAGATAATGTCATATTCTCATCAATATCTATTTTGATATATTCCCACTAATTAGGCATGATATATATAATCTTGTCCTCAAGTGCATCATCATCTAAAAGTTTCTCACCCATGGATTTTAAACTATTAACAATAATCATAAACCTTTGTTTTACCTTACACACTGGTTTTCCAAGGAAATAGAAATCCATGATATTCTGCTCTAATCATAGCTCTTCTAGTTTCTATAACTTTAGATGTACCAAAATGAGTAACTTCCAATTTCATCCAAATACATTTTGAAGCTTCATGAGAATAAGTAAGACTATATATATTCCTTGTCATGGAAAACAAAAAAATTATGGGGTACCTTGTAATTTAGTTGATATTCTGACTTTTCTTGATTAGTAAAAGTTATGACTTCTTTATCAAGAATCTTCTAATCCCTAGTAATCATAGTGAAGTTTTCCACTCTAGTATTAATAACAAAAGTATTCATAAAATCTCTCCAATATTCATAATAATTCCCATCAAATATAGGTGGTCTAGTAGGATTTAGATTTTCAATCGAACTAACATTCATTCCCTACATCTAAAAGAAAATGTCTTTACACAAAACATGTTAATAGTAAATGTTTGTAAACAAGGATAAAAATCCTAATAAAGGAAAAATATATTTAGAACAATTAAAACACGAGTAAGAAAACTTATATGTGAATATAATTATTTCATAGACCTCTTTTGATACCAATTGTAGGATCGAAATATGAACGTAGATTCTCAATTACAAGGGGGGGTGAATTGTAAGTTTAAAAACATTCATTTTTAACCTTAAGGAAGACTATGTTTAACAAGGTTAAACAATGTAAATTCTCAAGACCTCTTCTAGTTCTAAAAACTTTCTAGGTTCCGGAAATATGGTTCCAAAAATGAAACTTAGTAAAAGTTGACAAGGAAAAGATTCTACCTTAAAGTTTATAGAATCTTACTTATCCGAGTACATATGAATAAGAAAGTATAAGAAGATTATACTTTCTTCATTTATCAAAATACAGTGAAAAAATAAACTTCAAACAAAATAAGTAATAAGTATGAAATCTCCTACCCAAAGAAAAGGATATACAACAACCATGGATAAAGGTCCCTTGATTTATACTTTCAAGAAAGTATGTCTTACCCACACCAGCGTAAGCCCTTGATAGGAATATCAGAATCTATCTTGTTATCCCCGCAAGCCCTAGAACTATAAGGTATTCAGCACCTCTATCTTCCAATCCATAGAAGTCCTTGATCTTTAAGGTAGACGGAACCTCTGTCTACCTAACCCTAGAAGTACTCGATTGTACACAACAATAATCAGAGTCGCACGAAGCAAGATGAACAAGATGTTCAGTATGCAAAAGGCCTAAGAGTCTCTCTCTCTAAAAATTACCTCAGTGGCATATAATCCCAAGATTGATGGATTGGTAATGAGATCATTCAAATGAGATCCTATTTATAGGAATTTTCCCAACAATCGGCTCCCTCCTCAAATGGTCATATTTTTCATTGTATCTCAGATGGACCTGTACACGTGTCACTCAAACAATGGTTAATTAGAAACAGATTATAGGACATCATTTAACAACTATAACAAGGATAAGTAAAATATGGTTGCTTAACCAAATCCAATTTTCCAGAATCTAAGGAAAAATAAAGTTCGGAGTCTAAGTAAATAAACACTTTGAGAATATAAATCATAAATATTTGGGTTCTCTTTTTCAAGGAATTCATAACCTGAATTCTATAGATTTTGGAGTCTGAATTCCAATGAATTCGGAGTATGAATTCTGAGAATTTGGACTCAAAATTTCAGAGAATTTTGAGTCTGCGTTTCAGAAAATTCGAACCTGAATTTCAGAGAATTTAGAGTCTTAATTTCAAAGAATTCGGAGACTAAATTTCAAAGAATTTGGAGTCTGGATTTTAGGGAATTCAGAGTCTGAATTTAAGAGAATTCAGAACTTAAATTTCAAATAATTCAGAGTCATAATGTCAGAGAATTCAAAACCTGAATTTCAAATAATTAAGAACTAGAATTTCTGAGAATAAAGAACCTAAATTTCAGAGAATTTGGAGTTTGAATTTCAGAGAATTCAGAACCTGAATTTCAGAGGAACCTGAATTTCATAGAATTTAGATCCTAAAAAAATACATTATATCTAAAAATTTATAGAATTACGAGCTTTTAGATGTGAAACTTAATTTTACACTTAGAAATAAAAAGAAGTATATTCAGAGAATAATAAAATAAACAATGAAAATAATGATAAGGATAAATTTCCTTGGGTAAGGAAAGTTTTACTAATTATTATATTTTTTAGGGAAAAAGAGATTTTCCTTAAAATAGAGAGTTTGTGATTTTCAAAACATAGAGGAATGGAAAAATATAAGTAAACATTATTTACTCAACATAATTGAACTAATTTTACTTTCAAACAAATTTATAATATAATTTCACTTTATAAATAAATTAACTAAAAATTCATTTTTCAATTAAAATTTAGTATTTTCCACTATTCATCAAAGAAAAAAACTTTTTAGGAAAAAACCTAAATGTTATCCCAATATAATTTTGAAATTTTGATTTCAAAAATAAATTTTATTTTAGAAAATTAATTCTATAAAATTTTCAATAATTAATTTTATTATTGTTCACAAAAATTAATAATAAAAAACAATTTTTTAGAAAATAGTATTTTCAAAACTTAAGATTATTTAATGGAAAATTAAGTAATTTTTTATCAATATGTTTTCTTTATATCAAAAAATTATAAATAATATTAAAAATTTATTCATTATTATTCATTTCATTACATTTAAATTTGATGTTATAAACGTCAGGTTTGAATAATAATATTAATAGTATATCAAGGTTTTGTTGAAACTTAGTGTCATGTGTAAGGAAAGATAATCAAATGTTACTTATAGCAAAAGATTAAATTGCCATTGTGTATAACTCAATATATCAAAGAAATTTAATTTATTCAAAAATAAATTCATAAAAACTCAGGGTGTTATAGCCACTATCACCATTGGCGCCTAGAAACTGTGCCAAACATAATCGACACCAAATCAGTCCTACACCTAGTATTCCATGTGTACCCCCCAACTATAATCCTTCAACATCCTCATACCATGAAAAATCAGGGAAAAACCACATCGTGGCACCAATAAGATCTCTTTACTTCACTAGTCACCCAAAATCTTCCACCATGAATCACACACTAACGTCATGAGTGACAAAATCAACTAGATCTCGGGTTGATATGGGGACAACTAACACTGAATGCTAAGAAATGAAGCGTTTTTGCTGCAACCATAATCATTAGGGAATAAAAGAAAAATCCATTATGGAATTCATATTAAGTTCATAATGGAGAACATGATGATGGTAACAAAAGACTCCATGTGAAGATGGGATGGGATAACACTTCAACAAAGAATTATGGTCACAACAGCCTCCAAATATATCAGCGGAGAGCTGAAGAATGAATCCTCCACCAATCTCATTATGAAAAAGCCCAACCATAATGAAAAAATTGATTAATGGAAGATGATGAAAGATAAACACAACATAGAAATTTAGAAAACCCTGTAAGGTGAATTTTTCATGCCTGGAGAGTGTAATGACATCTCTCAAGTACGATATATTTTCGAAGTGTGGGGTATTATGTTTGGTTTTATTTATATTAGGGAATATATTACACATGTAATGGTAAAATTTAATTAATACACGGAATATTTAGGCAAAAATCATTGGGATATAATAAATATGATCCAAACATACATCAATGAGACCTTAAATAACATATTATGTTATGAAGGATCAATGTTTATTAATATGAATCTACATTGACTTAGATTTCATAGGCGGTCTTGAAAAAATAATGTACAATACTATCTATGTGTTTACTCATGTAAGAGTAATTGAATGTTGTGTTTCATATTTGTAGTTAGTTATTCATTTTTCCATAACTGGGGTAAAATATATGAATTCCGAACAATGTGGTAAAGAGAATATTTGAATGAAATGGATTTTTTTTTGAAGTGTTAAAGAATAAAAAAAGAGAATATTTCATTATTCTATGATATCTAACATGTCTTATATATTTTAAGGAATCGATATTTCCATTAAAAAATATCACTTTTTTCAAGAATTGTTGGAAGAATGAAGTTTTGATATGCACAATATTTACTATAAGAAAAACATTGCTAATTTTATGATGAATATTATTGATACTGATAAGATCATATAGTGCAGATACTTAAGTGATCCAATAGGAAAATTAGAAATTAATTTTGAAATACTATAAAGTATGTGTCAATTTGTTTTTAATTTTAAAGAAAATTTTTAATTGGGAGATATGCTGGAATATATTTATTTAGACCATAAAAATGTGGATTGATTATAGGAAGTTATTATAAATCATTTTAAACAACCAAAACATTGGTTTTTACTAAAATCATAGAAACATTAGATTTCAATTAAAATATAATTGAGTTGAATTTAAGATTTTGAATTTAGATTTGAATAAAGGTGTGTAAAATGCATTTAAAATGCATAAATAGTGATTTTAGGGGTGGAATAATAGGTTTAAAATACTGAGAGATAATTTTATAATGTTTTACTACTAAAATGGAATTGTAATGTCTCTAATAGATCCACTAGGTACTTTTTAATGTACCATTTTGTAACCATTATAATGAATAGGGTTTTTTCTATAGGTTGTCCAGCAAGTGCCTCGTGGTGTTCCACTAAAAACCCTATAACCCACTAGGTGGCCAGATAATCTCTTCTGGATACCCAACTAATCCCATTTCAGTTTTTTTTAAATGGTTAAAATGGGAAATTAAATTTTTATACTAAAATCCAACTCAAGGTACCTTTTTAAATCTATTCAATGATAAGTCGGATCTATCCTCCTCTTCTCCTTCTTCTACTCTTATATATCCTTTATTCCATAGAGTTTGAGAGAATTACATTCATCAGTTGACGTTAGTTTTATTACTCCCCCTTTTCATCCATTTTACCCTTTTTCAAGTTATTTTTATTGTTATTGTCTTATGGATTTGATTATAATTCCACCAGGTTATTGTAGAATCATTTTTAAATTATGGGGATTCCATGGGTGGTGGTTAGTATATACTAATAATGGATGGATTTCATCCATTGATATCTATTTCACTGGAGGTAAGTGAATCCATGAATTATTCTTTTAATTTCTTTAAATTTCATTTAGATTTAGATACATATTCAAATTAAGAATTTAGTTAATTTTTCTATAGAGATGTTGGGTGTGTTTCAAGATTCATCTTCACCCCAATTCTTAATATTTTTATGGGGTTTCACTGTATGATTAGTTTTCCCCATTATGAAAATTTTAATTAATTATAAATATTAATTAAATGTGTTTCATAATTAATGAATCAATCATTTTGATAATCTAGGAGATAAGATACACACACGGTTATTTAATATGGATGTTCAAGCACTGTGAATAGGGTTAAATCCGTAAAATAGTTAGTTACTTGATCTAATTTTCAAGAACATCAAATTATATATTTATATTTTTAATATAATTTATAAACTATAAAAGGAAACCTAGATTGTCTCTCAATAGAGCCTTAGATCATAAGTTTTAATATAAGTTTTTAAATATGAAAAATTGGAATGGTATTATATACAATTTATGGTTTTTTTATTTAATATGAAATCATATATTGCCAAGAAAAAATGAAAAAAGAAATTAACATTTTAAATTAATTGCGATCAACTCATGGAAATATCATGATGCTCCTCATTAATTGCATCAAGAGAGAGGGTTTAAATATTTTTATCACTATTTTTTAGCACAAAGAACTATAGTCTTATTTATTTTATACTAGGATAGCTCATATGGTTTGGTCAGAAAAAAAAAATGATTCACCAACTATCATCGACGATTGGGTTACTCATGTCTAACTTGATAACCAATACTCACTAAGGCAGCACATAAAGAACTCAAAATATTCCCTAGGATTCTATTTTATTTCTATATGATACCGTGAAACATATGTACATAGAAATGGAAATTTTTATGTAAATTCAATATACCAATATGAGCTACACAAACATCGTAATTGAAAGGGGATGAAAGTTGTGAACAGTGTGTGAAATGTTACATGAATGGGTACCCCAAAAATATGATCATGTGAATTTAAGTATGACATAAAATTTCATAAACAAATTAAATTAGAATATATCATGAAAAAAAACATACACAAATTTAATTTAATAGATCATTCAAATAATAAAAACATAAATCTCAATATTTACATCATGCTCCTACCCAGGTGGTCACAAGGGTTTTAGAACACCATGGAAGGGGAGGGATCAATATATAATAAAGAAACAAAAATCAAGCACTATGAACTTATCCCGGGTCAATTTTTCTTTATAAATTAGGGAAATTATTTTTTAAATTAACAATTACATATATTTTTCCACAAAATAAATCAAGTGTCTAAGGGGATTGGAAACTGTCCCTGAAGAACATTCTCCCTCAACATGGTCTAACTAATTCAATGACTTAAACATGTATTCGTGAATATTAATTTGGTTTTGAGGTATGAATTCAAGTTATATGCCTAATAGAGGTATAATAAAACCAATTTTTTGTACAAATCCAAATATATACCAAATTACGAAAATGTGATCCAATCTACCTCACTCGGGTTTCCTTCTCATTAATGGTCTCCCATGGGACTCTTGTGCTTGGATGAAACCATTGGTTTGGTTGAATAAAAATTTTCTCAATAAAAATTTCATCCTATAAAAAACATTTCCAATTTGGATTAGTGTGTATGATTTTATTATAAAAATACCAATGTGTTGTCCAATTTGTTAAAGATGAAATTGTATATTTTTTATCATGATTTCAAAAAATGAATCAAAAATATATGTTGAGGGAAAAAAGGAATTAATAATGGGTTACTAAAACCAATAAACATTGTAATTAAAAATTATTAGGGTGATAATATATGGTATATAATTGTATGAATTCACTCCCACACTTAAACCATACAACTATTTGGTAAAGTCTTATATCATAATCAAGTCACATTCCTAAATCAAAGGTGATAAAACTTCCAAGAGTATCTTGAAATTAAATAAATCAAGTCACATTTATGCAATCAGTTTTATTATCTTTATTATTATCTAACATTCGATTTTTAAAAAAATCATGTTTCACCCGTGAAAAAAGTCTCAACCAACTTCTCTTTGAAATCTTCACACTTCACTACAGGAACATATGAAAGTGTAGTTATGCTCATTTCCCAAATTTCTTGTGATCTTATCATATTCCACCCAAGATCATAATTTATCTACCTATAGAAATTATTTTACTACTCAATATTACTTCTAATATATTATTGTGAGGTTCAAGGGTAAGTATGATTTCATGTTCCAAAATATGAGGAAGAAGAGGAGTGTTTAGTCTCTTATGTACGAAGCATCTCGAAATTCAGCAAGTTTTCACATTGAATATACTCAATAAACCCATCAATGATTATATTAGTTATAAATCACTCTCCCCTTTATTAATTTTTTGAGTTACACTACTAAACAATAAATAATAACGGTTAAAATTCCTTTTCCCTCTAATTTTATCTTTTATGTCGTTATGTTTTTCACTATATAGAACAATTTTGTTTTTTCTATACAATTTTATTTGTAGATAAATAGGGAAACATATTAAATCAATGACATAATATGGATTATTAACCCACATCTCAAACAAATCTAAGTACACTTTCATAGAACACATAACCAATAATCTATCCCCAGAATTCCCATGTAAACATCGTCTCCTCCAAATTCTTTAAAAATAAAACAAGACTAGACATAGAATACAGGTAGGTATGGATAAATTATCTTGTAATTTGTCTTTATTAATTGTTATTTAATGGTATCTAATGCTTAATAATGTTCAAATGTTAAGGTGTCCCAAAATAGAGGTCAATTGGACAAATATATTTTCAATTAATGATGTCCTCTATCATGAACAAAGGTCACTCCAATAAAATGGCTTCAAAAAGAATCAAGGAATGTTATACTATCTTTATATAAACTGAGACTCTTTATAAAGTGATTATAAGGAATAATGTTTAATAAATGGATTATAATGTCTCTCAGGTGAGGGATTTAAAAAAATATTCCGTGATAATGAGGCATGGGTTTCCCAAATCCATTAAACTCCTAAGAATGATTTGAAGATAAAAATTCTAGAAAAAGATTCTATATAAACAATAATTTGAAATAATTTTTCCAAAAAATTGAATTTTACAAAAAAAAACAAATCAATCATGAAAATTTATTTTATATATTCATTTTAAGATTAATTTTTATCTAAAAAACACAATAAAAAGAAAAAATAAATCAAAACTATAAACATGGTGATATATATATATACATATATAGAGTGTAAAATAAAATACGTGATGTGTGCTTTTTTAATTTAAATCCTATATGTCCTTGGTCTCACCCCTTGTGCATAAAAATTGAATTTCCATCAATGTAATAACATTATTTAAATGCGAAAGTAAATAATGTAAGGGAGAAGGGAAAACATGAAAACTAGTTTCATATGTGGCATCTATCATATAGATTCCCTCTATTAAATACTTTGGAAAATATAAATAGAGGTGTTTAATTTTCTACTCATTGATGGAATACATTCATCCACTTTTCTCTTGTAAAACCTATATTTCACCAAAAGGGTAAACAATGATAACAGTATACAGACTTATCCATCATGAATAAATCTTATATGCGTGTATATTTAGGCTATAATTTTATATGAGAGCCTTTTCATAAATATGAAACTCCCACTCATGTATCATCTCATCATAGATAACTTTTGTCTTCTCTTTAGAGATTTTGTAGTTCTCATATGCATCATATTGAAGTTCCTATAACTCCTTAATCTGTAGCATATTATACTCACCATCATCTGAGATATTCATATTACATTGTTTATCATTCCAATGTTCATGGTGTTCTACCTATATAGGGAGGTGAAAATCCTTTCCTAACACAATTCTATATGGTAAAATTATATTTGGGGTTTTAAAATAAATATGGTATGCCCAAAGTGCATCATCCAAGCACAAAATTTGATCTCCCTTATTGGGTTATACCATTATCCCGATATTCTCTTAACTTCTCGAATTGAAATTTATAATTTTTCGTTAGTTTAGGGGTGATATGAAATGTATACTTCAGTTATCTTCATTATTGTAAATATGGTTTGATGAGTTTTGTGTTTATAAAAAAGAAAAAATATTTAATGTCACCTAATCTCCCAATGTATATGTGGTTAAGTAGACATTTTAAAAACTCCAATGGAGTGGGTTTGGATCTCGTTTTGTAAAGAATTTTTTTCATAAAATTAAATGTCTTTGAGACTTGGATGGATTTTTTCTCATATTATAAACACATGCAGAACTTTTTCTTATCATGCTGGTGGGGAAGATATGACTAATAGAGGTAAATTTTTTACCCATATTTATTGGGATTGATCTCACTGCCCACTCTGTTGATTATTAGGATATCAAAGAGGACTCATATGTTGATCCTCTTTGAAAATATTTTCATGAAGTATATTTCAATATGAATGTGTCGGATATATTTTCTATCATGAAACATGACTTCAGTGTTTACAGTATGATAACAAGGGTCCTGGGCGATATTGGATCATTCCATCCAATTGTATCTCCATCCTTTGCTAATGTGGTGAAAGCTGGAGGCATGGTAAAAGGGTAGTAGTTTAGTCAACTAGCAGGTACCAAGGTGGATTGCAAAAAAATTCAATCTAATCCAATCCCTCTATTTTTGATTTAGGTCCCCCATGGTCTGAATGTTTTAGTTTCTCTAAGGTAGAGGTCTCTTAGTAAAAAATCCCCCACCATTCTAAATACAACTTCAAAATAATTTCACTTTCATGAATGGGGATGACAAGGAGAATGTTGATCCACAAGGATGATGAACATATATTTCAAAATATAAAAGTAATAAGGCTAGATCAAGTTCCCTTAGGATATTGAAGTGAGTGAAAAGGAAATAGACTCACAACCAATGAAGGATTATTAGTAGGAACCCCACCTGGTTATGAGTGTTGGGTCTGTATAAAAAAATGGAAAGCAAGTCAAAATTATTTCCAAAAATTTCCCATTCAAAAAGGGTAAAATCAAGTCCACATAAATACTACTCAAATTTACCAAAAACTATGGTCACCAGATCTTCAGGTATAGAAAATAATTATGGGGAAGCAACAAGGTTGGTCGAATCAACACAAGTAAAAGAGGTTACTCAAAATCTTGTTATGTAGGGTAAGAAAGCTTCAACTTCAATTTTCTGGACCAAGGAGTATCAAGGTGGCATAATAATGGGTATATAAATTTTAATGGTAACATAGGATGATAAGAAAATGATCCAAGATTCAAGGTAGGATTCAATTGACAATGCTTCGAAGGGTGAAAACACGGAGGTTATTAATAGAGAATGGGTTCAAGAGATCCTAATTCATTCTAAGTAAGTGATGTTAAAGGATTCCTTCAAGATCAATATTTCAAAGTATTATTATCATATAATGTTAAAAATATTACTAAAATTTGATTTGAATGAAGAAAAAGTTTCTCAGATCGATAAACAGAATTTTATTTTGATATGTGGCTTTAATGAGGGAAAGACTTGCCTGGAGGAACACGTACAAACATAGGAAAATACGACCTTACAATCTGATAAGCTCATTAAGGAAAATCCAAACATAAATTTAACCTTTATGAAATGGAAAATATATAGGGTTAATCATTCCAACTCTTTTAATTTTTTTGGAATGACCAGGTCTTCTCGTATTTCATTTGATGTTTCTTTTGGTACTGTGACCTGTGTTGGTTTCCCACTTTTCCATAATAGATATTTCTTGAAATAAAAAAAATTATCAAGATTTTCATGTTTTTATTACAATAATTTTAACCATGGTCACTAATTATGAGTCTTTTAAAACCATACCTATTGAAAATTTGAGATCTCACAAAGTTAGAAACAACACGAGAATTATCGATCCAAATAACCTTAGCTTATGCCCATTTCGATACATAGTAAATATCTAATAAATTGTACCAAAAACCAAATTAATTTTAAAAATTATCCATGAATTCAATTCCCCTTGTATTGAAGATCTCACAAAATAACTTTGATTTTAGGTAAATTTATTCCTCTTCGAGATACTCACTATGAATTGACATCATGTTTATAATAAACAAAACTGATAGGAATCTCTATATAATGTATCCAAATAAAGTATATTGTATAGAACCTTCTGATCAGTACATCTATATCCAATGTGGGCCCTATAATCCAGCATGTGGAATAAGCTAAAAACTGAGGTAAACTCAAGGCCTAGGACATGCCAATGAACAAAAAGGTCACTAAAAATTATCTATTATTATGGATCATCCAAAATAGACCATTGTGACACATACATAAGTATTTTAAATTTTGAAGTTATAAAATTTTTGGGTACCCTAGATGCTACTAAAAAATTAATAACGTAATCTTAACCAAAATTTAAGGTCCTCTATATTACGAGGGTCTTGATCAGGGAAGAATTCCAAAATGGGGGGTGAGGCATCATTGTGGTCACATGGAGGGTCAATACTACTAATTTGGTCAAATAAAACATTTTCCAATCCTCTATTATCTCAAATATCTAGGAAAAAATCCTAGATGTGGATCATCCACCATATGATAAGGGATTATCTTTAGGTTTATTAAGGATAAATTAAAGGATGGTATGATCAGAAAACACAATGATTTTTGACCTAATAATACATGAATGGAATGTTTTCTAGTAAAAAATATAAAGAAGTTATTTTTCAGTGTTCATGTATTTTACCAAGGATTTTTTAAGGCTAAATGTGGAATATTCAATGAAATCAAGATCCATCTCAACCCATTATGATAAAAATTCCATAACAGAAAAGTTAGAGGCATCATAAATAACTTTTATGGGGTGATACGACCTTGGTGTTTGGATTATGGTAAGTGATGTGAGACTTATTTTTATTTAATTAAATTAATCCTCAAAATTTTTACCAAAAATAAACTTAGAATACTTTTGAAAAAATTGAGATAAGGTAAGTGTGATATTACCAATTTCTTTAATCAATAAATATTAAAAACTAGCATGAACTACAAAAGATCAAAACTCATAAACACATTTTTGAAATATAAGGGAGTAAATTCTTTCAATTTTTTATTTATCAACATTAATTCTCTTACTCTGAGTAATATTTCCAAAAGATATCTCTTACCCTTCCATGAAATTGAATTTCTGGAAACTTATTATAAGATCCTTTCCACAATAAGGGTTTAAGATAGAACCTTGGTGTGATAAAAAATCATAAAAGGAAGATATAAAAATTACGGAATCATCCATAATAACTTCTACACAATTCTCATGGTACTCAGAAAAAAATACTCAACATATAATGTTTAAAAGTACCAAAATTACTACTGAAAACAAATGGAATCCTCCTAGATAAAAATATGTTGAATGGATAGGAAAATTTTATCTTTTACTGAACTTTAGGTGTTATATTTATTTTAAAATAACCTAAATGAAAATCAAGGAAACGATAATGGTAATTACCAACCAGTCAATAAAATATTTTTTCAATAAAATTTTGTGGAAAGTGTTCATTTTTCATGGATTAATTTATTTGATGGCAGTCACATTAATTGCTAATTGTTTTTCACATGTGTTTTAACTAATTCATTCCTTTCATTTGAAACTACTATTAATGAAATTTTCTTAGGAACAATTTTCACTTAGATAACCCATTTACTATCAAAAATGGGATAGATGATCATAACAGTAAGTAATTTATAAGCTTTTTATTTTATAACTTCATGGAGGGTTGAATTTAACTAAAGTTTAGCTTTTTTTAAAGAATTAACCTAATCATCTAAACATATATGGTTCATGAGAATATATGGTATAATCCTATGAATATCAACCAATTTCCATCCTATAACCTTTTTACACTCTCTAAAATGTTCTAGTAATTTTTATTTTCTACTATGGAGAGATTTTATTGGAAATAATGATGGAAAATTGGTCAATATCCTTAAGATAGACATTTTTTAAATTATATGTAATGGGTTTTAATTCCAACACTGGTGGTTCTTTTGTTACGGGACGGTATTTATGTGGTTTTAGGTCCATTGAACTATCTATCTACTCATTTTTATTGTTTATGGAAATAGAATCAATATAAATTAGATTTTTTGAATCATAAGTTATTATTGGTGGCTCAAAATGAACACATTCATAAATTAAATCATACAACACACTTTTCCATACCCATAAAACACCTCAAACATGAATTGAAATCCAAATTATTAAATACATAAGAAAATTAATATCAATCAGAGTATAATACAAGGGGATATTTTTGTGTGTGTGTGTGTCATTGGGGAGAACTTTTATTAAATATAATAGATGAGTGAACTTCTCTTCAACATGATGTTTTATTGAATCATGGAAACTAAATATTCCATTTTATCCCATAAACTCTTGGGAAAACATACCATTATGATTTTTTAGGATTGTTTTTTTATTTTAAGTAATTTCCAATCAAGTATAAGAGGAGCATTTCCTTATGTTTAGGTATATTCTATATTAAGAATATAGAATTATTTAGGTAAGGTGATATGTTTCACTCTTATATTGATATCCTTAATCACTCATGTTGGGTGTGTTATTCTCTATTATTAAATTTTCATTAATATCATCATTGGTTTAATCTCTCAAAACTACAAGTAAGTATATGAGGGGCGAGGAATCATTGTGATCAAAGCACCTAAATTAAGGATTGAATTAGAAGAAATACTAACCCATATAGTACAAGGCATTATAAAAATACCAAGATTATTTAATTTGATTGTAATTATTAGGTATATTAAGCAAAAGAAATTACATCTAAGTCTTACCATCTCATTCCCCCTTAGTCATCATCTATGGGTACAAAGTTCTTTAAGAAATTTGGGGTAGAGAACAATTTGTTAACCTACATAAAAAAATTGGAATGTTAGTTTGTACATTTTTAGATGTATCCATGATCTCATTATCAATTTTATTATCAAATTTTTTCTTTTATTGAGTGATTATTTGGGTAAATAAAATAGTAATGGATTGTTTAGGGGAATCCTAAATGATAACTTTTTTACTATTATTTTTTTATTCACTTAAATCATTTGAGGGAAAAGAAATTGTTTTCAAGATAAGTATATATATGTTTTGTAGATTAATTGGAATAATAAATTTATTTACCACTATAAATTGTGATATAAAAAACATTATATTTATACTTGTTATTTTCAATATTTTTTGATGGTATATTTCTAGATAGTTGCAACTTTATCTCATTATTGTTGTTTACTAGTTGTCCTACGTGAGTTTCTAGGACCTGAATAGTCAAATGTGTGGTTAGTTGTAACTAGAGGTTCTACAATTCCAATTTCCTCACCATTTCCATTGGTCTTGGTTTATATTTTGGAGGATTAAGGTTATTCCTGGAGGTGAAGGATAAAAATGAAGTTTACCTTATCATTATTGACACCAGTTTTTTTAATGGTAGATTGAGTTTCCTCATTGTAAGTATGGTGGTTATTATTGACACATAAGGATTGTATTTTAATTAAATTTATATTTATTTAAATGAGGTACTTTCTGAAAAGGAAAGCTAGAAAATACTACTACACAACACTTGGATTAATTTTGACGTTGAGGGAACTGATCATATAAATGAGTGTTATCAGAAAAAATGCCACAATATAATGAAATAGGTTGAGAGTGTGAATTGACTTTATACTAAGATAATTTTCTTAGATAGGTATTCATTTTATCATTTTTGTTATGTAAATTTGTTTCTAGGGATAAATGTACTACCTTGTGAACACCTCGAGTGGGAACAATTCCTCTAGTACCAAATTATTTTGGTTCTGATCCATGTTGGATATTAAGTCAAGTTGGGATGGTATGTGTTTTATCCACTAGTTGAACATGATATATAGTATCTATCATTCCATGATACATGGTTACAATTCCTTTATATATATTGAATTATAAATTGTTCACTAATTTGTTGATGGGGACAACTTGAGAAAAGTATTTTAAATCTTTCACAATATTCATGAAGGGCCTCTCCTTGTGATTTCTTAATGTGGATGGTTTATTTTCTAATTGATTCAATTTGAGAGGATAAGAAAAATTTATCTAGAAATATTCATTTAATTTCATTCCATCCCCCAATTTTAGTATCCATATAGTATAGACAGTCCTTGGAAACACAATCAAGGAAGAAAGGGATAACCTTAAACATTATAAGGTATTTACACACATTTTGGGATTTTATGGTGGAGAACAACATAATAAAATCTGTAGATACTCCAAAAGTTGACGTACATGTACATTACATTACTTTTTCGGAATACTTAATACATAACGAAAACAAACACTCAAGGATCGTAATAGTTTAGTGTCTTTGGAAACTCGGAACATAATATTCTAATCCTGGTAAAATATCTTTAACATCTCCCATAAATATATTCCCATTTTTTTCTTACCTAAAACCTTTCTTTATATCATGGGGAAAAGAAAACATATAAAGGGTGAGCTCAAATTCTCAGTAAGGGTAATCATGGAGAGAATAAAACAAACCATATACATTTGAACTTAAAAACATTAACATAATGTTTAAACATAAAAATATTGAGCAATGACATAAAACATGGAAGTACATATGGAATAGATCATAATGGAACATAAATCATGATAAAGTATCATGGGAATAAAACATGTAATTGTGGAAAACCATTAAGCACATGATATTATTTCCATAGTAGCCAAGGCATTGCTGCCAAGAACATCTTAGTGGACAAAGTCCCTTTCTGAATTGAGTTCACTCCTCGTTTCAGTCCTGTATCACTAAACTGGATAAACTTTCCATTCTTGCCATGCCTATCTCATGAGATATAAATCTTTAAACAATTCATTGGAGGGATATATATGTCCCACCCATCTCATAATGAAATCATTCTTACGTGTGCCGCAACATAAACATAAATCATTCATCATAACCCAAATAATAAAATGGGTTTCATAATCATTATCTCATCATAACATAATACATATAAAATAAATGGATATAATTTCATGATAAGAGAAGTGAAACCACTTAAATAATAGAAACATTATACTTGAAACATACACATATGAAATAATGTCGTCTTATATGGAAAATGGTTTTGATAAAACACTTGAAATAAATTCTTGACGAAAATATCCTTTCTTATTCAAAATCATTTTCTTTTCAAAAAATGCCATGAAATTTTAAAATAAGAGGATTTTGTTAAAAATAGTCATGAAATATTTTATAGTAAGCTTCATAAAAATAAGGTGTTATGAAATCGTAAAAATTTGTTTATGTCGTATAAGTTAAAAAAACATTCTTCTCGTACTTTTGCCAGAAAAGTCAAAAAGTACCTCGTTTGGTAAAAAAATAATGATTCATTACATACCAGGTAGTAATAGTAAAAATGGGTAAAAATTACTTTAAACATACATGAAACCATTTTTAGAAAACAGGTACATGGATGATAAATATAACCCTAGTAAATACTTTCGAATAAACAATCTCGGATAAAAACGAGATTGGAAAACTTATCCCTTACCTTAGGTCTGATATGCTTCTTACGTATCCGAAACTCCTGTATAATGATTTAAATAATGTCATTGACTTATTAAAGAATCATATTCATTGTTATGATATCATATATGGTTCACTTATGACTTTATATTACCCGTTCTTTTGTAAATTCCATGTTAAAGCAGTGTTTTGGGTAAAATAGTTTTATTTATCGTACGTGTTTGGACTTGTTGTTCTTGATATTATTATTACTTATATCATGATATACTTAATTACAAAATTTAAATCATGATTTATATATCATATATATTCAGTATATATATATATATATAATAGATAGATGAATGAAATGAAATACACCATTCATGGAGAAGGTAGGTCGTACGTACGCAGGAAAGTTGTTTTCCTTTCCTTATTGACATTAATGGATGTAAGTAGGTGACATATATATATATATACATAAATAAATTATCTTCATTATGTAATATATTTCATTATTATTCATTATATATACTTTATAATCATTCTTTAATGGTTAACATGGAGAATGAATCTCATCGCGTCATGGAGACGGTAATCTATACGTACGCATGAGTGATGATATCCTTCCCATAATTATTGAATGGAATTGGAGTGGATGATATAATATCTCAGAATCATTATGATGTTATAATAACCATATATAGTTATTCTTTACCCCATTATACCCATCCAAGTAAGGTGGTGGTGGAAAAACAGATTACACCATGGCGTGGAGACGGTATTCCGTACGTACGCATGCGTGGTGATTTTGTTTTCCTTAGGATGGATAGAAGGTGAAATTGGGTTGTTTAATATTTATAATAACATACAAGTATATTAGTGATACTAATGTTATTACATTATAATTAAAAAACTAAATAAGAAGAAGTTGAAGAAGAAAGAAAACATGAAAGAATCGGTAAAAGAGATTACCTCTTCTTCGACGCACCTCTTTTAAGCTTCCTCTTAAGGCACTAGAGTTGGTCTTTTGAGGAGACCCAAATCTCTATAATATTTATAGGGATGTAGAGAAGGGAAATGGGTAGGGTTATGCCGATCTTGAAGTCTCAAAATTGTGTAAATAGAAGAGGTAGGAGGTGCCCTTTTATAAGAGGGGTGAGGGGCACCTTAGGAAAAACTTAAAATATTATTTTATAATAAAGTCATATTCGGTTTACAATAGCTCAAAATTGATTTATTTAGAAGATAAAGTGTGTATGGGTCTCAATCCTATCATCCAATAGGTTTTAGACAAGTTTATGTTACTATTTTAACCTTATCATTTAGATTTAACTCTAAGTTAAATAACTTAACTTTTACCGTGTCTTCTTGTTTTATTACACTATATGATTAATAAACTTACTATAACAAGTAAAAAATAACCCCAAGTGGTTAATTATTAATATATATAACCTTATATAAGTCATTTAGCCTAACCTTAGATTTTTAGGACTAAAATAACAATTAATAATATAATATTTTTTTAAACTATTTTATGTCAATTTTGACACTACTTGGTAATTGATTTTTGTAAAAATCTTAACAGCATGATTAGTTCGAAAAAAGATAATTAAATAAATACTAACATGTCATATTAACCTATATAATTAGTGTAATTAATTAAAAGTATAAATTTACATTTATTTGGGTATTTATAATATCAATTATGTTAATATTTCATTAATAAGGTAATTACTGCATCATCATTGTGTCATAAATAAATTAAATTATTTAAGGTATAAAAATTATAAATAAAATACCATTATGTAGGAAATCTATTTATATTTCTAATTAATATTTATAGTCTAATTTATATAATGTATAACTCTATATTAAAAATGTTTTAGTTATTAAACTTTGATTTTAACTATTTTAACTCTTCTTAAAATAAAATAATAATAAATGTAAAAATCTAATCCAAGTGGACCTAAAGGATAATATTTTATTCATAAGGTTGTTTTTGGTCGAATTACACATATCCAATAGAATTAGGACATGTGTTAGGGTAATAATAATATCATTTTTACCCTTAATTACCCTATTTACTTTTAACCGTTGTAAATAAAAGTAAAAAGTTACGATTCACCAAAAATTATTTTTATCTTATTGAACCACATTTTACTCCTTGATATTAACTGTGTCTTTCAGAGTTTCGAAATTCCACTCACAGAAGCGGTAAAATTCTGTTTTATGTACATATTTAAATTCTCTTAGGAGGTGGGTAAAAGACGGTGAAAAGTTCAATAAAATTTTTATATATCTAAAATTATTATAAAATGAATCCAATGAATTACATTGAAATTATATAGGTATTATGTATCAAATTTTACCTAAAATAAATATAAATAAAATAAATAATTATTTAAATAAAAAGTCGGTTTTTAAATATTAACCTAGTGTTTTCACTATTCATCAAAAATTGAAAGTTTTCAGAAAAATACCAAAAATTCACCCTAGGATAATTTTGATATTCCAAATCTAAAAATGAAGTCCATTTTGAAAGATAAAATTTATAAAATTTCAAAAAGTGGGTATTACTATTCATAACGGCTAGTTCATAATAATATTATAATAATATCTCATTTAGTGAAACTTGGTATTGCGTAATACACACGCTATCGAAGAAAGTATTGATTTCGTGTAAATATATCCAAGTCAGGGTTGTATGTAGTGAAAAATCTGTTTGGTGTTGCGTATAAAATAATAAAAAACTTATTTCATTTATACATTAAACAAATTCTATACTTAATGTTGCGTAGAATAATTTCCACAAAACGAACTTGAAATTGTGTGTAACACGAGCCAAGAATAGTGTTGCGTATACTACAAGCTAATATGGTGTTGCGTATAGTACAAGCTAATCTTTGTGTAGTGTATAATAGAAGACATGGAAGAAATTAAAAATGATATATCTCATAATATCTCGGGGTGTTACATTCAACCCGCCTTAAAATGAAATTCACCCTCGAAATTTGTCGGGGTTATAAATCATTTACTACTTGAAAGTTTCGTTCGTAGAAACCCACATCATAAAAGGAATACTAAAACTTAATCTAAAAAGTAAAGTAAGAAATGTAATGGTTACCCAGATTAACTCATCACTGGGTTTCCACATAGGATAACATAGATGGAAATATGGATATGGAAGAAAAATCTAACCATCAAGTTCTGATGGACAGTGGTAGAGGACATGGCTATGAAAAATCCAATAATCACAAAGCCATAAATTTGTGATGATTTAAGGTACCATCTGATTTATCAAATATAAGGACACTAGGACAACATTTTTTCTAATATCATTTCCCCAAAGTTGAATAATTTTTGAATTAAAAGAAATATTTACTTGATTTTGGTACAATCTAACTGTTGTTTGTGCCTTGAAAAATTTCCACTTCATATCATAATGAAATGAAGTTGAATTTGTCTTTCGTGAAGTATTAGTAAATCATGTGATAGAATGATAGGTCATTCCATCTATCTCAAACATAAGGTTAGAAAAAGTTATAAGTCCATCTTATGGTGAGATTAATCGTATATAGTTCCAAAAATGGGCTTATACTTCATATATCATAACGCTTAATAAAATAAAACTAGTTTCTACTAACCAGGGACTTTTTGTTGGCTAGTGGTAGGAGATAAAGGCCTATCGCACTTTGGTTGTGGGTTCGATTCCCGCAACCTTGTCTGACGTGACGGATTGTCACCTGTCCTGCATGTTGTCCCTTTTTCTAAAACTACATTATTATAACATTCCATCAATAATATCGAAAAAAGTTCTAGCCTTAAACAATACTAACTTATGTCCAACATAATCCATTCCAATCTTTATGCTTATCCAAAATACTTCTGTCTGAGTTCATAGTATAAAGAAACTGATTACTTGAAATATCATCTTCCGAGCATGTGAATACCATCATTTATCCCCCATATATCATACGGTATATCTTGTTGGTCACATTCCAAACATTTTAATATCTTAATCATGTTTTCTTTTGAAAAATGAATACCCATTGAACCTTAGTGAAAACATGAATGTTGTCAAAAGTTAACTCATTCCACATACCAAAATCCCAAAATTTCTATATACTCAAACCATGATATCACTTTGTCCTTATATCAGTCATGAGTTCATGAATACTATAAAAAAATTTATATTCTCATTATCCCTTCATTATGATCATATCATCTACTTTCCAAAAATATTTCAATCACTTTTCTTGGTTACCGGTACCATAAAATTATTGAAAACTACGATAGACTAATACAAAAATATTCCAATATACCATAAAAGTACCTCAACAACATTATTCTTGAATACCAATCCATAAACACTTCAATCCATCCTCTTCAATTATTTTCATAGAATAAGTCCTTCCTTGATTTAGAAGTAACCTCTTAGGTCCAGGAATTGAGCTGGGTAATTCCTATGTTCTCCAAAAATAAGACATTGAACTCCATAACAGTCTGTCATTCTATGACCCTTTTCTCCACACATATAACATCTTCCCCTCCATTTGAGGTATTCCTCAAGGTTCTTCTTCCCTTCTTCTTGATACCTAGAAAGCCTCATCCTCCTTCCTCTATGTTCCTCTCCATGGTAACATGTATAAAAGTTCATCTTCCTCTTATTTTATGACTTAGGAATACCACCAAAGTTCACATTGTTAATCATATATTGTGATGACTAATTCGGCATAATCACAATATCTTTCTCTCTAGGCATTACATGATTTTGTTGATCACAGTCACCAATTTTTCCATTGGAATCAATGATAACTGAATTCCTTCTCATTTCCTACATTGAATAAAACCAAAAACCATAGTGTAAGAGACATTTAAAATAATAAGGAACCACATAATCATTAAAAGTCACTTATGGAATTTCTAACTTATCAAAAATTCATTAATCCATGATACCTTAAGTTCACCCTAGGTTATTCATGATTGTTAACATAACTCTAGGACTGTTACCTATAGTTATACTAAACCTTTTGGACATTCCTAGACATACTATAGAAATATCTCTAGGGATATCTCTAAAGTTTTCGCGTCCTAGTTTCCAAAGGTTAACTAAACCTCCCTATGATACCAACTGTAGAGACCACAAGGCTTGACGTACAGGGACATTACATTACTTTTTTGGAATACTTAATACATAACAAAAACCAACACTCAAGGATCATAGTTTAGTGTCTTTGGAAACTCAGAACATAATCTTCTAATCATGGTGAAATATCTTCAACATCTCCCATAAAGATATTCCCCTTTTTTTCTTACCTAAAACCTTTCTTCATATCCTAGGGAAAAGAAAACATATAAAGGGTGAGCTCAAATTCTCAGTAAGGGTAATCATGGAGAGAATAAAACAAACCATATATATTTGAACTTAAAAACATGAACATAATGTTTGAACATCAAAATCTTGAGCAATGACATAAAACATGGAAGTACATAAGGCATAGATCATAATGGAACATCAATCATGATAAAATAGCATGGTAATAAAACATTTAATTGTGGACAACCATTAATCACATGATATCATTTCCATAGTATCCAAGGCATTGCTGCCAAGACCATCTTAGTGGAGAAAGTCCCTTTCTAAATCGAGTTCACTCCTCGTTCCAGTCATGTATCACTGAACCAGATTAACTTTTCGTTCCAGCCATGTCTATCTCATGAGATATAAATCTTTACCCAATGAATTTGAGGGAGATATAGGTCCCACCCATCTCATAATGAAGTCATTATTACGTGTGCCACAACATAAACATAAATCATTCATCATAACCCAAAGAATAAAATGGGTTTCCTAAACAATATCCCATCATAACATAATCCATATAAAATAAATGGATATCATTTCATCATAAGATAAGTGAAACCATGTAAATCATATAGAAATTATACTTGAAACATACACATATGAAATAATTTCATCTTAGATGGAAAATGGTTTTGATAAAACACTTGAAATAAATTCTTGAGGAAAATATCTTTAATTATTCAAAATCATTTTCTTTTCACAAAATACCATGAAATTTTAAAAGAAGAGTATTTTTTTGAAAGTAGTCATGAAATATTGTAGATTAAGCTTCATGAAAATAAGGTGTTATGAAACCGTAAAAATCTGTTCATGTCGTATAAGTTAAAAAAACATTATTCTTGTACTTTTTCCAGAAAAGTCAAAAAGCACCTCATATGGTAAACAAAAGAAAGATTCCTTACATACCATGTAGTAATAGTAAAAAATGGATAAAAAGGAATTTAAACATACATTAAACAATTTTTAGAAAATAGGGACATGGATGATAAATATAACCCAAGTAAATACTTACGAATAAACAATCTCAGATAAAAATGAGATTGAAAAGTTATCCCTTACCTTAGGTCTGATATCCTTCGTACGTATCAAAAACTCATGTATAATGATTTAAATAATGTCAGTGACTTATTAAATAATCATATTCATTTTTATGATATCATATATGGTTCACTTATTACTTTATATTACCCATTCTTTTTTAAATTCCATGTTAAAGCAGCATTTTGGGTAAAATCGTTTTATTTATCGTACGTGTTTGGACTTGTTGTTATTGATATTATTATTACTTATATCATGATTTACTTACTTCCATAATTTAAATAATGATTTATATATCATATATATTCTTTTTATATATATATAATAGATAGGTGAATGAAATAAAATACACCATTCATGGAGACTGTAGGTCGTACGTATGCATGAACGCTGTTTTCCTTTCCTTATTGACTTGAATGGAAGTAATTAGATGACACACACATATATATATATAATAGCTTCATTATGTCATATATTTCATTATTATTCATTATATATACTTTATAATCAATCTTGAATGGTTAACGTGGAGAATGAATCTCATCGCGTCGTGGAGACGGTAATCCGTACGTACGCACGAGCGATGATATCCTTACCATAATTATTGAATGGAATTGGAGTGGATGATATAATATCTCAGAATAAGTATGATTTTATAATAACCATAGATAGTTATTCTTTACACCATTATACCCATCCAAGTATGGTGGTTGTGGAAAAACAGATTACACCACGGCGTGGAGACGGTATTCCGTACGTACGCATGCGCGGTGATTTTCTTTTCCATAGGATGGATAGAAGGTGAAATGGGGTTGTTTCATATTTCTAATAATATATAATTATATTATTGGTACTGATGTTATTACTTTATAATGAAACAACTAAATAATAAGAATTTAAAGAAAAAGAAAACTTGAAAGAATCGGTAGAAGAGATTACCTCTTCTTCGACGCACCTCTTTTAAGCTTCCTATTAAGGAACTAGAGTTGGTCTTTTGAGGAGACCAGAACCTCTATAATGTTTATAGGGAAGTTTAGAAGGGAAATGGTCAGGGTTTGGTGGAGTTTGAAGGCTCAAAATTGTGTAAAGAGAAGAGGGAGGAGGTTCCCTTTTATAAGAGGGGTGAGGGGCACCTTAGGAAAACATAAACTATTATTTTATAATAAAGTCATATTTAGTTTCCAATAGCTCAAAATTGATTTATTTAAAAGATAAAGTGGTTTTGGGTCGAAATACTCTCAACCAATAGGTTTTAGACAAGTTTAGGTTACTATTTTAACCTTATCATTTAGATTTAACTCTAAGTTAAATAATTTATCTTTTACCGTGTCTTATTGTTTTCTTACACTATCTGATTAATAAACTTACTATAACAATCCAAATGAACCTAAAGTGGTTAATTATTAAAATATATAACCTTATCTAAGTCATTTGGATGAGTATTAGATTTTTAGGAATAAAATAACAATTAATAATATAATATTTGTTTTAAAAAAATATTTTATGTCAATTTTGACACTATTTGGTAATTGATTTTTGTGAAAATCATAAAAGAGTTATTAGTTATAACAAAGTTAATTAAATAAATACTAAAAAGTAATATTAACCTATATAATTATTTTAATTAATAAAAAGTCTCAAATTACAATTATTTGGGTATTTATAATATCAATTATGTTAATATTTCATTAATAAGGTAATTACTGCATCATCATTGTGTCATTAATAAATTAAATTATATAATGTCTAAAAATTATAAATAAAATACCATTATTTAGTAAATCAATTTATCTTTCTAATTAATATTTATAGTCGAATTTATCATATGTATAACCCTATATTAAAAATGTTTTAGTTATTAAACTTTGATTCTAACTATTTTAACTCTTCTTTAAATAAAATAATAATAAATGTACTAATCTATTCCAAGTGTACCTAAAAGGTAATATTTTATTACTAAGGTTTTTTTTGGTCTAATTACACTTATTAAATAGAATTATGACATGTGTTAGGGTAATAATAATATCATTTTTACCCTTAATTACCCTATTTACTTTTAACAGTGGTAAATAAAAGTAAAAAGTTACTAATCAAAAAAAATTATTTTTATCTTATTGAACCACATTTTACTCCTTGATATTAATCGTGTCTTTTGGATTTTCGAAATTCCACTCATAGAAGTGGTAAAATTATGTTTTATGTAAATTTTCAAATTCTCCTAGGAGGTGGGTAAAAGACGGTGAAAAGTTCAATAAAATTTTTATATATCTAAAATTATTATAAAATGACTCCAATGAATTACATTGAACTTATATAGATATTATGTATCAATTTTTACCTTAAATAAATTTAAATAAAATAAATAATTATTTAAATAAAAATTCAGTTTTTAAATAGTAACTCATCGTTTTCACTATTCATCAAAAATTGAATTTTTTCAGAAAAATACCAAAAATTCACCCTAGGCTATTTCGATATTCTGAATCCAAAAATGAAGTCCATTTTCAAACAAAAAATTTATAAAATTTCAAAAATTGGCTACTACTACTCATAACGGCTAGTTCATAATAATATTACAATAATATCTCGTTTAGTGAAACTCGGTATTGCGTACTACACACGTTATCGATGAAAGTCTGGATTGCGTGTAAACAAAGCCAATTCAGGGATGAGTGTAGTGAAATATCCATTTTGTGTTGCATATAACATAATAAAAAACCTATTTCATTTATACATTAAACAAAATCTATACTTAATGTTTTGTAGAATAATTTCCACAAAACGAACTTGAAACTGTGTGTAACACGAGCCAAGAATAGTGTTACGTATACTGCAATTTAATATGGTGTTGCGTGTAATACAAGCTAATCTTGGTGTAGTGTATAATAGAAGACATCAAAGAAATTAAAAATAATATATCTCATAAAATCTCAGGGTGTTACAAAATCCTTGAGATATTTGTGAGGCTGCTCACTAGGAATGCCATGGAATTTAGGAAGGACGTGGAAAAGTCTTGATCGCATCTCAATGTAGGCTTCTTCCATGGAGTATTGTATGTACTGGGGTTGGAACTCTGCAGTAGGGGTGGGAAACTATTTTAAGGTCTGATTATTTACAGCCATATTTTTAATTATTTGATTTTGTTCAATATTATATTTTTTTAGGAGCTCTTAAAGAACCACAGGGGTTTTCTTACTGTTAATTTAATACGTTAATCTGTATGACTTAATGTTTAATTCAGTATTATTTACAATTTCTTAGTATATTTTAAAAACATTTTCTTTTCTTGACTAGGTCATTGAAACGTGGTGTGGTAATTTTTATCTATTTTTTAATTAAATATAAAATAAATGAAAAAACTGAGAAAAATGAATTAAAATTAACTAAATTAAAAATTATAAAGAGAAAAAATAAGGACAGGGATAAACAGTGAAAGAGAGAAACACACTAAAAATAAAACAAAACAAAAAACAAAAAAAATATGGGGAAAATAAGAAATGTAAGGTAAATATAAAAATGAAAATAAATATAAGTAGAAAATAAGAAATCAGAAAAATATTATATTATTACCCCTATAATAGTTCTAAAATTTAATCTTGTTTTCAAGCATGTCAAATTAGATGTTTATATTTTTACTAGTGTTTCTATAGTATATAATAAAACCAAGGATGTCTCTTGAAGAATATTTGGATACTTTTTTTTAAGATAATGTTTTGATTATGATAAATTGGAATGTGATTTTATAAAATTATGGTTTATTTGTTTATGATTCAATCATATATAAGAAATCGATAAAAGAAAGAATAAATTGATAGTTTTTATTAAGCACGATCAACCCCGGAAAATATCAGGATACTCATCCTTCATCACTTAAAGAGATTGGGTTTAGATATTTTAATATCTGGTTTTTATGACCTATAACTATAATTTTTCTTATTTTATACCAAGATACCTCCTATGGTTTGGTTAGAAACACATAGTTATTTATTGACTGCTGCTGATGATTGGGTGATTTGTGTCCAACTACATAACTAAGACTCACCAAGGAAAAAAATGATGAACTCTAATTGTTTTTGAGTTTTTTATGTTTTTTTAATGTGATAAAATGAATTATACATACATGGATATGGAAATTTTTATGTGAATTATTTTTATAAATATGAACCACACAAACACCGTAATTGAAAGGGGGAAGGATAAGTGATAAACAGTGTTCAAACCATCAAATGAATGGGCAATACAAAAAATGATCATGTGAGTTTGAGTATAACAGACTAGTACATAAATATATTCAAAATAATATAGTATAATTGCAAAAAACATATACACCTATAAATTAAAATGTCATTCAAATAATAAAAATATAAATCCTGGGGTTTACATCACATTCCTCCTCAGGTGATCACAAAGAGTTTTGAACTCTATATAAGGGAAGGAATCCATAGATAATGAATAAGAACATCCCAAGCTATAAAAACTCAACATATAGTTGAAAATACATTGAAAATGAAGGATAATAGGCCTTTTATTTAAAATTATATCCAAATTTACCCAAAATAATTCATTTTTCTATGGGACTAAGTGACTATTCATGGTACACATTCTTCCTCCACTTAATCTAGCTAGTTAACTAATTAAACATTAATTTCTAACTTTAAATTTAGTAGATAGGGTCTACATAGAGTTATATATTCAATGGATGTGTATTCCGCATAATTAAAGATTTGAAACCCAAGATATGGACCAGTTACCGAATGTTAGTCCAATCTCCCTTTCCTAAGTTTTCTTCTCATTGATGGCCTCTATTGGGAATCTAGTGATTGGATATAACCTTTGTTCTAGATAAACAAATTAAATTTCAACTCCATTTTAATTATAAAAAAAATTAATTTTTCTGTTTTTATTAGTCTATTCGATGTTATGATAAAAATACCAATGTGTTTTAAAATTTGGCCATTGTGAAATTTCATCTTTTGAGGCATACTTTAAACAAATTAATTCAAAATATATATTAAGTGAAAAATTTATTAATAAGGGGTTACTAAAATCCATAAACAATTTAATACACAAGTATAACGATGATAATAGATGATATACTGTTGTATGATGAGTGGTCCCTGATTTTATCATTTTATCTGTAAATGCATTTATCGTTTGATGTTCTAGTAGGTATAACTATGTTTAATTGGCTTGACTAAGAGAAAATGCATCTAATGATATTTTCTATAATTAAGTATCACCTAGTAGGGAAATAGAAACAATTATACTAATGTTTCATTGGAAATTTAGTAACTTAATGATTATAATTAGATGATATTCTTGACATAAATAGTGAGAGGAAACTATAATGGGTTTCCAAAATGAAATGAGGACTCTAATAACCTTAGGAGAATATACGAATTATAGTGTGTGACTATCACCTAGAGTTATTGGATATGGGTGAATCTAGTGAGTGATTTCTTAATCAACCTTATGGGATTTGGTTCAACTAATATGATTAATATTAGGTATTGGGTTTAAATTATTAGTAGATCCCTTAATAGGCCTAGTATGATTGTGAAAGAAGTTATACTGAGGTAATACTAAATAATTGACCATCAGGTGATTTTTGTTTTCTTGGGCATTATGTTTTCCTTGGAATGAAAGATATGGAAACAACAGGAAGGGGTAAATTATTGTTTAAATACATTACTATAATTTTTCATCACCTCAAGTGTAAACACACCTAAATATATTATGTTCTGATCAACCAAAAAAATATCAAATAAAAAAAATATGCACAAAATAAATTAAAACTGTCAAAAAAAATCAAATTCTGAAAAATGTAAATTTACAATAGAAATATAAAAAAGTAAGTAACTTGTATGCATAGTGTAAATAAAATGAAATGTGGATTACTAGTTAAAAAACCAAGATCCCCTTAAGTGATACACCATTTATTCCCCCTTAGAATCCCCTGATCAACTTGATTTGTATGAGAAATTTTCCACAACATGAAATATCATGATCAAAATTATTGGATTGGAATTATCTTTTCATCCTCATGAAACCTATTGATATTAAATCATACAAATAAATATGATTACAATAGGAAATTATAATAAATTTACAATTAAATTATCATAAAATAAATCTTAATAAAACACCTAAAAATAAAATACAAGAAAAATCACATTCAAAACAACAAGTTTGTGCAGACTTCTAGATATTTCAAGATCACAAAGTGTAATTTTCATCTACTTTTGATTCATGAAGTTATGATTAAATTTATTGGAAAACCTCACATGGTAGAATGTTTCTTTTTTTGTATTATTTGTAATTTAATTGGATGCTTCTTCATCATTTTTTATAAACTTAGAATTACTCTATATCTTCTAATGAAGTAAATCATAAATGTATATAGTTCACATAAATTAATTGAATGTATCCTAAAATTGAAACATGGATCTCTATATTTTCAATCTAAAATCTTAAAGAATTAAGTTATTGTATTCTCCTCATGTTCACCAAAAAAATCATTGAAAAACATCAAGTTAAATAAAATTTATATTAAGTGTATTGTGATTTTCAATACAATGAATAAAAACGACACATTGACTCAAAAATCTCTCCCATTTTGAAAAGAATAAGAAAAACTAAAATTTAAAAATTTAAAAAAAAATCTCCTTTATTAAAAATTGAATTCTCCCCCTTTGTGAAATAAATAAAGAATTCAAATTATACCCCTCAATGAAATAATGGGATTAAAAAATTTATCTTAAACTTCTCAAATATCAACCTGATTATAATAATATTAAAAAAAATTATCCAAATCTCTCCATTTTTTATAAAATATCTCTTCATTTTTTATTTTCAATAAGAACCATTCAAAAAGTAAAAAACTTTTAAAATTGTAAGAAAAACAACCCCTAAAAAGAATATTTTGTTAACTTTAAGGAAAAAATACCAATTATGAAATGAATTGTATTCAATCAACTCACCCCCCCCCCTTAAATGTTTATTTAAAGGCCTAAAATAAGACAAGAAAACCATTATTTACTTATAGATAAGAAATATCATTCACATTTAAAATATTCTTCAATAATATAAGTAATCATAAACTCATTAATGTATTACAAAATAAAAACATCCCAGAAATAGAAATTTAGAAATATCCATGTAATATAAATTGGAAAAATATCCATTATGTGGAAATAGATAAATATTCATGTAGTGGAAATTGAAAAATATCCAAGTAATGCTAAATTAAAAATCATTTATTAGAATAGATTTATACACCATAAAAAAATTCTAAGATAGTCAAAGTTATTATTATAGCTTCATAATAGTTTTTAAATTTAATCCTTTCCATGAGATTAGTAATTATATTATTAAGCCTTCCTTGTATTCTGTCAAGGCTCTCCAATATAGATATCATAGCACCATGATCAAGGTTTTTCTTTTCTACTACTCTTAAAAAACGTACATGCATCAGTATTTCATTTTCATTCACTCACCTTAACTTTTTTTTAAACTCTTTTATTTTTATGAAAAACAAAAATGAATGATTCATCAAACTATTTTCTCTTGATTGCGTATAATCCTTAAAATAATTAATTTACTTGATCTAAAATTTCCCACACTTAAATTATTTCTCAAAATATAAAATATTAATTTAAAAAACTTATTTGGAGAGAATCCAAATGGATTTTAATTAAGTTTCATGATTAAGAAAATACAATAAGGTCCAAAAATTCCAAATTTTAAAATTTTTTCATTCATTTTATTCACCTTAAAATTGAATTTTGGAAGGATAAAGATGAAATTACATATATTTTTGAACTGAATAATAATTAATTATTAATATTTAATATTCCCTTCACTTTCAGAGAAAAGTTCCAAATAACATCTCTTTGAGGACACTTTTTCTTCTTCCACAAAAAAAATTATGTTGACTTTCATTCCATAAAAAAGAAACATTCATACAATCAACGATTTTTGAAGATTGACTTTAATCATATATTTTATGGTTAAAACTAGTAGGGTCAGATAATTTAAATGAATTTTTCATTCCTATATCTAGAAAACTAACATCTGATTCTTCCAATAATTTATCAAAAAATAGGGATTTATATCCCAAGTAAACACATAACATTGAAAACATAGAAAATATTCTGAAGAAATATTTAAAACTATAGGGCTATAAAATTCATGATGAATTGAATATTTATGATTAAATTTTATTATAAATACAATCTATTTATCTATTAAAGTTTATAAAACTATATTTTATGAATATGTAACAAATTATTATTCCCTATTTCCTAATTTAGATGATGTTACCAAAAAATCCAACCTTTTCTTAAATGAATATTGAACATAAGATATATAATACCTTTTATCTTCATATTGATTCCTAAAGTCTAAATCAATTATTTTCCATTTTTGAGCTTAAAGAATATAAAAAACTCTATCTTATAGTTCCTTTATCATTATTTATATGAATTTCTTCTTTTATTCTAGAAATGTATTCTGAGATGAAACTATTAAACCTCTATTAATTAACATTTTTTCTATCACAATATAATTTAGTTTCATTTTTTGGAAATAGTCTCTAAGTTAATAGGATTTTCTATTACCCTCTCAGAAATTCTATGATTAAAAACTCCTTCCATTGATAAAAACATAACTAGAAATTTTTTTAGGGTCCTCACATATGGTGTAATATTTAACTTTACTATACAAGAACATATTTATTCAATATTATCCCACATGCACCTAACTAAATTAAACATCCTAATTTTATAGAGAGAATATAATATATGTAATTCTTGAAAATTTATTGTATATTTATCTCCTTTTCATAAATGAAAAAATAATTAAAAACACAAAACAATTTTCTTCCTTTAAGGTACAAGTGATTCATTTGGTGAACTTTTTCTTTAACTAGAAAGGGAATATCTTCCACTTTAGCCATAAAAAAAACCTGATTTCTTAGGAAATTTTTGAGAGACAAAAAAAATAATATTATTATAGATTTAATTCTATAAGATCTTATATTTATTTCATATTAATAACAAAATCAACTTGAGTTATAGAAAATTTAATATTCTTAACTCCACAAGTATCAAAAAAATGTTCTTTAAAACTCTTGGACAAAACATAGAGAGAAAAGATCATGAGATTCACCTATCAAAAAAATATCCTCCCATACTTGAAAACTAAAAACTTCTTTTAACAATGATTTATATTGATTATAATTATTTTGATAAACTAACCTTTTCCTAAATATTTCATTTGTTTATATTTCTCTGAAAGATTACATACATGAAATAGAAGATGAATAGAGAATCAAAATTTGTCGACTGAAAAAAAATATTTTCAATGAATAAATCCAAATAAAAATTGGAATATAAGGTTATTTTTAAGATAGTCAAATGTTTTAGATATTTAAAATGATAAGTTCATCCAATAGTCCTTGAAAACTTATGCCAAAAAAGATAATAAAAAATCATAAAAAAATTACTTCCAAAAATTAAAATTAAAACTTAAAATTACCATGGATTTTAAAAACAAAACCTTATAATAAAGATAATGGAAAAGTAAAACTACCATAAGAAATAAGTATATGTAGAATACTAAATTCAGTTTAAAATAACAACTAAATGATGGAATTAAATGTAAATAAAAATTCTAGAAGTAATCTAGCATATCAATTGTTTGATATTCTTCTACTGAATTAATTTATATTAAGTAAATATTAAATTAGTTTATATCAACCCTTAAAAGTATAAAATAGAAGATTAACTATTATTTACTAAAAAGTTAGAAAATAAATAAATAATTCCCCTCACCCAGTGATTTTAAGAGATAATAAAAAAATTGAATTTTTAAAACCAAACCTATTGAAAATAGGTATAAGTAATGATAAACATAAAATTAAATTTACTAGGTATTGAATATAATATTTTAGTTTCCAGTACACACTAACTTCATGTTTTCAAAAATTATTTCTTTAGAAGATAGACTTGCTTAACTCTTAAGGTGTTTGTGAGTAGGACCATTGGAATCCATGTTTGTTTGGATATTTAGTGCTCAAAGGTAATAATTTCTATTGAAATAAAATATCAAGTCCATCTAAATTACATAATTTTTTTAAAGAATATTTTTTAGTCTAATGACCTCCTCTCAAACGCATTGAGCAGAAAGGTGCTCAACAAGTGACAAATATTTCAATTGGTATATTTTTCATTTAGAAGATTTATTTCTAAGAGTAGAAGTATAAATTTTGGTTTCAAATTATTTTATATCTTATTAAAATACATTATTTATAGAGTAGTTTTTTTAATAAATTATTTAAGATTTTTATTTATGAATTTATTTTTATTGACTCATTTTTATCCTCATCGAACATTTCTTCTTCTTAGAATTTCTCATCTTGTGTTCATCTAACTTAAGATTATATCCTGAATATTTAACAAAACTTTTTCCTTTTAATTCAAAACTAATCTTATAAATATTCTTTATGATCATATCCAACTCCAAAACAAGTTTAAAATTCTCTTTTTTCACTTTTTCTAAACCGTATTTCGTTGAGTTAACAAAAGCATTAATTTCCTTCAAATCAGAAGTGAGTGTATTAAATAAACCTTTATATTTTGAGTATTTGTAATTTATAGTAGTCAAATTCTAAGTAAACTTTGAAAAAATATTCTTAAATTTACTTATCTGACTTTTAATCTCATACACTTTATCATTGAGTCCAAGGTAGGTACTGTATAGATTTTTATAAGACTCCTCAACTTTAGAAATATAATCACCTAATTCCTATTGATATTTAACATTATTATCATCTATGAAATAAGTAGAATATTAATCATCACTTTAATATTCAATAGATAAATATTTTATAATATTTTTCAAATAATATTTTGGTAAACTGTCATCATTTTTTTCTTAACCATAAAACATTTAAACAAATTGGAATACTTATATCAGTAGAGAAACCAATATTCTTCCTAATATTATCACTAACATCCTATAAGTTATCAAAAGTAGTATCACCTCCATATACACTTGAAGTATCCAAATATTTCATACTCTTCTTTTCCTTACTTTTAGATTATTTTCTATAATAATTTTTATCTATTTTATTTAACTTTTGACAATCAGGATGAATGTGTCCATGTTTTTTATATTAATAACAAATTGTTTCCAAAGAATCTTTATAATCTCAATTTTCTATTCTATCTTTCCATAATTATAGGTTTAAATATCCACTCCTATATCTCTTTTATAAAATATAAGAAAATCCATCCTCTATAACGTCCAAACCATTATCATATATGGAACTTTTAGTAATATCTATTGAATTATTTCATCTAGATTTTATTTTTATATAAGTTTATACAAACATAACTTCATTTTATTTCATTCCTTTTCACTAACTCTCTTTAAATTTCACCCATATAGTATAAGAGTTATAATCTCGTCATCAAAGTTTAAATTAGAAATATGCTTTATATCATCTATTATTTTTATTTTGAATTACCTCTACTTATTAAGTAATTATATAAATTTATCAAATATTCATTCCACTAACAACTCCATCTCAACAAGATTTTGAAAACTATTAACAATTTACATCACTATTTGATGCATCTGAGCAATAATCTTGTAAGATCCTGACCTTTTCTAGAGATGTATCGTGATCATTTATAGGTACTATTTTGCCTTGTTATGAGTAAATATGGGTTACATTTTACCTTGAGGAGTTTTTTGGTGAAATTGGAAAATTTTGGATGTTTTGGATGTGTTTTCTTCAATACACAATTAGTCCACAATTTTCCCAAATCATATTCCCTTCCCCAAAAAACCATGTAACCCCAAGATGATGGGGATTTCATTGTTCATCCATGGTTTGGAAAATCATGCACCCTCTTATTATTAACTGTGATTCCTCATTAGAGGACGAACACAGTTAGGCACATTGTTAGGTAAAACCATGCACCCTGAATATGAAACTGTGTATATAGAATTATAATACCCCGAGAATTCATTAAAATTTTATTGAACCCCACATCCTATATCCCTAAACATGCTAGCTAAACCCTAAACCTATTTCTATGATTTTTTTGAGCTTCATGAATGTATTCCAATGCATTACAGCCTCTATTCTTGATGAATAAAAGCTTGTATTCATGATACATACCTCTCCAGGTAAGATATTATCATACCAATTAGTTTCCCCTCTCCCTGTCATCTTTTTATCATCCTTAAAATGGATGTTTTCCTCTATTGGTAGAAGATATAAATATGGGTTTTGATATATATAATCCATTTCATCTTGAATCTTGGTTTCAAGTCTAGATCTTGATCTTTCTCATGTTCTTGATTATTCTTCTACAATTGGGGATTTTTGTTGGCGATCGGTCATCCACAATATTGAGTTAGGTGACCTAAATTAGAATCCCATAGTCTTAATTTAATTAAATGTATGTAATTGTGAGATTTAATTTTATATGATTTGGTAATTTCATTTATGATTGAAATGGTTATATTTAATTTCTATACAATAATGATTTGGGTTTAAATTGGGCCAATTGTAATGGGTGGAATTGGATTAATTAATT
Source organism: Viscum album (assembly GCA_963277665.1). Classification (NCBI taxonomy): domain Eukaryota; kingdom Viridiplantae; phylum Streptophyta; class Magnoliopsida; order Santalales; family Viscaceae; genus Viscum; species Viscum album. The sequence goes on along the minus strand of OY728159.1, from coordinate 1,349,415,814 downwards.
GGTTAATTAATTAATGGAATTACAGTGATTGTTAAATTTATGGGATAGTGGGATTGTGCAATTGGACAATTCATGTGATTTTGATTTAATTGGAAATGAGAATTATGATATTATTGGATTATTGGATTAATCATAATGAGTTAATGGTTTAAATAATGAAAAATGTGTTAATAGTGAGTTGTCCATATTTTTTCAAGTGATTAATTGAAGAACCATGATTGTTGTGATAAATTTTATTAGTAACATGATGTGAAATGTTGTTAAAAGGGTTAATGTTGTATAATCTTGATTGATGTGATATTTGTGATGTGTGTGTGATCGATTGATATATATGTGTTGGACACAGAATGATGCTTCAAAATCCCATATGGGATTGACTGGTATTTTTTGTGTGGGACATGAACTAATGATTCAAAATACCATACCAAAAACAGGGAGATTAGACATATATTGATGCTTCAAATACCCATGAGGTGCTAGACATGGCGTTATAGGCCCAAAACTTTGACATTGGACAATGGTTTCAATTGGTTGTAATATAAATTTAATTTAATTGATGAATGATAACCATGGTACTTTGATATGTGATATCCCTTGGGGATAGTTCAGACTCTAACATGGGTTGAATAAGGTATTTAGGGTTCGAGTGTCTTCAAGTACCCAGGGGTTTATGTGGTTAAATAATTAATAATTGAATATATGTAAATTTTTTACTTTAATAATTGTATTTTATTCTTTATTCTACTGAATACACTATTATTAACTAGATATTATTTTAAAAATCGTTGGTGTTTTCCTAAGGAGTTGTAATCACACCCTACCTAGGACACCTTATCGGTACCCAAAGAGACTTCATGTTTGTAGGAAAAAATAACGGAAATAGTACTATGTTAAATGGATTATTTGGGATGGAGCATGGATGGGGGAACCAAACATGATTTTGGACCCTCTTGGGAATTTTTATTGTCTTTATTTATTTTGGGTTTTTTCATAACGACACGTGACATGCATTTGGAATGACATATCTAATATTTAGTTTTTGATGATGTATTCATGTTTTGTTCATCATGTGATATTGGTTTTTTCTAGTTATTAGTTATATCCTTTGGTTATTATTTTTTATTTCCTCTATTTTTCTACTTTTTTAAAGTGTTTATAGTCTCCCCACGATCGATCTTAACCCTCACTATTAGTCTATATCCTCTAGGAGATGGGGAGGTGGACATGAGGTCAGGTAACCAACCATCTTAGGGCACCAGTGTGTGGAACCAGGGTTAGAAATGAGCTCGTGTAAGTGAGTATTGTCATGACCCGTCCTCGGGGCCCGTGTCGTGACTACCCCAAGCCCGCCTTCTATAGGCCAGGGGCTGGAGACTATCACCAAAGGCATAAATCCCGATAACTGGGAAGGCATTGCCTTTATAAAAGTAACAAAACACCATAGAGTACAAGCAGAAGTAAAACACGAAGTACAAAAGGAAGTGTTGAAAAGTAAATGGGCTAGAATACAAACCCAATCTAAAGTACAGCTATAATTGAAAGAAAGTACTACAAAGACAAGCAGCTGGAAGAAGATAGAAGCGGCTCCTGGGTCATCCTCCTTGGATCCTACCTGAAGGATAGGTACAAATAGCGCAGCTCCTGGATCGTCCACCACGGATCCTACCTGAAGGGTAGGTACAGATAGCCTCCATAATTCTCTCACCCGTCAACCTCCTCTGAGTGTCGCCTCATCATGAAGTCCACCACCGGATACTGTCTCGTCGTGATTTCCACCTCCAGGTACCGTCCAGTCCTCAAACACTCTGCCTCTGTCTGCGCTGCTCGTCGTCTACAACCAACACAACGAGGTGCGGGCATAGCCCGTGCAGGGGTGAGTATAACGATACTCAGTAGTGACCCCGAGACCCTCAAGGTCTCACTAAATCCAACAAGGATAACCACAAATAATATCTCAATAGATAACCTCTACTTAGGTATATGTCCATTTATATACCCAAGTTATCAAGTAACCCATCTCAATCATGAGGAAACACAAAGATTATGAAATCAATAGATAACCACTACCCAGGTATATACCCATACATATACATAAGTTATCAAGTGACCCATCTCAATCATGAGTTAAACACAAAGGTCATAGACTCAGCTCAACCAGGATTTTCTTCATGATGTCGAAACCACGGCTACTGGAGAACTCCTCCTCTGTCGAGTACAGTGGGTCTGCCGCTACAACCAAGCGTGCCCCACTAACCTGGGACTGTTTTAGTACTCCACCTGTCGAGTACTGTGGGCCTACTGCTACAACAAAGTGTTTCCCACCATGGTTCTGCCGCTACAACCAAGCGCTCCCCCTCATAGGCTCCAGAGGTACTCCTTCTGTTGAGTACCGCGGGTTTGTCGCTACAACCAAGCGCTCCTCCGTCGTGGGTCTGCCACTACAACCAAGTGCTCCCCCTCATAGCCTCTAGAGGTACTCCTTCTGTTGAATACTGCGGGGCTGCCGCTACAACCAAGATTTCCTCCGCCGTGGGTCTCCCACTAAAACCAGGCGCTCCCCACTGGGCTATCTGAAATGCACCGAGACGATAGATCAGCAGTCGTCAAGTCTCAGCCAGCTACTAGGTCTCTGCACTCTGTTAGCTCATCACCGGGAGGGTCCGCTCGATGAGAAATTGGTCGATACTCCAAGTATCACAAAGTTCCATGAAGAAGTATCTCAAAGTATCGCCTCATCATAGGGGTCTCAACGCAATACACGGCGCATCAGTCGGACGCCCAGTCTGTGAGTTACTAGCCTTTTCGTCCCAAGGGCCCAGTTGGTTTCGTGTGCGAACCAACCCAGCCTTATCTCGACTATACCCCGAACTCTCATAGGGTATTCTCATAGGGACCATTTCTCAACGTGATCACCAATGCCGTTGACGGTTCGTCAAACGGACGTCCGGTCTGAAAGTTATCAGCTTTTCCGTTCCAGGGGCCCGGTTGGATTTCGGGTACAATCCAACCCGGCCACTATCCAAATGTAACCAAAACTCAGGTGAAGTATTCCAAAAGTTCCATCTCATCAAGAGGAATCTAACAAAGTCGGCATCATGTTAATCAGAAGTCCGGAGCTCGAGATATAAGCGTTTCCGCTCTGAGGGCCCGGTTGGTTTCGTGATCGAACCAACCTGGCTATACCCAAAGTCCTCTAAAACCCCGAGTGTAATATACTGAAACAACTGCCTCGCTCCAAGGATCGCATTGCAACTGACGGTGCGTCGATCGGGGGTCCATAGCCCAAGATATGGGCATTTGAACGCAAACTGCCCGAGAATAGGGGGTTGGGCCCGAACCGACCCGGCCTAAGACCCCCCTGGGTCGGCCCGAACTGGGTCAACCCAAACCGGGTCCAGGTCTGGCCCAATAGGGCGCAGCTCGGCCCGGTGGGTGCATCCCGGCCGGTTGTCCAGCCGCGTTGGCGCGGCCGCGTGGCCGCTCAGCTGTCCGGCTGAGCGGAAGAGGGGGTGTTGTTGCCCCCCCTTGAATGAAGCTGCAGCCCCCGCATGGGGGCCGCTCCCTTCCAACAATGCGGCGGCCAATGCCACATCTCCCTTGGTCCCTCGCAGTCGTGGGACCAGCCTCCTGCCGCCGCGGCCTCGGCCGCGGTGGCCCTTTCCGGCGGCGCGCCCGCAGGATCTTCCGCGGACCACCGGACATGCTCTGGTGGTCCGTTTGGCCTGCCCTCTTCGCCTAAGGCCTTCCCGGGACTCGTACGTTACTGTGAAGGGTCCAAAATCACCTTTTCAACCCACTTCATCATCGCTCGTCGATCCTCACGTTAAAAAAAAACAACTGCGGAGTCTTCGATTTGCCTCTGCCGCCCCGACTCCGGTCGCGGTTTGGTTCAGCATCAACGGCGCGGCGCGATGGCGCCGCGCTCCTTCTTCGCATTCCTTCTTGTTTCCGCGCTGTGCTGTTGCACTGCGTTGCCTTTGTTTAAGCCACAACGAACACACATCAATGGGGGAGGAGGATCGGCCGTGTTCGGGTGGTCCGACCTCCTCCCATTAAATTGATAACAGGCGGCCCGAATATTTAACGAAGAACACAAGGAAATTATTCACGAATAAAACCAAACCCCTACCTCGATCGTAGTGGTCGAATGAGGTTTGTCACGGAAAGGGTCGTCGTGGAAGAAGAGGATCGTTGGCATTTTTTGATCTCCGAGGAAGGCGTCTCTCGCCGTCGTCCGTCGTCGGAGGTCGGCATTCTTCGTCGGCGGCGGTGCATTCTTTGCGATCTTCGACGAAGAACGAAGAACTTCAAGACTCAAAGTTTCTTCCCCCAAACCTCTCTCAACAAGCTAACCCCCAATAAAATAAGAGTTTGTCTTATTTTATTACTCATGCCAAAGCTTTTGAAATTCGAAAACGAATCAACAATTTAATTGAATTAATTGAGTAGTTAAAACCGCCCAATTAATGTGGCATTTATTAATCCACATAAACGCAAGGGTTGAATTTCATTAAAGGGGGGTGTAGGTGTGTTACCTAATTATAATATGGGGATGAATAAATGAAAAGGTGGGGCTCATGTGGGCCCCACCGCCCTCATAATCTCACTTGGGTGGTTTCCCCAACTTCCACTCAAAGGGTCATAACCACTAAAAAGGAAAATAAAATTTGTAGCTCAATTTTTTTTTAACTTCCACAATTTATAAAAACTCCTCCCGAGCAAATGAAACTCCAAAAAAGGTGTTCCTAAACATTTATCGGCGTTGTGATTCCATCGGTGCCCTCGGATTTTGATTCCGAGCACCGGTTAAAAAGTTATAAAAACCCGCTCGTTCGTTCACTGAACGTACTCGAGCTAAACTTCGAAAAATGATTCCGGACACACTGGGCCTGGGAATCAGGTGCCATCAGAAACTGCGTACTCGTAAAATCCCAAAGAAAATTAAGAAAAAAATTTCCTTGAAATTTCCAGGTCTTTACATTACTCCCACCTCAGGGATTTACGTCCCTGTAAAGCTTTAACACAAACTAGGGATACAAAAGCGGTATTGAGCACGCATCTAAGCCTTCCGCTCCCATGTGCTCACCTGGAGGTTCCCATACTGCCAGTGAAAGCGCAGCCGAGGAATCGATCGTCCTCATAGGATCTGCTCTTGTCGTTCCTCGATCCCCACTGGAACCTCCGTGAGGGTCGCCCCATCTCCCAAGTCCATCTCCTCATGGTCGATGAAATGTGAAGGGTCGAGGTCGTATCTCCTCAGTTGAGATACATGGAATTCATCGTGCACCTAGTGAAACTGAGGTGGGTGGTCCAAGCGGTAAACCACCTCGCCTACCCTGATGAGGACCTAGAAAGGTCCGTTGAAGCTCATAGATAACTTGTCGCCTCAGCCACATCTCCATAACTCACGTCGAGGTGAGACCCATAGGAAAACGTGGTCGCCATCCTCGAACTCTAGTGGTCTCCGCCTCCTGTCAGCACAAGACTTTTTTCGGCTCTGAGCTGTCCCCATCCGCTCTTGGATGACTTGGACAATTCTGGTCCTATATGAGCTGTTGAGGTTTCTTCTTTACCGATAAGAGAAATCCAGTCTCATCCCCTGGATAAAACACGTTCTTCACCTAATACAGGCAATCCCGACATAGATGATACTAACCCATACCAAATATGATGTCATAAGGCCTCGATGCTACTACCAAGAGATCCAACCGTTACTCTCACCTCCAAGGGTTGAGTCACACTGTCGGCATCAATGTGTGATCACTGGGTCTCCTCCAGTAGGTATCTCAAAGTGAGGATCAAGTCAATGGTTTTTAAACCGGAACCTCTTAGTAACAACATAAAGAGAGCACAGGAAGGTAAACGCCACAAGAAAGGTGTCTTTTATTACTGCATCTCAAAGTAAAAAGACACAAAGCATCTACAAACAAACATCAACAAAGCTAGAAGCAACATGAACAAAAGACTCCAGGTCTGGAGCTAGTCCCGCTCCTGTCCATCTGCTCCCGGAGCTCCATGATCGTAGGCCTCAGCTGCCTGAAACTGATCTCTCCCATGTCCACCTATTCCATGCGGTCGGGGTGGACCTTCTGGTAGTGCTGGTGGAAACACTTCGAAGTTTAGTCCACCTCCAGCTGCATGGCCAGCTCACCTGCCACAGTCTCCTGCTCCATGCGGTCCGCCTCGATCGAACCTCTGCCTCTACCTAGGAGGTCCTTCGTTCATCTGCCGGTCATCTGAATGGCGGGTCGGACAGTCACGAGCCATGTGACCAACCCCACCGTATGAGTAACACTTTCCGCTCATGGTAAGTCGTTGTCCACCCCGGGTGCCTCATCGTGCACCTGGAGCATCAAGCTTTACCATCTTCCTACTACCGCGTGCAGCAGGCTCACCGCAAGAACCACCATAAGGTCAGCTGGTGTCCCTACCAAACGGAAAACTCGTACAACTACCTCCAGCCAATCCTTGGCTGCCTGAGGGTCCTTCTCCCCGTGGAACCTGGGTGGTCGCTAACCCTAAAACTCGTACAGTGCACTAAGGCGACGTGCACCGTTAGCGGCTGGGGCTAGTAACATCGGTGGCTCAGTGGGTAGAGGTACCGCTGGTGCCTCTGCTGTCAAAGGGCCCTGTACTGAGGCCTCGTCGCTCGGGGCCCGTGTCGTGACTACCCCAAGCCTGCCTTCCATTGGCCAGGAGCTGGCGACTAGCACCAAAGGTGTAAATCCCGATAACTGGGAAGACATTGCCTTTATAAAAGTAACAAAACACCACAAAGTACAATCGGAAGTAAAACACTAAGTACAAAAGGAAGTGCTAAAAAGTAAATGGGCCAGAATACAAACCCAATCGAAAGTACAGCTACAACTGAAAGAAAGTACAACAAAGACAAGTAGCTGGAAGAAGATAGAAGTAGCTCCTGGGTCATCCTCCTCGGATCCTACCTGAAGGGTAGGTACAGATAGTGCTGCTCCTGGATCGTCCACCACGGATCCTACCTGAAGGGTAGGTACAGATAGCCTCCACAATGATCTCTCCTGTCAACCTCCTCCGAGTGTCGCCTCGTCGTCAAGTCCACCACCGGATACTGTCTCGTCGTGAGGTCCACCTCCGTGTACCATCCAGTCCTCGAACACTCAGCCTCTGTCTGTGCTGCCCGTCGTCTGCAACCAACACAACGAGGTGCTAGCATAGCCCGTGTGGGGGTGAGTATAACGATACTCATTAGGGACCCCAAGACCCTCAAGGTATCACTAAATACAACAAGGATAACCACAAAGAAGATCTCAACAGATAACCTCTACTTAGGTATATGCCCATACATAAACTCAAGTTATCAAGTAACCCATCTCAATCATGAGGAAAAACAATGATTATGAAATCAACAAATAACCACTACCCAGGTATATTCCCATACATATACCTAAGTTATCAAGTGACCCATCTCAATCATGAGGTAAACACAAAGGTCATAGACTCAGCTCAACCAGGATTTTATTCATGATGTCGAAACCACAGCTGCTGGAGAACTCCTCCTCTATCGAGTACAGTGGGTCTGCCGCTATAACCAAGCACGCCCCACTAACCTTGGACTGTTGTAGTACTCCACCTGTCGAGTACTATGGGCATGCTGCTACAACCAAGCACTTCCCACAATGAGTCTGCCGCTACAACCAAGCACTCCCCCTCATAGGCTCCAGACGTACTCCTACTGTTGAGTACCACGGGTCTGCCGCTACAACCAAGCACTCCTCCTCCGTGGGTCTGCCGCTACAACCAAGCGCTCCCCCTCATAGCCTTCATAGGTACTCCTTCTTTTGAGTACCACGGGTCTACCGCTACAACCAAGTGCTCCTCCACCGTGGGTCTGCCGCTACAACCAAGCGCTCCCCCTCATAGCCTCCAGAGGTACTCCTTCTGTTGAGTACCTTGGGTCTACCACTACAACCAAGCGCTCCTCCACCGTGGGTCTGCCGCTACAACCAATCGCTCCCCACTGGGCTATCTGAAACACACCGAGACGATAGATCAGTAGTCGTCAAGTCTCATCCCACTACTAGGTCTCGGCACTCTGCGAGCTCGTCACTGGGAGGGTCCACTCCACGAGCAAATGGTCGATACTCCAAGTATCACAAAGTTACATGAAGAAGTATCTCAAAGGACCGCCTCATCATAGGTTTCTCAACGCAACAGACGGTGTGTCAGTCGAACGCCCGGTCTGTGAGTTACTAGCCTTTTCGTCCCAGGGTCCCAGTTGGTTTCCTGTGCGAACCAACCCGGTCATATCTCAACTTTACCCCGAACTCTCATAGAGTATTCCCATAGGGACCGTTTTTCAACGTGATCACCAACACCGCTAACGGTTCGTCAAACGAACGTCCGGTCTGAAAGTTATCAGCTTTTCCGTTCCATGGGCCCGGTTGGATTTCGGGTACAATCCAACCCGGTCACTATCCAACAGCAACCAAAACTTAGGAGAATTATGCAAAAAGTTCTGTCTCATCAAAAGGAATCCAACAAAGTCGATGACACGTCAATCGGACTTCCGGAGCTCGAGATATAAGAGTTTCCGCTCCGAGGGCCCGGTTGGTTTCGTGATCGAACCAACCCGGCCATACACAAAGTCCTCCAAAACCCTAAGTGTAATATACCGAAAAGACCGTCTCGATACAAAAATTGCATCGTAGCTGATGGTGCATCGATCGGGGGTCCGTAGCCCAATATACGGGTGTTTGAAAACTGCCCAAGAATAGGGGGTTCGGGCCCGGACCGACCCGGCCCGAGACCCCCCCTGGGTCGGCCCGAACCGGGTTGACCCAAACCAGGTCCGGTTCCAACCCAATAGGGCGTGGCCCGGCTCGGGGGGTGTGGCCGCGTGGCCGCTCGGTTGTCTGGCTGAGCGGAATAGGGGGGTGCGGTTGCCCCCCCCCCTGAATGAAGTTGTGGCCTTCGTGTGGGGGCTGCTCCCTGCCAGCGATGTGGCGGCCAGCGCTACATGCCCCTTGGTCCCGCGCGGCCGCGGGACCAGCCTACTGCCGTTGAAGCTTCAGCCACGGTGGCCCTTCCCGGCGGTGCACCGGGTGCCGCCGCCTCCTGGCGGCCGGCCGGTGCCGGCGGGATCTTCCGCGGACCACCGGATGCGCTCTGGTGGCCCGTTTGGCCTGCCCTCTTCGACTAAGGCCCTCCCAGGACCCGTAGGTTACTAAGAAGGGTCCAAAATCGCCTTTGCAACCCACTTCATCATCTCCCGTCGATCCACACGTTAAAAAAATAATTTCGGAGTCTTTTATTCGCCAATGCAGCCCCGACTCCGGCCGCGGTTTGGTTCGGCCTCAACAGCACGGCGCGACGGCGCCGCGCTCCTTCCTCGCATTCCTTCTTGTTTCCGTACGGTGTCGTTGCACCGCACAACCTTTTTCGAGCAGCAAAGAACACACATCAAAGGGGGAGGAGGATCAGCCGTGTTTGGGCGGTCCGACCTCCTCCCGTTAAATTGATAACAGGTGGCCCGAATATTTAACGAAGAATGCAAGGAAATTATTCACGAATAAAACCAAACCCCTACCTCGAGCGTAGTCGTTGATCGAGGTTTGTCGTGAAAAGGGAAATATTAGAAGAAGAGGATCTTTGGTGTTTTTTGATCTCCGAGGAAGGCGTCTCTCTCCGTCGTCTGTCGTCGTAGGTCGGCGTTCTTCATCGGTGGCGGTGCGTTCTTCACGTTCTTCGACGAAGAATGAAGAACTTCAAGACTCAAAGTTTCTTCCCCCAATCCTCTCTCAAAAAGATAACCCCCAATAAAATAAGAGTTTGTCTTATTTTATTACTCATGCCAAAGATTTTGAAATTCAAAAATGAATCAACAATTTAATTGAATTAATTGAGAAGTTAAAACCTCCCAATTAATGTGGTGTTTATTAATCCACATAAACGCAAGGGTTGACTTCTATTAAAGGGGGGGTGCAGGTGTGTTACCTAATTAAAAGAGGGGGTTGAAGAAATGAAAAGGTGGGTCTTGTGTGGGCCCCACCTCCCTCATAACCTCACTTGGGTGGTTTCCCCAACTTCCACTCAAAGGGTCATAACCACTAAAAAGGAAAATAAATTTTGTAGCTCAATTTTATTTTTAACTTCCACAATTTTTAACAACTCCTCCCGAGCAAACGCAACTTCGGAAAATGTGTTCCTAAACATTTATCGGCACTGCGATTCCATCGGTGCCCTCGGATTTCGATTCCGAGCACCGGTTCAAAAGTTAGAAAAATCTGCTCGTTCGTTCACTGAACGTACCCGAGTTAATCTTCGGAAAATGATTCCGGGCACACCGGTCCTCGGAATCAGGCGTCGTCAGAAACTGTGTACTCGTAAAATCCCAAAGAAAATTAAGAACAAAATTTCCTTGAAATTTCTGGGTCTTTACAAGTATCTTACCCATTTATGGAGGAGAACCTACGTACCACGTATGGGAATTATTTTTATTGATATGGATTGTTAAATTTGTTTGTTATTTTTCCTTGAGTGATGTCTTTATTGTGTGATATGATTATTGTTTCTAAGTTTTTATGAGATTTGAGTTAAGGACCAATATGGAATGATAGTTGATTAAGAATTCATCGTTCTAGGAAATTATGATTATTATGTGGAATGCATCATTTTAGGCACGCATTGGAAAAACAGGTCTTTTTGGTAAGTTGCTAGTTTTGAAATGATTTTCATTGATTATGAATTTAAACGGAAAAACTATCATAATATGAGTTGAAATTTGTAAAATGACTTAGTATGTGAATAATGATAATTATTGTACCCTTTGTTAACCATAAACAAGATTTAGGATGGATAAGGGTAGTGATAGTTCGTTGGTTTTAGCAATGTGGTGGGGTTTGGGGGAATGGATTGTAATGTATTATTGTGAATCCCTCTTATGTAAAGGTGTTAAAGTTGTGTTATATGTCCTAAGATGTTTTTTTGTTATTGTAGAGATATGCATCCATTACAAAACTTATTGATAGGATAACATCAGGACATGGCTGTAAATGTTCCTCCAGGGGTGGAACTCGAGGCACCGATAATTCTGGATGAGGGATAAGGAGAGCAGTTCCATGAGAAATTTTCTCGCTTCATGAAGTTCATGGAAAGAGACCCAAGTTGGGTTGTGAAAATAATTTCTGACCTGAAACAAGAGTTTTAGGTGTAGTTTCCTTTTACTTTCACTGGAGAGGGTGGAATTGAGGCAATTGAGTTTTGTATTCCTTCTATCCAGGTGATACTTGACAACTTAGAGACTCATGCTGAGAAGAGAGTCAAATTGGCTGCTTACATGCTACGTGGTCAATCAAATAAATGGTGGGATATCCATAATTGGGATATACAGTTGGATACTATGTAGTGGAAGGGATTTAAAGAGAATTTCCCGGGGCACTTCAACTATGAGACGCTCTGGTATGAGAGATTATCTAATTTTATGAGGTTGACTTGGGGGAATATGTCTATGATGAACTATGATGGTTTCTTTAAATACTTGAAGTTATTTATTTTAGTGTTGGTGGGGGATGAGGATACTATAGAAAAAAAAATTCATAATGGGATTAAATGTGATATCAAGTCCCAAGTGAATATATTCATGCATAAGAAGTTTTCTAAAGTGGTAAATCAAGATCTCCTTTTTTATGGGGTCCTGAAGGAGAAATATTATGGAGAAAATTTGGTTCCTTCTAAAAATTCAAGAGGGACAACTTCCTAGAGTAGGAAACGTCATTATGAAAATATCTATCGGACCAGTGGAAGTTAAAGTGTCCGGGGGAAAGGATATATAACATAGGATCTTACTCGGGTGATTCTCACCAGTGTTGTAATTCAGGTCAACTTTGTAGATAGTTCCCCTAACCACTGGTAGAGTGCCGACCATGCATTATGATACAACATATATAGAGGTTCTTCAAGAACCCATGATAGACATGTAATTAGCGAGAAACTAGGCCAAATCAGAGTTTAGTATGGGGATCTTCCACACTATATCTATTTAGAAACTGGAGTTCTACTAGTCATGGTGGTAGAAGTAGTAGACATAGTGCTTCTTGGAAAGAGATCTTGTGCTGATAGAGTGGTGTATCTTAGGGGTATCATACTACATCATAGGTAATATGTGTATTAAATTTCCATGTATTTCATCCTACACTAGTGGATAGCGAGGTCGGACCATCGATTGTTAGAGGTATTATTATTATATATTCTATACTAACTACTTCCTTATTTGATAATATTGGCTCTCATTATTTTAAATTTCAAAACATGTGAATGGTTTGACCCTAGTGGTATATTTCATGAGCGGTGATATAATGATTGATGCACCTTTGTAATTACAATCGAGAGACATATATTTGGGAAAGGGGTGTACTCTAAAGGTTGGGGAGTATCATTTCATTTTGGATCTTTACATTCTTGATATATTTTGATTCAACCTAATCATGGGTATGGACTGGTTAGTAACATATAGACCCCACATAGATTTTTACCATAGGAGGGTGATGTTTATATCTCCTAATGGTGATAATTATATTCACCATGGAGAGTAGTATATCTAGGTGGGTCATGTAGGGCCAATTTACCATCAACTGGTGGAGGTCACTATCCATGTTTTCTTTTCTATTTATAGATGAAAGAGGTGTTAAGAATGGTTTCTTTCCACCCATAGTGGATATATTTTAAAAAAATCACAAAAACTTCTCAGGGCTTCAACCTAAGAGAGATGTGAAGTTTAAAATTGATCTATTGTCTGGAGCTAAGCCAATTTCTATTAAACCATAAACAAAGGCATCAACAAAGATTCAATAGCTTAAGACTCAACTAAAAGATTTGATGGATTAGAAGTTTTTCCATATGAGTATGTAACTTTGGTGTTCTTTAGTCTTTTATTCTAAGAAGGCTGCGGAGACATTGTGCTTATGTGTTACCAAAAGTTGAATTGGATGACTATGAGAAAATGGTATCCTCTTCCCCCTATTGATGATCTCTTTGACCAGTTGATGGGATATTTTCTGTTATCAAAGATTGACTTGAGACCAAGGTATCATTATTTTAGAGTTAGACCTTATGATATACCAAGTACTTCATTCAAAATCAGGTATGGACTTTATGAGTTCACTGTGATGTCGGTCAGGCTAACGAATGCACCAGTAGTGTTTATGGCCTTAATGAAATGAATCTTCCATCCATACCTGGATCATTTTTTGGTAGCATTGTTGTATGGAATCTTGGTGTACACCAAGACTCATGATGATCATGATCAACATTTTTATGTTGTTATGATTACATTAAGATAACATCAGTTATATTTCAATATATCTAAATGTAAATTTTGGATTGATTAGGAACACTTCTCATATAACATCATCTTGATGAAGGTGTGTTTGTGGACCCAAAGATGGTATAGAAAGTTGTTTCTTGGGATAACTCCAAGAATAATTTCAATATCCATAGTTCTATGTGATTAAAGGTTTATTATCATAGGTTTATCAAAGACTTTTCCCATTTATAAGCATCTATTTTGGGATTGACCGATAAAGGAATAAAGTTTTATTGGTCTGGGGCATGTGATAATACATTATAGGAATTGAATAATCTCTTGATGAAGAGACCAATAGTGATCCTACCCAATATAGGTGATGAGTATATTGTGTTTTTTATTCTTATAGGGTCGGTCATGGAGTAGTGTTGGTAGAGGGAGATCAAGTTGTGGAATATGGGTCTCACCAGTTGAAGCCACATGAATGGAATTAATCTATACACAACCTCAAGTTAGTTATAGTGGTTGATAATTTAAGGTATTTGTGTCATTATCTATTGGGAGAAATTTTCACTATTTATAAAAATCACAAGATCTTAAATTAACTATTTTCAAAAAATATTTGAATATCTGATAGAGGATGTGGTTAATGTAAATGTAGTCATTCTATTTTGAGATAACATATATCATCAATAAGGGAGTATTTTTGATGACCTAAGTAGTAAAAATCAGAATCAAGTAGTTCAGGAGTCTAGTGATGAGCATAAAATAATTACTTTACTGACTGAGATGCATGTTGTGGTTCATGAGGGCCAGGAGAATATGAATATTGTATTAATTTTAGCAGAGTATACACTTTGGAGTGGAATGAGATATAGGAAGTATGAGGATCCATAATTTTTGTCCTTGTGGGAAATCATTGAAAATGGGTAGTCACCTTCTGATTGGAAAATGGATGAGGATGAGATCATCTATGGTTGGAGTTGTTTTTTTTTTGTGAGAAAAAATACAGGGGGAGATTATGCATGAATTTAATTCCTCATAGTGGGTGGTGCATCCGATTTTGAACAAAATGTATCATGATCTAAATCAGTAATATTGGTGGTCGAGAATGAAAAGGATATATTAGGGTTCATGACATGATGCTACACCTATCAACGGGTGAAGTTTGAGCATCAATGACCAGGTGGTTTACTATAAATATTCCTCTAGAGGGATCCCCAGAAAAATGACTCTATTTTGGTGATTGTGGATCATTTGAAAAAGGTATCACATTTCTTACCTACATGGTATAATTTCTCAGTGGATCAGTTGAGAGACTTATATGTTAAAGACATAGTCTATATACATAGGGTTCCATAAAGTATTTTTTCACTTGATGACTCATGTATTACTTCACACTTTTGAAATGCATTATAGAAATTTCTTAGTATATAGGTTTTTCTGAGTATGGATTTCCTCTGATAGATAGATGGGTAGTCAGAATGTACTATACATGTGTTTAAGGATATGATTTGGGCATGTGTCCTAGACTTTTGTGGGTATTGGGAGAAGCACTTTTCTTTGGTAGATCTATCCTAAAAAAAGTCATTAGGAAATTATTTAGATTGCAAAATATGAGGCTCTTTATTGTAGTCCATGTAGATCACCTTTATGTCAGATGGATGCATGTGAGTTAGATCTTTTGTGATTGAGTATTACGCAAGAGGCATTGCAGCAGGTTCAGCTGATTCAAAATCAAATGGATGTGGCACATATTATAAAAATATCATATACTAAAATACATTGATAACAACATGTGTTTATAGTGGGTGATCTTTGGTTCCTTCTGGTGCTGCCTTGTTTTGGACATCGTATGATTCAAAGATAGGGAAAGTTGGCACCCAGTTTTTTTGGACCCTTTGAGGTTGTGGAGAGAATCATGGTAGTGGTGTATCGATTGGATCTTTTACAAATTTATACTGTTGTGCAAGAAATTTTTCTTATGTCACAACATTAGAGTTATCACCCCAAACCTTATCATGTGATTAATGTGGATGGTGTTGATATTTAGGTAGATGAATTATTTGTGGAGCATCTGATATGTGTGTTGGATCACAGTGAGAAATTGTTGCAGGGAAAGACCATACATATAGGTCATGTATTGTGGAACCATTTCCATGTTCAAGAGAAAAATTGGGAGAGGGAAGCGTATATGAAGGCTTTGTGGCCAGATATTTTTACCATAGAATTTTAGAAATTCTTGAGAGTATTGCTCAAGGATGATTTTTTATATGGTGGGGAGGTTGTAAGATCCCAAACTTTTATAGAGATGTCTATAGCTCATTTATAGGTACTCTTTTTCCTATTTTATTATATCTGGGTTGTGTTTTTTCTTTGGGGTTTTTTGGGTGAAATTTGATAATTTTGGAAGTTTTGGATTGGTTTTTGGCAGTACAAGGTTGGAACATGGTTTTCCCAAATTGTAAAACCCTAGGTAGATGGGGATTACATGGTTGACACACTATTTGGAAAATTTTTTCCCTTTTAGTAGTAACTATGCATCCCCCTAGTATGATACATATGATTAGGCACGCAGATAGGGAAAATCATTCACCCCAAGTAGGAAATCATGCATGTGAAATTTTATTCCTCCAAAAATTCATTAAAAATTTCCCAAACCCCCATATTATATCCCTAAGAACTATAGCTCAACCCTAAACATATTTCTCTCATTTTTTTAGGTTCTTAGATGTATTCCAAGTCATTAAAACCCCAGTTCTTGATTAATTGAAGATTGGATTTAATATATACACCTTTATTACTAAAATATTCTCATATCAATTAGTCCCCCCCCCCCGCTCTCCCTTATTTCTCTCATCATTTGAAGGGATTTTTTTCCTTCATTGGTAGTGGATCTAAATCTATGTTTTGATATATCAAATTTGTTTGATCTTGGATCTTTATTTTAGATCTAGATCTTGTTCTTTTTCATGTTCTTGATTGTTTTAATTCAATTTGGTATTCCCATTAGTGACAGTTAATCATCAATCTTGAGGTAGGTTGTATAAATTTTAATCCCATAGTCATGATTTAATTACATGTGTGTAACTATGAGATTGAAATTTCCATGATTGGGAAATTGCATCGATCATGGAATTGATTCAATTTAATTTCCATGAAATAATGATTTAGGTTTAAACTCAGGTAATTGAAATTGGGGGAATTGGATTAATAAATTGGTTAATAAATTAATGTAATTATAGTGATTTTGAAATTTATGGGATAGTGGGTTGTGCAATTGGTAAATTAATGTTATTATGAATTAAATTACATGGATAATTATGAAATTTTTGGCTTAACCATAATCATTTAATGGGTTATATTGTTTAAATAATGTAAAATGGGTTAATAGTTTATTGTTCATGTTTTTTCATGTGATTAAATTGAATAACCATGATTTTTCTGATAAACTGTGATGGTTTCATGATGTGAAATATTGGTAAAAGGATTAATGTTGATTAATATTGATTTATGTGATATATGTGATATGTGTGGGATTGATTGATATACATGTGTGGGACATAGAAAGATGCATCAAAATCCCATATGTGATGGACTAATATTCATGTGTGGGATATAGACTGATGCTTTGAAATCCCATAGTGATAAATGGATTGTGGGATATGAACTTGTGATTCAAATATCCAAGAGGTTCAAGACATGTCATTCTAATCCCAAAATTTTGGAATTGGACTATGGTTCCAATTTTATATAATATGATTTGATATGATATGATGAATGATAACCATGGAATTGTGATATGTGATATCCCACGGTAATAGTTCATACTCTGATATGGAACGAAGCAGGTATTGAGGGTACGAGTGTCCTTGAGAACCTAGGGAATTATGGGTTTAAATAAAGAATAATTGAATATATGTAAACAATTTACTTTGTTTCTTGTATTTTATTATTTATACAACTTCATACACTATTATTGAATAGATATTATTTTAGGCACCATTGGTGGTGACCTACTGAGTTCCACTCACACCATACTTGGGTTGACCGATCGTACTTCAACAAACATCATGTTCGCAGGATATGATAAGGGAAAGAGTCCTTTTTTAGATGGATTATTTGGGATGGATCTAGGATGAGGGAACTGGATGTGATTCAGGACCCTCTTGGGAGTTTTCAGTGTCTTTATTTGTTTTGGGTTTTTGTATATTGACATTGGACACATATTTGGGATCACATATCTACTGTTTAGTTTTTGATATTGTATTCCTATTTTGGTCATCATGTGATACTAGATTTTTTTGGTTATTGGTTATATCATTTGGCTATTCTTATTTATTTCTACTCTTGTGATACATTGATAGAGAGGGTATAGTCTCCTAATGATCAATATTAGACCCTCGCTACTAGTCAGTAGCCTCTGGCTTTTGAGAAGGCACACCTGACATCATGTGACCGACTATCTTAGGGAATCGGTGTGTGTCACCTAAGTCATGACATTTCAAATATACCCATTTAGAAAATAAAATTCTTGATAGTATTATCTCAGCATGGATCTCTTAGTTTCAAAAACATTTGAAATTTCAAACTATATAACTTACAGCTACCTCTATATTCTACATGATTTTATGCATGAACAAACTTGGTTTTATATGTTTATTTTAATTGTACATAAAATATTATTCTGAACTCAAAATTTTAAATAAAATTCATTTCATTATATATGATTAAGATTTGAAACTTCTTTCATTGCATATTTGTAACTACTGGTCAACATAAAAAGAAAGTGTACTCCAGATTTTATAATGAATGTTTCTATTCTATCACTCCAATACTCATAATATCCTCCATAAAATATGGATAGTAGATTTAGATTTATATTATCAAGAGATTAAATAGATTAACCTTCCATCTAGAAAATAGAAAATATATTTTCTCTTCAACATTTTTATTGTAAGGAAATTAAGAATCAAATTTCAATAAACAATTAGAAATTAATAGATCAAGTAGAAGCTTATTCTCAAATGTATAGACTTCGTCTAATACCAAATTTTTTCCAAAATATGAAAATCAAGTAAACTATGTGAGGGGTGAATTATAGTTTTAAAACATAATAAAAAAAATTCACCACATCATGTTTAAGTACATCAAAATATATGATCTTCCAATAAACCCATAAAAATAATAAAGTAAAATAAATATTCATAGGGGAAAATAAAACTATTTTAACTTTATCAACTTATGAAAAATATAAATACAAATTTAAAATATAAACAAGTAAATAACTTGTAAACATAGTTGAAATAAAAAAACATGGATTACTTGTTAATAAACCAATCAGCCCTTACAGGATATTATAAAGAAAACTTTTATACAATGTGTAATGATAATATTTATACTAAATTAAAGGTATCCTTGAATTTAAAACTATCAAAAGATCTATATTTTTATACCCTTAAAGAACTCATTTGTAAACCTATAATTAGGGGTATCAATGTAAAAACTATAGATACCAAATCTTTATCCTTGGAATCTCAGGATCATCCCAATCAATAGTAGCTCACTTGTATATCCATGAAGTTCCCAATAATAGTAATCATAAAAATATATGTATTCAACATGGAATCCCTAAATGTTAAAGGATATGAATAAAATTAGTTATAATAGAGAATTAACAATAAATTTTTAATGAAATCCTCATAGAATAACTCTTAACAAAACACTCATAAATCATATACAGTTAGAATCACTCTCACCAAAACAAGGTTTTGTATACTTTAAGTGTTTTAAAGCTCATAAAGTATACCTTCAATTTTCTTTTAATTAAATAATTTTTGGTTCAATTTATAGGAAAACCTCCATTGTTTTAATTATTCTTTCTTTGGGATTTTTTGTAACTACATTGAAAGTTTCTTTATCATATTCTAATGAACTCAGTGTGGACTCCCATATTCTGATGAAGTCAATCCTACAATTCTACAATGATCATAAATTTGGTGAGTGTAATCCGAAATGGTAGAACAAATATATGGATTTTTAAGCTGAAATCCTCTATAATTATGTTGCCAAATTTTTTACCTATCCACAAAATAAAATCATAGAAAAACATCATGTTAAATCAAATTTTCAAGAAGTTCATTGTGATTTTAAAACAAAGAATACATATGATTCATTGAATCAATAAGTTAATAATGGACTTTATGGTTTTGTTACCAAATGATAAGTGATTTGTTGAATTGAAATGGGTTTAATGGTATAAACCAATGGTGGTCTAATATACTCAAGAGGAATTACCTATCGAGGGTAGAGTTCTAAGTTTGTTATATAATGATGTGTCTACTATTTGATCATGTAAATTACTATCATGAGTTATAGACCATGGGTTTGTGTCATTGGTTAGGTGATTAAAGAGAGTTTTGGGCCAATTATGAGACTATTTAGACCATGCTATGTAAATTTGGATACTAAAAACATGATCTACGGCTTAAGGTATTAGTCATGATCTTGAATTGGGATAGGTATTTATGATTATGATTATTATTCCATAAATTTTTGTGTATGTGATGACTAAATATACCAAGTCATGGATAAAGATATAAGTTTTGTAATTCAATATTTAAAAGAGTGGGGGATGCATGAATTCAACCAAAGTTTCTATAAGTATTTCCTAGACTAGGCATGTTTCTGACCAAGGGTTTGAAATTATATTCCTTGAATTGAGTAAGTTCCTAGACAAAGGTTTTATATATCTTTCCCCTAGACTAGGAATTATACTAGTTAGTAACATAACATCTTATCACCATGGTTACAACCTATAGTTTTGATATTCTTAGTGTCGTGAGTGTGGTTCCAACCTAATGTTCTCACAATTTATGAGCAAACCAGGATTGGTTCCAATCAAGAAGTTTGATATTTTTTTTGTATTATTAATGGTTCAAAACTAAAATTCTCATATATTATGAATGGATTAATCATGGGACTAAAATAATATTAACATTAATGAGAATGGACTGGTTGGATGTTATTCTAACCTAGTATTTTGACACACCTAAGTATGGACCTTTTGATCCATATAAATACCTTTTAAATTTAGTAGGTTATTATTTTTGGGAAGAATATTATCCAAACCACCACCTATGTAGTGTGATAATACATTGGGAATATTCATTCCATATACTAAGTCTAGCCAAAAAAGGTAGTAAACGACCATAGGGGTGGCTTTTTAAACCCCATATGGTACGATCAATGTTATGTTTGTGATATTCATAGACTTAATTTTCATATAGTATAGACATGTTTATATATTATGGTTTATATTATGGACACTTTTGGACGTGGACTACTAATATTTATTCTTACACCTTGAACATGAACATTTTAGGTCTTTTAGGTCTCATGTTTTGCATATAGGTCTGGGTATAGGAATTTATATAGGTGATTGAGTTGGAGTGGATAAGTAAGGATAGGTAAAAAATTATTAGGTGAGGCTAAGGACTAGTAGTGGGGTTACTCATTATTTATCTTTTATTTTTGGTTATATAGTTTATATTATTTATCATTGTGTGATCTATTTTATTATTTATAGCTTGTATTTTACATCATGGGTTTCAATTTTTATTAAATGGTGTTTGATATCTATTATGGTGTTCCCTCCAATATAACTATATATTTAAGATGTTGATATCTATATTATAATTATAAAAAAATTTAATTATTATTTTGTGTCATTATATTATTGGTATAGTTCCCCTAAGAGGTATTATATGACCATCAACACTAGTTAATAGTATTTAGCATATGAGGAGGTAAACATGAGGTTAGGAGGCATGCTGGTTTGGAAAGCATATATGGTTACCCTAATCAGGGTGTTAAAATGGTATTCGATAAAAAAATATTTTTTGTCATTTGGGACATGGTATATGGAGCTATAACAAGTTGGAACTAATTATTAAAACCTTATATATCCCTTGATAGCATGAGTATGGGAAAAAAATACATGTTCCTTGGGGGGTTGAGAGTGTGGATATTACTTTTTTATATTATTGTTCAGCTGATTTTAATCAAGTGTGATATTTATGGATTATCTTTTAGGGTTTTACTTCTAGATAGAGGTGAAAATAGACATGTGTGCATTCCTTGTTCTTGGTACATATGTTCACAATACATGTGATTGTTTGTGTGTGATTCAGGAAATGATTTTCAACAAAATAAAATAGATTGTAGTTAATTTAATATTTAAAAATAGTTTATTTTCTCTCTAAATAACTTATTAGTGGTGATCTAATTAACCAAACTATACCATTATAACTTTCTCGATATGAATTACATGATAATAATATCATTGATGTGTGTATTAATGTGAAAATTACCCTAAAGTGGGAATTATGGGTATGGGGATACTCAATATGGATGTGATCCCCAGAGTAAGTGTCTCAGAATATGGATTCATTGAGTACTATAAGATAGAAAAAATGTAATTACATTGAGATATTTGATTAAAGTGGGGTGTAATATTTATAAACCACGTTGGAGAGTCTAGTGATAACGAGATGCAACTTAGAGTGGAGTGAGATGAGTTTGTTATTAGAATATCAAATCACATTTACTATATCTATTTGAGATGGGGATGACTTATGATAATGTCTTGTGAGAGATGTATTATCTAGGAACATAGTTAGCATAGGAATGGTAATAATTTTTAGATACTTCAATGTTATATAATTTACACACATGTGATGTTTAACATGTCAATTTGGTAAAGGTTGTTGGGAATATGACTGATGGTGTTTGATTTAAGATAGAATGAGGTGAGTGTAAAAGACGGGTAGTATGGGAGTGTATACCTACTTGTGGATAGATTTTTATTGATTTTGGTGATATTTAATAACTATTTAAATAGTTTTTATATTATATATCCCTTTTAATGCGGGTAAGAGTGTGTGATTTAATGCTACATGTATATTATGTGCGATATTATAACCTAAGAGATACCTCTTGATAGTGATCTTAGTGATCATTTTGTTGTGATCAACCTTAGATAGTATGTGGTACATTCCAATTGGATAATTTTCACAATATTTAATATAATGAGATTAATTAATGAAGTTCAGGTACCTTCTAGGGGAGGTTATGATAATGATTGATGATCCATGATGGTTTTATGCAAGATATTATAGTTTTTTAAGCTAAAATAGGGACTATATTTGGTTCTTTGAGGATAGTATGGGTTATATGGACATGAGAGGTGTCAGTGTGTTTTACAGGAGTAAAATAATCCTTGTATACCTAAACCACTTGGAGCCAATTAGTGGGATTTTAATGACTCTTGATGGATGATCACACTTGGAATGTGATCAAGTATGAGATAACCCATGTAAATAATGAAGACATATTATTGTTGTTGAGAAATGGATGACGTAATTATCTCGTTAATGATATATTGTACTTGAGATAGAGAAGGATCTACTCTAGGTATAGTTAAATATGGATTAACCAGGGAGAACCAATTTTTTGAGGTATGAATGGTGTGTGAGATGAGATTTTTTAGTGTGATTATAAAATGAACATGGGGTCATTGGGATCATTGTTGACTGGATATGGTTAGTTGTGAGGGGGTTACATATGGCCCATTTATTAATGTGAATAGTGTTATGAGAATCATTAAAAATTATAGAACACTAAGAAATCAAATGGCTCTACATAATTATTGAGTAACTTGGAGTGTTCATCAACTATAGTGAGTTTTACACTAATAAAATTATGGAATTTCTACAAACATGGTTTAGATTTCATAACATTTTGGAATGAAATATTCATTGGAAATGATAGATTTTGTTGGAAATGAAATATATATATCAGTATTTAAGTGTTGTGGTGATAAATCAATGATTAAATCATATAGTGGTAGCTCGAATCACTAAAATGGTTATAGACCATAGAGAAGGGCTCATGTGATGGGTCTATTGATATAAAATGGGTTTCATTTATGGGTGATTTTGTTCAAGAAGGGATACAATTTAGGTAGTTTAATTCTCTTAGAGTAAGGATAAGGTAAATACTATGGTAAAGAGTATTCCATTGATGTCGTTAGGGTTTATACCCAATTTTGGGGGAATGATAACAAACACCACGGGTGACATACATGAAAAACCTAGAACAATGGTTTATGAGGTTTATTGTAAGGTCTTGGATGAAAATGATTATACTATATATTTTTAGTGGGAAATAACAATATTTTTATATCAATATTTAACTTATAGGAGGAGTCACTGCATTTAAAGGCTAATATATGGGGGATTTGGAAAATGGATTGACATGATGATATATAATGTGGGATGTTAAGATTTTTGGAATATTTTTATGACATGAAAAATGAATTGAGGCTTTGTATGATAAATAGAATCTCTAATTGGTTACAATGTATTCCAAGTGTGGATAATTAAGAGGTATTGAATTGAATCTTTGAGTGGTAATGATCTACTATAGACTAGAGATGTTAACTAAAGGAGTTTGATGTCAAATATTGAGTAAAATATGAATTGAATTAGGATAGGTATATAATTATTTAGTTAATTAATTTAGTTGGAATCACATTACATGGGTCATTGTTTTTTTAGAGATAGTAAGTGAATATGGATATTAGCTAGTGTATTTTTCATGTGATTGAGTGAAGTGACTCAAATATTGATTAACACACATTTTTTAAGGAATGGAAGTTGTGTTCATTGTATATAATAAATATACATTCGAATATTGTACTATTTCATTGGTTTGGGTATGATTATGGTATATCATAATTTTTTAGGTATCCAATAATATAAGTGCATATTAAATCTTAAAATCCAATTTAGTCTAATGAAGATAGATGGGGATACTTCACAATAATGAACAATGATAATGTGGGAAGTTTGAAAAGACTTATGCAAATTGGTCTTACTAGAATTAGATAAATTAACAATTCTAGTGAAACTTCAATTGGGATGAATTTAAAATTTTTAATTTAGATCAAAATGGAGGAACTTTATACATGTTTTGGATGTATAAATAGGGGATTCGAGAGTGGGATAACATGTGAAAATACAATGAGTGAGTTTTATATTGATGTTTAATTAAAAACGTATATATGGGTGGTCAATAAATCTATCACGTATACATAAGAGAACCAATAGGTATCCATTATAAGTATTAGGTGTTTATCATCATGGGTTTTCCATCAAGGGGTCAGTGGGGCCCCACTAGGTACCTGATGTGCTGTGGGTGGCCAAATCAGATCCTATACCATGCTTTTTTTAATGGTGTTCAGAATAATAATTTCTCTTTTTATATTAGAACCCCACTCAATGGTCATTTTTTAGAGTTTTCCAATTGGAGGGAGGAGTTATCCACTACTCCCCATTCTTATCCTCTTTGAATTCATCTGATTTATGGAATTTGAAAGAATTTTTTTTTCATTTATTGAGTTGGTTCTATTCTATTTACTTATTTTCATTCTATCCCCTCATTTACCTATAATTCTAGGATGATCAATTTAGATATTATATTAGGAATCAACTTGGGCATGGTGGAATAATTTTAAAATGTAGGGTATTTCGTTTTTGGAAGTTAGAGAATAATGATTTAGGATGAATACTAGTAATTTCACATATTTTTTATATGTAAGTGACTCGATGTATTGTTCTTATAATTTCATTAATTCTAGATGAAATGACTAATGAATCAAAGTAGTAATTTAGTTCTTCTTTCAATATAGAGCTAGGTGTACTTTAATATTTTTTTTACACCTCGTTGCTTCAGATTATAGTGAGGTCACTCCCCTCAATTAGTATCTCCCATTTATACCAAATTTAATTAATTATAGAAATTAATTATACTAATTTTATAATATATCAACTTTATTGGTGATCTAGGATCTTGGGGATTCCCATTGTGGTCAGGGATGGATGTACATGAATTATGAAAAAGGGTTAAATCCCTAAAAAAGGAAGTTTGTTCCCAATTTTACCACATTAAATATGAATTCATATGTTAAGTGATGTCTAGGTGGGTTTGAGAATGTATAATCAACCTAAGTTAGTGTTAATGGGTCATGGGGGATTTCCTTGAATAGGGAAAGAACTAATATGGTTTTTGAAAAAAAATCTATACATGTTACCTCTAAAATTTAGTCACCCTATAACTATAGATAGATAATAAGTCTTGTTTAAACTGTTTGAGGAACCCACAGAGGGTTTCCAACATTGAATGGGAGATCTAATGACCTAGATATGTCTTATTTATTATTTTGTGAGAATTTTATCTATAGTGATAGGCCAGTGGTGAGTTAGTGAGTAGTTATTTGAAATATTTTGTAACATTTTGGTTTTCTTAAAGGGGTAATATCAATTATTGAGTTGGATTGGTTGGGAGAGGATTTTATGTGTCTAGTATGATCATGAAATATGTTATAATAAGGGTATATTAGAGAGTTAACCATCTAAATATTGGTTCTCCTAAGGGTTTAGTGTATGGAATGAGTTTGTAATGAGTCTTATGCCTAATCCATCAAGTGATAGGTGACTTATGGAATGAAAAATGACATAATGGTATATGATAATAGTTTTTTAATATAATAATGAGTGATGAGATATTTATAGTAGAGTACAGGGTTAGTTATTTGATGATGGGTCTACTCTGTGACCTTGGGTATCAATGTTTTGAGTTACAACATAAGGGTTTGTGTAATCAATGTGGTGATTGATAAGGATTATGTAATAGTACTAGGATGTTTGAGATCATGATGGGTATATTTGAATGATTGAAGCTTGATATATGGTTGATTATATTAGCTGAGGTCTATGATGGGGTTAGGAATTAGACATGGTTATGATTATGGTGATTATTCTTAAAGTTGTTTTCTATGTGATGAATGGATAGAACAAGGCAGGGAGAAGCATGTCGAGTTTTATATTCAAGATTTGATAGAGTGATGGACATATGGATCCCACTAAGGGTACTGGATGGATTCCCTGGACTATGTGTGTTTTTTCTATATGGGTGTGATATTATATTCCTTGTACTGGGTGTGTTCACCACTAGAGGTTTGATATATCATTTTCCATGACTGGGTGTTATTCCACTTGTTTTTTTATATATTATTTATCAATTTTAGTGAGGTTATAACCTAGAGTTTTATATTATGAGTGGGTTAGGCATGGATCCAACCTAATATTCTCATATTTTATGAGTGGTTTGGGCATGGTAGTAACCCAGAACTTTGACATTTTTTTAGTAGTTTAAGGGTGGATCTAACCAGGCATTCACTTATATTATTAGTGGCTTGGTCATAGTTCTAACTTAGTATTGGATTTAATGATAATGGACCAATTAGTGTCCCAATATATTATTCTGATACACCTAAGAATATACATATTAGGTGTTATTCCAAAAATTATAACTTGATAACGTTATGAGTTATCTGTAGATGAGTATCCATCCATCTACATATGTTATGTGATCAACCATTGAGAATATTTTTCCTATATACCAGCACTAAGAAAATTCGATAGGATTTATCCATCGGGGTGGCTTCTTAACCACTTAGTAATATGAATAGTGTTATACATGTGATGATTTTCATTTTCATTTTCATATTATACATTCATACATATATATTATAGTTTATATTTGGGTTATAATTAGGGATGTCCTTCTGATTTTAATACTCACACCCAATATGTTCACCTTTTTCTACATGTAGGTACCATGTTTTCCATGTAGGTTAGGGAAAGATCTATAATACTGGTGAAAAGATAGAGTATCATGGTATTGATGATGAGATAGTTTTATGGAGATATTATAGACTAATAGTAGGGTTCCTTATAGTTACTTTTCAAATTTTGGTTATACAGTCTTTATGATTGATCGTAGGAGGGTCACTATTATGACGTATGGATTGTATATTACAACATGGATTTTATTTGTTATTGTATGATGTTATATATATTTTTGGTATAAATTATACTATAATATCATATTATGGATATAAATATTTATATTATAGTTTTTTATTTAATTATTATTGGGATTGATGATATTGATGGTATATTATCCCCATGAGATATTATCTGAACCTTTTCACTACTTGGTAGCCTTTGGTATATGGAGAGGTATGTAATATCCTAGAATACCTATAAGTGAACTCTCAAAGCATGAATCCAATATTTCAGGTTATAGAAACTATCATTGAGGTATCCACCCAAAATTATGGGACTCATTTCCTCTAATAACATATCACCTACTATTGTGAACCATCATCCACCATAGCATAAATGAATAGTCAACAATTCACTATGATGCATGTATATAAAAAAAATATTTCAACAATACAATATATTTTATTCAAATAAAAAACACCATATATATATGTAACATCCAAAACAGATGTAAGGAAAATTCTAAATAATAATAACACATATATGGTCATCAAAATTAAGAATCCAAGAAACCAGCTACCACATCCACTATCCATCTATAGGCTCCATGATTATACATTTTCCTCATCTTATAATTTATATAGGCACAATATTTAATAGTACATGATTTCACTTGTAATGGTTGACAATAATACTCAGTATGGTCAAGCCAAATATTAATCTGACCCCATGAACAACTAGTGTCCACATATATCATCAATAAACAAGTTGTGGAAAAAACCAATATTATAACACATCATCATCAATAAAAATAATATTCATATTCAATTCTTATCAAGATACCCATAGATCAATTTCATCTACCTTTCCAAATTAATATGTTTAAAAGTGTGTGTGTGTGTGTGTGTGTGCATACAAATAATAAGGGAACCTATAGACTACATCCAACTAGAGCTCACCATATGCATAGGACCTCATCTATTTTTTGTTATGCTCTGAACCTTGATCTATTAGAGTGGAATATTAATACTCATTCTCTAAGCCCTGATATATAAAAATCCATCCATCATTTTATATATAGGGTAATAATTTTCATAATGATATAGCCACCAAAATAATACCCATATCTCCCTTTATTGATGTTAGAACTAATCCACTTCACATGTGGATTTTTTCCATGAAACAAAATATAATATATGAAAATAATATAATCTCTAATGTTTTATAGCCAAATGATTTACCCAATATGTATCATCCTAATATAATAGAGGAATACATTTATACCCAACACATAGCATTACCATAGATGAATATCTAATTTTTATTATTTCAAATCTATGGGTGATAAAACCATAGCTGAATATCTAGTTTTTCTTATCTAAGAGCTATGGGTGAAAAGAAAATAGCATTGTAAATTCTCATCTACCCTGATTCTAGAGTTATAGGAGATAATGAGTATAAACACACATGTGAGACACCATTTATATCAATATTGTGTATCTTAAATATCGGTAAACCCATAATTGTAGGTGAATAAGAATAAATACATGTATATAAAATTCCCATACTCTACCCACAATAGTGCTTGAGAAAATTAAATACTTGGACTTCTTCATCTATATCAAATGAACGTTGATGAGTGATTATGAGATTAATCTTAGTAGCAAAACACCACCTTCACAATCAACTAATCAAAAGACTGTGTCACATATCAAAGTAAAAGAAGTAGGTTGATAATTTACACCACCAAATCACGGATCCCATCTATTAGTCATTATATTTATCACACATAATATTTAATAATGTCTCTATATCATCCTCTATAAAATTATAACCCTTAGTTCATCAAAATAAAATAATAACTAAAGGTTATATATTGGATTATTTTATAAACCATATAATAAGAACACAAATATTGATATCCTAATCACATATTAAGTCTAAATCATCCTAAGTGACCCTGAGTATCTTCATTATATTCTCCATAATTTCTATAATGAACTAACCCAAGTCAACTAGACAAGCCCCCAAAGCTAGCTTATCATGGTGGTGAGGTGTAGTAATATAATGGTAACAAGTCTCATATAAAACAAACCATGACATAAAAATAGAGTACAAAGAGGAATAATGAGATAAATCCAATATCCAAAAAATCCAATCCATATTGGATAAACCAAAAATTATGAAAAGTCAAGGCCAAAAGTTTCAATGTGACCAACTGTCACCTCTAAACCATCATGATACGAAGGAAATGACAAAATGAGAAGTTGGAATGCTACAAGATTACCTTCCCTTTACTTGGGTCCTAGAAAATAATGTATAAAATATCCTAAATATAAAATTATTATGTGAACAAAAATACTAATAGTATACCATCAAAAATTCTATACAAGGTATAATAACAAGAAAGCAATAGTTCTACCTTTAAAAAATAGTTTTACAAAGTATTTTCATTACTCCAAAACTATTTTTAAATAATTACCTTTGGTTTTTAAAAAATACATTCACATTAAAAAATCCAGGAATATGAAAAGTATAAGTGATTAAATAGTAAAGCATAACCACACACAATAAGGTAAGAAATTAAGCGCATATCGATGAAAAAAAGCATCATATGAAACCATGTGAGACAACCAAATATGAAAACATGTCAACAACAATCAATGATAAAATATATCATGTGAACCTATAAGAATACATATAAGAAATAAAATAATCCTAAAACAGGCATGCATTTCTACCAATAAATATTGAGTCCTACCATGGTTTTTTGATATCATAAAACCTCTAGTGGTATTAAACACACTATGAGTGGCATGTCTATTCCTGATGCACCCAAGGATCACAATATACCAAGTTTCTCAAAATCAATTTCAAAACCATGATAAAAAATATTAAAACATTTTCAAAAACATTTTAATCCACTTTGGTGTTTGAAAACCCATTTTCAAACCAAAACTACCATTCAAAAATTTATTCAAACACTTTGTGTGAAAAAAAACCCCATTTTTAAATAAAAATCACATTAAAACAAGTATTTTTACAATAAATCCCTTGAAATCGCAAATAGATCCAATTAAATGAATAAACCAAAGGAATATTATAATAAAAATAAAAAATTAAAAGAAATAACCATTTTCATAGAAACACCAACCTCAAAAATCAAGGTAGAACTATTCACATTCAATAACAACTACTGGAGAAGATTACATCGGGTCCTCATGATCCTTGATCCCCAATAAAAAATTAAACCTTATATAAAACACATGATATCTATAATATTCACTACCAATATAATGAAATCATTTTACATGTAGTGACTTATCCTAGAGAACTGTAATCTAAACTTG
Organism: Viscum album; assembly: GCA_963277665.1. Classification (NCBI taxonomy): domain Eukaryota; kingdom Viridiplantae; phylum Streptophyta; class Magnoliopsida; order Santalales; family Viscaceae; genus Viscum; species Viscum album. The sequence continues at coordinate 1,349,385,272 of OY728159.1, read as the reverse complement.
TTTCTCAATAATGTTTGTATTGGTATTAAGGAAAGCATTCTCCCATTTAATCACATGGAAAGTATCTGGGTGATAGTTCCTTAGTAGTAAAACATAAAACACATCATGGATCTCAGTAAAACAATATGTTAAGTCCAACCGATATTCCACTTTACTATGTCACTCCAAAATCTCAAAGAGACCAACAAACCTCTATGATAACTTACCCTACTTACCCGAATGATGATGTCCCAAGAGAGGTGAAACTATGAGAAAAAACCTTATCACCAAAATCAAACTCTAGTGGTAGATAATGATGGTTTGTAAAAGATTTCTGATAGCTATGTTCTATGAAAAACCTCTTCTTGATGAATTTATCCTTTTCTATCATCTCCTGAATGAGACTCAGCCTGAAAAAGGACCTCTCTATCAACTCTTCCCAACACAAGGTATATCTACATGGATAAACATACAATTATTCAAAGGTCTCTATCTTTATCAAATCCTAATAACTATTTTTATAGTAAAATTTTATCAAAGTCAAATTCATTTCAATTTATATGAAAATATCAGTCACACAAACTCGAAGCATATCCTCAAAAACTAGGATGACTCTCTCAATCTATCCATCCATCTATGGATGATAATTCATGCTCAATTTTCAACTGGGAACACATCATCTCCTAAAAACCTTCACAAAATCTAGATGTGAACCTTATGTACCTATTAGAAAAAATTACATTGATAACCCCATGAATTCTAAAAATCTATCAGACATACAAGTATTTGATCTATTCTACTTTCATTATCTCTTTGATAGGTAAGAAATGTTCCAATTTTATAATTTGACCAACGACCACCCAAATTACATCCTTTCAACTAGGATTCCATGGAAAACTAATGATGAATTCCATATAAATCTCATCACACACCCATACCAAAATAGGTAAAGGTTAAAACAAACAAACAGGTCTCTAGTACTCCACTTTAATTTTATAACTAGTGATACATTTTTATATATAATCTTCAACTAACCAAATCCTCCTCATCCACCAATACTGACACCTCTATTCATGATACATCTTGGTATCTCCATGTTTTATGGACAAACAAAACCATTTTCCACTATCCATCAACTCCTACCACATATAAAATAGAGTAACCATGCTATTATATATGCACAAAATACACTGGGAGACTAAGACCACTCCCGAGAGGTCTCACCACCATAAATAACTTTACTAAGGTTTTATAACTCAGTGTATTTCACCTATTCAAGCTAAAATAACTCATAAAATAATCATTCATCTTTCATCGAATCCAAGAACACATGTACACCAACCTCTTCCAATGTCAATCTCATCTTAGCAAATAAACTCAGCAGAGAAAAATCCTCAAATGATTCTTTAAAGACTTGTGTTATTAATTTTATATTCAATGAATTGGAAACCACATTCCCTCTCCTAACATATATGCAATTTACAAATAAAAATTATGAATATATTCTGACCAGCTTCTATATTTCAAGTTCAGATCCCACTGAGTAAAAATATATTCCAGGCCCTTATGATCAGAATACACTATAAACATATCCATAAGGAGATAGTGACACCACATTTTGAGTATATGAATAACTACTATGGACTCAAGATCATGGGTAGGTTAGTTATTCTCATTAGGTTGTAACTAGTGAGAGTCATAGCCCACCACATGTTTCCCCTGCATTAAGATGCATCCCAAACACATACCAGAATAATAATAGAAAATATCATAACCTGAACCCAATTCCAAAATAATCAATACTGGTGATAAAATTGAACTCACCTTTACCTCCACAAATGACCTCTGAGATTTTTCATTCTATTCAAACTTTACACCCTTACAAGATAAATTTGTAATAGAAGATGTAGGCTTGTATAAATCCTAAACAAGTTATATATTATAACCAAATAAACCTAAGAAGCTATGGATCTCAAACATATTTCAAGGATTCTCCCAGTACATAACAACATGTATTTTTTTAGGATCCACTAATAAAACCCTCTTAGATTTGACATCCCCTAGAAATTTCACTTCTTATATCCAAAACTCACATTTAGAAATCATATAATACAAATGATGTTCTTTCAATTATCAAATATTGATATCCAAATAGTCCATATAATCCTTTTCAGTATTAGTGTAACCCAAAATATCATCCACAAACACAATAACAAAATATTCCAAGAACCGATGAAATATTTGGTACATCAAATCCATAAATATTTTAGGATAATTAGTGAGACAGAATGGAATAACTTGAAACTAAAAATTCCCATACCAGCATCTAAACATTGTCTTAGCTATATCATATTATAAGAATCTCAACTAGTGGTATGAAGACCAAAGTTAAATCTTTGAAAACCAATATTCCCCTATAATCTAGTCAAAATCATCATCAATACTGGTTAAAGGATATTTATTCTTAACAGTCACTTGATTTAACTTTCGATAATCCACAAAAAATATCAGACTCTCGTTTACCTTCTTACCAAATAGGAGAGGTGAATCCCATGGTGAAATGTTGGGATGAATAAATCCATTATCCTCTAGATTCTCAAAATAGAATTTAAGTTCCACCAACTCAGTAAGTTATATTTGAAAAGATGGAATAGAAATGGGAAACATACCAGAGAGCAGGTCAATTTTAACCTGAACTCTCTCTGTGGTGGTAAACCATAAAAATCATCTAAAAATACCTTGTGTATGAACTCACCACTAAAAAATTTATTTTTCCCAAACAATTTTCAACGGAATTGAAAAACAACTCTGATAATATTAATAAGATTACTCTAGTATAAGGAACAACGGACCTCTCCCTTCCCGGTCTGGAGTCCCACTCACCCTTAAAAATATGAGTGACCCCATTTGAAGTTAAAAACTGATATCGAAAATGATAACAGTCTATATGGTCCTTATCTTTGATCATTCAATCCATTCTAAGTATCAAGTCAAATATGTCAATATTAAGAACTAAAAAGTTCCACACCACTTCAAAGTTAACTATCATCACCCAACACACAGGACTCTTGAAACCATGTTTGGACCTCATTCCCAAAGGTATGGAAAGATCCAAAAATAATGGTATAAGTTATGAATGTAAGTATAACACATAAAATAAAATTTATGATATAAAGTAATGAGTTTCACCTCTATCAAAAAAAGATAAAACTATAAAATATGAAATAAACATCGTAACTTTAATAGTTGTTGGCCCTGATACATATTCCTTTAGCATATACTCTGCCACATAAAGTCACCTGGTATTAGATACATGAACATCCCCCTTGGACTGAGAATTAGATCCACTACCCTTGGAATCATGGGAACGAACCTTAGAACCCAAGGTGATATTGTATCATTCCTTACTTCCCTAGGATATCCTTTCACAAAAACTCTTTTGGTGACTAAACTATTCATAATGATGAAAAGTATTAAGAGCATGTACACAAGTGGGGTTCATAGGAGAAAAACTTCCACACTAGTAGTAGAATACTAGTTGGTTCCCATATAAATCCCATAAACCTGTCCTAAAGGAAACTGACGACCCTTGTTCTTTATTTTTTTTTAGAAAATACACCCAGTCTAAAAACTGCACCAACCGAATCTCCGCCCAAATCTATATTTCTAGCTATGTATTCTTCAACTAAAGATGTTTTGTAGAATACCTAAAAAAAGGTTGGGACACATCAGAATAAACAATGATCAAATACATAGACTCAATCCCGACTCAATTCTTCAATCCCTTATCTACTCATTGGTGAAAAAATATGATTCCAAATGCACCATCTCAACAAAATGGATGGAATGCTCCAAATTTTACCTTTTACTTTCTCTAAGGTCAGAAACTCTTAGGTCTTCACCATGTGTAATGTATCAGGGTAAAAATTCTGGTTAAAATTTTTTCATGAATTAATTCTAGGTAATTTACTCATATAAATTAGCTTACATGATAGAGTCCCACAATCTCTTTCCCAACCCCTCTAGAATATACATGGAAAACCCCACATTTGAGTCTTTAGATGTCTTCAAAAATATAATGATTACCCCAATTAGCTCAATATACTCCTTATATTCTTGGGGTACCTTTTTACCATGGAATATGGGTGGATATCTCTTAATAAATTCTGATCCATGATCCACTAATCCTCATGGGTTCCCGACACCTACTTTACCTAGTGTATGGATTGTATGGATTATAGCTTCAACCAAAGAAGGGTCCATTGGAGGATTCACCTGTGGATCCTATCATATAGATTCCTCTATCAGATTTTGAAGAGCTCTTCTTGGGGGCATCATTTGTTAAGCACAAGATAATGACCACTCATATTTAGATCATGTTCCAAAATCATAGGACCAACTTCAAGAATTTGAATCCATGCTTTAAAACATCAAGAATATAAAGAGATTATAATTTATACAAATGAAATTAGAAGATTTAAGAATAAAAAGCTTCGCTTAAATAAATTTTCCATTTAGCTTATTCAAATGAACTCAAACACCAATTCTCAAACATGGTAAAATTTTACCAACCACCCATGGAAACTCTATTTCAGACAAGGAAGTGAGCTGGTTAGGCTCCCTCCCACACTTACTACCTAAATTTTGATAGCCATAAATACTATCTAAGAAAGACACAAAACCACACTCGGGTATTGTTAACACATTTTAGGTTGAGAAACCCTTTGATATCATTATTTATTAGAACAACCTAAGGTAAATATACAAGCCACCTAAACCATACCATCACGATGGTTCGGTATAATAAGATAACAAAAACAAGTATCGTATAAAACAAAACAAGACATAGAACTAGATTAAAAAAATAGTATGAAATAGATATAGACAAGATCTAAAAAAATATAATCCCAACTAGATTAACCAAAAACAATTACAATACAAGACTAACAAGTCCTCATGTGACCAATCGTCAACTCCAAACCATCCCTCTATGAAGTAACTGAAGAAAAGAGTAGTTAGCATTTTATATGATGCCCCTACCTATATATGGGTCCTATAAAAACATATACAGATACTCAAAGGAAAAAAGTAGGTTGTTATCACAAATCCTAGAAGGATACCACCATATATTCTATAAAATAACTAATAACAAGAATTTAGTAATTCTTATTTTAAAAAAGAGTTTTTCAAATAATTTTCACAAATCCAAACCCATTTGTAAATCATTTTATTTGGCTTTCATAAAATCCATGCATATTCACAAAGCCAGAAATATGAAATGTATAAGTGATAAAATAGGTATTAATATCCACACACCATAAGGTAAAAAAGTAAACAAATATCCATGAAATAATTCATCATGAAAAACCATGTGGTACATCAAGTGAAAGCATAGGAGCAACAATCAATGATAATGTAAGAACCCAATTTTTACTTGAGGTTTGGATCCTTTAAATTTCATTTTAACTCTTCTTATTAGACCTAAAATGATTGAATAAATAGTTCATATAGGTTTTTATGGTTTCTACGGCCTTTTCAAATCCTGTAACCCAAGCCGGTGGAAGAAACCATTGGGCCACAAGGTAATTAGAAGCAGTGTCGCTTGGTCGCTATAGTTTTTCCTAACCGTATGGTGTATTTCAATGAGTAGAATTGGGCTACATGGTTTGATGAAACCATACTAACTAGTATGTATGCCATTATGGGGTCTCTATAATTTTTAACAGATCTATAAATCATGGTTCTTTTCATGGTTTCCAAAAACATATGTATGAACCATATGGATCCCCTCTTTGGATAGTGGGCTAAGAATGATTGGTGCATGTTTTGGCCAATCATGCATCCAAACCATGAGACCCCTATAATTTGGGTAAAATTACATTATTTCCCTTAAAAATATTATACTAAAATACCTTTCTTATCTATTCCTCCAGTAGACAGTAGTACCTCTCTTACTCCATTGAAAGATCCTCCCATGGAAAGCATCTAGGATTTGGTTCTATTTCTCTATTCTAACTCAGAATCAAGACTTGATCATCATTTTGGATTCCTCTCAGTAATATCTATTCTACTTAGGATCCTTTCTTCATTTTTCTAACTATCGATGATGCTATTTTCTAGGGAGCTATTATACCCTATTTTCAGGGTGTTCATTTGTTTCTCAGTTTTATTTTAATCTTTTCCAAACTAAGGGTCTATACTAGATGAGGAATCTACTACAATAGTAAGTTATTTTTTCTATGACTCATCCCTTAAAGTATCTCTATTTATAAATTGTTTTCATTGTGTACATTCTTAATTCAATGATCATTTCTCTTTAAATTCATCCACATTAATTTAATTTGGATAGATTGTGTTCTATAGACCAGTTAATATTACTTGACATCATTAGAGGTTTAGAACTCAACATTAACCACCCCAAGTAGAGTTTGTGCTATGTTATGCCTTTGGTGACCCATTTTTGGTTTATCTATGGAACCATTTGCGTGATTATGACTTGACCTTTTTTCAGGTAAGTGGTCCTACATAATTAGTAAATCATTCAAATCATGTTATGGGAAGTATATATTTATGGATATAACTTGGCCTAGTTAAATTAAAATTGAACTAATATTGGTTTTTGTCCTTATAACACCTTCTCATTCTAATTAAAGGAAATGTAATGAACCTAATAAATGAATATAATTGTAATTGATAATGGTTTAATGCCTTTGACCTACCCTGTCGTGCTTAATGAAAGGTAATGGAATAAAATTATTAACTGATGAAATGGAATTAGTGTTACATGGACCATGATTACATATGATATAAACGGAATGATTATATGTTTCCTATTTCATTTGAACATTTTATCATTATATGAATGGCTAGACTTGATCCAATCTTGGATTCTCGAGAGAATTCCTTGAGCACTTAGAGGACTCCATTTTAATTTAATGAACAAATTTACATGGGATATACCCACCACAGAATCTGGTCTTTGTATTATTATGTTAATACCTCTATGTAGTACCAATTATTCACTTGAATATATTTCTGGATATTATAATTCCATGGAAATACTCCTTGGATTAAGTTTTATGTCTTCAGACACACGACGCCATGGTTTCACCCCATTAGGAACAGTAATTCTTAGGCCAATATTACCATGGATGAGCACCATGGACTTGGTTAGAGTCACTTATAGTGGAATACCTTTGGTCTACACCTTGTATTACACTGAAATAGATATTTCTAGAGTGCATGAGTGAATACTATAAGTTGGATGATGCCATAGGTCAATGATGCCATGGTTTCACCTTGGATCCTCCTTTATCATTAGTATGATCTGTATTAGTGTTTTTGACACTTTAAAATGTTCCATAAATATAAACTAAATCCTGAATAATTAATTAAATGGTTACCTTTTCAGAAACCAGTTGAGGTAGAGGCAGGTATGGATTATTTATTTTTACTACTTGCTACTATATACTTTCACATTATACAGTTTATTTACATAGACTAGATTTTTATAGACATTTTTTGTGGTGACCTACTGAAATTTATCTCACATCATATATAGATCACTGATGGTACCTGGGAATATTATAGGATAACATATAAGGAAAATGTGGGTCATCTATCTTTAGAACCCTAACTTAGTTGATTTAGAATGGGATCTTGCAAGTAGATGATAGAGATAGTCCTCAGGATGCTTGGGTAGTTTTTTACCCTTTTTTATTTTGTATATAATGTGTTTCAGAGTCTTCTAGCTTCTATGTATACCTTTTTTCCTATTTTTTAGAGGCATGACATCATCATCTTGTATATAATATAATATACAGTTATTGAGCTGATTATTTATTACATGGATGATTATGCTCTTTTCCGATTCTAGTCTTATTCATTATTATTTTTATATTATTTATTCAACTATTATATCTCTATTATGAACCACTATGAACTAAGGGAATAGTGTCCCCACAAACACACCCTATTCCCTCACTACTAGTCAGAATCCTCTCAAATATGGTGAGGTTCTCTTAAGGAAAAGTGGTCAGTCGAGTTCAGCTACCTAGGAGTGAGTTAGGCATGGGACCTTACAAAGTGGTATCATAGTGTTTATTTTCTTATCTTGCCATTTGTTAAATTTAGAGAGGTTAATAGGAACATGTGAAACTTTTTTATAAGTTGTGCATGATATTATCTAACCAACATTCGAAGTAAATACCATGTTGCCTATGAATGAGAATTTTTTTTGTTCTTCATTTATTACAATTTATATACTTTAATTGTTGGTTGATGCACATGAATTGTGGTATTATTTATGGTTATGGATATTTACATTGGCATAGTATGGAAAGGAGTATTGTTACATGCATCATTATAGACATATAGGATTCACCTTCCATGCATATTCCATGCCGTATAGGTGCATTTAATTACTTTTACTACCTAGGTTTCGTGTGATTGTTGAGTGATCCATGGTTGTTATATATGAATTTTCTATTTACATATTATATAGTTAAGGGGAATTGATTGTTTAAAATGTAGGCATCAATCTAAATAGTGTTCTTATATATAGATTGATGGTGGCATCTTAAATATCCACTTATAATCCTTATAGTCTTTGTACCCCAGGTTATATGAGTTTGAATTTGGAAATAATTACATGACTACCAAATTCAATTTATAAGGTATATGATTCCTTATAAATTGGAAACAATAATTCATCGATTCGATCCATCATATTTTACCCCTTACATTTTGATACCAAATGTAAGGGAAGTGGTTGGAATTAAATGGGTGTCGATTCATATTATAAAGTGTATGGGCCTTTATTAGTTAGGAATGAAAAATCCATTAATTGAGCCTTATAATATGTATATAAGCACATATGAACTAAAAAATGTAGATCTTGTAGAGGATAAATGCAATATAAATAGTTTTTCTCTTCTTGAATTGTAATTGACCCTCCATATACTGAAACCCATGTAAATCAAACTTGAAAACTTACCAATATCTTACCACTCAAAGTAGGTTGTTGGGATTGTATACCTTGGGTAGTGAACCCTTTTCTATTATTCCATTTTTGTTAGTGATTTTATCTACTTCAAATATTGTTTGGAGGTATGTAATTAGAATTTTTAGAGCTATGACACCATGACTTCCTCTAGTCGTGCACTAGGAGGGTAGTGACGATCATTTACTAGAGGTGGTGGGACCTAAGCCACCATTTATCCCTCCAGTAGTTACACCTAAGGCGCCACATTTTATTCCTGAATAGGGAATGGACACTCAAATTTGAGAAGGTTTTCTACATATGATTTAGTCTATATAGGGTTATCCAGACCTGCACTTACGATGTCTGATCTGACTCGTGAGTTCCAACAGCAGCAACCTCCCATATTTTTCATGGAATGGTAGTCCTTCGGATAATGAATCATGGATAGAGTCCATTATATGTGACTTTTAGAATTTTTATATGCCTACATAGAGAAGTTAAAAACTTACCACCTACATGCTATGTGATTCTGCCAAACACTGGGGGGATGTAATTACTCAGGCTACTCTCCATCAAGACATTGTCTAGGAAGACATTCAAACTATACACTATGAATACTTTTTCTCTCAGATGCTGATATCTGACCAATCTAGGATGTTCATGAACCTAGAGTAGGTTTCTATGTACATTATAAACTATTCAATGCATTTCACTGAGTTGTAACAACTTGTACCACATCTTGTCGGTGATGGTCTTTCGCAAGGTATAAATTTTGAGGATGGGGTTAAGTATTATATCTACTCATAGGTGAGTGTATTTAACCTATCTAACTTTAATAAGATCATTAATAAAAATCATATCACTGAGAACAACTTGGGATAATTTGATAGTATAGGGAATGGAGGTCAGTGCTGAGAAAGGGTAGTAGTTTTTTCCGCATTAAGAATCATATCCTTGAGGTTTCTCATCAGAGTAGTGGAAACCATAGTATATTCACTAGAAGACCCATTATATGCCATCAATGTGGAATTAAGGGGAATGTGAATCCTCAATGTGATCAAGACCCACATTAGTGTAACGCTTGTGGTTGTATGGATCATCTTAAAATATTTTTCCGAACCTTTCTGACTATTTCTTGCAGAAGAAGATCCATGCCAACTCAACATTCAAGAACTAGATCAGCTACGCTACATCAGTCCCAAAGTTGGCGTAGAACTAACTAAATAGACCAATTAAGAGGTCATGGTCATGGAATCCATACAAAAAATTATCATCACTATCATAACATACCTACTCAGGGTCACCCAGCTGTATCTTAGGTCCATGGATCATGCCATTTTCATGCATTACAACTAATACCAAGGATCAGAGTGTAGGAATTTCTATAGTATGAGGTATTATACTAGTATATGCTACCATTATATCTATTTTATTTTATCCAGGTTAATCTCATTCCTTTATATTTTTACCAAGTATGGAATTTCTTGGGCTAGAATTTAGTTTTTTTGGGAGGTGATGACCTTACACACCTTTGGGTGTGTAGTCTGAGGGTATACGCCGGAGAAAGATACGCCGGAGAAAGGACTATCCTCTTGAGTTATATAGTCATAATTTCTTATGGGACCAATTTATCCTCGAGATGATGGGATTTTATTTTATTTTCAGGATGGACTAGTTGGTCCCATATCATGACTATCTAGATTTCTATCACCATATGGTGAGAGTGATCTTCACAATGGTGAGAGGGATGTCCCGGAAAGTGGAGATGGATAAGAGAATTGTGTGCTAGGTGGAGTGATATCCTAGATTGATATAATTTATATGGAGTAATAGGAAATACCTTAGACATATTTCTCTCTAGTGGTAGATAGTTTCATGGATATTTTCCTCGACGAATTTTCTAGACTTCCTCTTAAGATAGAGGTATAGTATATGATCGATCTTATTATAGGAGTATCTCTAGTATCTATTACTACATGAAGGATGGCACCTAATGAGATCAAGAATCTCAAGAGATAGTTAGAGGATTTATAATCTAAGGGTTTTATTTAATCATGTACTTTATCTTGGGGTTCACCCATCATTTTCACCAAGAATTCATATGGGACCCTTAGGCTTTGTGTGGATTACCGAAAGTTGAACCATCCTGTGGTTAACAATTAGCATCCATTTTCTCAGATAAATGATCTTTTGCACTATATACAAGGAGTTATATTGTTCCCAAATATCAACCTATGATCGGGTTATACTCATGAGTGCTTCAGGAATTCATATATAACACATACTTATTTTTGATGCCAGGGTGGTTTATATGAGTATATGGTTATGTTATTCAATATTATGAATGTGCTCACTATTTTTATGTCCATGATGAATAGGTTTTACCACCTTTAGTAGGCTTCTTTTGTTATGGTTTTTGGGTACGATTTCTTGGTGTATTCTCATAATCAAGGAGACAATGAAAAACATATTTAGATAATATTTAGTACACCGAGAGAGAATTATCTATATGTTATACTTTCTAAGAGACACTTTTGGATCTAAAAGGTTCACTTCTTGGGTTATATTATCTTAGAATCATGAGTATTTGTTGACCCAAAGAATATGATCATTGTTTTTTCCTAGGAGAAACCCAAGAACATGTTTTACATATTTAGTTTCTTGGGGTGGATGAATATTACAAGAATTGTATACAGGACTTATCATGCCTTGTTCTGCATCTAAATGGTTTGACTAAGAAGGTTATGAAGTAATCATGGTATGTATGTGACAATGCCTTTCAAGAGCTAAAAGGAAGGATTACTTAGACCCTGATTATGATTCTTCCATAGGTTAAAAAAGGTTATATAATGTTCTTTGATATATTAGGCATTGGTACAGATGCAATACTAATGAAAGATGATAGATTCATTTTGTATGGGTCTCACCAGTTGAGGTCTCATTACCATAATTACATGATGCACGACCTTGTTCTTGCAACAGTAGTTCATGCCTTATGTTGTTGGATGCACTATCTACAAAGAGAACTCATTGTGATGTATACAGACTAGAATAACCTCAAATATATCTTTACATAGACTAACTTGAATCTCATACAGTGAAAATGGGTCAAATACCTTTAGTGTTTTAACTATTAGCTTACCTATACGTTTGGAAAGTGAAATGAAGTAGTGGATGCAGTGAGCTGGAAAACTTGGGCATAGATCATTCAGGAGTCTAGTGATGAATGGAAATTGATAGCCCTATTTTATGATTCATATCGGGATTTTTATGAGAGAAAAGATCATATTTTTATAGCCTTATCAGTTAGCAATTAACTCACAAATAGGGTGAAGACTAAGCTATTCTCCAACCCTGAAGGTTTGGTCCTATGAGGGAGTATTTCTGGTGAGGAATCACCTCTATATTGGATTATTAATGGAGGCAACATCCTATGTATATGTGGGTGTATCTAGGTTCCCACATAAATTAGATAAGAACTAATGTGATAGTCTCATGGTTCTCAGTGGGAAGTGAATCGAAGTATCTATAAGATGTATCCTGATATGTGCTGCCAACATTGGGGGTCAAGGATGAAACATAAAATTGTAGGTTTTATCATTAGGTGTCCCCACTTTTCAGTAGGTGAAGACAGACAACCAGTTTCCTTGGTTTATATATATGTTAATAGCCCTAGAATGGAAATAGAAATACATTGCAATGGTTTTTTTATTGGTTTATTGAGGCTACCTCATGGTAGTGATACAGTTTGGGCAGTCGTGGAACAACTGAAGAAAGTATCCCACTTATTTCGTATTTGGGATAATTTATTAGTAGATGATCTTGAAATATTGTATGTTCATGTAATTATATAGATAGATTGGGTCCCTCTTAGTATCATTTTAGATAGGGATACTTGTTTCACATCGAGGTTTTAGAAGGGGTTATAAATATTTTTGGGTATATAGGTACTTATAAGCATAAATTTTTATCCTTATACAAATATCCAATTAGAATGGACATATAAGATTTAGAGGACATGGTTTTAGAATATTTCCTTTATTTCTGTGGTTCTTGGGAGAATCACGCACCCCTCGTTGATTTAGCCTACAATAATAGATTTTAGGAAACAATTTAGATGGATCCATATGATGCCTTATATGGTAGGCCATTTTTTTCACCCTTATGTTGGTTAGAGGAAGGAGAGGTAGTGCTACTAGGACATAATCTCATTCTTCATACTTCAGAGTAGGTAAAATTGATCAAAAAACATACGACTACTTCTCATTCTTGGAAAAAATATTATGCCAATCGCAGTTGATGACCTCTATAGTTTGATGCTAGGGATCATGTTCTCTAGTGAGTATCACCCAAACAGGGGAATAGATGGATACAGAAGAAAGGGAAGTTATTACCTTGATTTTTTCGGACTTTTGAGATCTTGGAGATATTCAGGACAGTATCCTATCAGTTTCTATTACCTCATGGTTTCATGACATCTTCTATATATCACATATTTTCTAACATCATGTTGACCATTCTTGTACATTTGATAGCAAGGATATCAAGTTAGACATTGATTCTTATTTTAAAGAGGATATCATATGCATCATTGATTAGATAATGAAGGCTCTCTAAGGATAGTTTATCCATTTAATATGATTGTTATGGGAGAATGACTAAGTTAAAGACAATACTATGGAGTAGGAGACCAAAGTACAAGTTCAATAGTGGTAGTTGTTCTTACATAGTGTTTCACTAGCCTTGTAAGGGAAACTCAAGGAAAATTTCCTTTAAGGATAGAAGACTGTAAGAACCCATTTTTTCCTTAAGGTAATAATCCTTTAATTTTTGGTTTAATACTTTTTCTTGGACCAAATATGAATTTATAAATAGATCGTGGATGTTTTGGGGGTGTCCATGGTATGTTCGAATCCTCGAGCCACAATCGGTGTAAGAAACCCCTAGACGTATAGTAATTTGAAACCATGTGGCCCAATCTGCACTATTTCTCCTAACTATGTGGGGTGATTCAGATAGTATAAATTGGTTGCAGATTTTGATAAAACCATGTAACCTAGGATTCACACCCGTGCGAGGGATATGAATTTTTTAATTGAGCCAAAAAGTATGACTTTCACATGGTTTCCCAAACCATGCACTTGAACCATGTGGGTCCTCTCTTTGGATGGTGGACCAATCAAGGTTAATGCATGTTTTGTCCAACCTTACAACCCCTAGAATTTGGGTAAAATTACATTCTTTCCCTTTAAATTCTTACAACCTAAATCCCATTCTTATTTCTTCCTCCAACGGATAATAGCACCTCCATTCCTTTATTGAGTTCTCCTCCCATTGAAAGAACCTAGTATTTGGTTTCGTTTCTCTCTTAGACCCCAGAATCAATACCCAATCATCGTTTTAGATTCCTCTCGATAATATACACACTCCTTAATCTCATTTTTTCATTTTTCTTCCTATCAATGATTTCATTTTGGTGTAAACTCTTATGCCCTATTTTCGGGGCATTCATCTGTTTCTCTATTTTCTTCTAACCTGGGGAAAACTAAGGGACGATACTAGATGAGGAATCTACTAAAGAAATAATGTTTTTGTTCTATTACTCATCCCGTAAATTCTCATCATTTATAAATTTTTATCATTATGTTTATGACGTTTTCACCAGGTGTTGCTCTTTAAATTCACCCGCCTTAATTTAATTTTGATATATTATGTTCTATATCCCTATTTATATCACTTGATATCATTAGAGGTTGAGACCTCAATATTAACCACCCCAATTAGGGTGTGTTCTATGTTATGTCTTTGGTGACCCATGTTGGGTTTATCTACAGCACCATTCAGGTGCATCTAACTTAACCTTTTGTAACATAATGTTTTCTTTTATAATTAATAAATCATTCAAATCATGTTATGAAAATTATATATTTAGGGATATCACTTGGCCTAGTTAAATTAAAATCAAACAGATATTGGTTTTTGGTAACTATAACACCTCATCAAGCTTAATGAAATGTAATATAATGAACCTATTAAATGAATATAATTTTAAATGATAATGGTTTCATGTCCTTGACATGAATTTTCATGCTTAACAAAAGGTAATGGAATTAACATATTAAATGATTAAATGGTATGAGTATTACATGACCCATGAATACAAATGATATCAATGGAATGAGTATAAGGTGTCTATTACTTTAGACCTTTTTATCTTAATAGGAATGGTCAAACTTGATCCAAACATGGATTCTTAAGGGAATGCATTGATCACTCAGAGGAATCCATTTTGATTCATTGAGATAATTATTGTAGGAGATTCGCACCACAAAATCGGGTCTATATATTTTTATGTGAATGTATCCATGTAGTTCCAAATATTCACTTGACATATTTTCAAGATATTATAATGCCTCAAAAACACTCCTTGGATGTAGCTTGATGACTTCAGACATGAAATGCCATGGATTCAACCCATTGGGCCCAGTTATTCTTAGTTTGATATTACGATGGACAGGCTCCATAGACTCAGTTAGACTAATTTATAATGGAATACATTGGGTGTACCCCTGGGATTACACTCAAACCTTATTTCCAAAATGCATGATTTATTACTATTAGTTAGTTGACCCCTAAGGTCAAAAATGCCTTTGTTTCACCTTGGATCCTCCTTTATCATTATTATGATCTATTTTAGTGTTGTTTACACTTTGAAATATTCCATCAATATAAACTAAATCTTAAATAATTAATTAAATGGTTACAAGTTTAGACACCAATTGAGGATGAAGTAGGTATGGTTTGTTTATTTGTACTACTTACTTCTATATACCTAAACATTGTAAATTTTATATACCCAAACTGGATTTTTACAAACATCGTTGGTGGTGGCCTACTGAGATTTGTATCACACCCTATCAGGGCCACCAAGAATACCTAGGAAGATAATATGATTGAAGATGTAGGAAAAGGGAATCACCTGATTTGGACACCTGACTTTCTTACTTTTGAATGGGAGCTTGTTAATAGATGACTGGGAAACTGCTTGTGATTCTTGGATAGTTTTTCCCTTTTGTTTCTATCATATGGCAGGTGTTGCACTATCTTTCTACTTCCATGTATACCTATTTTATTATTTTGTAGAGAAATGGTATAATTGTCTTTTATATGATATAGTTTATAGTTATTGAGTTTATTATTTATTGCATGGATGATTATTCTCATCTCTATTACCACTCTTATTCATTATTATGCTTCTGTTGTTTATTTATATGTTATTTCTTCATTGTTATCCACTATGACCTAAGGGAAAAGTCTCCCGATGGACACACCTAGGCCCTCACTGCTAGTCTATGGACTATAGTGAATGGACCGACATACTTGAGGCTTTCTGTTGAACCAGGTTCAGCTACATAGGACTGAGCCAGGTTCAGGATGTCAATGATAAAGTACATCATGCGATAAAAAAAATTGTGAATGAAAAGGCACTCCATGTTGGTCCCTAGACTATGGGAATATATACTAGACATAAAATAATCCTAAACTATGCATACATTGGTACTGAAGGATATCAAATCCTTCCACAATTTTTTGATTCCATAAAAACTTTATTGGCACTATGCACACTTCGAGTGACATGTCTATTCCTGATGCACCCAAGCTTCCCAATGTGCAAATTTTGTCCAAATCCACATAAAACCATGATTATAATTTATAAAATATTTTCAAATCCAATCCAATCCTATTTTTCATTTTTAAATCCATTTACAAACCAAAATCATCATTAAATCATTTAGCCAAACACATGGTGTGAAAAAACCCCATATATAAAGAACAACCCCTTTAAAACATGTATATTTCCAACAAATCAATTGAAACCAAAAATTACTAGAATTAAATGAATAAAAATGAAACTTGAAAATAAAAATAAGAAATAAATATAATTAACCTTTTTTATAAAAACACCTACCTCAAAAACGAAGTTAGAGAAATTCTCCTTCAACAACAGTGACCGGGGAAGATTAGATCAGGTCCTCCAGATCCTAGATCCACAAGAAAAACATAATTACTCTATAAAACCCCTTAGATCTAACATAAAAATATCATTTTGATTCCAAAATATTAGAGGATGAGTGATCTAATTAGGATCTAAGAAGAAAGTAAAAAACCTAATAAAAAACACAACATAGCTTGAAATGATCTGTCAAAATGATGGAAAACTACCTACAATCCAAAGAGAGAAACCACTATACTAATAGGGTAGGATTAATTTGATATAAAATAAGGTTATAGGTCATTATATGTTAAACCAACATCCAAGAGATTTTTAATTAAAAATTCATTTCATTAAAAACCTACACACATGGTTTTCTAGAGAGGTCGCATGGTTACTAGTAACTTTGTGCCTTAACTATGCACCATATATAGAGATTTTATTTGGGGTGCATGGATTAGCTGTATGTTTTTCTTAACCATTCTCCAGCCATGAAAACCCCCTCAGTACAAGGGTGTATGATTTTCACTGGGTGGTCGTATGATTTGGAAAAAAAATCCATCCCCTTCTTGTGGCTCAAGACAGGCCGCTCAGTTTTCTAGGCCAAACCTCATGATTTTTTCCAACTATGCACTAACCATTCATAGCTCCATAGGCACCCAAAACATCCAAAAACATCCCAAAATGACCCCAAAGTAAGACCCTACCGGAGCATGATCAAAACAAGGTTCAAGAAGTACCTGAACAAAATTAATGGGGCATTAAATTTTATATTTTATTATATTCAAAATATAAAGTAAATAAAATAAAATAATTATTACGATTCGTGTTATCATTCCACTTAACCCTTCCAAGAATCACAATCCAAATATAAAATTATCTAAACCTTATTGGGTATATACTTTACCATTTCTATTTATTAGCTGATAATATTAAATCCATTATTCTTTAATTTAATGATTCACATCATAGAAAATATTTACTAGCTAAACTTAGTCAAAATTTTAATTATCATTAATTTATTTTACTAAAAAAATATTTTTATATATATAATTAAGTTGACTACATTAAATCCCACTTAAATTCCACATTTTAATTTGCACTATCTTCTTTAATAATTATCATCATTTAAAAAATTAATTCATATTATCCATAACAATATATTTCATCAAATTAATCACATTAAATATAATAATAAATTATTATGTTTATATACTATTCAATTCAACCGGGATTCCTCGTTTAATCATCTTGCATTTATTGAAAATTCCTTCTATTTCATTAATTATTCAATACATTCATTTCTCGTTTTTGTTCCACTGCTATAGTCTATTAAAAATAATATTTAGTATATAATTTTCATGTCATCATTAAAAACATTAATAATTACCTTCCAACGAATCAAAAATATGATACAATTAAATCATTTATTTTTTATTTTTTCCCCATTTTATATCATAATTACCTAATTACTGACATAATATTTTTGATAAACAATTCCAAAATTACTTAAAATCTGTTGTGATAGATTACACAAATCATGAATAAATCAAAATCATCATTAATAATTTAAATCATATCATTGAAATTTTTAATATAAAATATCCCAATATTCATAAATATATTAATTCATTTTTAGTTATATAAAATTTTCAGCATAATGATCATCATTAATTAATATTTTTGTCACAAAATATTTTCCCTTTTTATATTTATAAATCAACATCATTATCATATTATTTTCATTCTATTATTAGAGGTATTTAATTGAAAAATGGCATGAAGAAAATTCAATATTAGTGTTCAATTATTTAAAATACCAAAACAATTACTTTCAATGATTCTAAATGGATTTGAATGAATCATCATTGTGATTAATAAATCATTATAAAATGATAAAATTTTAAAAAGAACTATAAGAATTTAAATTTTATATTAAAATGTTATAAATTTAATATTAAGTCATTATAGATTTTATATTTATAACTTAATATATATTATTATCATAACAAATTTTTTTATAAAATAAAAATATATAAAACATTTGATAAAATTAAATGAATTTTTTTTTAAATTCCCATAAAGTGGCTTCTCTCCCGATATGCGGCTATGCCTTAATTTCATTCAATTTTTTTAAAAAATATTTTATGAACTAAAAAAAATATTTAATATCAAAATATCAAATTTCAGAGTGAGATTCTACATAGATCAATTATAAATTTTCTCTTCTACAAAAAAGACTAATTATCTGTCGTTTTAGAGATATTCATGGTAAAATTTTATTTGTGCATTGATCATGGGCTCATGAAAATCCTTCAAATCGATCAATGAAAACAATATGTTATTGAATTTTCTCTATCTAATAATCACAAAAATATACTTTATGAATTGTATATAAAAATTCTAAAGCCTTCAAAATTTAATGAGATGTTAAAACATCACTATTTGAGAATTTACAATCAGTGCATCAGATAATTGAATTCTTAATCTCAATAATTTTGTTTAAAAATTACTTAAATAGTATAATATTGTTTGTAAGATAATTCCTCATGGGTTTAAGTTATTTTCCAAAAAATTGAATAAATGAGCATAAAAAACTCTCTAAATTATCTCTCTTAAAAAAGCTTATAAAAATAAAAAAAAATCAAAAGGACTTTACTAAAAAAAGGAATTCAGAAACATTAGTAATGAAATGATAATTTTTGTTTAATCATTTCAAATCATAGAAATAAGTTTGATATTATCATGGTTCTCTCTAATAATAACCCTAATTTTTGGATCTGATTGATGTAATTTTAATTTCTCTATATTCATATTTTTTTAATCTTAATTATCCATGAATTTCATATTGAAATTCAAATCATATAGTAAATAAAAGAATAATTGAGTTTGGAGTCTTTAGATTATCAAATGGAAACATCGAAATTAACGAACCATTACTATTTCATGAATTTTATATGATCTTATTTTATCTTGATGTTCACATTTTCCTGCAATGGTAATCACCCTTGAAAAAATAAATAAAAAGGAGATTTTATGTAAAAGGTCTAAAATAAGATAATTATAGTTTCATAACTAGGGCAAATGGGTAATTTAAATAAAATAATAATAATTTATTTAAATCTTCCATGACACTTAAAATCTTGATAATATTGAATGAACTCTGAAAACACAAAAATGAAAATCCCCATTTTGAACTTAATGAAAACTCTTCTTCTCCTTGTAAGACTCCATTAAACATGAAATTATGGTTTTAACCTTTAAAAAAAATATTCCCTCATGTGGTTTTTAACTTAATCACTTTAAATACCCCATTTAATTAAAATGATTTCCAATGAATCCAATGGAACTAAAATATTTTTCAAACTCAAAGTATTGTAAAATATATTTTCATAAGAAAACTCATGTTGTTACACTCTCCCCACCATTAAACTTTTCATCCTAAAAAATAAATTAATTCATGGACATCCTGATCAGTAAATACACTCCTTTAAACAAATTCTTTTTGAAAGAAGACAATGGTTGCCCTTATATTAGTCAATAAATGAACATAGCCGTTAAAACTAGTTAAACTGATAAAGTCTACTAGATAATTTCCCAAGATCTTTAGAAAACATAATAAAGTAGGTTTCGGAGTTGGAAGAATTTTTATAATGATTCCATCCATGAAAAAATAAACTACCCACAATGCACTCAATTTGAAAAATCAAGTTTCTATAAAATATTCATGAATTAGAATTCATATCCACCATAATATTTATCAAGGTCATTACTCTCATACAACCAACTAAAATAATCACCCATTTTATTTCACCCTCAAATCCACTTACTAATCTAAAAAAATCATAATTACCAATGATCAAGATTCATATCTCAACACCCAAGACACAACCACCATATTTTATGAGACATTATCAACACTTTCTTTTATAGGTTGATACTTTAACCTATTCATCACTACAAAATAGCATTTAACTACCCACCTTTAAAGAAAAATTTCAAGGCTTTCACTTAAATACATATGTTCATACCAAATCTACTCATCAAAATTTGCATAATAGATTATATAACAACTCAGTAATTAAGAGTTATTGGTAGATTTACTAATACATGTTGCTATACCAAACATATAAACAATGTAACTAATTCATACTTTAATTGAAAAAACCCAACATCAATTCGAAATTTCATAAGACCACGTCATTGACTCAACACCAGATCCTGTCACATTTAAAACATCATATAAAACTCCCATCTACTTGTAAATTCTTCTTTCTAGGTAAGCACTTTGGATGAAATAAGATATATCACATAGCTTTCCAATATAACCAATAAAGAAAATATTTGCTGAACCAAGTTGATGATGATGTGGTATTTATTATTAATACATGTAGATGAGGTTTGATATAACTAAATTTAGTTGAAATGTCAGAGAAAATAATCTAATAAACATTGTGACAAGGGTAAAAGATGATTTTTAGCTAATTTGAATAAGGTTTTTAATTATGATTCAGAGTTGGAGTTTTGATAAATACATATATATGATATAGATGATACATTATTGGAAAAATGTTGTAGAAGTATCCCTATGATATGTAATGTCTCCCAAAACACAAAAAAAGTTATAAATTCAAAAATATTATGGTGTAATATATGATATTTAAAGAATATTTTATATATTTATAGAACATATAAGTTTTTTAGAGCATTCATAAGGTTTTTAGAGTATACCCAATATATCATAGATGCAAAATAATATTCTTCCAAAGTTAAAATTAGAAACTTACCAGAGATCGCAATGATACATAAGATATTGTGAATGATTTTTATGTTTTTCTAATCATACATAAGATATTTAAATTTATAAAAAATATATTTAATGGGTTTGTAAGATACTTTTTTATAAAACATGTAAAAGTGTTGATCTTGTCACTATGATGCATAAGATATTTCTTACATAAGGTTTTTTTGGTTTGAATATATTCAATAACTCTAGAGTTTTAACTATGATTAAATTGAAATATTATTAAATGATCCAAATATCATTATTACAATAATAATCATGATTCAATATATTTTATAATGAAGTTTGAATAAGAAGAATATAATTGCATCATGATAATATTATTTACATTTCAACTATTGTATTTCATATTCCCATGAACACATTGATAGAATAATATGGGTTTTCTAGAATGAGAAGTTTGTGATGAATCTAAATATAACATAGAGATTAAAGGTCTTGAATTATGAGGATATTATATGTGATTGGTTTAATTGAGTTTTGAATACTTATAATGATGGATAATTTAAGATCCAAGATTTAAGGGTATTCATATTCAATGTATGGAAATAAAATCTAGGATATATGTTAAGGATATAATAACAATAAATGAATGATAATAGGAGTTTGAAATTTCTATAACTATTCTGAAGAAATACTATGATTGGATAACCATTCATGAGGATTTAGGGATAAGCATAGGATGAATAAGATCAAGATGGGATTATTCTATCTCTGGCTCATGCTTACACTAGTGATCATTCTTTAAAGGTGTGTTATTTTGTTGTAAAAAGTTAGTTCTTGATCAAGTCTAGTCGGTGATAAAAAATTTAATAAGTTCAAGGTTATTCCCTTGATTTTAGCTACTTATTGATAATAAAAGAAGATTTATTTTGTGTGATATCAAAACAACAATATAATTGGGACATGGTAATTTATCATTGAGTAAAACCTCATTAAAAAACATGTTTTTCCCTCCTTTTTTCTATACTATGGTGAGTTCAAGGGATATATACTAAATAATGAGGGTGTTTTTTAAAAAATATGTTATAAAAACTTATTCACCCCCCCCCCCCTCCAGTGATAATCACATCACAAGTGATCTTATCAATTGGTACCAGATCTAGGTTCACTCTCAGAGATATCTCTCAAACTTTCTATAGAATAAGAAAAATTTATTAATCATAAAGTGATTACAATATTTGATTAGAAATTATTTAATTTATAGAATAAAGTAATGGTTCCCTTTCATCTATAAAATGGAATTGATTTTCATTAATCCAAACTTAATAGTTTCAAAGTTATGAAAGACACTTCTATTTAGTATCAATTTAACAAGAAATTTTTTGAAAGTTATGGGAAGTAAAGGAATGATCTACTATCCTGATTAGCTAGTAATGAGAAAAAAAAAGTCACGAGATACCAAAATACTAATTAAATTTTGTAAAATATTCATAGTATATATAAAGTAAATAATAAATTGAAGTAATTAAAGATTAAAATTTGTAAAAAAAATAGTTTGAAGATGTTAGATTATAAGAAAATGAATTTATTAATGAATTTTCTTCTATAGTAAATGTTATTTTTAGTACCATCAGTTGATATGTAAGACTCTATTGTGGTTAAGAAACTCATTAAAAGTTTACATGATGAGTTTTATTCAATGATCTTATCACTTAAATAAAAATATCTTTATGTCAGAAAAATTTATTGAATTCATATTACACTCATTAATTATGAGATGATAATAGTATTTGGTATCAAGATAAAAGAAAATAAATGGAAGGAAATTTATTTTAAATATTTCAATAATTTTAAGATTAAAGGTTATCATAAGGATTATAATGAATAAGATGATATGGAATGTTTTTTGAACCCATATCCCTAACATTAAGAATATTCAAAAATAGAAAAGGTAAGTATCAAGGGAAATTACCTTTTAAATGTTTTAGCTCTGATAAATTTGTTCATTTCTCTAGAAAGTGTCCTGCGAAAATCATAAATTGGAATGAAGATGATGTACCTATTGAAACATTCTCCAAGAAATAAGATTATTTTATAAGAAACTAGTCTCAATATAAAGGCAATAAATAAAGGGAAACCAGTTTTTAAAATAAATATTCTATCTGTTGAAGAATTAATTTTTAATAGTAAAGATAACTCTAATAGTGAGGATAATCCTAACCATACTTCAAAAAATTTATGTATGTTTTAAGAAGAATATGATATAAATTCGTTATTGTATGAATTAAAAATTATTTGTCAATTTTCTATTTAAGAATTAGAATCGGTTAAGATGTGTTCCATGGGATATATATCATGAAGTTATTAAAGGATATTTGGAAGGATAAGAGATGAAAATATATATCTCAAAAATAAATAGGATAATAATAATCAAATACAGATTGAGAATGAAATTTTGTTCAAAGAGGTTGAGTGGTTAAAACTTGAGAATACTAAGAAAAAGAATATTTTTTATGACATGAATTATACTATCATCCTTGGGGATAAGGAGGTAGAAAAACTAAAAATAGATATTTCTTAAGAAAATAAGAATAAATAAAAACTCAAACATGACTACAATAGTTTTTTTGTGGGAGTATATGAATTTTCAAAAAATAAAAAACAAGTACCTTTGATGTTTAAGATGCTATAAATAAGGAAGGAAGATATACCAATGTTATACATCAAAATAGAATCATGTTTTTAATAGGACCTAGTGGGAAAAAAATTAATTGGTTATGAAGTCCAAAGAAAAGGAAAAACATACTCATACTCAGAAGGATAAAAAAATTATAAAAATATCCACACTGGGCTCAAATTCCCAAATAATAGTTCCATTAAATAGTTCAGTAAAACAATCCCATTATATGTATAAAAATATATTTGGAAAAAAACCCATGAAATGGTATAATTTCTATCAAATAAGGAGGTTCCAGGGAAACTCTTGGTGTTGTGGAATGTTTGGAAACAAACATTACATTTTCAGGTATAAAATGTATTTACCTAGACAAATAAAATAGCATAAACCAATGGGAAGAAAAAAGTAGTATATAAAAAATCATAAAATTAAACATTTTGAGAAGAAAATTTAAGTGATGATTAGTTTTCAGATCTTGAATTAAGTTTTTGGAATGTAACGACTCAAAATTTTATGAATTAAATTCTTTTTTTGAATAAATAAAGGACTTATTAATTATAAAAAACACATGCACTAATTTTGTTATTATAAAATATGGATCATTATATTTAGAATACCAATACAAATATTAACCATTAATAATATATCCATTGTATAGTGATAATTAAGATTAGTATATATTAAGGGTTATAATAAAGTCTAATTAACACAAAAGGAAGAAGTTATAGCTTAGACCAGTATGATTGTACCCTATGAAGCCCAATTATTAGATATTTCAAGGGATATTAAATCATTTGGTTTTTTATTTATCCAAGACTAGTCTGAAATTAAACAATTTAAACCTGAATGAAACCATTTACGGATGAATTTCAAGCTTATTGATATCACATCCCAAACCATTTTCATTGAACCACCCAAAGAATGTGTCTTCATTGAACACCTTACCTTTAGGGTGTATGCTAGTGTAATAAGGGTTTATTTATCTCGGCCCTAGTAGTATGAATTTTTATGTTTTCCTTTTCATATAATAATTATTATTTTTATCCATTTTCATTATTACCTTAAATATATAATTATATATGATTTGTGGAATTTTATTTTATATGAATAAACCAAAATCTTATTTTTGGATAATATATGGTTTTAACACTATTTTTGTTAAATACATGAAATTTTAAATAAATATTAATTTCTTATGATATTTTTATTAAATAATATTTATTTATATAGAAATGATAATGTAATTTAATTAAGTCCAATGTAATCTTTATCAGGGTTGGAAAATTGATATTATCATAAAAACAAGTATTTCCCATTAAATAAGGATTTTTATTTTCAAAATGTAAATTCTCATAATTAGAAATTTTTTTGATAAAATAAATATTTATTTTCAAACAATCACATTCAAATTATTTATTATTTAATTTTTCATAATGTTCTGAGACAACTGATTTTCTTATGTAAAAATTAAATACAGTATAAATAAAAACTTTATTATTATAACTTCCTAATGACCCAAAAGTGATTAAATAAATTACATAAAATTAATACAAGTCCGAATGTATGTTTACCATTTAAAATAATTTTTTTAAGTTATTTATTAATATTATAAACACTTAAATAATCCTTAAAAACTTATATTATATTTTTAGGTTTTAAAATCAATTATTTATAAACATGACTCGCTTCCACATCACCAATGGTTTTATTTTAATATTTTTAGTTCTTATACTTATAAAATATTAAAACCTATTCCAATTTGGTAGAAACTATGTACAAAAACCATGAGATGGTTTTTTTGTTATTTTATCATATAGAGTCCAAAACCTAAGTTTAAAAATTAATAAATAATTTCACTCTCTTTTGTTATAAATACCCACAAGATTTAAACTCTTGTTCACTCAAACCTCATTTAGAATGAATTTATTATCCCTTTCCCTCTTTAAATACCTCCCAATGTGTTCCTAATATCCTGATAATCTATTCTTGAGCTTTTGGAAGCTCCCACCCAAGGTAAGGGGGTTTTTTCCTCCACTTTATTCAAACACTTTCACTATAGTGTTCCATTTGGATTCCAATTTTTTATATTGGAATATGTTTTTAAACATACCTTTTAATTTAATTATTATTTTCATGTAATTATAGACCACTTATCACTCTCATTAATCCCTTCCATTAATCTTTACATACACCTGTTATGATATCAAAATTATCCTGTGATTTTCCAAGCCAAATATTTTTATAGTGAGTACACATCACCATTTACGCTCAATGATATTCACCAAGATTTACCTATCCTTAATTGATTTGGAACATCCATTTATGTAACCTAAAATCCTTAATCATGGGATTAAAATTTATGAAATATGTTCCTATATTTTATGCTTTATGTGGCACACTTATTCAAGTACATGATCTGAATTCAACAAGAGGGATCATAATTATATATCCATACAATACATAAGGTAATTTTTTAATCTCATTATATTCTATTTGTGGAGTATGGGAGGTTATCCTAAGAAGACTATGTTATGATTTCTCTATGGTCAGCATTAACTTATGATTATGATGTCAGGTTTTATGTTATATCCACATTCTAATGTTGCCTTTATATTATCGTGTTATATTATGATCAAATGTTTAAGCTTATGATTCTCACCCATTTTATGTCACCTTGAAAATACTCTTGACTAACATCTATTACTTTCATCATGTTATTATTTTATTATTCCCTTATAGGAATTTAAATCTCACTCTTTTCTTATATAAGTCCATAGGTTATCCTATAAAGTATTATAAGATCGATGAAATAAAAGGGTATGTTTTGGAGTTTTAAATAATGTTATTATACTCATGATTAAAGTTATTTTAATATGTATATAATTACCCAAATAAACTAGGTATCATGATATTTTTGGATTGTATTAGTTGTATCATCATGTAATAAATCGTGAAATAAAGTGTGTTAGAAAAATAGGTTGTCATAGTTGGTATCATAGAATGGTTTAGTTATTTTGGAGGATTAAGATTTGAAATATTTAGTGAAAACCTTATAGATAATAAAAAACATGGTAAAACATACCTAAATTATGGATAAGTATATATTAATTGGATTCCAAGAAACAAAATCCATGTCTAGATACTACAAGTGGATGTGGATCTCGTATAGTTGTACCAAGGGATAATAACCCTAAAAAAGGGAACATTGGGTTTTAACTTAATCGTCACCTGGTGCATGAAAAAAGACCTTATTGTACACTTGATTTGACACTCCTATGGGATATTATTTTATAAATTCACAATATCCTTAAAAACCAACATGAAGAGAGAAAAAAATCGCATAAAACATTATGTTAGGAAATAGACCATGGATAACTTAGATTGGAACCTAGAAAGTCATACATTAAGGATTGTTTGTTATTTATGAGTTATCCCTTAAATGATCAAATTAATGGGAACAAGACTCAAGGACTTCATGAAAATAATTTATAAAATAACTCAACTTAAAAAAAACTTTAATCTAGGTGGAAACCCACATCCCCCTATAAAATAGAAAGTTGCAATTGAGACCATTATGTGACAAAGGCCTCTAGAATTTAGTGGATCTTCTAATAATTTAATCATGAAATAATGGATCAAATACATTTAAAATATATTCTCTATCCACCAACTCTCTATGAAAGAGAAGTTTGTGATGAATTTTTATCATATGCAGGGATAAGTTGATCAATGGTGGGTTTTGATCAAAAATACAAAGCATGAGGAGGAGATCAAAGTGATCGAGTGGAACAAATTCTGAAAAAAAAATGAAATTTTTTTCCTCTTACTCTCTAACCTAAAATAGAGATATATTTCCATAGACTTAATAAAAAGGAAAATGAATCCATAAAGGTGTATGAATAGAACATTACAAGATATTCATGATACCCCTTTGTCATTTTCACTGAACCAAGAAGTAAATTTGACAACTTATTTAGTGGGATAAAGTAGAGTATATGAAAATATTTGGTGATTCTAGAATTTGAGAAATGTGAGGAAATTGTGTGATCTTTCCTCAAATTAAAAATATAGAGATTAATGAATGTAAAGTGTTTCATGAGTCCAGATATAGGAAGAATAGAAAAAAATTTAATTCTAGAGGAGTGATGGAGAAATATCACGGTGTAAAAAAAATTCAACATCCCACTATTCAAAAGTCTGGGAAGAATAATCTCAGAAATTTCATGAGGGGACAAGGAAATAATCTAAGTGTAACAAGTAATATAACCTAGTTAGTGAATTACAATAATAGAAACCAAATAATGTGATCGAATAAAGGAATACTCCAGTCAACCCTCATCCAATTTTCCAATGTTTCAAATACAATAAACAAGAACACTATGAGAATCAATGCTCTAAGTTAAGGGTAGTTGGTGATAACTAATGACAACAACCTCTATGAACTATAGAGAAAGGGAGTGCTTATTATATAATAACTTTTTAGATGGATCTTAAAAATGAAATGGTGACATGTATTCTAGTTATTCATTTAGGTATAGTGAACATACAATTTGATTCATGTTCGATTCATTATTTCATATCATGAAATTTTATTATAACTATTCAAAGACCACCTCAAAAAAAAGTAGAGTAATCAATGGAAATGAAAAATTGGGTAATTATTGCATCCCAAGTATATGACTTCTCCCCAATCCATATTTTCAAGATAAATTTCTCAAAAAACCTTGGGATACACTCTCTAGTAAAATTCAACGAAATTCTAGGTATGGATGGGATTTACATATATAGAGCCAATATAAACTACTGAGAGAAATAAATCACCCTATATATCACAAATCCCCCTCTAATTCTATATAAGTTCAAGGATAAGGATGAATCTCATTTAGAATAATCATCTCAAGAATGGATATTATTTCTATATGATAAATAATATCTAGCTTAAATGATTGGCACTAAGGAAAAGATCAACCTTGATGAAATTCCCATTGTAAGGAATTTCCTAATGTGTTTCTTAAATAATTTCCCTATTTTACTCCAAGCCATGAGGTTTAATTCTCAACCGAGATTATACCAGGAGATCTATCAATATCTATTACTCTATATATAATTTTTATTGTTTAACTTGTGGAGCTGAAGAAGAAGCTATAAGAGAATCTTGATAAAGGTTTTATACACCCAAGTGCTTCAATGTGGGTGAAATAATCCTCTTCATAAAGAATAATGATGGTTCAATGTGCCTCTACATTGATTATCATAAAATTAAAAAGATCATGATAAAGAAAATGTATTGTATATTGTGGATTGTTGACTAGTTCAATCACATAAATAGAGCTTAGAACATCTCTAATAGGGGGTCAATAGTTGGTATATTATCAATTAAAATTGAACAAAAAGGATAACCCCAAGACTAGTATTCATACAAGGTATAGGAACTATGAGTCCATAGTAATTCTATTTATACTCATTAATTCTTCATATATATTCATGGAATTAATGGATACAGTATTTAGGGATTATAACGATAAATTTGTGGTATTATTTATAAATGATATTTGTATCTATGCTAAATGAAAGAAGAAGCATGAGGATCATTTTAATGTTGTACTTAACACCTTATAAAATGAAATGTTATATGTTAAGTATATTAAATATAAGTTTTGAAAAGAAGATGTAGAATTCCTGGGGTATTTTATTAGAAATAAAGGGATATATATAGATCCATTAAAACATAGTCAATTTATGGATGGCCTAGGCCAACATCTATAATAGAGATCCATTGTTTCCTTAGATTAGTTGGGTACTATATTTGATTTATGTGAAACATTACATAATTTTAAATCCTACAAACCAAGATAACATGAAATGGAGTAAAAGATTTCTAGAATGGTGATTGTAAGGATAGTTTTAAAGAGTTAAAGAAGAGGATAAACACTACATTTTTTTCTCATGGTACCAATCAGTGGGGAAGAATTTATGATCTTGAGAGATGAATCTAAAAAGGAAAATGGGTTTTGTACCTAAACAAGACGAAAAATTAATAGCCTATTCCACCCACCAATTAATGATCCAAGGGAAAAACTATCCAACATAGGATCTAGAATTGGCTACAGTGATCATTATTTTGAATATTTAGTGAAATTATCTCTATAGGGAGAAGTGGGACATATATATCGATTATAAAATCATCAAGTATATATTCACACAAAAGGAGATAAATATACTCTAATAAAGGTGATTACATCTAATCAATAATTATGATTCTTCAAAACATTACCATTATGGGAAGGCGAACAGAGTAGAAGATTCTCTATGTAAAAAGGATCCCAAAACCCTATCCATGATGAGGACTAAAATGGATCTAATCATCTTGAACATTATACATATGGATATGTGCATAATAAAAGTATCTTTATCCTACTTTTCTCAAATAACTACTTAAACATCCAATACTGATAGGATCAAGGAGTATCAAAAGGACGATGAGGAAATGAGGAAAAAGGTAGAGAATATTGTAGATTTTAGATTTTCTAAATATGGACTTATAAGGTTTTGGAACCCAGATATTAGTACCATCAAAATCATAACTAAAAATTGAACTTCTAGATAATGTAAATATCTCATCCTTATTTATTTATCCTAGAATAACTAATATGTATAGATATTTAAAGAAAGACATATAGTAGGAAAACATTAATATGGAGATTGAAAAATATATATCTTGTCTCTTGGTATGACAAAATGTCAAGGTTGGATGTAATAATTCTCATGTTATGATATTCCAATATTGAAATGGGAAAACATAACCATGGATTTTTTTGTTGCACTCCTCAGGACATTAAAAGGAAATAATTCCATCTAAGTGGTAGTTAGTCTCCTTGCAAAGTCATCGCATTTAATTTCAATCAAGGATGATTTCTCTCTTGAACAATTCCCTACGTTATATGTAATATAAGTGGTAAGACTTTATGGAGTTAAACTATTTATTTTATATGATCAAGATCTAAGATTTACCTTGAGGTTTTGGAGAAGCATTTAGTAGGTGTTGGATATAATGATAAGTTTTAATACTTATTATCACCCTAATATCGATGGTCAGTCTGAGAGAATAGTTCAAAATATATAAGATCTATATATATCATGTTAAATGTATTTATAAGGATGTTGTTATTAGTAACTTCCCCTAGTGGAGTTCTCATATAACAACTGTTTCTATTCTAGCATTCAAATGACACCTTATGAGGTTCTGTATGGAAAGACATGTGAGAATACAATATGTTGGGATGAGGTTTGAGAGAAGAATCTTATGGGTCCTAGGATTTTCCAATATATGATAGATAAGGTTTAATCCATTAAATGTCATATGAAATCCTCACAAATTCAATGTAAAATCAATGAACACAATCATCGATGAGGCATGGATTTTATGATTGAAGATAAAGTGTCCCTTTATATATCACAATGGAATACATTTCTGAGGGTTAATAGGAATGGAAAGGTTAGTCCAAGATACATAATCCCCTTTGATATCCTTGATAAGATCGAAGATGTGGCCTATCGACTAAAACCCCCGCATAACCTATCTCAAGTACATGATGTGTTCCATGTTTCCCTCTTGAAGATACACATATCATACCCCTAACATATTATAAATCAATAGGCAGTGACCATGGATAATGATCTTTCATACAAGGAGTAGTCAGTTAATATCCTAGATCATAGAGATAAATTTCTATGAAACAAAACAACTCACAGTTTAAAAGTGATACGGAAAACCAAAAGATTGATGAAGTCTCATGGGAACTGGAAGGGGAAATGAAATAGAAGTACCTTCATCTATTTTAATGTATGAAATAAAATTTTAAGGATGAAATTTTTTAAGGGGGGATAATTTAATGACCATAAATTTTATGAATGAAAATTCTTATTGAATAAATAAAGGCCTTGTGTAGCTATAGTTAACAAATGCACTACTTCGGTTATTATAAAATATAGCATATTGAATTTAAAATACTATTAAACATATTAATCATTTATATTATATAAATTTCACAATGACTATTATGATTAGTATATATAAAGGGTCAAGATAAATTCTAATTTTCACAAATGGAATAAGCGATGGCCTCAACCAATACGATTGTACCATATAAAAACCAATTATTAGAGATTTTAGGGGATATTTCGTCACTGTAATTTTCCCTTTAATAATACCAAGATGAGATTCAATAACTGAAACAAAAATTAAACCATTTATAGTATAATTATAATCTTATTTAGATCACATTTCAAATAATTTTTGCTGAACTACCCAAAGAAAGTGTTATCCTCACACACCATACCTTTGGGGCGTACGCTGGTGTAATAAGGGGTTTGGTATCTAGACCCTAATAGTATTAATTTTTATGTTTTATCTCTAATTAAAAAATTATTATTTGTATCCCTTATCATTATTACTTTAAATTTATAGTTTTATAATAGTTTATAAAATTAGATTTTGATATGAAGAAACCAAAAAAATGGAAAATATATAGTTTTAATAATTTTTAATAAATTAAAGAATTTTTAAATTAATATTACTCTAATATAATATTTTTATTAAATAATATTTAATTATATAAAAATTATAATGTAATTTAATGAATTCTAATGAAATCATTATAAGGGTTGTAAAATTATAATTGTCATAAAAAATAAATATTTTCTAGTAAATGTCGGTTTTTATTTAAAAGTGTAAATTATAATATTTAGATAGTTATTTTGATATGATAAATATTATTTTTAAATAAGGACATTGAAATTATCCAATGGTGATTTTTTCATATTTTTCTGAGATAGTCTAATTTTTAGGTTAAATTTAAATACAGTATAAATATACAGTTTACATTACAAAATAAAAATGAGCAAAAACGTTTTGTAATAAATTACATAATGGAATACACAAAAAAAAATATTTCCACTTTAAAATAATTTTTTTATGCTATTTTATCAATTTTATAGACCCTTAATTAATTTTCGAAAAACTTATATTATATTTTAAGGTTTTTAAAATCAATTCTTTATAAACATGACTCACTTCTGCATCAAAAATTGTATTATTTTAAAATGTTTAGTTTATATACTTAAAAAAGATTTAAAACCACTCTTATTTGATAGAAAATAGGGGGAAAACCATGGTATTATTTGTGGTTTGTATTATTTTATTTTATAGAATCCAAAACCTAAGTTTAGAAATTAATAAAGATTTCTTATCTCTTTATCTATAAATACCCACCCAAACACACACTCATCCTTAATAAAAACAAATTTATAATTAACTTACTCTCCCTATAACTCTCTAAATACCTCCCTAGGTTATCCCAATCTCTTAATAAGCTCTTTAAAATCTTTTAGATGCACCCTCCCAAGGTAAGGGGATTCACTCCTCTTTATTCAAGCTTTATCTTTGTAGTATGAAAATTGATTTGAAATTTTTCGTGATGGGACATATTTTTACGAATCCATTTTACTATGATTATGATATCCATATAATGATATACCAACTATCACTATCATTAAACCCTTCCACGAGTCTTTATGTACACCTTTTATGCTACCGAAATTATCATGTGATTTTCTCAGCTAAACATTTGTATAGTGAATGCCCATCCCCATTTTCACTCAAGGGTATTAAACTATATTTAAATACCCTTTATTGATTATATAACTCCATATTTGTAACCCACAATCTTTAATCATGGGATTAAAATTTATGAAATACATTTTTATGTTGTACAATCTATGTGTCACACTTATGCATATACAGGATATGAATGTGATGGGTGGGCCCAGAATTGTATGTCCCTCCAATAAATTGTGTAATGTTTTATCTTATGATATTCTATTTATAGTTCATGAGATATTGTCCTTACCACACTATGTTATGAAGTCTTAGTGGTTATCATTGACTTATGCTTATGATGGCATATTTTATGTTGTTTCTATATACTTATTTTTCCTTGTTGTTGTCATCTTATATCATGCTTTGATATTCATGTTTATTACTCTCACCCCTTATATGTCGCCTTGATAATAATTTTTACTAATATTTATTACAATCATCGTGTTATTATTTGATTATTCCCTTACAGGGCTTTATAGTACACCCCTTTCTTTTGTACATCCCTGGGTTATCCCAATAAATATCTGAATATCGATGGAATATAAGGGAATGTTATACATATTTTAAATAATGTTCTTGTACTCATGTTTCAGGTTATTGGGATATGTATGTAATTAATTAAATACACTAGTCCTCTCAATCTTTTTTGGGATTGTATTAAGTGTATCTTTATGTAATGAATCATGAAATAAAGTGTGATAAATATATAGGTT
This sequence comes from Viscum album, assembly GCA_963277665.1. Lineage (NCBI taxonomy): Eukaryota > Viridiplantae > Streptophyta > Magnoliopsida > Santalales > Viscaceae > Viscum > Viscum album. The sequence goes on along the minus strand of OY728159.1, from coordinate 1,349,350,522 downwards.
GTCAAATATAAGGTGTTATCAAGAATGATACATCACAAATGAGTGTCTTATAGTCATACCATCTCAATTAAATCAAATTTTCATAATAGTAATTTTCATAAAGTAATTTGTTCCAAAGAAGAGAAAAATTTTGTTGAAGTTGTATTAAAGGCATTCAAATTTGAGAATCCAAGGATTATAGATAGTAGTTTCTCTTCCCACATGATAGGTGATTTGAACAACCAGGACAATGCTGAAAGATATAAAGTAGGATAAATTACCTTTATAAATGAAAGTTCATTGAATATGAAATGTATTAGATTGGGAAAAATTGGGTAAAATTAGATAATCTATGACAATTTCCTATTTTTTGATGGGATGAAGCAAAATTTATTAAGTGTTCTAAAACTTTGTGAGGATAGAAATGAGGTTTTTTTAGAAATAATGGTTTTTTTGTGAAGAAACTAAAAGATGGCGTTATGATACTGTTGATATCCCAAGGAAATTTTTTTTGGTTATTGAATCCAAAACTAGTTTTCATATGAGTGTTCAGGATAAGAAAACTTTTTGGTAAAGAAAACGGATACATCTTAGATAATCAATCGTGGAGAAATTAATTATAGAAGTCGTTGTGAGTAATTTTACAAATTTAAAATAAGATACCATAACAATTCATAAAACATCTTTAAAATGTGAGATGGAACAAATTTCATAAGGGATCTGAGATCCAAACAAGAAGGACATTAGAGGTGGTTCACTTTAATTATCATAAATCCATGACCATGAAGTCTATAAGTAGATATTAATATTTCATAAAAATAATTTATAACTTCACTAGAATGACATGAATTATGTTTATACCTCATATAACTCAAGACTTGATCAAGTTTAAAAGTTTCAAAAGGATTACAAAAAAGATAATAGATTTTTATTTGAAAGGACCAAGATCAAATAATGGGAGTGAGTTTTGGGTTTAGAACCTCCCAACCAAATGTTATCCCATAAAAATTAAAGAGGATAAATAAATAATCAAAGCCCCCAAATTCTAATAAACCTTCATACATAATGTGTCTATAACATAGATGAAAAATTGTACCTATGTAACCACACCATAATGCACTCAAAAAATACATAAAAGAACTTCTAACATTACAAATGAAAAGAAAGAAAAGGTAAAAAACAAGTTTTATGTGGATAAATCTTACTCTTAATCCATGTGAGTAATGATTCATTATTTTTTATAGAATAAAAAAAGATGAATAAAATGTATAACTCTATTCAATAAGTAATAAAATTATTCCACCAAAATATATAGTAGATTCCATCCATTACAACAAATATCACCCCCCCCCCCTATGATCTTCACAGACAGTATAACCACTTAGATTTGATCTTCATGGGAATACCTTCACAAATTCAAAAGAATTCACAACCAGAAATTATTTATTTAATGAACAGTTCATTCATCTAGAAACTCTACCATAAAACCTTACTAACCTTAGAAATAAATTCTTATATATCCCTCATGAGTGATGAAAAAAACTATACGCAGATCCATTGTATCTTTATACTTCCCCCTTATATACTCATTAGGGTAGCTTCTAATTTCATTTCCTCTAACTACCTTATTCTAGTGTGCATACTTATATACTTTTATACATTGGTCACTACAACTCCACTATCTCCATCTGATTTTATAAATTTGACTTCCATAATCAATCCTTTAATAAGTTCCAATCGCTTATCCAGAAAATGGATTTCATATGGATGAACCTGATAGTGACTATGATAAAAAAATATTATATAGTATATCTTGATAAAAATTAAAACATTCATGAGTTCAATTCACCCTACATTCCTTAGAAAAATTGAATTTTATAAAGGAATAATAGTATCCTTATTGATATAGCTAGAACCCTGATAACTGATCATGAAACTATAAGATACTTTTGACTACAAGATATTATTACTACTAGAATTATTCAAAATATATTCTTATTGTGGCCAATTTTAGATATGATTCTATATAAAATTTGATTCAAGAAGAATCTAAATCTGATACACTTTATTGTGTTTGGGAGTCCATGCTTGATCAAGAATAATAAAAGAGGTGTTGGAAAGTTTAAGGAAAAAGAATATGATGAAATTCTTTATAATTATACAAAAAATAGACATTTATATAGATGTTACAATAATAATTTTTAAAGGGTAGATAATTCTTATTATGTAATAGTTTTTTAAAATGAATATAATATCAGTAAATAAATTATAAATTTTGATCATTAATATTTTCTCACTAATAACTCAATACAAAATATAAATAAAATAAAGATATTACATATGATGATACAAATTCATCATATTCAAGTGATGGGGTAGTGGATCTGAAAACTAAAAAACATGAATTAAAAGGTATATCGATACTAATAATATCATTAGGGATCAAAATCGAGGGCTATAAACAAGAATAAAATCATATAATCTAATCACACTAGTTTTCTTTCAAATATTGAACACTAAATTATTAATAATTCTTTTGAACACAAATAATTTATTCAATCCATGAATTAATATCTAGATAACATTGAAAATAATGAAACATGGGATCATGTACCTATAGCCAAATTAAAAAATATCTTTGGAAAAACTAGGTTTTTAAGAACAGGATAAATAGGAAAGGTGAGCATGCAATAAATAAATCTAGACTTGTGTACAATGGGTACTCAAAGCCTAAGGGAATTTATTTTGATAAAACATTTTCCCCTGATTTTAGGCCTAAGTTTATCTGAATTTTAAATGAAATTGTAGACCAAAAAAGATTCAAAATTTTACGAATAGATATAAAGTATATATTTCATGTTGATGATATAAATGAATAACTTTATTAGTTAAATCCTAGGGGTCTATACATAATTAATAAGTATGAAAAGGTATAAAAATTGAATAACTATCTCTAAGGGTTTAAACAAACCACAATAGTTTAGTATTTCAAGATGGATGAGTACCTGAAAATTATGGAATTCAAGAAATGGATGGTGAAAAAAAACTTGTATATGAACAAGACCAACATCAAATCACTCATTATTATTATATATGTTGATGATATTATCTTTTTGAGTAATGAGGTGGAATTTTTTTGAAGAATTTCATATATAAATAATGAATAAGTTTGATGTGTTTTATTTTTGAAGATAAAATTTTTATTATGTTTGAAAATTACACAAGATGTTGGTCATATTTTTATTTCTCAAGTAAAATATTCCAATAAGTTTTTAAAAAATTACATAACAATATAGAAGAGTGTATACACTAATCCAAGTTAGAACCAAGATGAGTAAAGATGTTTATGGCAAGAGTGTAAATGATAAATAATTCAAAAAATTGGTTAACAGACATTCCTACTTAACTTCCTCCAGGAAATATACTATGTATGTTTTTTCTCTAAGTTCCAGGAATCAATAAAACCATAGGGAGTCATATATATCGGTATAAAAGTGAATTTTTAGGTACAACATAAGCGTATAAAATATGGTCTATAGTATGAGAAGACCAAATGGTTGGACTTATAATGGTTCCATAATATAGACCGGGTCAATAATATTAGTGGTGGAAAGTTTATATCATGGGGAGAATTATTACTTAGTGGAAAATTTGTGTCACAATGTTCCAAGAAACAATCATCTATCATGTTACATTCAATTAAGGACAAGTATATTGTTTCATCTCATACAGAAACATAGATAATTTATAAGAAGACTCAACTTGAGGATATTCATTTTATTATGGAATATCCATAATTTATTGGTTGTAATAACCAAAGTGTTATAATTCTTTAAAGAACCTATGGAAACATTCCAGGTCAAATAAAATTGAAATTAAATATCATTTTCTATGATAAAAAGTGGATGGAGGTATCTTAAAGCTTTGATTTTTTACATCCAACGAGTAAATGGATAACATTAATACAAAACCACTTTCATTTGATTCTTTTAAAGAGTTTAGATTGAAAATATGCATTCATTAAATTTCTGAACAACATTAAGATATATTTTTTAAGTTTTCCTCCCTCTTCTTATTATGATTAAATATCTAGAAAATTAGAGAAGTAATCTATAGATGGAAAATTATATTAAAAATTAATTTCTTAATATTTTTCCTTAGTGATTGTAGGAAAGTGATTAAAAATCGGTTTTTAATAACCTAATAGAAAATTTATGTTTTTTAACTCTATTATTTAACTTCATATAGTTAAATTTTATGTATAAATTAATCACACTTATTTTAACAGTGATATATCCCAGACTGACTTAGATTTTATTGGTTCATGGCTAACTACTTTTAAGTAGTTAACACCATCCCTTTCAAGAGAATTTTTGGATTTATTGACAATAAGAGGTTAATGAGATTCCACGTTTCAATTTCAATGAATAAATTTATGGGGAGAATATTTCAAATTTTGTTCATTATGAGTTGAAAATGAGATACATGGTATTTAGAATATATCCAAAGGGAGGATTGTTGAACCTGTTTGTGTGTGGTGTTGTATTTTCTTCAATACATGTGAAAAAAGGTTGATGTATCTATGTTGAGTTGAAGTTTGAAATAAAATTATTTAAGAATGGTTTTTTGAAAGTTTAGATATGATTTTAGATTAGTTTTATAAGGTCTCTAATTCTGAGTTAGAGTTAGAGTTTTCACAAAGGATCATAAATGATATTGTGAATGTAAGACTAGAACAGTGATAGAGAATTATCTTTATGATATATAATATATTCTAAAACACTAAAATGTAAAAAATGTAAAAAATTTAATATGATAGGTAATATATTTGAAGAATATATAATATATTTGGAGCATACATAATGTTTTTATAGAATGTAAAATGTTTTCAGAGACTATGTGATATGTAACAGGCCAACCCCGGTCAACCCATAATGTAACCCAAATTGGACCTCCACATAGACTGAAGCATATTCTCAATCACCATAGGTTGGAGAAAATAAACAAGGTATCATACAAATAATCATGGGAATGATTCCACCCTCAACAAACATGTGGTAAGATAGAAACAAACAATATATCAAAATATATAACTTGAAAACATCACATGTCAAAACCAACCAAAAAGATAACATCCAATGACTTGATAATAAGGTATAATCAAACAAATTAAAGACCAATAACATGGGACCCAAATCAACCCATAGGTTTATCTCCTTGTGACCATAATTAACAATAATCTTAATCCACTAGAAAGGAAACCCAATCCAAGAGAGTTTCTTACTACATTACATGCTTATCATTACTTGTTTTCTACAAAATCGAGGCTACAAATACAGAAAGTAAAAATTATAGTGAGAGCACAAAAGATTAATAATATACTATAATGAATCTATAAAAGGTTTATCCACATGCATCCATTAGTTCTTATATAATAATGGATTTCAAAACCTTTTAAGAGAAATAATTTTTTCATAAAAAAAAGTCATTTGGTTTTATTTTCAAAAAACATCCCATTCCATTAAAAATCAATCAATATTCAAAGAAAAATATAAATATGATATATCACATATTAAATAGATAAAATAAATGAATAAAATAGTTTTCAAGAATCAATATCTATATAAAAATAAAGTTGGAAAATAAGAATATAAAATATCAATAAACATAATGTAATCACAAGGAATCCAAAGAGGGGATCCATAATGTGAGGGTGTATACAACTAAACCATTAATGCTCTCAAAGGAACACTAGTCGTCATAAGTGATGACCAAAGTTTGAGAACCATGGTTCCTAATAAATGTTACACACTAGCCACAAAGTTATCATGAGCACCTCCCCTAGTTATATCTAACTAAACTAGGGATTATTTTTTTTTTATTTTTCCCCCATACCCTAAGGTTTCCTAATATACTTTATTTCATCATTAAATTTAATTAAAATAAAATCATGTTTCACAAATGTTTTCTAGGGAAAATCCATTTAGAAACCATTATTGTATTTCATAAAAACATTTTTATAGTGATATCACACCACTCTCATGTAATGAACCAAACTTTCATTAATGAAAATTCCTCTTGATCTAATTAAATGTTTATATAAAATGTGAACTTCATTGGTTTTATGTTTCTGGATTCTAAAATACCATTATAAATTTTTACCATTGCTAATATAGCCATTGAACAGTGGTCACATGATTAGTACAAATATAGGTCTTTAAAAAATACAATTTACTCAGACAAATGAAGTGATGGCCTCATCCAGTAGACTGGCTACATACGAAGCCCATTTTTCAGAGCTCGGAAAGGAGGTGGAATCATTGGTCATCACTTTTTACTAATCCCAAGTCGAGCTTGAACACGTTAAGCTTGATCGGAACCAACTACAAGAGAAGTGGAAGTTAATAGAGATTACCACCCGAGTGATGTTATTCGATCCAACCCAAGATTCTATCACCATCGCACACCTTACCCTCTGGTCTAATGCAGGTTTTATAAGGGGTTATGTAACAATACCCTAGCACTATGACTATGTACATTATTTTTGTATAAAGAATGTGCATTCATTTTATTATTGTTACTTTGTAAATATTTTTTAAAGCACAAATAGTATTTTTAGTTAATATTCAACTAAGAAATCTATTTTGATGAATTAATGGATTTTTGAATTAAATAATATTTTAATAAATTATTATTATTAAATTACTTTTTATTAAATATAAATGATCATATAATTTTATGAATGCAATTGTAATTTTTATTAAGGTTTGAAAACTGTTTTTGTCAAAACCCATGAATTTTCTGTAAATGCCAGTTTTTATTTTAAAAGTAAAAATTTACATATTTATAAAATTATTTAGATAAAATGAATATTATTTTTGGAATCCGGATGTATAAATTATCGAACAGTGAATTTTTCATAATTTTTTGAGACATTCGATTTTTTGGGTAAAAATTAAATATCGTTTAAATATATAATGTGACATCATAATGACCCAATAGTGATGTAATAAAGTACTCTAAACATTATTTTCGTCAAATATATGTTTTAGAATTAAAATAATTTGATTTTAGATTTGTTTGATGTATTTTACAAATCTTTTGTGGGCCCTCCAAGACTTATAAAACATTTTTCCTTTTTAAATTGTTTTCCTTGAGAGTGTGACTCACCTCCACATAAGCAACCCTATTATTTTTAAGAAGTTCTGACATTGGACTTATAAAAAAAATTCCAATCCCCTTTCGCAAAAACCATGGGCAAGAACAATGGTCTGGTTTTTGGTATTGATTAGTTTAATGTGAGGTGTCCCAAACCTAAATAATAAAGAATTCCCTCTCCTTTCCTATATAAACCCACCCATGCTCCCACTTCCTCTTCACTCAAAGCCTTTTAAGTTCGACCAAACCCTGACCTCCCCTCTCTAGAATCCTTTCAAGGTGCCCCCAGCTCCCAAGAAGCCTCTTTCAAGCCTCTCCCAATCCTTTGGGATCACACTTCCAAGTAACGGATTTCTTCTTTTCTCATTTTGTCTAATTTTCTTTAAGTTGTTATTCCCTTTTGTTTTCAATTAAAAATATTGGGGGTATTATTTAAACCCCCCCCCCATACATACCTACTTATTTTTGGATGATGGGAGATCCCTTTATATCTCATTAACACCTCCCATGTACACCTGTTACCATACTGAAATTCCGTGAGAGATTTCTCTCTCCTCTTTTACATCCAAGTAATTATTTTTTATTATGCATCTAAATTCCATTAAGTTTGTTGGTAATTGTATCTATATGACCCCCTTATGGTCTATATCATGTACATATGATGATACACCATTTTCTTTCTCATCACCCATTTTCATGAATCCTTTTGTCACGTTGTTGCACCATGTTTTTCCAAGCCAAGATCATTGTGTAGTGAATACCATACCCATGTCTCTATCAAGGGTATTCACCTATTTTCACATATAGATATTGAATGGTACTTTCATGTATTTATTACACATTACTTAATTGTGGAATAACTTAGGATGTTGATCGATTCCATGTTATATAATCTATGTGGCACACTTATTCATTAAATGAAATGTTTAAGAAGGTTGCACACTGGTAGCACTCCAATGCATTGGGTAAAGTATAGTATCATGATACATCATGTGAAATGGGTGTTGACTCATTATAATTAAATTGAAATGAGGTTTTACGCATGCTTCATGTTCAATGAGGGTTTACTCATGCTCCATGTGCAATGATCCTAGGCTCATGCTAATTTTATGTTAAGTGTTGTTGCCACATTTCCATGTTATGATTATCATGCTTTATCATGCCTTTATGTTAATGTTTCTCTTGTGCTCCATTGATATGCCTATTTTCTAATATGTATTTTATTCCTCATGTTATTAAATATTTATTCCCTTACTGGGCTTTATAGCTCACCCTTTACTTATGCATGTCCTCAGGTTATCCCATGCAATACTAAGTACGAGGGAATGTAGTGGTCATGTAAAGGAAGTTTTCAATAAAGATGGTGTATTTCATGTTTTAAGTTGTTATTTAATGTTCCTAAGCCCCAAATACACTAGACCTATCGATATTATTTGTTGTATCAAGTGTGTTTTATGTAATAAATCATGTTTACATGTATAATAAAAAGCAAGGTGGTTATATCTCATGCTTGAAAACCCATTTACCTTTTAAAACTATCTTTGAGGTTTTTTTTAAAACATATAAAGTAAATAAAATCTAGTTTTAAAACAAAACCCATTTATATTGCCACTAATGATTAATACAATTTCAATAATAAATTTCAAAATCAAAACCAAATTAAATCATTGCAAGAACTCTAAGATCACCAATGGATAGACTGTATGATAGAGAAACCTACCGCAACAATAAATAAAACTGCATTTCCTTCTAAACTAATGATGGTAAATAAAGATATTTGGTTCTCACAAGTCTAGATATATAATAAAACCCATAAATTATGAATCTAAACCATATATCAGGTCATTATACCCCATTTAGGTTTTAAAAACATGAATAATATAAGAGATCGGAGGTGGATCTAAAAATTGGACAACAAAACAACTATAAAAACACACTTACCTCAAAGTGAACAGTCAAGATCAATGGATAATCACCATGGGACTAGGGTAGAAAAACATAGAGAACTATAAAGATGTTGTTTCATGGTAATGAGGAATAAGGATGGGGTTATAGGTTTAAAAAACCAAGGAAATAAAGGTAAATTTCTATTTTAATAATTTTGACTATGGATGCATAGATTGAAAAATCATGAACCGACCATGCAATGTTCATTACCCTTTTAAAAATATGTTACATGGTTTCTGGGGAATATTCACACAGCTTAAAAAACTATTCTCAAGCTATGCTAAGTCCTTTATACTAAATCTAAAATACCCACCTGGTTTTCCTAGAGACTCACACAGTTAGAAAAACTATGTTAAAATCATGAAAATTTACCATAGAAACCATATATCCATATCACATTGTTTCCACACTATCATAAAAAATATGTTCCTAGAACATGATCCTAGCCTTTTTTCTCTGAAACTCCAAATTTTTGACCTATGGATTCCAAAATCCATTAAAACTCAAAAATAGATAAATAATGATTAAAACTAAAAACACATGTGACCCAAAGGTGATTCCAATTATCCCCACTATAAAATATTTTTTCCTTATCAAGTCTCAGGTAAAAGAACCCAAGAAGGGATAAGGTCATTACTACTTCATTAAGGTATCACACTCCCACATGTATTGGTTGTCCCTACCCCACTTTCGTCTCACTCGAACCATGGGGTCATCTTAACATGGATCACCTAATACTATTTTTCCACAATCTGAACAGGACTTTCAACCATGGAGATTTCGGGTTTATTTTTCAACACCCTCGTAGTTGATAACATGGGATGAAATCTATGGATATATATTTAGTTGGGAAATATATAACACATCATGAATAGATTCCAAATAATCATGTAAGTATAACCGATAAGACAACTTCCTGAGTTGCTCTGCAGACCAACATAGACAAATATAATGAGGTGCTAGCTTACCCTACTTCTTCAAGTGTCTATGTCCCAAGAGAGGTTAAAATATTCAGAAAAACTGATTACATAACTCAAAATCCAATGGACAATAATGGTTTTTTCATACAATTTCAATCGTAACAGAAACTTTTATAACCCTTTTCAAGATAACCACACCATATTTGTATTCCCTAGATAAAACTCGTTACTACCATATAATTTTCACCTAGACTTACCTAAAATCAATCATATCCCATAATTCTACCCATACAATAATTCAGAGTATGTCTCCTTAATCAAATATTAAGGTAGATACTAAACCCAAAATCCACTGAAAAAGGTATATGCATGAAGTGTGTCTTTAAAAATTTGATAATTCATCTAGTCCCAACTTCATATGAATATTAAAATTTATGCTTGACTTTGATTTAGAATTCATCCCATTCAAAAACACCTTTAACATAAAAATGTTAAACTCATATTCCATAACCATCACCTTAGAAAGGAACATGTAAACTAATTTCATGAATCATTTAATGATTGCCTAAATCTTATCTTCATCCCCACTAGGATTTTGTGTTAGTGTGTTTACAGGGTCCATGGATTCTTTATCCACCTTCCATAATAGAATGGATAAAGATAAACCAAAATGTAAGATCTTTGGTGTTCCACTTTACCTTTCTAGCATGTATGGCATCATATCATAAAGTCTACAATTGATCAACTCATTATATGCCACTAACATTGATGTCTCATATCATGAATCATTCTAGTAACCATTGATTTAATGGATCAACTAGACCTATGTTTATGATATATCATATATTTACTTGGATCAACCAGAACATGAAACTACCACCAAAAAAAAAGGTACCATCATGAGATTGAAACCAAAAACCTGAGGTCTTCTAACTATAAAAGGTTACATTAGATTGATACCAACCAGCATCTACTACTTTCCCATGCTGAATCTGACTAAAAAATGAAGAACCAACTTTCCTACAAGATGATACCTCAATAATAAAAGCCTCGTATACATCCAAAATCATTTCTTCAAATAGGTTTACAAAGGATCCCTCCTCCATTGGTTCTTTTATAACCTCTGTCAATAATTCCCTACTCAAAGATTTTGTGACCATACCACTTTATCAAAGATTTTACACATTAACAAAATAAAGGATCTGAAATAAATTAACCCAATATTTCTATCATAGTATCAAATCCATCTAGGTAAAATTACACTTTAGGCACTTATGATCTGAATATATCATACACTTCTGTCTAAGGGGTTGGTGTCACAAAGATCTATGAGCATATGCAACTAATATCAGCTCATGTTCAAGGTCACATAGATTCTTTCCATGAAGGAATAATTGGTAAAAAACCTTAAGACATAAAACATTTTTTTATATCAATACTTATCTCAACTCCATGTATGAGTATTTGTAATAAAATTCTCAATACATAACTTGGATTAACATGAAACAATACTAGATATAAATTTGACCTCACTTCCATCCTTTCAAAGGAGCCTAGGCTCCATATTACTCAATATGTGGATCTAAAATAACAAATAACAAATATAGGTCTCCCCACCATTTAAATTCAATCTAAAATAGTTTGATTACAAAAAACTATATCGATGCAAGAGAGAATAAACATGGGATCAATATTTTCTTATATCATCCAGAGGAATCCCCCAAGATTTCTCACACTAGATGACACCAACTAATAGGGGACTGAATCATGCCTATAAGGAAAGAACCACCCCTATAAATGATACAAGGATCATCAATTTAAACCATCTCAATGGTCACCCAACATGGAATAAGACAAAAAACCATATCCAACATGTCTCACACAATGAGAATATGTCTCAAAAGAAAACGCACCAAAAAAGGAACGAAATGGATCTAGTATTGGGTTTAGAAACTATATTTATAGAAAATCAGATTTCTATATCTCTATTGGTGGTCCATGATATTCAATCGATAGTAAAATATATCTTATTTATCTCTCATCTAAACTGATCATGAATCTAAACCTTGTTACCCATGTGCGCACCCATGGTTAACGGTGTCCAATAAAAAAATCTGGAACCCGTGTTATAGATTTTTCTACAAAACTTTACATAGAAATAATGATAACACAGTGAAATGAAACAAAGAGGAATAAAGAAACTCAATATTTTCACTTCTCCCAATAGAAATTTCCAAATGATATATTATAGATCATGTCTAAAGAAGGCCATCTGAAAACCACAATCACTCTGAAACTAAAGAGTGTGAACCAAAAGGGTTTGGCACACAGATCATAGGATACACTCAATATTCCACACCATTTTGAGGAACACTCAGAATTTTAGAGAATAAGTGCTTTCCAACTCAACTACCCAACTAAAACTATATAGTTCTCTAGTTATTCTATTTGAGAACATCACAAGAGAAGATAATTCTCACCACACCACTCATATCCTTGGAAATAATAAATCTAAAATAAAAAAACCAATATTTATGTAAACATATCATTTAAACAAAAGAACTCTCTATAAGAATTAATCAAGACACACGATATGAGAACCCCATCTGATCACATCCTTAATAGAATATTGGACAACCTAAACACATAATAAATTTTAGGGGAAAACATGAAAATAAATAAACAAAAAAATGATTTTATAGTGGTTTCAAAACAAACCCAATTAAAGAGAAGAAAAAACTTTAAAAACTACTAATTTTGAAAAACATTAAACACCATTTTAAATGGTGTTGTACAAATAGACTATTTAATAATAATTCATCCTTTATTTCTTAATAAAAAAGAAAATCAAGTATAGAAACATATCACGACTGCTTAAGAAAATGATTAAACTTATTTACTATCATAACAAATCATGAAATAGAATTCATTTTCATCTTGAATTAAATTATATATGTTTAAATTTATTTAAAAAAGGAACCCCCATTCATGATACAAAATAGGTTTTTCTAAAAAATTTGTAATCCTCTAATGACTTATCATTCCACCTTCAAAACCATTTTCTCTTAAATATTACATGTTAAAAATTATCATGGATTTTTCCTTAAAACAAAAAACCTAGCCTTTAAAACTTCATTATAAAAACTAATTCTGTTAAAAATTTTAAACCATATTAAAAAAATGATTCAAGGGTGTAAAATTATTTTATGTAGATCATTAACCACTTTGAAAACAAAATCATTTTCCAAGTTTCCATGTTTAAACAATTATTTAAAACTAATTCTTCATGTCAACATATACCAAGAAGTACCTTAATTATTTTCCCATTAATGAGAGCCACTCAAAGAATCCAAGAATCAAGGGTTCAGAAAAATAAGAACAAACAGATGTGGAGTCTGGATTGACCTAGCCACATGGTTGAAATCCATGTCCCAATCATTCCACAACAACTTTATCGTTTTAAAAATTAAGTGTTTGATTGTTTCATGGATTTTAAATCCATACAAGTTGACCTTAAAACTTGAATCTTCTTTTTGTTTAAACCCAATTTATAAAACAACCCTCAATGAAACTAACACATGTCTGTGAGGATCATAATTCATCATATCAAACCATAACTCATGAAAATAATCAAAAACAATTAAATACCTACTGCCCCTAGTAACCCAAGTGGCATTATGAAATGTAGTGATCAAGAACCTACTCGAAATATACTTCTTGATCCCCAACAAGTCCTTTCTACAGTATACTAACAACCCCCAAACACAAGAGAGGGTGATAAACAATCAGTATTATAGTATTTCATGATATTATAACCCTTTAATAAAAATTTATAATAGACCAAAACAAGACAACCCATAATTTCATCTGAATTGGCTCACTAAAAGGTTTAGAGCATGCTTTCGATCACCATGGGTTGGAGACATGACACCAAGGTATCACAGAAAGAAACATAGTAATGATTTTACCCCCAACATACATGCGATGAGATATAAAAAAAGTATATCACAGTAGATTAACAAAATACATCACGTATCAATAACAACTAAAAGGGTAACAAGCAATAATTGGATAACAAGGTTTAAAAAAACAACATAAATACCAAAAACATGTAACCAAAATCAACCCATGGGTCCATATACTCATGAATATAAGTCATTATCATACCAACCCACTAGAAAGGAAACCTGATCTTGGAGAGTCATCTACTAAAAAACGCTCCCCCCTTTACTTGCATCCAACAAAACTAAGGCTACAAAGTCTAAAATAAAATAAATAGTTTGTGATCACTAAATCTCAGTAGAATACCATCGAAAATATATACAATATCTATCCATAAACATCTACTATTTATTCTATAAAAAAATATAAATAATCAATATGAATAATTTTTCAATAAAAAAATCAACATTTAGATTTATTTTCAAAAAAATCATTCCGATAAAAATCATACCATGTTCAAATTAAAAGAGAAATATGAAAATAACATATCCAATGGAAAAAATAGATAATTACTACAATTTTTAAGCATCAGTATCCATATAAAGATAAAGTGGAAAAAAATAATATCAAACATCCATACATGTAATTTAATCTTAAAGCATCAAAAGTGGTAAATCAATGATACGAGGGTGTATGTAAATAAAACATTAAGATAATCAAAGGAACAATTGTCGGTATATGTGATAAAAAAAAGTATAAGAACCTCATTTCCTTGAAAATGTTACTCATTATCCACCAAGGAATCATTATAACCTCTTTTAGTGATGGCTAACTCCACTAGGGATTTCCTTTGTTTCGTTTTCCCCCATACCCCAAGGTCTCCCAATGTGATTTATTTCATCATTATATTTAGAGAAAACAAAATCATACATCACAAACATTTTCTAAGGAAATATAAATTTCAAACATATTCCCAAATTTAATCAAAATATTTATAAAGTGATACCACGTATCCACTATACTTGAAAACCCATTTCCATTTCAAAATCATCTTTGAGGATTTTTTTCAAACACATAAAGTGTATAAAGTTTATTTTTCAAAGAAAACCAATTTTGAAAACCCCTTTTTCATTGAAAAAAAATATTGAGTCAATTTTTATAATTTATTTCTTAATAAAAACTAAATGAAATTATTATAGTAACCCTAATATTTCCAAGGTATAGACCATAGTATAGAGACACTTGCCTCAAAAATGGACAAAACCTCATTGAATTGTAAATCGCTAATTATAAATAAAGATATCTAGTTCTCAAAAGTCTATATCCATAAGAAACACCATAAATTCTCCATAAAACCCATATATTGGGTCATCATACCCCACTTAGGGTTACAAAACATAGAGAATATGTCATATTCTATGTAGATCTTGAAACATAATAATAAAGAAACCATAAAAACACACTTACCTCAAAGGGATCGATCAAGATTAATAGATAATCACTAATGGACCAAGGGGAGAACCTTCTAGAGCATGATTGATATTCTAGTTATATATAATTAGAAGTTAAAAGGGGATTAAAAGTTAGAATAATCAAGGGAATTGGGGTATATTTCCAATTTAATAAGTTCATATATGGCTATATGGTAAGGTCACATGGTTTGAGAAACCATGCACTAATCATGTGGCGGACATTGCCCTTTGAAAATATAGTTGTATGGTTTCCTCAGAATAGAGAAATGGGTTAACAACTCAGGATCAATCCATCTAATAGACATTGAAACAAATATCAAACATCTATATGGTTTTACTTGATACTCACATGATTATACAAACCAGGATCAAACTGTTTAAAATTACATTGGAAACCATAGATCTATATCAAATGGTTACCACATGGTTAAATAAATTGTGTTCCTAAACCATGTACATATCTCATTTTCCTAGAAACTCTAAATTTTCAACCTTTAAATTATAAAATCTTCTCAAACATAAAAATATATAAACCAAGATCAAAATTAAACATACCTATGACCCATAGGGAATTACATAATATATATCAGATGGAATATAAGATTATACTAAAGTTAAAACTAGAAACGTACAAGAGATCATAGTGATAAATAAGATATTTTAATTGATAAGTATGGTTTTATAATCATGTGTAAGATATTTAAATTGGTACATAATATTTTTTGGGTATGTGTAAGATATTTTCTAAGTGAATTTGGAAAATTGTTTAGCTCACCTCTATGATTCGTAATACATTTCTTATGCGTGTTTTGTTTTTAAAGAAATGTGAGATCTATAGTGGTTTAAATGTGATGAGATTGATAAATTATTATGTGATCTAAAAATCACAATCACTATTAAAACCATGACATAATCCATTCTATGGTGATTTTTTAATAATAAGAATAAGCATGCTCTAAGAGAATATTCTTCACACCCGAGTTGTATTATTGTATGTGTCCATGAACACATGGAGAGAATAAAATGGGTTTTGTGGAAATAGAATGTTGTGGTAGTTTTGGATATCACATGGAAATTAATGACTTGTTATTAAGGGGATATTATATTTAATTAGTTTAAATAATTTTTCAATATTGAGAAAATAGCTAGTTGAAGTTACAAGATTAAAGGGTTTTTATATTTAGTATATGAAAACAAAATGGAGAAGATATATTGAGTATATAAGAACAAAAAAGGAATGAGAAAGGTATTTAGATAATTTTGAAACTATTATAGAGAAAAACTATTATTATATAATATCCTTTGTGGATTACAATAAAAGGAGAGGATGAGTAATAATGAGATCATATTAGTCTATTTGTGGATCACACATACACTGGGAATTTTATTCAAAGGAGTGTTTCATATTTTGGTTGTAATAAGTTTGTGTTTATTAAAGTTTGGTAGGTACCAAAAAATGTAATAGGGTCATTACCATTCCCTTTTCTATATATAATTCTTTATAATAAAATAAGAGCTATGTGTAAGTGGGATAAAACCCACTATACATTAGGGACATAGTCATCCATCTTGAAGGTGAATCTGATTAACAAACTTGTTATGTTACTTATTTTTTTCTAAACCATGGTGAGTGGGGGGTATCTTTATTGAATATACAAGAGATATTTTTTTTAAAGGGGTATAATCACTAATCTCCCCCACCCCACTCAAGGTTTATCACATCCCAAGTGATCTTATAAATCTTTATAAGAAAGTGGGTGGAAGGTTCCACATTGCCAACATTTATGTAAGGTAAATTGTAGAGAAAATTAATTATAGTTAGAAATTATTAATAAAATAATCATATATATAATCACTACCTTTATAATTCATGTAAATAATAGTTATTTTTCTACTTTATCCCTCAATCTAGTAATAACATCTATCCAACTTCCTATTTTATTATGAATCATCACTAAGATACACATAATATCCTCATATCACATATGTTTCCAACCCTAAATCAATTGCTTCCACCACTATAGAATGACTCTAGGTCATTAATAAATTCTTATTAATTAATTTATGATAATTTTATTTCTATATTCTTATGGGAATCCACCTACTATCTAAGGTGATCACACCATCATCATTGACATTCAACCAAAAAAACACTAACTACCTTATTCTCCCATAATCATTATACTAACAATTGATGACTATCATATCACCTTAATTATATATTTTTTAACTCATTAGAACCTAATTACCACTAAATTTGATAATCCAAGATTTCCCCATAAACTAGAAAAAGATTATTTTACTCATATTTGCTATGTTGTAGAAGATACTGTAATGGAAGTCTTCTATCTGTACCCTACCTCCATCACCCATTGTATAAAATTTTTAATAGTTTATATATATATATATACATCTAAATTTAATAGTCTTGTATGTGTATAAATAACCAGGATTAGTCCATTCTAAACCATAGAAAAACACCTGATAAAAGTGTATTGACACTAACATTACTAAAATAATTATATAATACATCAAATTTTGACCAACCAACACCACATCCCATGGGGATGATCTTGTTATGATCTCTCATTACATCACTAAAAAACAAAAAATTGTATATGAAATCATTATCTATTTTCCTTCTACCTACTAAGATTTGTATAAATGAGTCTTTAAAATTATCATCACACAACTTCTTATGAGCATCGTATTATTCTTTATTACATTCTCATTAACTATATATATATTCTCATATAAGGAGATATTTATAGCCTCAATGAGAAGTATGACAACACATATCTTGTGAGTTACCTTAATTTTAAAAATGATAATAAATGAACTACTTACTTCACCTTTAAAAAAATAATATGGTTATTAACCATAAGAAAATGGATTACAAAAATAATTCCACCTAACCATATATATATATATCATTATGAAAAAATAATCCATATGAATTCTTATCAAGATGAATTTAACCAAAAATCACTATAATATACTCATATAATATTCCATCACATTTGGTTACATCACTTTGATCATTAAACATTTTTTCATGTTTCAATAGACTATAATTAACACTCTAAATAGTGAAAACTCAATGGTATCAACTCCCAAATTCACACTGAAGTATATGAAACTATCAAATATATAATGAGAAATTATTTAAAATTATAATAAAACCATAGTATGGGGAAGATAAATTTAGAAGACAAATGAATTTCTTTATTTGTCTATAAGAAATTAGTACCACCATATAGAAAGATAGTTATCAGTGTTTTCTTGAGTATTATATAATTATCTCTCTTGATCTATGTTGTAGAATATTGTTTATTTACTTTATTAAAAACCATAATAATAGCCTATAATTTACAATGAAACACAAAAATCTTAAAAAAAATTATCTACTATCTCCATGAAAACATCTGATCTTGAGCTTATAAAATATGATTTGGATATTAATAAATCTTTCTTCAATCTAGTTTATGAAGACAATTCAAATATTCAATCAAATCAAACAAACATAAAATCATTTAATCATGATATGAATCTATATGATGCATTTTTCTCTCCTTTTCACCCTTAGTTCTCATATTAAGTTCCTAGCCATGATTTTCAAAAACCCTTTTCGTTACAGTTTGTGAAATTCATAGGGAATTTAAATTTTTGGTCTTAAATTGAGGAACATTTAAAGAATCAGGATTTAGATCCAAATTGTAAGATTTATAACTTCTTAAGAAAAAAATTTTTCATGTGTATCTAGACCTAGGAGATTCTTTAGGAACTCAAGTGAATTTCCAACCAAGGTCAGGGTTACCCTTGCTAAAATTATGGTTGCAATCAACTTATCACTATGAAAAGGTTCTAGGTCACTCCATGATTAAGGGTCAACCAATAGGGGTTATGACATGAAAATTGGCATCACTTAATAGTAATATTTCATGTGGTTATTTGGATAAGGAAAAACCCTTACATACATAGGTTTAACCCTGGTGGAGGGAATAATTCCATGTATTCTATGTATAAGGTATTAAAAATATTATGCATGCCTCTGTAATTTTTAATGTAGAAAAGTTGATTTCACTATGAGGGGTATGTCACAACTTAGAGTGCATTTCACTAAACTACAATAGGGGGTTTAATTCCTTGGAGGCTTAGGCCTTTCCTCGGTTCAAGGGATGAACCATCTACCTTGGGGAATACATACCATGGCCTAAAATGGATAAGCCATTAATAACCCATGAGAGGTGGCAGTGTAGTACCACACTCACAGTCACTCCATGACCAATTAGTTTTGTTATATTTTCACAGGGTCGAAATCATCTATTTTAGTGTCATCCCCCTTCAGTTTTTAGGTCTGGTGGGGAATCAATAGACGTCTTTTCATCCATCCATCCTCATTCTCTTTGTCTCTTAAATTACCCTTACTAAGGGGTGATTTTGAGTTTCTTCTATGGTGGATTAAGGTATTTTTCTACCTCTGGATTTATTTTTTCTATTTTTCCCTCATCACATTATAATTTTTGTGATTCATAATAGGTTTTTATGTATATTCCACCGAATCATGGTGTAATTAATCCAGGATTATTGGTATTTTTATCAAATTTTCTAGAGGATATCCTTTAAGGATGAATGTATTTAATTTATTTCTATTTTTTTGGAGGTATATCAACCTATAAATTTTTCTATGATTTTTAGTGAAATAAAAGGTGAGTAATTGGGTACCATGTAATAGAGATTTTGTATGGGGATGCATTAAGAGTATACTATTAGATGTTGGATTTTCATTTTTCAAGGTTTTGGTGAGTGGAAATTGATCTATGAGATTATAAGTGATTTTTCCATTTTAAATTAAATTAATTAATTAATTATAAAGGGTTATAATTAATTATTTTTGATTTTATGGATTGAGGTGTGACATCAAGTTATGGTAAAATATTGGGTGAGGAATTGATGGGCTTGGACAAGGTTTGTTATAGCATCATAAGAATGGTAAATCTATGGATGAGGTAGGTGGTCCCTATACATTTCCTTGACATATATGCATCTTTTAATGTAGCATGTGACATTTGGTCTCAGCACCTGTGTGTGATCTACCATATATTTCAAATGAAATGTTTCCCTTAAAACATCTCTTAGTAGAATAGAAGTTTCAAGGGCCACGATGGACCCTTGAAAACTAGCTTGATGCCTCAATCATTGATGGTCAAGGGTTTGACCCCAATATGTGCTCTGTGATACATAGACCCTAGAGGGGTATTACTTTGGTGAATGTCATAGAATACCCTTTTATATGTGACACGAGACCAATCTATTTGACGGATATTATTGAATTAGAATAGATTCCCTGGGGATAGGATATATGGAAATTTTATACATATTATTGTCTATGTGACAATTGACTAAAGAGAAGGGTGAATGTTCCTTTAAAATTTATATATGAGTACCCATAAGGGTATACTTTATATAGGATAATGGAAAGGTTTGGTGTTAGTGGATGACATAGTTTACATGTGATAGGCCTTACAATATATCTCTACCATGATTTCTAATTTATATAACTAGTGTAGCCTATTGATACATGATCTGATCATGGTCAAGATGATAGAAACTATTCCTTATGATTGATGGGTTGTGATCCTAAAGTTAAGTAATGAGATAGAGGAACCCATATAGGATTTCTAGCTAAATATGTGACTTAAGGAACCTCAGTGGGTGCCTTAGCCTTGCGTTATCCTAAGAAATGGTTAGTATAAAGAGGCTAGGGTGGTGATATAACAGTGTTAACATAGTGATGTGGATGGGTTGAGCACATCAGAATCTAGCCTAGGAATTGTGTGATGGATCTGGGCGAGTGGCCAACCCATGTAGGGATGATAAAAAATATGAGATATAGGATATTACGGGTGGGATTTATTCATCCTGATATGATATATGAGATATTATAGGTGGGGTTTTACCCCCCCCCCCCATATTAGATGTGGGATATTATATTTGAGGCATCATTATATTTGGGGCATCATTATACCTCATATGTTTTTTGAGATATTATGGTCGGGCCATTATCCCCCCCCCCTAATATAAGATATCAAATATAATAGGTGGCATGTGATTCCCCTAAATATGATGTATGATATATTATGGGTGATTCACCATTCCCCCATAAATGAAATATGGTATATTACAGATGAGGTGTTATTCCCTCCGATATGATGCGTGAGATATTACTAGTGGGCCTCATTCCCTCAGATATGAGATATAGTATATTATAGATGGGGATATATTTCTCTAATATGATATATGATGGTATTTCCATGTAGGGATCCATTAACCCTAATGATTGGTGCTTATATGACATGTTCAAAGACATTTGGCATTGGATAAAGCATGTATGGTCGATCCTGGGTGTCACCTTAGAACATGATGATTGATAATGGTTTTTTTATTGTGATTTCATGACTTTTTTTATTATTCCAATAATATAACATGTTTATACACTACATTTAATTATTACTTTATTTGAACCATTTATGGTTTTCTACTTAGTTTTAATCGCACCATGCTTGAGTGGACTTGGAACATTGGTACCTAAGTAGACCTCATGATCGTAGGTTCAGGTGCGACAGAGGCCCAGTGTTGGATGATTAGGTTAGAGAAGCTAAGATTGGGATGAAGTTAGTCTTAGGTATGGTAGTAGATCCTCCATGTATTTTATTATTTTGTTTAATCATTTTTTATATTTGACTGACCTTGTGGGTGATTAGTTGGGTTGTATACTTATATTCTTGTATATTCATTTTATATAGCAATGATGTTTATTAGTTTCTATATACTCTGGTTATTATTATGGATTTTTATTATTTTGGTTTTTTTACTCTAATATAATGGTATAGTCTCCCCATGTTATCACCTTAAACCCTCGCTTCTAGTCAACAACCTCTGACATATGGGGGCGTGAACCTGGGGTCATGGGGTGCTCTAGTTTGGTTATTTTAGAGTGTGTTGGGTCAATGATATCAAAAAGTTGTATAATAATAGCATTTCCTTATGTTACTATTTAGGGTATGGTTAAAATTTGAAAGGATTGTTTCAGATCTTATGATGGACCTTAAATTAGTAATTCACAAACACCTTTATAGTGGGAATTCCATGTTACCAAGGTTAGGGGATTTTAGTTTTGGTTTTCATAGTTATTGTTGAGATATTTATTCAAGTGTGCCATGAATATTAGAAGTTTTTATTTTAGTTTTGTATTTGGTCATGTACTATCAAGAGGTAGGTGAGAATTCATCATATTTGGAATGTAGGATTTACATGAAAATTTTGTGATTATATTTGATTGAATTCACTAATGAAAAAGGGTTCAGTTATTTAACGTGTTAATGAAAACTTATATAGTGTCTTCCCATATAACTTATTGGTGTCATTCTAATAAGCTGGATCATGATATATATTTTTTATAGTTCATGGGGATATTAGGTTGGGATTTTCTATAGCAATGGATATATAGTCTCTCTATGCTAGGGATGTATAGTAACCTTTTTTGGGTTTTATTAGGCATTGTTTTCCTTGGTAGTGACCACTTTTGGGTGATTGTGATGCATATTTGGTGTCTTAAAGTTTAAACAACAACCTATATCATATTTTTACCATATATATACTCAGTGTAATTATACTTAATTGAACCATATGACCATTGTTTTACTTTATACAAATCATTATAAGGTGATGTTTTTATATGAACATGGATGTGATATTCTCCTAGAGGGGGTAGTCTGGTATATATATTTTTTATTAGGATTGTTTCCCTAGATGTGCAGTAGACATTATCATGCGATAAAAAATAAGTATATGTGATAAAACTAGAGTGTGAGTGTATTGGAACATGAGGTGCCTTGAGAATATTGATACCTAACCTAGATTCCATGAGTTTCTTTGGTTTTAAGGGTAGGATTAGTAGATATATTGATTTCAAGTGTGATTCTCAATGATATGGTGGATCAAGATCCTAGATGAACAGATCTGGGATGGGTGGATCTTTGGTAGATTATTTTAGTTTGAAAGGTGTGTGGTAGATAGGTGATCATGTGGTGGGCCTTATATGACAGATATATAAAATACTTGTTAGAGATGAACCATTGAGGGTGATTTTGATAGGATGATATTGACATATTGGTGGATCATGGTCGGTTATTTGGGAATGTAAGCCTTGGTTTGATGGGACTCTACCTCATGGAATAAAAATTTGGTTATGTGATCAGTTGATACAAAATTTTGCACCTATTTTCTATGTATAAGATTGAGATGGATAGAAAGTAAGAACCTATGACAAGTTTCTTGCTAGATCGCTCAATCTAGGAATATGAGAGTGAGTGTTAACCTGTATTTTCCAGAAAATATATGAATTGTGATAGAAAGTGTGTGAAAGTAATGCAATTTTCCCATTAGGTTGTAGATCAGTGAGTATCCATGAGTGGGTTGAGGAATAATGTGATCTGTAATACACTTTCAATCATAGTGGATCAAGGTTTTGATTATAATGATAGATTTTAGTTCTATAATAGATTCTAAGATCATAGATATATTAGAGTATTATAGTATGGTCGGTCTAAGATTTCTCCTCCATAGGGGTGGTCAAAACGGGTGAGTTTGGCTTGGGAGGAGTGACACATATGTAATGATGAATTCTATTATGAATTGAAATCAATGATTAGTGTAATGTAATCCTTGTGGTAGGGATAGAACCATTGGAGATCAGAGGGTGTGACCCTTATTGTGGATGGAATTTTGGTGGATGTTGAGGATGGAATTCCTAATTATCTAGAAATGGGTAATGGTTTGTGTTTTTTGTTAACTTATTTTTATAAGTAGGATAGTTATTTAAATTCATTATATGTGGTTTTGGATAGATAATTTCCTATTTAGATCAAGAATTTTTCTTAATAGATAAATTATGGGGATACCCCTATGATGGGGAGCATCGAATCCATTTTGGAGGTACAACTCTCATGTTGGTAGGGTCACATAAGTAATATGACCAGTTGGAGGATAGTAGATATGGAATCAAGATGTTGGTTTATAGGTAGATCAAATTTTATCTAGTTACTTTATAGGTGATGGATATCATTTTTAGATATAATGTTGAGTGGATCCCTGGCAATGACATCAGGATTAGGATAGAATTGGGTGTGATATAAGAGTGAGTTAGATTGGAGGTATGTCAGTTCCGATAGATAGAGTATGATATATGGTGGAGATGATTTAAGGTCCAATTATAGAATTACATCATGTGATGGGTTTAGAATCTTGTTATTTATGAATTGTGATCAATATATTTGATATAGTGTTGATGGGTACAACCAATCACTTTTGAGAAAGGTCATCCAAAGTAGGTATGTTCAATGTTCTTCATGGTATTTAATCTGTTGTGGTGTAAAATACACTAATCGTATTGATGGAATACTATAGATTTTTTTTTTAGTGGATTCATATAGAGGGGGAACCAAGGTTTGGGGACATCCTTTGTGGGTAGATTCTTCTAATGGGTAGAACCATTAAATTCGGAATGAATCAGTTGAAAACACTTCATTGTATCAAGATAGATGGGTGTGGTTGAGAACAATCTTGGTGATGAAGATGGTGATGAGTAGGTAGCTTAGCCAATGATGAATAGAAAACCTTAATTTTTGAAGTTTTATAGTTAATTCTCTTTTAATTTTTAAATATATAACATAATGGGATAGTGTTGAATTGATGATTGAGGTGAGTCAGTATTGATGTCTAACTGAACACCAAGACTTATTGGGCATGAGAATTGTTATAACAACCCACGTTGTTATGGATTTTTAAATTCATATGGAATTTTAATTTTTGGTCCCATAGTGGGGGGCCTTTTGAGAATTGTGATTTTTATAAAAATTTCAAGAGATATATTTTCCAAAGAAGATATTTTTGGGTATGTAATAAGGATCAAGAGATGAGTTGGATTCTCCAGAGAACATTGGATCACAGTTGAGGTTACCCTTGCTAAGATCCAATTTGTGGGTGGCTCATCATATCGTGATGGATATATGTCATACCATGAAGTGGTTCAACCCATTAGGGTTACCCCACAACTAATTGGTGTTGAAACATCATAGGATTTCTTGTGTATTTTTTTCTAAGTAAAAAACCTTATTCATGGAGTTGATTCCATGGTGGAGTGTTTCATTCCATGTATTCCATGTATAAGATACAAAAAATAATATATTTTATTTTGATATTTTTAATGGGGAAAATTTGGTCACATTGTGACCCCTTAGGTCACACTACGATGGATTTACATGAGGGGTATATTGTGTCTTGGAGTGCATAGAACCATGCTATAAGTGTTAAGTACATGACTTGGATTCTTATTCCCTTTCTAAGAGAATAGTGACATGCTACAATGGTGTTTAGTTGAGCGTAGATCCCTCTACCTAGGGGTTGTTACACTGTGACCCAAAAGGGCCACACCATGAACTACCCTAGAAAGGAGGCATTATAGTGTGACACTCATTGTAACATTATGACCAAGCAGCGGGGATATTTTTTTAATAGGTGAAAACCAAATATTTATGGTTATCCCTTTCTAGTTTAAGGTCAATATGGTAATTATTAGAGGACAATTCAACCAGCTCTAGATTTCTCCTCCTCCCTTTGATTCCCCTTGGTGGGGAAATATTTTGAGTTGTTTCCATGAACTATTAAGTTAAATTTATCCCTCTAACATCCATAATTATTCTTTCCATTTTTCATCTTTTAATTTGTGGTGATTTGGACAAGGTTTTAAATTCGAATTTTAATAGATCAAGGTGGAATGAAACTGGGATTAGGGAAATTTTTCTTATCTTATCTATATATTTCCTTGGTAGGAAGAATGCATGATGTTTATTATTATTCGGTAGGATTTCTATCACCCTATGAATTTTATAGGGTTTTTAATTTAATTTTATTAAATTAGTGAGTAGTCATGTGTCATGTGATAGGGATTTTTTAGGGGGATGTATTAAGAGCATGCCATGGGATACTGGCAAGATATTGCTTGAGATTTTGGTGATTGGATGTCACTCACTAAGAATTAGGTGATTAAGACTTACTAAATTAAATTAAATAATTAATTATTTTGAATATTGTGGATTGAGGTAGGATATTGGGTGATGGTTTGAGCTTGGTCAAGGCATGGATAGGTTGGGCTGAGGATGAGCAGAGAATCAAAAGGATAGTAACTCCATAGATGAGGTAAGTGGTCTTTTAACATTTACCTAAGGTTTATACATTTTTTGTAGAATCTGATATGAATCTATACACTTATGTGTGATTGACCATATATTTTAAATGGGATGTTTACATTAAAATGAATGTAGGTATAATAATAGTGTTAAGGGGCACAATTATTTCTTTAACTACTAGCTTGATGGATCAATCTCCCATGGATGAGTAATTGATCCTAAAATATATTATATGATATGTGGACCCATAGGGATATAAATTTGGTGAATGACATAAAGGTCCATGGTAAAGATTCCATAATATCCCTCTATGTGAGGGAGAGTGTATAATTGGAATGGGTGGTCTAGGGATAGGCCATATAGTACTTTGAGACATCTTGTATCCAGTGGGATAGTTGAACAAGAGTAAGGTGAGTGTTCCTTCCCCATTAGTATATGAGTACTTAGGTATGTATACCCTAGGTAGGATTATGGAAAGGTTGGGTGAGATCATATGACCAAGTTGTATTATAAGTGAGATGGTTCATATGTCATCTCCCTACCTTGATTCCATGGATATAGTGATAGTGTGAAAGATTTTTACAAAATGTAATCATGGTTATTATAATGGAAGATATAGCCTTTGAGTGATGGATGTTGACCCTAGAGTTTAGGAATGGTATAAAGGAACTCATATAGATTTTCTAGGATATGATTTGATTTATGGGACCTTTATAGGTTCCCTAGTCTTACATTGACCCTTAAAAGTGTTATTATAGAGAGTTTAGTATAGTGATAGCCAAGTGTGAATATAGTGATGAGGATTGTTTGTGCTCTTGAGAGTCTAACCTAGGATTTTTGTGATGGGTCTGGATGATTTTCTGACCCATGTTTGGATGATATAAGATATAAGATGTGGGATATTATGGGAGGGTAACCATTCTATGGGATATGAGTTATGAGATATTATGGTTGGGGAATAATTTCCCCTAATATGAGATATGGTATATTACAGGTGGCATGCCATTCCCCTCAATATAATGTATGAGATATTATGGGTGGGGTATTATTGACCTTAATATAAGATATGGAATATTATGGTTGGGGCGTCAATACCCTCGATAAGAGATATGGGATATTATGGGTGGGGAATCATTCCTTCTGATATGATGTATGAGATGTTATAGGTGAGGGGTCATTCCTCGTGATATGAGATGTGGTATATTACGGGTGGGTTTCCATCCCTTAAAATATGGAATATGATACCATTTCTGGGTGGGGTTTCATTCCCCTTACTGATGTGTGGTTATGTGGCATGTTCATAGACATGTGGCACTAGTCAAAGAAGGAAAATCCATCTCTTGTGTCACATTAGAACTCGAGGATTGACGGTGGTTATTTTATTATGCTTATATGCCTTGTAATTATTTTTCCAAGCTTATCACATGTGCATATACTATATTTATTGGTTATGTTTGGGACACCATTGGTGGTGTCCTTTTTATTTTTACTCAGATCTTTCTTGAGAGGCCCTGATACATTGATACCGAAGAAAACCCTGGGATTATAGGTTTGGGTAGGGTAATGGACATGTGTTGGATTATTGTATTAGATTAACTTAGCTGGGATTTGGATATTGGGATGAGGAACGGCTCGAGGATGGTAGTAGAGCTACCACATATTTAATTATTGTGTTTTTTCAATTTATATATCTAATTGGATTTTTGGGTGATCAATTTGGATGTATACTTATAGGATTTCATATTCATTAGGTATAGAATGGATGTTTATTTATTTCTATATAATCTAATTATTGTTATAGATATTTTCTTATAATGAATGGGCCTAAGATGACCTGCCATTCCACTCATCTTAATCCATCACTAGGCCTGAAGAGCATTCTCAATCTCCACAAGATTGAAACTATTGCATGGGAATCAAAAGAATTATCATTGGTAATGGTTTCAGCCTCAAATTAGAGAAAATGAAATTGGATCATTTTCCCAAAAATATGGATTATAGTTTTCATAAATTAGACTTTCATGAAAATTTTGATAAGAAGATATAATTAGATAAAAGAAAAAACAAGTTATAATCAATACAATTAATACAACTCATTAGTATTAACATATTTAAAAAATACATAAGAAATACATAACATGATACAATAACTGAAACAAAAAAAAATTAAAAAAAAATATTTCTTGGTTGATAAATTAACATACCAAAAATAAAATAAGGCCAAAATTGAACCAAACCATTAGATCACCTCCATAAAACCCAAGGTTTGTCACTACATCACAATTCACAACACAGCTTCCCAATAAATTAATAACCAACTAAAAAATAACCTAGAACCTATATTAAACATGGGGTTTGCATATAATCGCATGAGTGGGAATATAGGGTGTGAGCTAACAGACCCAGTAGGATCTCACCAAGGATTCTAAGAAATTCATAAAAATAAATAGTTCATAAAGGATTGTTTGAAATATAGTAGAAAATGTGTTTTTTCATTTTAATAAAAATTAAGTGAAATCAAACCACATAATTTCACCTTTACTGAATGTAAATTTTCCTTTTAAAATGAATATCAATTGAAATCTACACATATTAGTTAAATTATTTAAAAAATAAATGGGGGCCTTTGACTTTAAAATAAAACCAAATGAAACTATTTTCAATAATTTTCAACCATTTAAAAAATTCCAAATTCAAAATCTACCATTTTCCTTTCCTTTTAAAACATTTCCCAAAAAAATCATCTTCAAAACCATTTTCAAAAACCAATCTAGACATATGAGGTAAAATACCTACACAAGAAGGCACTACGTAATATAATGAGTATAAAACCAAAAATAATACAAATGATGGTAGAAGAAAAAAATATCAAGGGGATACCTATAAACAGGGAATGCCCTATATAAACCACCAACCAAGGAATAGATTTCATGGGAAAATCCTAAGTTCCTAAAGTTATTCGAACCTAAACTAGTGAATGTAACTCTATGATAACACTAAAAGAAGTCATCAACAACCCAGTAGTCTTGAAAAACTATTCAGTCTATATAATTCATCCCATGAGTGCTCAAGCTACCAAAAACTATAATACATCCTATTATCTCACTCAATATAACTATTTAATTATCCCTATCCATCACACAATCTATACTAGGGTTTTCAATCGTCCAGTATCAACTTACTTACCTAGGAATCCCACTTCCAATCTTAATGGAGGTGAGAAAACAATTGGAAAATGATCAATATATTCATCGATAAAACATAAAAAAATAAATATCCTTCACCTACCGCAACCTCACAAAAAACTACCCCTTTTAACATCAAACATATATCACATAATAATAAAAAAACTCATAAGGGAAAAATTTTAAACAACACATGCTACAAGAGTATCCAATGAGGATTTCACAACAACCAAACCATTTTTTATATAATTCCAACTTGTAATACCAATTCCTTTCCATTTATTTCAAATATTTCTTTCAAATACCATTTAGAAACCATTTGGAAACAAACCCCATCTTTTAAAGAAAAACACCCTTTATAACAAGTTTTATTTTCTTCAGAGATCAAAATATGGTTTAATCCCAAAATTTATAACTAAAACTATTTAAAAGTTCCTATCATCAATTTCTATGAACACTTGGCATAGAAAAATCTTGGTTTCAGAGAAACACTTTAAATTTATAAGAAAATACCTTATTATTCCAAGCCTCAATTTCAAAGAAACAATTCACAATCCATTTTTCAATATCATATATGGGAATACTTTATTTTAAAGAAAAACTAAAAAACCATACCATCTGATGAACTTAAAAATAATAAAAAAAATCATTAAATCACCTACTATAATTTGGACAATAACAGTTTGCAACATTTCACCTTCCATAGTGAATACCCAAATAAAAAAAGGAACCACCCTCTATGGACCCTAAGAAACCAAAATACAAAGTTTAATTAAACCTAAACCCATAATCTTATTTTCACAACTAATTAGGGTTCTTTAGGGATATAAAAACATATGAGAAATGGAATTGGTGAGAGGGAAGAAGATAAAAGAAGAGAAGGCGGGATAAATACCTTGAAGATATCTTGAAATATAGATAAACGATGCCAAAATAGATGGGGGCTAGGAGGATCTCTTCATAAAGATCCATAGTCATCGAATGTGGGAAAATTTCTGGTGAGGGAGTAATAAATCAGGTTAAAATGAGTGGGCGTATGGTAAATATAATTTAAAAAAAACATATTGGGAAGGCACTACTCAATGGAATAGCCCTGCTAGTTATGGTATGGTGTTCCCTTATAAGCACTCATATTATGTATCCTATTGATCTATGATTTGGGGGACCTCCTAGGAAGGGACTCAACCCCCTACACCTAATCCCCCACTAGGTCACTATAGTGTAGCCCCTATAAAATGTCATGAAATCTCTCACCAAACACCCTCCAATATAAAATCATCCCCTCCGTATTGTGTCCCATTAACTACAACCTTATAAAACTTCATTCTACATTTACACACTATCCTTATGTAAACCCCTCTTACCTTTATTCCATACTCTTATAAAACTACCTTTATGGAATAGCCCTTGGTTTTCATCATGGAGTAACCTAGTTAGGTAGACTTAAGGGATTAGATTCTAGCTTCTAGGGTGTGGACACCTAATGTTGATGTGTGTCCAATTGTAGTACACTACCACAACCACTCAGGATCTCCCAAAACCCCTAAAACATGAAAAACTACCAAAAAACATAAAATAATCAAAACGTAATTAATATAAAATTCCATAGTTACATGAAGATATCACAATTTTCCCTTCCATGCCACTTTCTTCCCTTAAAATTAATTTAAAATGGTGGAAACATTGAAGAGTATAAAACCACACACATAAACCCAAAGAAGTGGGAATAAGGGTTAAAACTAAAGATTTCATCTATGAAGGTGGAACACAACTCAACTACACTTCCTCAAAATCAACATAATAGGTTCTCAACATCATCAACATCTCTAAGAACAATCAAATTTGTAACCATCCAACACAGAGTTAAAAAGGTTGGAAACCTAGCATAGGTGTCCCCACTATTTATAATTCATCTAAAATGGTGAAACATTATACAATATCTTCTAAAAATTTATCATTTCTGAAAAAAAAAATCTAATAAATTCCAGCGACCATTATAAATGTAGATGAAACTCTATCAAAGAAGAAAAATTATAAGAAAATCCCAAAACCACAAGTTCAAGTTACCAAAACCATCACATCCCAAGATAAATGTACCATATAACATATTAAATCGTGCCTCAATAAGTTAGAAACATGATTCTGGCCTTGGTCCTAGAGATTGCATCATAGGGTAACACAAGTTCAAGATCTGTCAACATCATTCTATGGTGATCCCGACTAAATGATTGAGACCAGTATCTCTCATAGTATAACTGAAAAACACCCCAGTTACCCATGCATGTTCCCAAGTTTCCCCATGCCCAACCCATCAATTCAAACCCCATACATTGAAATCATCATAGAAAATCATCATAGAAAAACCACATAAAAACATAAAAAACAGGGCATAAATGTCCTCAAAGGATCCAGTACTCATAATAGAATCCAAAACACCTCCCTAGGAACACACCAAGATAAATCTATCTAAAAGTATCAACTACTCTAAACTCATTGAGAAAGAATACCCAAAATGGTTCATCACCCAAAACACTAATAAAATTAGACTTCATTAATTAAACTATTCAAACATGGAACACCTGGTATAACATAACAATATCAACCTATAAGGTTCCCTAAATAAGATTCTAGACAACCACAATCAAGTGAAATCCCCAGATACACCACTACATTACTAAGAGAGTAAAACCTGATCAGACAATCCCAATTACAATCAATAGAAAATCTAACTAAGCAATTCACCCAACAACAAAATCACTTTCAAATTATCCTTTTTAAACCCATGACCATTTAACAAGGGTCACTAAATGTATTTTATAATTATCCACACATTTTAAAATAGGCAATCACTTTTTAAACATTCCATGTTATTTTAAAACCAATGAAATCTACTCCACAATCAATCCCAAATTAAAACAACCAAACCAGTTTTTGAAATCATTGGTTTCATTCAGATTAAGAAACAAATTTTTAAAAATTCATCATTCTAAATTATGGTTTCAAAACAAATTATTTAAATTTCCTCCAAAAATATTCAAAATACTTTATGAATAAATATTTAACTGATTTTAAAACTAAAATTATTTTCAGATATCATAATGAAATCAACCACTTCCAAATAAATTTATTGAAAATAAAATGCACTTTAAAAACAATATTTAAGTCCTTATTTTAAACCAAAAATATTTTTCAATGAAATTCAATTCTGAACACAAAACCATTTTATAACAACAAATAACCATTAAAACCACGTATAATCATTTCCCAACTAGTGGAAACCACTTTAGGAGTGACTCAGAATCAACTAATTTCAAAATAACTATATTGAAAGAGACTGAGAGGGAGATATGAACAATTTTGGTCACACAATTTGGTCAACCATGTGCCAACCATGTATAAGCTCTATGAATTCCTCAAAACCATTTTCATGACCTCTACATGGTTTACCACACTATGTGAGCTAATTTTGAAGTTATATTTCTTCATACACTTTCACCCCAAAACACATGAGAACCCCAAAATAACATAAACATATCATTGTGGATTAAAATAAAATTATATTATATCAAAATTCATCAATTTATAAAATAAAAAAATAAAAATTCAAGACTCTAGTCATGACTTCCCCTAGAAACTTGAGGTTCCAAATAAGAAATAGATAGATAGACTCTCCCAACACATACCTCCTGAGTCCCAACATTCTTATATCCACTCTACCAAACTCCCAAAATAAGAAGATATATTATTGGGAACCTAGACCTTCCAAAAAAACTATACACTGATACAATTTTTAATGAATATGTCTTGGATGACCAAGCATGTCACCTAGCCCGATCTATCTTTGGGCCTGAAGAGCATTCTTGATCCCTATGAGATGGAAACTAGTGTGTGGTAATTAATGGAATTAAATATGGGGATGGTTTTTCCCTCAAAACAAGGTAAGATATAGTGGGTAATTTTATTGAAAATCCATCACGGGTCATTCATAATGCCAAAAGTCTATGAAAAATGAGATAAGAAAATACAAGTAAATAATAGAAACAAGTGATACAAAATCAATAAAACTAATCCAGCTCATCTTTATCAAAAAATGTACATAATCTATAAGTAATACACAAAATGGTGAAATAAGTAAAAATAAATACAAATAAAAAAATCCTTGTACAATACATCAACATACTGAAAATAAAACAAAACCAAAACTGGACCAAACCATGAGATTTCCTCCATGAAACCTAAGGTTGATTACCACATCCCAATTCTCCCCACGATGGCCCAAGAAAATGATAACCAACTGAAACAAAAACTGTAACACCCTAAGATTCCTTGGTTTGTTTCTCTTTAAATAAATTCAATATGATGTGTTTTACACTACACCAAGATAAGCTTGTTCTACACACAACACCATCGTAGCTTGCACTATAAGCAACACCTAGTTCGAGCGCACCATGACCTATCAAACTGACTGTTTAAAAAGTGTTTATGAATAGTTTTAACCAAATTTTGACTTTTATATATATCCCATATAATTTTAACATTAATATTTTGTGTTTATTAGGCATGATATAAGGACAAATTCAATTTTTCAGATAAAAGAAGTATTTTTCAAAAAATATTGTTTTTTCACCTTTTCCTGGAAGATACCTTATAAATCAAATATTTGAAACTTTTTTATATTCAATTTTAAAAAATGAAATTATTATTTTGAAATGGGATATAAAAAAATTTGGGTTAATTTTTGGTATTTTTCTGATAAAATCCATATTTAAATGAATATTGGGAAATACTGCATTTTAATTCAAAACTTCATTTTCATCAAATTTATCTATGTAGTTTTATTTTTCTTTTAATTTGTTTTAAAGTGTAATTGGATTATTTTTTAATATTTTAATAAAATTTTGGTCATTGGAAGTAATTTCACCAGGAAATTGGACATAAACACATGTCAATCTTTTGATAGTTTTTACTTTTTCAAAACCCTCTTTCTGGTTTTAACAACAGGAATTAATATTAAATTAATTTATGCCAATTATTTATTTTGAATTTGAAAAAAATGGATTCAATATTTGGAATAATATTGTCCAAATTGTGTAAATAGGTACCTTTTATTTTTTGGACATTATGAATAGTAACATCAGTAATTATTTTTATTTTCCATGGTTAAAGGGTAAATCAGGTAAATGAGGTTAAAAATTAATATTATAATAAAATAAAACTAACCTAACACATGTCCCAGTAATATTTTATGATATATTTCCAACCATTACCATCCTTAGGTCGATTTTAGGACCCCATGGATCCACTTGGGTGTGACAATTACATTTTATAATATTTAATTTAAAGAAAAGGTAAATATAACATAAACATGTATCTCCTAACAAAAAAATTAATTTGGTTTATATAAATGAACTATTAGACAATAAATATTTATTAGAAATATAAAAATATTTTCTAAATTAGGGTGTTTTATTTATAATTTTTAGACATTAAATAAATAAATTTATTTATGAAACAATAATGATGCAGTGATTTCCTTATTAATGAATGAATGAAATAAATGATATTATAAATAAAAAAATAAATGAAATTTGAGATTTTTGATTACATATAATAATTTTTGGATAACATTGACATGTTAGATATGATTTAATTACTTTTTTCAAAGGAATAAAGTTGTTATTACTTTAAAAAAAATTAATTACAAAATAGTGTTAAAATTGACATAAATGAATTTTTAAAACATACAATGTTTTATTAAATGATATAATAGTCATAAAAATCTAATATTATAAAAATGAATTATATAGTGTTAAAAATGTAACTAATAATCCACTTAGGTTCACTTTACATTTTATAGTAAATATATTAGCCATATAGTATATAAATACAAGAAGATATGGTAAGAGTTAACTTATTTAACTAAGGGTTAAAGACAAAATATAAGGTTAAATTAATGACCTAAACTTGTCTAAAACCTATTATTTGAAGGTATTTATACCCATACTCATATTATCCTCTAAATAAATTACTTTTTAGACATTATAAACTGAAAATCAATTTATAATAAATTCATATTTCAAACTTTTCTTAAAGTGCCCCTCACCTCTCTTATAAAAGGGAACATCTTCTTCTCTTTTATTCACACCTAAAAATACCTTTCTATTGAAAACCCCTACCCAAAACTCCTCCCAAATTTTCTCACTTAATCCTATAATCCTACCTTTTCAAATAAAACTAACTTAAGGAGTCCTTTTGTGCAAATCAAAAGGAGACAGCCAAAGAAGAGGTAATCGTTTTATCCCTTCTTTCAATGTTCTTTTCTTTTTCTATTTCCTATTACTATGTTTTTACCATACTAAAATAATAAATATAACTTCTCATATATTCTGAGATGTTTATATGATTATGCTACAACCATATTACTCCTTATACCCATCTTATGAAAAACAATATCACCATGTGTGCGTATGTACGGCTTACCGTCTCCATGTCATGGTGTAAATTGTTTCTCATATATACATTATTTAGACAGGTATAATGATGAATATCAATGAATTAAATAATAAATATAACATGATATTATTTCTTTAAAATTTTTATTCCATCTAATTCCATATCATTTAACCATTAATGAAATTATATCATTGCTCGTGCATACGTACGACCTATCGTCTCCATGATGTGATGAGACTCATCTTCCATGTCCACCATCCAAGAATGATTATAAAAATATATATTTTTTGAATAATTATGAAATATATGACCTAATAATTATATTGGAATCACATATATATATATATATACACACATTAATTTCATTCACTTACTTTAATTCAATACGATAAGAAAACAGAAACAGTGTTCATGCATATCTACAGCCTACCATCTCCACGAATGGTGTATTCAATTTCATATATCTATCTATTATATATATTAATAATATATATGATATATAAATCATATTATACATTATTGAAGTAATTAAATCATGATCTAAGTAATATGATCAAGAATAAAAAGTCAAAACACATATGATAATCAAAGAAATTATTACCTGAAATGTTGTATTAATTTGGAAATGTCAATAAACGGGTAATATAAAGTCATAAAAGACTAATATATGATATAATAAATATTATTATAATTTTGATAAAAGTTAATAATATGTTTAAAAATATTATATAAGAGTTTGGGACATGTACGGAGAGTATCGGACCGATGGTAAGGGTGAATTATTCCATCTAATTATTATCTGAGATTGTTTATGTGTAAGTATTTACTCGAACATGTTTATCATCCATGTCCATGATTCATAAAAATGTCTTAAAAACGAATCTTTTAAGGTTTTATTTAAGGGAATCTCTAACTATAACATCTTTTAAAATGTTTTAAAGATTTATTTTTCTAAATCTTTTTAATTAATGTCCATGTTTTAAAAATAATTTTAAAGATTTATTTATATGGATATGATTGCTTTAAAATTTTAATTCCTTTAAAAAGTTTCAAAGTGGTATGGGACAATTTGATTCAAAAATAAATTTTAAATGACATCTTTTATAAATCTTTTGACTTTTAAATGATTTAAAAAAAGGGATATTTATCTCAAAGAGATTTACTGGTTTTTTTCATCTATGTCAATATCCTTTATTGGATTTTATTCTTTATTGAGGTTTATTTATTATAATAAAATAGTCCATGTATTATTCAATAGGTTGTGATATGTTTAACAATGTATGTTATATTTTTATACCATTCATGGTTTATGGTTAAATTATAAACATTCTGTATGCTAATTTTAATAGAAATTTTTATGTTATCTTTCGCCCTTTTCATAAGAGGAATTCATTGTACATAGTAAGTGATGGGTGAGGCCTGCTATAGCCCCACAATGCATTGGTAGGTCTCATGAGACAAACAAGATATGCACTTGACTGAGGCCTTGCCCATTTATTTTCATATATGGATTTAGACAAGCCCATAACCATTTATTTTTAGATGTCTTGACTGAGGCCTCGAAGGTATATTTTAAATGTCTAGAATTATGAATTCCCTTATTATGAGATTAGTTATTAATATTTCATGTGATTATTAGACCAGTAAAATATCCATGTGAAATTTTAAATGGAATTATTTTATTTATTCTTTCCATATTATGCTGAATTTTATGTTTAAAAGGATTGTGTTTCATTTTTTTACCTTGCCTTAAAATTTTATGCTAATTTATGATAGGTTCCACTATATTTTGTATCCTTACTAAAAATATGAGATCACTCATTTATTATGTTTCATTTTTTCCTAGGATGTGAAGAAGTACATTATGATTGACATGCAATTATATTCTAAGGAATATAAGATCTTTCAAAGGGGATAATATGTTTTTTTTATTTTAAGTTGTAATGTAAAACTTATGTTTGCATTTAGTATTTCTAAGACTACTAAATTGATCGGTCCTTTGGGACTTGATTCCTTGTAATCATTCCATTGTATTAAAATAATGCATCATCTTCAGGTTTCTGGGGTCAGGTTGACACAGTTGGTATCAGTGGAAGTTTAGAAACACCCTTGGAAATAGATTTAGAAAACTCAGATTATGGATTATAACCCTAATATAGACTTTGAGGATAAGTATAGAAGAAACCCATATAATTTTGGAAAAGAATAGATTATGTGAATATTCAACATATCCCTATTTGGATACTACAAGTGGATATCATTCTTCCACATATTTATCTAGGGGTGAAAAATCTAACAAGGTGTTTCAGGCTTGACTCTGGGTAACCTGGTACATGACAACGATCCATAATGCACACCTAGTTTGACACTCCTAGGAGATATGATTAAGATAATTAATATTTTCTTTAAAAACCATTAGGATAGACTTATGAGTAAATATGTTCTCAAAGGAACCATATTTATGATTATGGACTAGATATTCATAAAATTTTCAATTTATGAAAAGTATTTTACAAGTTTGGAATTATCTATTATGATTCATAACCTAATATAGTGCATTCCATTGTTCAAAAATAGAACCTAGTGAAATAAATGGAAAATTTATCAACGCACGTAATCCATATAGGGATTTCTCTCCTTTTCAAGATAATTATAGTGGATATGGTGATGCAACTTGTTCTGAATAGCTTATAACCATACTGGGAAAGTTGACTCAGGTTATAAATAATAACATTACCCGTATGGATCACCCTGATCTACAATACAGAGGATCGATGTTAGACTGCTTCATGAGATAATAACCTAAAACATTTAATGGGACTAAAAATCCATTTGTGGTTGGGAAATAGATAAGTTCCTTAGATAAAATATATCTTGATTTGGGAAGTAACGAAAGGGAGAAAGTTGTCATGGAAGTTTACCATATCTCAGGAGATGCGGATCAATGGTGGTCATTAAATCAAAATAAGAAGGTGAGAGAATAAGTAAAAAATATGAAATGTATCGAGTTTAAAGAACTTTTCTTAG
This sequence comes from Viscum album, assembly GCA_963277665.1. Lineage (NCBI taxonomy): Eukaryota > Viridiplantae > Streptophyta > Magnoliopsida > Santalales > Viscaceae > Viscum > Viscum album. The sequence continues at coordinate 1,349,311,190 of OY728159.1, read as the reverse complement.
AAAAATACTCTCCTTCTGAACAATGAGATTATATGGAGATACAATTTCAAAGTCTAAGGAAGAAGAAGGATGAGAATATTACACAGTATTAATCTATCTTCACAAGGTTAACAAGGCTTGTTATAGACTACATATATAATCCAAGAAGTAAGATTGATAGATTCTTTGATGATTTAAAATCATTCCTCTGACGGGCACTGGTCTCCCATACTTTCTCATCATATTAAGATTTGGCATCATGTACTATCAAGACCGAGAAATAATTTTTTAAGACTTATAACTTGAAGTGAAATAAAGTGAAGCACAGAATGGTGGAGCAAGAGACATATAATGGTAATAAGGGAAAGAAATATTTTACCACATGTGACAATTGTGGAAGGAAACACCCTGGTGCTTACTTAAAAGGAAAAGGAGTTTGCTTCAAGTATGGTGATAAAGAACATCATGCTCATGATTTTAAGGGAAAAAATAAGCTATAAATGTGCAATGATATAATTGTAAAGAAATGAAACATTATGCAAATGATTTTATAAATCCTCAAGGAAATATATCTCATAAGAAGAAAATGGATCAAGGTCAAGATTATGTTATTACTATGGTCGAAGTGTAATAATTAATGTATTTGTGTTTTTGGATTATATTCTGGTTATAATAAGAATGTGGTATATATAAGGATTGTACTAAAATACTTTTTGTTTTCAATAAGATTTTAATATGATGAAGGTGATCATATATTCAGAATGTGACAACCAAGAATTTCCATATGAGATAGGGGAGATAAATTCTAAGAAGATTTGGTATGCCTATTTCAAAAGTTTTAGATTTTCATTTTTTGGAAGGATTGTAAGGTTGTCCATTTATTAATAGTATAAGTTATACTTCGATTGAAGTTTGTTTGATTAATGTATTATCTCACTACAGGTGGACTTATTCTTATGTGGTAACCTTTGACAACTTTTTTGGTTGATATATATGGAATGACCTATCATTTTATTTATGGATCACATGATCTTCCAACACTTCGGTAATGAAAAATTCGAATTCATTTCATTGAATAAGAGATGAAGTGGAAATTTTTCCAGGCCCGAACAATGGTGAGATTCTACTGAAATCAAGTAATTATTTCTTCTCATGTTATTCAAATTTAGGTAAATGATCTTGAAAACCAAAATTTTTTTCTTATTACATTAGTTAGTGATGAATCAAATGTCCGTTTAGATTATCATAGATTAATACCTTTATAGTTGTTAACCTTTTCCAAATCATGTTCTCTATCGCTCTCCATCAGAAAATGATCATTAGTTTTTCTTCCATATCAATATTTTCATACATGGAATCATATTATATGGTATCTTGGATAAAAAACATACTTTCCTTTCCCTATTTTAAATTGTAAGTTTTATTGACCAATTTTTCTAATATGGGATTGCAATAAAGGGATTTTGAATAATCACACCTTAGTTACCGAACCCATTTTGAAAATTATGAGGATGCAATTTATTTAAGGAGGGGATAATGTAACACCCCAATATTCCATGGTATATTTATTTTTAAATAAATTTAATAGATTATGTTGTACATTACACCAAGATAATCTTGCGCTGCACACAACACTATCTTATCTTGCGCTACATAAAACACCTAGTTCGAGCGCACCATGACCAAACAAACTAGCCGTTTAAAAAGAGGTTATGAAGAATATTAACCACATTTTTAATTTCATATATATCCGATATTATTTTAACATTCATCTTATGTGTTTCTTAGACATAATATATGGACAAATTCATTTTTTCAGATAAAATAAGTATTTTTCAAAAAATGCATTTTTTCCGCCTTTTCAAGGAGAACCCTTTTTAAATAAAATATTTGATAATTTTATATATAAAATTTGAAAAAATTAAACATATATTTTTAATTGTGACATAAAATTTTATTTTGGATAAATTTTTGGTATTTTTCTGACAAAAATCCATATTTTAATCAGTAGTGGGAAATACTGCATTTTACTTCAAAATTGCATTTTCATCTAATTTATCTATATAGTTAAAATTTCTTTTCAATTGGTTTTAAAGTGTAATTGAATTTCTTTTATAATTTAATCCAATTTTGGTCATTTTAAGTAATTTAATATTGAAATTGGACATAAACACATGTCAATCTTTTGATAGTTTTCACTTCTTAAAAATCTGCTTTCTGGTTTTCACAACAGGAATTAATTTTAAATTAATTTCTCCCAATTATGTGATTTGAATTAGGAAAAATATATTTTGTATTTGGAATCATAAGTTACAAATTTTTTAAATAGGTGCCTTTTATTTTTTGAAATTATTAATAGTAACTTCAGTAATTATTTTTATTTACCATGGCAAAAGGGTAAATCAGGTAAATAAGAGTGAAAAATATTATAATAATATAAAATTACCCTAACACATGTCCTAATACAATTGTAGGATATATTTCCAACCATGGTCATACTTAGGCTGATTTTAGGGCCCCATTCAACTACTTGGGTGTGATAATGACCTTTTATAATGTTTAATTTAAAGAAAATGGAAATATAACATAAACATTAATCTCCTAAATAAAACTATTTTAATTTTGTTTATATAAATGATCTTTACGACTATAAAAATTAATTAGAAATATAACAAGATTTCATAAATCATGGTATTTTATTTATAATATTTATACATTAAATAAATAAAATTATTTATGACACAATAACGATGTTGTGATTACCTTATTAATGAATGATTGAAATAAATGATATTATAAATATTAAAAAAATGTAATATGAGATTTTTTATGGCATAAACGAATTTTTTTATAACATTTAAATGTTAGGTATGATTTAATGCCTTTTTTGCGAATGAATCAAGTTTTTTTTACTTTAACAAAAATCAATTACTAAATAGTGTAAAAATTGACATAAATGAATATTTAAAACATACACTATTTTATTATATGATATAAGAGTAATAAAAATATAATATTCATCCAACAAACTTATATAGTGTTATAAATTTTATTAATTATCCACTTAAGGTTCTATGGTCATTTTATAGTAAATATATTAACCATATAGTATAAAAATACAAGAAGGCATGGTAAGATTCAACTTATTTAACTAAGGGTTAAAGCCAAAAGATAATGTTAAATTTGTGACCAAAACTTGTCTAAAACATATTGGTTGAGGGTTTTGTGACCCATAATCATCTTATCTTTAAAATAAATCACTTTTGAGACATTATAAAGAGAAAATAAATTTATAATAAATTAATATTTCAATCTTTTCGTAAAGTGCCCCTCACCTCTCTTATAAAAGGGAACTTCTCCTTCTATTTTATTCACACCTACAAAGACCTTTGAATCACCTAAAACCTACCCAAACCTCATCCAAACTTCCATAAATTCATCCTAGATGCCTCCCTTTGGGTAGAAAACCAAAATAAGAAGACATTTTGTACAAATCAAAAGGATACACCTGGTAAAGAAGTAATCATTTTATCCCTTCTTTCAATGTTGTTTTCTTCTTCTACTTCCATATCCTAAGTTGTTTCCATAATAAAATAATAACTCCATTATCTGATATATAAATATATGTTGTTATGATTATGTTGCAACCATATTACTCATTTTACCCATACTATGAAAAGAAATATCACAATGTGTACATACGTACGACTTACCATCTCTACACTATGGTATAAACTATTTTTCATCTATACTTTATTTCGATGGGTATAATGATGAATATAAATGACTTAAATAATACATATAAAATTATATTATTTATTTAAAATTCATATACAATAAAATTTCCTACCATTTAACAATTAAGAAAATGATATCGTTGCATGTGCGTACGTATGGCTTACCGTCTCCCCAATGCGATGAGACTCATCTTCCACGTACACCATCCAAGAATGATTATAAAAATATATATTATGAAAAATTATGAAATATATGACATAATAAGTCTAATAAAATAATATATGTGTGTCTGTGTGTACATATATGTCATTCAATTACATTAATTTAATAGGATAAGAAAACCGAAACAGCATTCATGCGTATGTACGGCCAACCATCTCCATAAACGGTGTATTACAATTAATATATCTATATATTATATATATTATGAATATATATGATATTTAAATCATATTATACATTCTTTAATTAATTAAATCATGATATAACTAATATGATTAAGAATAAGTAGTTAAAACACGTATGATAAACAAAGCGATTATTGCCCAAAATGTTGCATTAACTTGGAATTGTTAATAAATGGGTAATATAAAGTCATAAAAGAATCATATATGATATCATAAATATTCTTATTATTCTTATATATTTTAGTAATATGTTTAAAAACATTATACAGGTGTTTTTGACACCTACAAAAAGTATCGGACTTAAGGTAAGGGTTAATTTTACAATCTCATTATTATTCGAGATTGTTTTTTGTAAGTATTTACTGGAACATATTTATCATTCATGTCCATGTTTCATAAATATGTATTAAAAAGGAATATTTTAAGGTTTTATGGAAGGTAGAGTTTAACTAGAACATCATTTTAAATGTTTTAAGGATTTCTTTTTCTAAATCTTTTTAATTATTGTTGATGTTTTCAAAATGATTTTGAGGATTTATTTATATAGACATGATTGCTTTAAAATGTTAATTCCATTAAATATTTTCAAAGTGGTATGGGAGACTTTGATTTAAAAATCTCTTCTAAATGACATCTTTTATAAATTGTGTGACTTTTAAATTATTTCAAGAAAAAAAGGGATATTTCTCACAAAGAGTTTTACTAATTATTTTCATCTATGCCAATATCTTTTATTGTATTTTATTATTGATTGAGGTTTATTTGTTACAATATATTGTTAATTATTTTATTGAATGAGTTATGATATTTTTGACTATGGATGTGTTATTTTTATACCATTTATGGTTTATGGTTAAAGTATTAACATTTTATATGCTAGTTTTAATATGAATGTATATGTCATGTTTCACCCTTTTCATTAGAGGAATTCATTTGACTTGGTAAGTGACGGGTGGTTCCCTCTATAGCCCCTAGATGTATCGATAGGTCTCATGATACAAACTATATATAGACTTTCTCGATTCCTTTCCCATTTATTTTCATATATGGATTTGGTTGAGGCCATAACCATTTAATTTTAGATGTCTTGGTCGAGACCTCGATGGTAAGTTTTAGATGTCCATAATTATGTATTCCCTCTTTATGAGATTATTTATTGATATTTCATGTGGTTATTCAACCATTAGAATATCTATATAAAATTTTAAATGGAATTATTTGACTTATTCTTATCATATTATGCTGAAGTTTATGTTTTAAAGGCTTGTGTTTCAGTTTTATACCTTGCCTTAAAAGTTTATTCTTATTTATGATAGCTTCCTCTATATTATTTACCCCTACTGATCATTTAATCTCACCCCTTTATTATGTTTCATTTTTCCTTAGGATGTTAAGAAGTACATTATGATTTAAATTCAATGGTATTCTAAGGTATATAAGAGATTTCAAAGGGGATAATATGTTTTTTATTCATTTCAAGTTGTAATGTAAAACTTATGTTTGTATCTAGTATTTACAAGACTGTTAAAATGATTAGTCCTTCGGTAATTGATTACTTGAAATCATGAAAATTTATTAAAATTATTCACTCCCTCCACGTTTATGTGGTCAGGGAATTGCAAAAACTAAATCCTATATAAAACATGAGGGTCTCAAACACACATAAGACTATTTATATAGGGTGTGATCTAACAAGCCTAATAATATCTAACTAAGAATTTTATGAAATTATTCTAAATAAATTGTTCATAAATACTATCTTGAGATATAATATAAAATCTGGTTTTTCATTTTGATAAGAAGGTAGATAAATCAAACCACATCCTTTTACTATTAAATAATATAAACTTTCCTTTTTAAACCAAAATCAATTGGAATCCCTACTTATTAATAAAATTATTTAGAAAGTAAAATGAGGTCATTTGACTTTGAAACAAAATAAAATAATACTGTTTCCCCCATTTAAAATGGTTCATAAAATTCCAAACTCAAAATAGAAAATTTTTCTTTCCATTTAAAATGTTTCCTAAAAAATAATCTTCAAAACTATTTTCAAAAACCAACCTAGCCATACTAGGTAAAAACACCACACAAGAAGAAACCCCAAAATCAAAGGAGTAAAAAATCCATAAATAATTAAAATGGTGTCACAAGAAAACAATCTCAAGGGGATATATATAAATATGAAATCCCCTATATAAACCACCAATAAAAGAATAGGTTTCATGGGAGACTCCCTAGGTCCTAAAGTAAGACAAACCAAAACTAGAGACTAGAACTCTAGGTAGACACTAAAAGAACCTATCAATATCCATGTAGTCCTATATAACTATTCAAGTTGTATAATCTATCTCAATGGAACTCAAGATACCATAGGCCACAATCCATCCCACTCACTTACTTAGTATAATTGGGCCACTAACTGTAGCCAGTGAACAATCTACATTAGGGGTTGCACTCATCTAGTGCCTACTTATTTACCCAAGATTCCAATGACCAATATCAGTATAAGTGTGTAAATAAAAAATAAATTATCAACACATGAATGAATAAATAAGAAAAAATAAATATCCCTCACCTTCAACATCCTCTTATGGAATATTCCTTTTCCAAATCATACATCCATCAAAGAATAATAAACAACACATAAAGGGAAAATCCTAAATGAGGCATACTAAAAGGGGAACCAATGTGGTTCTCCCAATAACTAAACCTTTTTTTGCAATGTTATAAATGATATTTTAAATAAATTTAACTTAGAATGACAATTCCTTTAAATTTATTTCAAATCTATCTTTTATATACTCTTTATAAACCATTTGGAAACACACCCCTTTCTTTTAAATAAAAATAACCTTTAGAACCTAACTTCTTTTATTTAGAGATAAAATGGGTTATAATACCTATATTTACTACTAAAATCATTTAAAATTTCATTATAACAATTTATATATACACTAAGTATAAAAACACTTTTTTTCAAATAAACACATAAAATATATGATAAAATCACTTTTTATGCCAAGACTCAATTTAAAAAATATAAAGATCCATTTTTGGATATCATATATAAGTATAATTTAATTTAAATAAAATTTAAAAAACATAATCATCTAATTAATTGTAAAATAAAGTGATTGTAGATAAATACTAACCTCAAACTAAATGGAAACAATATGCAATGTGTTTCCTTCTATAGTGAACACCCAAACAAGGCGGAACCACCTTTTATAGGACCTAATAATCCAAAATCATAGGTTAAATTAAAATAAACCCCTAGTCCAACTTGAATAGTGAATTTAGTTTCTTTTAAGAAGGAAAACCCTTAGAGAAATTGAAGAGGGGAGAGGGGAGAAGAAGATAGAGGGGAAAGAGAGAGAAATGCCCTTAAGATCACATGTAATCTGGAGAAATGAATCAAAAAATGATGGGGAATAAAGGAAGATCTGTCCCTAGGGATATATGTACATAGACCACATGAAAATGGGAAGGTAAGGAGGAATCATTTAGGTTAAAATGAGTGAGGTAAAATTGGTGAATCCACTTTAAAAAAACTGACCAGGCACTGCTCGACGGTGTACCCCTATTAGTTACGATGTGTTGTACCCTTCCAATAAATCCTATGAAATAGACCTATGGGTTATAGCATAGAGGACCTATAATGGGTAAGTACACCACCCCACAAGACCTGATCCCAAACTAGGGCCCTACGGTGCATTCCACCATGCTACAACTTGGTGTCCCTCACCAAACATCCATCACGGCGTAGCCATCGCCTCTATGTCGTGGACCATCCACTACACCCTTACGTAGCTACCTTCTACCTTATTATACTACCATTATAGAACTTCATCCTAATTTTATGTACTACCCTTATATAAATACCTCCACAAAATATTCCAAGTCTTACACCAGGGAGAACACTTGTAACACCCTAAAACTTTATATTAAAAGTATAATACACTCGATGGATTTCTTAACACAAAATAATGAGATTTAAACGAGATAAAATATACTATAAATTTTTTTTATTTAAATTTTACCAGTATGAAGGTTTTAAATAATAAAAATTATCTATTAATTTATAATAAATTAGTACTCAATTCTAAATAAAGTAATTTTTTCTTCAAAAATATATTTTCTTCGAAAATTATTTTTATTTGCATTTTTTTGTATGAACAATATCATTAATTTTGAACATTTTTATGAATTTTATTTAAGGTAAATAATAAATATTTTAAATAAAAAATTCAATATTATTTTAGGGATATGTTTTAGTATTTTTCTAAAAATATTTATTTTTTTATAAATCGTGAAAGCTGTCGATTTTTTGTAAAACTGTCATTTATTTTCATTATATAAAGTAAATTAAAATACCCACCATGTTTTTAATTTTATATTAAAATAAAATAATTTTAGTTTAATTATAAAAAATATAATTAATTATATATTAATAATCGTTATACTTTATTTTGGTATAAGTTTGTTTTTGGGATTAAACCAAATTTTTCTAAAAACAATTTTTATGTGAACAATGTGTTATTCTATTAATTAATAAAATAAATAACAATTTATTAAATATTTTAATGAAATTTTTATATTATATATTCAATAAAAAAAATTTAACATCTATTTTATGGTTTATACAAGGCTTGGAATAAGAACAAATCCAGGTTATGGTTAAAATGCATTTTTTTAAAATGGGTTTTCTTTGCATTTTACATGCTTTTTATTAAATTAAAGTTTTTCAATTGTAAAAATTTAATTTTATAAAAAAAATCCATTTTTATAATCATAATTTCCAAATTTTTTAATTATTCCACTTTAATTTTTTATAATAATGATTAGTAAAAATAGTAAAAATTAGTTATCATAGTTAAGGTTAAAACAAGTTTACCGAGGAGGTTAAACTAAGAGATAAGGGAAATATTAACACATAAACATGTATAATTATTATTTTTTGAAGATATTTAAACCATATATTATCATAAATTTAAATTATTTTCCATTTTTATCCACTTTCACAAGAAAATCACATTATATAATTTAAATATATTAAGTAATTACATGTCTTTCCTCTCTCTCACCTATAAAGGGGAACCTCCTCTCCTAACATATTTATGAATTTTGATCCTTTTGGATAATAAAATATGTGAAATAATACATTCCTATGTTTTTCCCCTTCTTCCTATATCTTTGTTTCTTCTCTTAAGGCTAATATTTCAAGGATTAAAGTGTAAGCTAAAGGAGGTCTCTCAAAGAAGAGGTATAAATCTTAACTGTACTCTTTCAATTTTATTTCTTCATTCACCTTCTCTAAAATTTTTTAATCTATCATAAAATGATGAATAAGGTGTCATAAATATACTAATATGTTATTATTATTATATAAAACCATTTCTTACCTATTTTCTGTCAATTTGGGAATGAAAATACTACACATGTGTTTGTGTGGACTACCATATCCACATAGAAATATGATTCATATTCCATAACCATATTTCATGGTTGGTTAATATTATGGATTTAATGTACATATATTTTATTTATGAAATTATTATTATTATTTAATTATAATATCTTCTCTACCTTCTTATAATCCCCTTTATTGTAAAATGATAACAATACTTGTGAATACATGTAGACTACCACCTCCACAACGTGATATGATTCATTTTTTCATTTGTGATTTATATGGATGGTAATAAGGATATATTTAGTAAATATATATGATATTTATGATATAATAACAATTCATTAATTGTGAATAATTACTTATCTTTCTTTTGTTAATTCTGTCAAAAAGTGGAAACATCACTCATGCATATGTGTGGACTATAGTCTTTACAAAGTGAAGTAATTCATTTTTCATCACCAATTTATAGGAATGGTTATAAAAGTGTATATAATGATTAAATATGATAATTATGAAATAATTAAGTTTCTATATATTATGTAATAATTATTAATGTGCAATGACTATAACTATCAAACTAAAATATACATGAAAAACAAAACAATTAACACCTGAAAATAACTATTTTAATATGTAATTTGATTGTTGAGATGTTATAAGTGGAACATATAAGGTATTATAGCAATTAATACGGTTCTATTATATAATTATAATAAACTTAAATTTATTTTAAAGGATTTTAGAGTGTTTATGAATCAAGATAGACTTCAGTTAAGGGTTTCTCATCTCACTTTTATATTCATGAGACACGTTCCATATATACCACATGTTTCTTTTGTGTGGTTTATATGATACCAATGAATATATTTTATAAGTACTTTAAGGAAAATAATTGGTATTTAAAAATAAATATAAGTTTCTCTCTTTCATGAGGCTTTTGTTTGGAGATTTCTGAAGTTGTAAAGATTTTATGTTACAATCTCACTTTCTACCAAAATTGTTTCTGCTTAAGTTTTTGATAATTCAATTATACGATATATCTCTAAAAAATATTATGTTTTTTTATATTCTGGTTATTTTTATAAATTTTATTTTTTCCTTCTATTCCCCCCCCCTAAGTACTCAGAAGTTTGAAATAATGTTTTTAAGGAAAACCAACCGTGTTTTTCTCTTTGGTCGAGAATATTTTTTTTACAGGCATGTATTTTCTTTAAAATATTTTCAATAATGTTTATATAATTATTATATGATTTATTAAATCCATTTTTCTCATGTTTTATTTTTTATAAAAATATTTAAATTTAGTATCTGGTCATTTTTCAAATGAGGTCCTTTTTACCAAATATGTGAATAAAATATTTGTTTTAATGTAAACCATAATAATGGAAATTTCTAACATCTTGAATACTCTTTTATTTGAAGATTACTTTAAAATTTTTCATTTTTATTTAAAAATAAATATTTTACATAATATTTTTTAAAATTTATATTTTAATAATTTATTTAAAAATAAATAGGTTATTTTCCACAAGAAATTTTACAGTGATCTTTTAAATGAATTTTTCATCACTAATAAAATTATTTGGTGTTACTTATGCTTCACTGGGTATATGATCCTATGATTCCATCCTTAATATTTATTTATATGGTTAATTATTATGATGATGGAATGTTTATAAAACCTTTTTTCTTCTCTATGGGTTAATTAATAATGAAATGATAAAGGTTATAATGATCTTATGGCATACATATGAATGAATTATGATTATGTGATGGTTGGGTATGTTATACACCTCTAATGATTTAGATATATATTAATGTTTTATGAGATCAAATGGTACATGAGAGGTTATCTCAATCCCAAAAGAGGGTCCACGAGAGGTTATATCAATCCCAAAAGAGGGTACAATGGAGGTTATCCCAAGCCCAAAGTAGGTATATAGGTGGTTATCTTAAGCCTAACATGTGATAAACATCATGGTGGGAAGCCTTAATATAAGATTTATGTGGTTACTCTATAATTTATTCCACTATTTTATGACATGATATTATGCCAATGTTATGCTCTCATGGATTATTTTCTTTGATTCATTCTATGATTCATATCTTACGGTCAGGAAAAGCCTTATGTCAATATAATTATCTATGAATTGTTACAAATTTTAGATGTTAATATCATGATATCATACCTCTAATCTCTTAATATTATTTCATATGATAGTAGATTGATATTTCCCATGTTTACCCTTATTTAGAATTTGAGATTACACTTTATTATGTTTCCTTTTCTATAGGATATATTGATAGGTTTTAAGTATGATATGTATAAGAAGGATGGAAGTTGTGAAGAACTGAGTGAAACATATTGTAGATATTTTATGTGCTAATTATTTATGTATCCAAGTTTACTAATACATTATATCCTTTATGATTCTTTCCATTATAAAAATTATATATATAAAATATTAATATTATAATATATAATATTTATGTATTTGATGTTTGGGTCACCTCAATTGGTATCATAGAAAGGTTGAGTTTATTTGGAAACTATGATGAGATAACTTTAGTTTGAACCCTTAGGATAATCCTTAGTATAAGATAACATCCAAAGTTATAATAAATAAATGATTATGGTTTTATTATCAAATAAATCACAATTTGGATACTAACAAGTGAATTCATCTATTGAATAGATGGACCTAGGGGTAACAAAACTAAATAGGGTAGATTAGGTATTATATCAATCATTAATGGTGTATTATGACTGGGCCTAAGACTATACACCTAAAAAGACAATCCTGAGGGATATTTTTTGGTTAATTCAAATTTTATTCATGAACTATTATAAATAATATGAATAGATAATGACTCTACATGACCTAGGTTAGTCATAATGTGTTATATATTGAAAATAAAGTATCATGATTTACAAATCCAATGAAATGTTTTTCATTATTATATTATTACTCATTATAATTATTGTTTCTTAAACTATGATTTTTAGTTTTAGTTAATGGTTGGAACTATGATAAATCAAGTTAAATATGAATGTGATAGATGATGAAATGGTTTTTTTCATGAGAAAACAAATTAAATAGAAGATGGAATGTGAAATATTATGATTATTTATAACCATCTATCTCGATATATGATTAAAAAAATGGACATAGATGATTTTATTAATGAACCAAATAAAAGAAAAATCGATTTTCATGATGATCATATAGGAAAAAAGATTTAAATTCCTACATGTCAATAATGTGGGAATAATCACCTCGGGAAATGTCTCAAAAGAGTGGGAAGATATTTTGGTTTTTTAAAATAAGGACATAAAGAAAATAATTACTATGGGGAAAATGAATTCAATGGAGGGAAATAAATTAAATCCTAAGTTACCATTTATAGTTTAATGTATTTTATGTGGAGCACATGGTCATTATCCAAGTAAATACCCTAATCCAAGGGCTAACTTCTAGACTAAGTAAGGGCCTATGTTATGCCTATTATTGAAGTGGAATTATTGGAGTGTTTATGTATTTGTATTTAATAATTATGTTATATAATTTATTTATCAATGACATTTTTGTTATAAGAATAATGAAACATCTTAGGACTCATATGTACTAGTTTTTCATTAATTATTTACAAGAATATGTAGAATTGTACTGATAATGGAGAAAAGTGATTAGTGGTAAGGTGATATTTTTGGAAAACACATGATTGAGGGATAGATAAACATTAATATGTATCTAATATTTATATAATAATGTTTAGTTTGGATAAATAGATAATTGATATTGATAAAGTAAATTGGATAGTATTGATGACCTTGGAATTGATTCGTGATCTGATAAAAAATTAATTTATGATAAAATTTATTATATTTTTGGATTTATGGAATATATTTGATATTTGATGATTTTATTTAAGGAAGAATAATTTAGTTAATTTTTGGAAGAATTTATGTTTTCATTGAGTATTTTAAATGATTCAAGTTATTTTGGGAAAGTATTATCATGTTTTAAGAGGATATATGATAATGGTATTCACATGTTTGGTGTGTGGAATCATGAGCTACTTTATGTTGTTTGGGGATAAGCGTTAATGTTGATCTTGGGAAAAAATATTTGATCAAATATTTTATATTATTTTGGGTTTTTAATTTTCTTAAACATGTTTTAGAGGTGTTTTTAAAATTTATTATTTATGGAATAAATTAAATTGAACTATATGTGTTTTTTTGAAGTATTCACTAGTAGAAAAACTAATTTTTATGGTGTAGTTTTCACATTGGTTATTTATAACCGATGTGAAAATAATGGTATATTACCTTTTCACGTTAGTTTTATGAAAACCAACATGAAAGAACGGGTTTTCACATTGGTTAAGTATAATCGATGTGAAAGACCTCCAAATATCCATTTTTAACATCGGTTATAATATAACAGATGTAAAAACTAACTTTTAAAAATCAAGGGTTTCATTCTGTAGTCTTTTAGTTTCATGAAGGATCTCTCATTTCTCTGTTGCCAAGGCCCTAACTTTATGGTTTCTTCGATCTACTGGTCCAAATATCACCTTATAATCTAAATCGAACCATAAGGTTTCATCGGTCTCAGGTTATGCATTTGAAGTAAGCCTAAAACATCATTTATCTCTTTTCATTCAATCTTTTTCTTCGAATCTCTAACTAATGATTATTCAATGAGGTGTTATTCATTCTCGCATTACCAAATTTATACATTCATGTTTTCTCATCTTCATCCTTGCGCGTTTAATTATATATCTTCTTGTCTCAAACTAGATCACCTGAAGCTTTGAATATATTTTATATAGAGTTAATAATTTGTTCTTGAACGGCCTATTATTATTTTTTTATAGGGATTGAGAAGAATTTATTTAGAATTATATGATAGTTTTTATGTATTGTAATTAATAGATTACTTTATTTGTCATTGGTTGATAATTACATTATGTTAGAAGTGGAAGGTTGTAATGTTTAGTGGTTGTTTCATGTTGTGGATTCCATAATTATTCAATTTTTGGTTCAATCAACTATAAATTACTAATAGTTTACTTTATTTTTCTATTTCTATAAATTTATCCAAATTTTACCATAATAGACTAGGAAACCTTCACAACACTCTGCATGCAAGTTCAATTTAGTAGTAATAACAGGTTTTCCACTTGATGATGGTTTGGTTTTGAGGATTATTGAAAAATATGATAGTGTTTTTGGTTTATTATTGAATGACATTCATTGGTTTGGCTAGTGAACTAACTATTTCATGGAACTTCATTTTGTTAAATCTTAATGTTTCATAAATGAGTTAATACCTTTGACATGGGTGCATTGTGTAACATCTATTTTTGGCTATTCTATTTTATGAACCAGATAGAAAAATAGTTTTCTCTTTATGATCTTATGATATAGTAACCATATTTTTAATCCATAATTATCTGAATCAAACATGATAATACATTGTAAATAAATCTAAGTGACAAATTCCTATCCTGGTTTGGGATCATAAGATTTTTATTTTTGATGGCTTCAAAGTTTTAGTATAACAATGTTTCCCCTAAATTGTTTACAATGGAATATAAATTGTATTTTAAATTATAATTCCCTTTTTTGAATAGTTGATTTATTCAATTATAAGAAAGAAATGTAATAATAAAATCAAATGTGGTAGCTATTTTTTAGGTTAGTATCTTGTTGGAACAATTTAAAGTTGAATTCTCAATGCACACCTCTCATGATTGAGACTTTATATTATACTTTTGATTTTATAATGTGCTAATTAGTTCCTAATTTTATTTAATGTGACATTTTTTTAAAGTAAGACTCAATTTATGATTAGATTATATTGTTAATTATAATATAGAATAAATTTTTTTGTTTTTATAAATAATCAACTATAAATTCGTTGTTCTCATTCTATATATTTTTTATGGATATTGTTGTACATATTTTTTAATAGTTTCATAAGGTTATATTCATTTATTTTTACTTGAGATATTTTTTAAAGGAATATATTTTTTAATTACTTCTGCATGAATGAATTTTCTCATCAAAATTTTTTATTTTCCTTCTAATGTTTCCATTCTTCATTTTCTATATTTTTTTATGTCATTTATAATATCAATATTTTATAAATTACTACCTTTTTTATATTTATTATTGATATTTTTTATAGATAATAAATTGAAGTTGGATTAATTCACCTCGAATAGGTGATGAATATAAGGAAGGTGTCGATTCTTTTTTGGAATTTTTAAAACAAAATGTTCCAAACAAAGCCATGATTATCTTTCTATGCCTGAAATGTTTAAATTTGAAGAAGTTAAAATAAAGAGAGATCAATGATCATTTAATTTTCATTGTTTTAATTTGAGCTACATCCCTTGGATTTGGCATGGTGAAACCGAGCATAATTCCACATCTATTGATGATGGTGCTTTGCAAGACAATGAATCTG
Organism: Viscum album; assembly: GCA_963277665.1. NCBI lineage: Eukaryota > Viridiplantae > Streptophyta > Magnoliopsida > Santalales > Viscaceae > Viscum > Viscum album. The sequence goes on along the minus strand of OY728159.1, from coordinate 1,349,295,168 downwards.
ATAAACTAGATGAAATGATTCATGATATTGAAGTAGAATTAATTGAGAAACAACCAAAAAATGAGAATTTATATGGTGATTCCAAAAAACCATTCTATCTATATTATACAGAATATATGGTTTTATCAATGGTGTTAAGATTGATGAACCTAAAGGCGAAACATGGCTGGAGTGACAAGAGTTTTACAAAGCTGCTACAATTGTTGAAAGTTGTTCTTCCTAAAGACAATGATCTTCAATATTCACATTATAAGGGTAATAAAATATTATGCCTGATGGTATTGGGGTACAAGAAAATACATTCCTTCTTGAATGACTTTGTGATATATAGGAAATAATATGAATTTTTTTCAGAGTGTCCAAAATGTGGGACATAATGGTATAAGTTGAAAGAAAAATCACAGGATGATTCAAAATTTTCAAAGACCACTGCCAAATCATTTTGTCATCTTCCTAAAATTCGTCATTTGATATGTTTATTTTCTAATTCAAATGATTAAAAAAGGTTAATATGGCATGATGATGATCGGATATGTGATATAAAAATATGTCATCCAGGTGATGGTCCATAGTGGAAGAACATTAATCACTAGTTTCCTACATTTGTAAATGATGTTTGAAATCTCATAATTGGACTATAGATAGATGAAATGAATCCACATCCAAGCCTTAGTAGCACACATAGTTCATGGCCTATTTTATTGGTAATTTACAACTTATCTCATGAATTTTGTATGAAGTGAAAATTTTTCAGGTTGAATTTAATGATCAGTGAACCAAAATAGATCAGAAATGATATTAGAATTTTCTTGTCACCATTAATTGATGATTCGAAACTATTATGGGAGAAAGGTATAAGGGTGTATGATTCTTATAAAATTAAATAATTTCAACTCCATGTGATTATTATGTTCAATATAAATGACTTCCTAGCATATGGAAATTTTTCTGGATATAGTGTGAAGAGGCATAAAGCTTGTCCAATTTGTGAACAACAGACTTCGTATTGTTAACTTCATCATGAGAGAAAAATACTATAAACATGACATCAAATGTTTTAACTTATGGATCACTCTTATAGAATATTGAAAAATTCTTTCAATGGCTCATAGGAATTTTATATTTATCCACACCCTTTATCCACTGATCAGTATTTTGATAGGGTGAAAAACATTGATGTGAAATTTGAAAAGACACATAAATTAGGTAATTATAGAAATATATGGAATAAATGGGAAATTTTTTCTGAACTATCATATTAAATATATCATGAGGTGAAATATAACATTGATACCATGCGTGTGGAGAATAATATCTTTGAAATTTTGATAGGAACATTGTTACATAGTAAAAAAAATATGGGTTGAATGCAAGAATGGATTTACTCTCAATGGGAATATGTTTAGAGTTAGCTCACACTCCTCATGGAAGGTGAACATTCCTACCCATGGATTTTCATACCTTATCCAAGAGGTAGAAAACTATATTTTTTTAATGTATTCATGAAAAAAAAAGTAAAACATAGTTATTCTTCAAATGTAAAAAAAATTGTGACTTTAAATTTTCTGAAGTTGACAAGTATGAAATCTCATGACTATCACATCAGGATGTAACAACCCCTACCAGTTTCATTACATGGAATATTTCTTACCCATATTAGAATGACTATCATGAAGGTGTGTTGTTTTTTTAATTCAATTTATAATAAGGTGATTGATTTGAATACTTTGAACATTTTTTATAACTACATGGTTTATATACTTTTTCAATTGGAAATGTATTTTACTAAAAAAAATTGATATTATGGTGCATTTATTGGTTCATCTGGTGCAAGAAATAAATCTTTGAGGACCTGTATATCTAAGTTGGATGTATCCTTTTGAATGGTATATGAATATTTTTAAGGGGTATGTTAAGAATCTATGTCGAACTGAAGTATCCATTGTTGTGAATTATATTTATGTGGAGGTTGGATAATTTTTTACAAGATATTTTTCTAACATGGTGCACATCAGATTACCTACATCTTACTATGAACGGGTTAATTTTGGGGGAAAGGGGATTTTTGGCTTGATAGTCAAATCATTGATAGGTGAATAGATAAATAAGGTAAAATTATAAATCTTTAATAACATAGATGATTCTCAAACATATATAACATTTAATATTAATGATTTGAAACAAAATAATCTAAAGAAGAAAGATATGTGGATTTTGTATGATCATAACAAAAAAAATCATGGTTTAAAGAGACTGTGAAACCATATGCATCAGAAAAAATTGAGATGGTTAGTTGGTGGTACATGTTTAAATTTGATTACGTGGTATGGGTATGAAATTAATGGCTATACTTTTTATATGAAATATCCGGACAATAGAAGTGTCGTTCAGAATAATAGTGTGTTGGTGTTCATAGAAGCAATTCATTTTTCAAGTGCCAAAGACAAAAACCCAATCTCCGCAGTAACCATATATTATGGAGTCATCGATGAAATATGGGAGTTTGATTGCATTAAATTTCAAGTTCCATTATTTAAATGTAAATGGTTTATCGGTAATAAAAATGTCTGACAAGATGAATTTGGAATGAAACTAGTTAATCTGAATAAATTAGATTACACAAATGATTCTTATATCATGGATGCACATGAAAAAAAAATTATATGTTCTTGATCAATCCGATATGTAGTGGGATATTGTTTTACAAGGAAAAAAACAGCATGTTGGTGATGATAAACTTGAAAAATATGCTGACTTATGTGACATCCCAATATTCGTGGAACTATTAACAAATAATATTGATGAACACGTCGAAGTCATGGTTTCTTTCATACAAGACAATCATGATTAAGGAATTTGGAGGGAAAATCTTTAGTACATTCCTAATATTACAGGTAATATAAGTTTAATTATGGTTTACTTATTAAAATTTCATATGTTAGATATTTTAATTTTCTTTTCTTTATTAAAACACGTATTATAACTAATAAGTTAAAAAATTATATTAGTGTAGTTTTATCTAGTTTTCTATGTTTACCTTTCAGTAACTTATCTATTAATTTATTTTTTTGAAAAACAATTATTTTAAATTTAAAATTTTAAATAAAAAAAATATATTATATAAGATTATATTATAAAAGAATTTTTTTGTTGAAAAAATGATTTATCGTGTGCGTGAATTTTTACTATGTCATTTAATCTCTCGTTAATATTGTTAGTTTTCATTCATTTATGTCATTTCATATCTCATTGATATTTTTATAATTTTAGATATCTATAAAAAATATTAATAAAAATGTTTTATATTTAGTTTAATTTTCTTTTTTGTTTGATAATTGTTAATTTTTTATTTACATTTTCATGTAATTGTTGGATTTGTATATTTTTGTACTAATTGATGTTGATTTGATTTGTAGGATAATGACAGATCAATCTTATTCTCCACCACATATTTCTGGAGATGATCATACTCATTCTTCTAGGGAGGAACATACACATGCTCCTATTGATGAGCCTCCTCATCCTTCTTTATATGAGACATCTACTTCCACTAGGGATAAAATAGTTTGAGGGTTGGTAAACATGGAACCACACATTTACCAAAATTATTAGTTTCATGTACCCAAGAATAAAAGATACCATTGGAATTTTATAATAATGATATTCAAATAGGCCTAAAGGAAAAATAATTCAAGACTTCTATATCAATACAAGATAAAATAAAATTTAGTATTTTGTATGATGATTGGAGAATTGTTGACAAAGCGACATTATCACTATTGTGGGAGACCATTTTTCTAAGCTTTTTTGTTATTATTTTACTTATCTTGAAATGTTTATAGTAATATATATTTTTTCCCTTATTATAATATGACATATTATATACCTAACACTGGAGGAGTTAGGTGGAAATGTATATCATTAGAGGCTAGGAGATGGATTTATTTTAAATCATCCCTCACATCACAGTTCATTTTTGGGAATATACAGTATGAAAATCCATGTGATAAATATCTATTTAGAGATGAAGCTACATGGAAATAATTTATAGAATATAGATGACGAGAAGAGTCCTTAATAATTTCAATGTTTCCTTTTTAAATTATATTTTATATCAATGACCATATAAATGATTTATTCATTCTTAATTATTAATTAACAGCAATCAATGAGATATCATCAGGAGCTTCAAGATATAAATATATACCCTCATACAATATCTCGGGGGGTATACATTATTGGAAGAATACATGCTAGAATAAAAACTTTAAAAGCTGAGAGTTGAGTCATCAAGATTTGGATCGGTCCCCCCCCCCCCCTCCCCGCTAGACATGAAAAATGGAAGAGAGATCGAATGGTAAAAAATGACAATATCTTATGGAAGAGTCAAGATTTGTTGATGATAATATTGTAAGTTGATTTATTTACTTATTAAATTTAAATATACTCTTTATATATAGTGATTAATTATATATTTTTTCACATATTCCATACATAATTCTCTTGAGTAGTAGAGTACATAGGGGATCTTTATTGTTGAGGGTAGATAGGATATTTTAGCTGCAGTATTGGGAAATCCCTAACACCCCGGTCGTGTACAAGGATACCTGATAGGCGTATCAGTAAGAAATATTTTTCCACATTCTGAAGATTCTTCGAAGGATAATGTTTATAAAAAATTATAATATTTGGAGACCAAAGTTAAGGATATTGAAGTGACAGTGGAGGATAGGATTAGAGATTTTGTACAGGTGATGTTTACAAAAATTTATGGATAGATTCAGTATACCGATCTGACTCCTCCACCTCCACCTGCATATCCCACTCCTCCTCCTTATCCTACCCACACATATGTATTTCCAGACTCCACTAATTATCCTACCCCAACACCCCCTCCTCCACAACTTCCAATTTACTGTGAGTTATTTTTTGATGATCCTCAAAATATTATTGCATATGGGATGATATATTATATCATTTATACCATTCATCATCACTAGATTGAGATAGATACTCATAGAGTCACTATAAATGATATTATAGATAGATCAGCAAAAATACCTTGTCCTATAGATGAAGTGAGTATAGTTGGAAAAAGTATCAATCATTTTTTAGTTTGTCTATCTAGACTAATTTGACATATTACCATTGTGGTATGTATATATGTTATATTTAATTTCATTTTTTTAGTAATTTTTTTCTCATTTTAAATTTGATATGTTTCTCTAATTTTTTCTGGAATACTTTAAAGGTAAATAAATTTTGTATAGACAACAAAAAATTTAAAGTTCCATGACTTCAGATACAGATTCTACCGGTCTTGATTGATTGTCAACATACTCAAATTTGTTATTGGGGGTGTATGACATTCCATATAATGTTTCTATTTTGTGTGTGAAATTACTATGAGCCTTTTGAAAAAGTATATTATGGATATTTTAGTTGGAGATTAATTGGGCATCGACACGATGCATGTTTTTTCCATGTAATTTAATTAACAATTTTTTTTTGTTCCTTTAATTTATTTAAAATTTATAATTATGTATGATTTTTATTAGGTATCTATATAAAATTTGTACAGAGCCTGAAAATATTAACGTATATGGATTTATAGACCCATAATTTATTTCTCCTATAGCTAAAACAATTATCGATGCTCAAATAATGGTTTATATAGCTGAAAGATTTCAGAAGAATGTCATCATTCAGTGTTGTATGTTTCTATATCTTGAAAGGTAAGAAAATTTTTTCTCACAATGTTTTATATATTAATTAATATATTAACAACTCATATTAAATTTTCTTTTATATTAGTGGTCATTGGATGTTGGGTGTTTTTTTAATAGAGAAGACATTATATTGGCTATACTCCATACATAGTGAAGTGAGAGAAAATCTTAAGAAAATATTGAACACGTAAGTTTGATTATTTTAATAATTTTTGTATAATATAATAAAAAAAAATTATTATATTAATTTTATTTTCAAATAGGGCATGGTATTTCTTTATAGATATGACAAGAAAGAATAGCAGCAAGAGTGCCAAGATCAAATTTATAAAAGCTAATGTGAATTATCATTTAAAATTAATAAATTTTAGATATATTAATTAAATTTTTATTTTGAAATAAAATCTCTTTAAAATAGTGTCATAAACAACAAGGTGGCACATAATGTGGATAATATGTTTTAATATTCTTGTATGAAATAATTTCTACCCAGATAGTTTCAAAGTTTCGTAAGGTTATATTTATTTATAAAGAATTCTGTAATATCTAATATGTTTTATTGAAAATTCATGTAAAATAATTTCTCTATTATTTTTGTATAATTTTTTTTGATGAATGGTAATATAGTGCAGATGATTTGAGACATTTACAAATTTTATTGGAAAATCATTTTACAGGTTTGATTGGTTTTTAGTTTATTTTAAAGTCTAATGGTATGTGTATTTTAATGGATTTTGTGCTTCCTCCTGTGATGTTTTTTGGATACTATTGGTGGAGGTGATGAATCAATATTTATTGGTTTTTAGTTTATTATAATGGTCAATGTTATATGCATTATCCTGATTTTGTGCTGCCTTTTCTGTTTTCTACCATTTGTTCTGTTTTTTGGCTGCTAGTGGAGTCCTTTTCTATTTTCTGGTTACTGCTAGTGGAGGAGATGAATCAATGTATTTTTTTTTAAATCATTTTTCTCATGTTTTTTATTGTATAACCAACTTGAAAAATATATTCACATGGTTTTTCAAGTCGGTTATCCAATAATTATCGTGAAAAACCATTTATTAAGTTGGTTATGTAAATAACCAACGTGATAAAGGGTCTGAAATTGGTTTTTCATGTTATTTATTGGATAACCGACACGAAAAACATGTTACCCACTATTTATCACATCATTTATTCAATAACTGATGTGAAAAAACATTTATCATGTCGTTTATTTAAAATAACCAATGTGATAAATGGTGGATAATGTGTTTTTCAGGTTGGTTATCCAATAACTGATGTGAAAAAATAACGGTAGAACTTATTTATAATGTTAGTTTTAAGTAATAAATATGAAGAACTATATTTACTATATCCCCTAAAACCACTTCGCCTAAAAATGACATGAAAAAACATAAAAATAGACATGAAAACCACTTTATGAACTAGTGATTATAGGTTAGTGTATTATTTTATCAAATGAATATTTATCCATTTTGGATAACTTGTACTAAAAATTTTGGTTTTAGTAAATATTTATAGATGAAATTAATTAATTTTAATTATTTTATAGATCTTATGGTCTATTAAAAGTTAATATAAGTGCTTCAGGCATGAAAAAATCATCTTGAATGTTTATTTCTTAGAGTAAGAGATGAGATAAAAGTTAATATTTATTGAAGAATAACCAAAGGATGAAATTTTTCTTATGAAATTAAAATAAATCAAGTAAATATATTTATTCATATTCTCTATATTGATAGTAAAATAATACCTCAAATCTAGGAAAAATATCTTGAAATAATAATATTATCATTTTAACATCATTACTAATGAATTTATGGTCTTCTTTATCCCTTCATAGTTTATGGTTTTGTGGTCATTCACTTTCTTAGGATCATGTTCTATATCACACAATTATTCTTAATATGTTATTTTTCTTCTCTGTGTCAATATTTTCGCTTCCTGTTAATGTTCTCCTTATTTGGGAAAATGATTATTTTTTATTTCAGATCATCTTTATGTCTCCCACTTCCCCTTATCAAAGGGAAATTTTTTATCCCTTTGTACGATGTTTGTTTTAAACAAAGGTATTTTCCAATACTGAACCTTTTATAATTAATAAAAAAATGAGGATGCAATTTATTTAATGAGGTGAATGTAACACCCTGAAATTTTAGTTTAAAAGAATATGTTGCTTTATAACTTACTTAATATGCAATAGCAAGGTTAAAGAAAGTTATGATATAAAATAAAAATATTATTATTTAAATGTGACCATTATAAAGTTTATAAATAATTAAAATATATTTATTGATTCAAAATAAATAAGTACTCGTTTTTTAGCAATGTCATTTTATGCTTCAAAAAATATTGTTTCTTCAAAAATAATTTTTATTTCATTTTATGTGTGGATATTATAATTAATTTATAAAAAATTTAGAAATTTTATTTTAGGAAATAAATATCATTTTTGAAATCAAAATTTTAATATTTTATTAAGGTTATGCTTTGGGGTTTTTTAAAAAAGATTTATTTTTCATTAAATAGTGATAAATATCAATTTTTGTAAAGCTGTCATTTCTTTTTATTCAATAAAGCAATTTAAAAGTGTCTTTATATTTTGGAATTTATATAAAATTAACATAAGTCACCTTTAACTATAAATAATCCAATTAATTACATAAGAGTCAACATTATACTTTATTTTTTTATAAGTTCATTTTTGGGATTAGAAACAAATTTTTCTAAAAACTATTTTTATGTGTGAAATGTTTATTTAACTTAATTAATTAAATAAATAAGTATTGATTATTTATTTTAATAAAATTTATATATTATATATACAATAAAATGTTTTAAAAATCACTTAATTTTTTTAGGCATGGAATAATAATAAATCCAGTTTTATACTTAAAAATACATTTTTCTAAAAATAGGTTTTCATTATATTTTTCATGATTATTTTAAAATATAATTTTAGAACGTATGGAAATTTAATTTTAAAAAAAATGGGTTAAATCTTTTGAATTATAATTTCTAGTTTTTTTAATGACTCCACTTTCATTTTTGGTCATAATGAATATTAAAAAGAGTAAAAATATGTTTCCATAATTAAGGTTAAAGCATGTTTACTCGGGGCTTAAACTAAGAGATAATGGTAATATTTCCACATAAACAAGAATAATAATTATTATTATTTAAAGATAATCCAAACCTGTATTATCCTTAATTCTAATTATTTTCCATTTATAGACACTTTCACACAAAAATGACATTATATTATTTAAATCTTTTATGTGATTCCATGTGTGCTCTCTCCCTCACTTATAAAAGGGAACCCACTATCCTCCCTTATTAAATAATTTTAAACCTTATATCTTAGAAAATAAAAAACTTAATATCATTCTATATTCATTCCCTTCTTCATATAGATTTTAGTTTTCTCTTATAACTAATCTTTCAAGTCGTAATTTGTAATCCAAAGGAGGTTTCTCAAAAAAGAGTTATAAAACTTAATTGAGATCTTTAAATTTTATTTCTTCTTTAACCTTATATAAACTTATTGTATCTATCATAACATGATTAATATAGTATCACCAATACAGTAATTTTTTATTTTAATTATGGAATGTAACATTTCGACATGGGTTCCACACACCAATTCCCTATGTTGGTCAGTCACATGACCTCATGTGTACCTCCCCATATGGTAGAGGTTGCCAACAAGCAGTGGGGGTATAATATCGATCATGTGGAGACTATACCATCCTTATCAGAGTAAAACCACAGTGTAAATAGAACAAAAATAACCAAAATATATAACCATAGCAAGAATAATACCACAAGATAACCAAACATGAAATACAATATCCAAAACTAATAGTAGATATTCCATAAAAAATACGTGTCAAGTTTCAATATATAGAAACCCAAAATAAATAAAGACACTGAAAAATCCTCAAGTGTGTCTTAAATCCTGTATAATTCTCTCATCCATGCTCCATCCCATATCATCCATCTAACATATGACTCCTTCCATTATCTTGTCTTGTAAACGTGATGTCTATTTAGGTACCGATTGGGTAGCTGAAGTAAGGTGTGATTACAACAAAGAAGGCCACCACATATAGTTTCTAAAACAATATCCAGTCAATAATAGTGTATGAAGTTGTATAAAGAATAAAATAAAAAAAATGAAGTAAGCAATTTACATATATTCAATTATTCTTTATTTAACCACATAAACCCATGGGTTCCCAAGGAAACTCAAAAAACAATACCTTCTTTGGCCTGTGCTGGAGTCTAAACCATATCAAAATAACATGGTTATTAACTATAATTTCATTTCAATTAGTTTTATGTATAATTATAACCATATTCTAATCCAAAATGTTGGGTCTAGATCGCCATGTCTAACACCCAGGGATATTGGAAGGAGTAGTCCATGACCCACAACTCATTTATCAAACAGTCACACAAATAGGATTTTGAAGTAGTAGTCTATGTCCCACACTCATTTATCACTATGGTCTTTTGATGTTGTAGACCATATTCCACACTCATTTATCAAACAATCACACAAGTGTGCTGTTGAAGTAGAATTATATTTCCTACCCTCATTTATCACTATGGGCTTTTGATGTATCACACCACGTCCCATACTCATTTATCACTATGGTATTTTGATGATTTGGACCATGTCTCATGGATGTATATGAAAAAATCACATGTATCACAATTTTACATGTATTACAACATCACATGGACCAATATATTCCATTAAATAATTTTCTAATTCATTAATCTAATTCAAAAAATTATAATCATAACAATCTCCATTAATTAATTGGATAATTAATTAACAGAATTTTATGGTACAGGTGATATTTTGATACATGTGAAATTGTGATACATGTGATTTTTTTATATATGTGTCAGGGATATGGTTTGTTGCATCAAAAACCTATAGTTATAAATGAGTGTGGGACATGGTCTACTATATCAAAATCCCATAGTGATAAATGAGTGTGGGACATGTACTATTACTTAAAAATACCAATTGTGTGATTTTTTTATAAATGATTGTGGGACATGGTCTATTGCATCAAAATCCCATAGTGATAAATGAGTATGGCACACAAACTACTGCTTCAAAATCCCACTTATGTGATTGTTTGATAAATGATTTGTGGGTCATGGACTGTTGATTCAAATACTCATGGGGTACTAGACATGGTGATCTAGATCCAAAAATTTTGAATAGGACTATGGTTCTAATTAGTTATAAAATGAATTGAAATGAAAATATAATTGATAACCATGGTATTGTGATATGGTTCATAATCTAGTAGAGGATGAAGTAGGTATTTTGGTTTGGGTGTCTTCAGGAACCTGTGGGTTTATATAGTTAAAAATGAATAATTTAATGGGTGTTGATTATTTACTTTATTGATTTTATTTTATTCTTCATACAACTGCATAAACTATTATTGACTAGATATTGTTTTAGAATTCGTTGGTGGTGGCCTACTGAGTTGTACTCAAACCCTACTCAGGCCTCCTGATCAGTACCCAAGTAGACTTCATTTTTACAGGACAAGATAAGGCAAGAGTCTGATATTATATGGATGGTATGGGATGTAGCATGGATAAGGGAACTATAATTTATTCAGGAACCACTTAGGTAGTTTTAAGTGTCTATTTAATTTGTGTTTTTTCATATAGACACTAAACATGTGTTTGGAACAACATATCTGCTGTTAGTTCTAGATATTGTATTTCTTGTTTTGGACATCATTTGATATTTGTATTATTCTAGTTATGGTTATATATTTTTTTTATTATTATTTTATTTCCATTGTGGTATTACTCTAATAAAAATCATATAGTCTCTTGAGGGATGATATTAGACCCTCACTGCTAGTCGGAAGCCTCTAGCATACAGAGAGGAATGTCAAAGGTCATGTCACCAATGAGATCAGGGAACTAGAATGTGGAACCTAGGTTAGGATGTTACAAAGTGGTATCAGAGCCATTGTATTTTCGTTTCTTTTGTATTAATATTTAGGACAGGTAAATAGGAGACTAGGAAGAGTCAGTCATTGGCCAGGATCTCATTCTTGGGAGTCATTAACCCGTGTATAGAGGAAAACCCATATACCCAGGGTGATATTGTTGTTATTGATGTTAGTTGTTACAATAGGATGTTATTTCACCTAGAGTTATGCACTTTTTGTGTGATGTGAATATTGGTTTTGATATATTTTGAAATTTTACTTGTGGTCCAGTATGAAATGAGAGTTGAATATGAATGCATCAACCTAGGCACATATGAATTATTATGACATGAATCATTTTTAGGCATGCATGGGAAAATTATTTTTGGGTAAGCTGTTTAAATTGAAATTTATTCATTTCTTGTGTAATTGAAATGAAAACAGTTCCTATGGTGAATTTAACAGTTTTCAAATTAGGGAAGATGTGGATAAATGGGATTCTAATGAGGAAATTGAAAATGAGAATGATTTTGACTTTTTTAACCATGACAGATATGTATTACGGTTAAGTGGTAGTGTTAGCACCTCGATTTGACTATGTGGTGGGTTTTGGGAGAAATAACTTTTTAGGAATTATTGTGAATCTCTCTTATGTAAATGTGTAAATGATATGTTATGTTTACTCAAACATGTGTTTGGTATTATAGATATATTTGTAATGTATCGGACCTCTCCGGTCCATTCCATTGTAAAAATGCGGTACCAGAGGTGTTTCGGGAAGTCAAGGTGACTTGGGGGGTGCATTTGGGTGGACTTTTGAGGAAATTTAAAGGGTAATAGCTTTCACACGGTTGGCGCACGGTTTGCCTAAACCGTGCGGCCAAACCGTGCAAGGTTGGTTCTGAGGGTAGTGGCTAACGCATGGTTAGCACACGGTTAGCGCACAGTTTTCCAAACCATGTGGACTAACCGTGCGAGGAGGGGTTGTCGAGGAAGAAGCTAACGCACGGTTAGCGCACGGCTTGTTAAACCCTGCGAACTAACTGTGCGGGCACTTAAAGTTAGTTCCTAAAATTGTGGATCTAACTCGTTTTGCCTTAAATCACCTCTTTTAAGCCCATAAGAGGCCACAACTTAGGATTACCCTTCCTTGGAGGTGGAAGAACAACTCCCAAGCGTTTTGGAGGTGATCCGGAGGCTTCTCTTCGTGAATCGAAGCCGGTTTCTCGAGGTAAGTGATCCTTTTTGTTTGGTTTCTTAGATTTACCGAGATCTACTCCTCCTCTTCTCTTGGGATCTTAGATCTACGCCCATTATGGGTAGATCTAAGTGTGTGGATGTCATTTGTGATGATCTTTGGTCTTGGTTGTGTTAGGAGAGGAGATATAGGGAGGATCCTTGGTGAATCAGCCCGGTCTCCTTGGGTGTTCTTCGACCATTGTGGGTTTCCTCAAAAACCTTTGAGGTATGGGATTCATGGCTTCTCTAATTGTTTATTTTAAATCATAGAGTTAGCATGATTTATCCCTTTAGATCACAATGGAATTGACCTAATTAAATACTTGAACCGGATTAAAAGAATTGGTTTGATCGCTTGTTGTTGCTTTGTACTGTAATAACGGTTTGCCTCATGTTTTCCTAGATAGAGTAATATCTATGCTTGCTTTGATTAGTTATTCGTTCTTGATGGAAATTGATAAAGAACATAAAGCCGGAATTAGTTGATAATTAATTGGCTAAAGATAAAGAGGCATGTAAATGAATCTGGTTGTTGTCGTTGTTGTAGTTGTTATAATTTTATGTTAATCAAATTGGAAAATTAATCATGTTAAACCTTTTATGATAGCTTACTGAATAGGTTTCACGGAATTGGAACCTATGAACTGAATCTTTTAATTCAAGAGGGACTAAAGAACTAGTTGGTTGATAAAAGAAAACACCCGGTAGGGTTCTTAGTTACCCTCTTGTTCGTAACGATGAGTGCCTTGTGATTTAGAGCCATGAGTGCTCATTATGTATGAAGGCTAGATGCCTTGTAAAAGGGTCAAGAGCTCATTTGATGTGATGTCTGTTTTTCCTGCTCCTTGTGCTATGATATGACCCTGGATGGGTGTTGTGATATGTGGAGGCAGGGAGGCCTTGTGGTTGTGGCAGCGGATGACGCCTAGAGTGGCGAGATGCATCGGTTTATTCATGTGGGTGTCGGGGAGGACACTGGTGATGATGGAATGGGATGGATGTGGTTGTTGGATGCTTGGTAATTTGATTGAATGTTTATCTCCTTTACTTTACCCCACTGCTCTAGGCAGTTTGTCTTGCTTACCCTTCTTTCGAAGGAGGCAAAGACGCACTGGGTATGCCACGTGCTTTCCGTGTCTAGCTTCTCGAGGGAGGATTGGTCTATGCTCTTACTATAGGCGGCAAAGACTTGATGGGTAGTACATCTAATCACCGTGTTTATCCCCCTTGTGTTTAGTAGCATAGGTCACTTTTCTAGAATTCCTGGGAATATGGAAAAGTAATTTCTATAATGAAAGATTGATTAAATGTTGATAATCCACGGGGATGGAGATGATAGAATTTAATGGTGATGTTGTAACTTTTAAAGGAACGGTTGATATTGAATGTGATGCCAATGAAGTTTAATGTGGTTTTGTTCATGGTTAATTAATGTGCAAAGAGTTAATTAATGTAAAGTGGAACTGATGAAAAAAGGAATGAAGTAATGTAATGAAGTTATTTAATTGGTTGTGTGCTTATAGGTTACCTAGTCTTAGAAAAAGCTGTCCGGAGTCCGAGAGACATTAGCTGCCGCTGAGACTGAGACTAGGTTATGCCCATAGTGTGGTTGTGAGTTATATATTCTGCACTTTTTGTGTTTCTATACGCTAATCCACCCTGTCAGTAAGGGAAACTGACACCCCGGGGATTCTGAGCCCTGGGGGGGTGTTTTCCCCAACATTCTGATGGGAGGTTGAATGGCTGACTACCCCCTTTATCCCTGCTCTCTTCTCTTGGTAGATATTAGTTCCATTGGCACAACGGTTAGTTTTCCTCATATATGTGTGTAAAGGGATGTAATGTCTTCTGGTTATTTCCACACATATATTCTGGATATAGTATCATATGGACTACTATAGGTGTAACGTGTATAGGTTGTGATGGCTTGAGGATCCTTACTTGGCGTTTGGGCTGTAATGTCTTGAGATATAATACCCGACGTATGATAGACATTATGTGAGCTGTGGTGGCTCCCAAAAACTACCTAGTTATTTTTTGTTGTTAGGATGGTGTGGTGCTTAGCACAGGTGTCTGCGGGAAAGCCTTTGTGGTGCATGTGGTGTAGATTATGGAGCTTAGCCCAGGTATATACAGGCAAGCCTTTGGAGAGAGATGCACAGGATGTATGTCATTGGGGAAAAGCGGAAAACCAGTGGGGAAGTAGTAGCGGGGTACCCTTGATATCCTTTTTTATATGATATATTCTTGTATGCGTTACTTGGTGAGAGTAGCCATGGTGAGAGTAGCCATGGTGAGGTTGGGAACATAGTATACTTGCTTAGGGGATGAGTTAGTTTCACTATTTTTCACTGTGTTGTAGCATGCCTTCTTTACTTTTGCACGAGAGACATCGGGGAGGATCCTACTGAGTATATTGTTATACTCACCCTACGTATATATAAACTATTTTTCAGGTCACTTGGAGCAGATTGGAGATCAAGCTGGTTACTACTAGCTTGTGGTTGGAGGATCTGTTCGGGCTTGCGGTCGCTGCCATTTTACTTTCTTTTGGGTACTTGTAGTTTTCTATTTCAGTTGTTGTACTTTTTCATGGTATTTCATACATGTACATGGGTTTCTTTTATATTTTAGTTCTAAGTTGGAGATGGTTGGTGTCTATATTATCTCTCTCTTCTTCATGTGTTCTCTTAGAGGGTAATGCCTCCCATCTATGTGTTTATTATACCCTCGGTGCTAGTTGCCAACCTGGGGCCTACTGGAGGTGGGACTCGGGGGTTATTATCTCCCTTTTCACATTTCCGGCCCAAGAGGGGTACACTTTGTGGGGAGGGGGTTCTAATATAGTGGTATCAGAGGTCAGGTTGAGGGATAGTATTGAGTTTGGAGTTAGGCACATGTGAGGTTACATGGGTTGGTAGGGCAACGGTTTCATTCATTTTTAGAAAGTGCAGTAAAAACTGGAAATAGGATAAGACATAGGTGTTTAGGGCCCCCTATGATCTGATGTACGGACCTTGACATTTACAATGGCTACTAAACAAAGTGATACTAGTTTCAGGGTAGAGACCTAAGAAAGCATCATGCATCATTCTTCTTTGTGCCAGTGTATGAATGGGTATACCTTGGGATGGGTTAACCTAAAATGAATGAAAGAAAAAAATTAATTAATTAATGTTGAGTCTTCCATATTACAGGCTTAGGAGATCTAAGTGTTTGTTATTTTGCAGGTATGGCTCCAGGTCGACTTCCTCATCAGGTTTTCATATAAGATGTCCAGTAGGCTATTCCAGAAGGTCACCTCAGGGTAGTGGTTGACGACGACGACACATGGAGAAAGACACTCTGAGAGTTTCAGTGCCAGAGTCTGTAGAAGTACGAGGGCTCCGTTTCAAATGCTGTCACGGAAGACTGGTTGGAGGATTTTCGATACAAGTTCAGATTCGAGTTCCATTCCTTGACTGAAAATGTGTCTAGTCGTCAGGAGCTTCTTACCCTTCCACAGGGGAGCTCCAGTGTTCGGGAGTTTGGAATCCATTTCAGGAACCTTTTATGATATGATTCGGACCTGTTACTAGATGAGGAGGTCAGGGCGAGGCATTTCGAGGAGGCTTTGCATCCAGATATCCAGCGTTAGGTCACCCCATTTATGTTGAAGACATATCTCGAGGTACTAGTGAGGGAAGAGGTTGTTGAGAGGACTTTGGCCAGGACCAGATCATCATGAAAAGGGGATCATCATGATCCCTCACGAAGCAAGGGTGTGGTCTGGGGTTCTCGATTTTCTAGGTAGAAGGGTTTCCGTTCAGTCGGGGGTAGGTCCCAACCCTTCACATCTCGTTTCTCCAAAGGCAGAAACTCTTATGCCTATGCCAAGGGATCGGGTGCTTGTTTTTCTTGTGGTGGTTGTGGCCATCAGCAGCGGGAGTTCCCGACCTTTCATAGAGGTCATCATGCACCGGGCGCTACGCTTCATGTTCCTCTTTTGAGGCAGTTTCCACTGAGGCCTCAGCAGCCAGTTGCACCATCTTTAGATCACCATAGGGGAGATGGGGCAGGGAGAGGACAACTTCAATATGCCCCCCATCCTCAGAGATCAGAGTGAGTCCGAAATGGTGGTCATTATCAGGGTTAGATAGGCTGTGGAGCAGGTTGTGGTCACCTTTATTCTCTAGCGTTGCCAGCACCGAACGAGCCAGATGTTGTTTGAGGTACCCTTTTCTTTTTTTCTACCTTGGTGTATGCCTTGTTTGTTTCAGGAGAGACACACTCCTTCATATCACCTACCCTTTTCCATGCTTTGGAAATTGAGGTAGAGAGGCTTCTAGTAACCTTGGTGTTGACTACGCCAGTTGGAGGTTGAGCTAGCTTGTTTGAAGTATGTAGATATTGTGAGCTAGTGTTGGGGAAACACCGCTCTTGGGGAGAGATCAATTTTGATGATGATTCCACCTTTGACGAGCGACCCCTGGAGATCCAAGACCGCAAAGAGAATGTGTTTCGCAGATGTTCCATCCCCTTAGATCGTTTCTTGTGGCGACACGGTGGCATGGAAAAGAGTACGTGGGAACGTGAGTCACAGATGTGTGCTCAGTACCCAGAGTTGTTTAATGTTTAACCCTTTCATGTAATGACGATTCCTTATGTGGTTATTAAACCTTCATGTTTATGAGATGACTCCCTTCATTTCTTTGGTGGCTTTATCTCTTTTTAGAGGTATCTCGGTGGGTGGTTGTTCAGACCCTGTTTCATTTTCTCTTTAGGTGGGTTTTGGATTCTCGAGGACGAGAATGTTTTGAGAGGTATCTGATGTAATGGCCCGGACCTCTCCGGTCCATTCCTTTGTGAAAATGCGGTACTAGAGGTGTTCTGGGAAGTCAAGGTGACTTCAGGGTGCATTTGGCTGGACTTTTGAGGAAAGTTAAAGGGTAATAGCTTTCGCACAGTTGGTGCACGGTTTTCCTAAACTGTGCGGCCAAATCGTGCAAGGCTGGTCTTGAGGGAAGTGGATAACGCACGGTTAGCACATGGTTTTCCTAACCATGCGGACTAACAGTTTGAGGAGGGGTTGTCAAGGAAAAATCTAGTGCACGGTTAGCGCATGGTTTTTAAACCGTGTGAACTAACCGTGCGGGAACTTAAAGATAGATCCTAAAATTGTGGATCTAACTCGTTTTGCCTTTAATCAGCTCGGTTAAGCCCCTAAGCATCCATAACTCAGGATTACCCTTCCTTGGAGGTGGAAGAACCTCTCCCAAGCATTTTGGAGGTGATCTGGAGGCTTCTCTTTGCGAATCAAAGCCGGTTTCTCAAGGTAAGTGATCCTTTTTGTTTGGTTTCTTAGATTTACCTAGATCTACTCCTCCTCTTCTCTCAGGATCATGGATCTACGCCCGTTATGGGTAGATATATGTTTGTGGATGTCTTTTGTGATGATCTTTGGTCTTGGTTGTGTTAGGAGATGAGATATATGGATGATCCTTGGTGAATCAGCCCGGTCTCCTTCGGCGTTCTTCGATCGTTGTGGGTTTCCTCGAAAACCTTTGAGGTAGGGGATTCGTGGCTTCTCTAATTGTTTATGTGAAATCATAGATTTATCATGATTTAGCCCTTTGGATCACAATGGAATTGACCTAATTAAATACTTGAACCGGATTAAAAGAATTGGTTTGATCGCTTGTTGTTTCTTTGTACCATAATAACAGTTTGCCTCATGTTTTTCTAGATATAGTGATATCTATGCTTGCTCTGATTAGTTGTTCATTCTTGATGGAAATTTATAAAGAACGTAAAGCTGGAATTAGTTGATAATTAATTGGCTAAAGATAAAGAGGCATGAAAATGAATCTGGTTGTTTCCGTTGTTATAGTTGTTATAATTTGATGTTAATCAAATTGGCATAGTAAGCATGTTAAACCTTTTGTGATAGCTTACTGAATAGGTTTCTTGGAATTGGAACCTATAAACTGAATATGTTAATTCAAGAGGGACTAAATAACTGGTTGGTTGATAAAATAAAATGCCTGGTAGGTTTCTTAGTTACCCTCTTGTTCGTAAGGCTGAGTGCCTTATTCTTTAGAGCCATGAGTGCTCATTATGTATGAAGGTCGGATGCCTTGTTAAAGGGCCAAGAGCTCATTTGATGTGATGTTTGTTTTTCCTGCTGCTTGTGCTATAATGTGACCCTAGAGGGGTGTTTTGATATGTGGAGGCAGGGAGGCCTTGTGGTTGTGGCAGTGGATGACGCCTAAAGTGGCGAGATGCATCGGTTTATGCATGTTGGTGTTGGGGAGGACACTGGTGATGATGGAATGGGATGGATGTGGTTGTTGGATGCTTGGTAATTTGATTGAATGTTTATCTCCTTTACTTTACCTCACTTCTCCAGGCATCTAGTCTTTCTTACCCTTCTTCTGAAAGAGGCGAAGACGCGCGGGGTATGCCACATGCTTTCCATGTCTAGCTTCTTGAGGGAGGATGGGTCTACGCTCTTGCTATAGGAGGAAAAGACTCGACGGGTAGTACATCTACTCACCGTGTTGATCCCCCTTGTATTTAGTAGCATAGGTTGCTTTTCTAGAATTCCTGGGAATATGGGAAATTAATTTCTGTAATGAAATATTGATTAAATGTTGATAATCCATGGGGATGGAGATGCTGGAATTTAATGGTGATGTTGTAACTTTTAAAGGAACGATTGATATTGAATGTGATGCCAATGAAGTTTAATGTGGTTTTGTTCATGGTTAATTAATGTGAAAAGAGTTAATTAATGTAAATTAGAACTAATGAAAAAGGTAATGAAGTAATCTAATTAAGTTCTTTAATTGGTTGTGTGCTTATAGGATACCTAGTCTTAGAAATAGCAGCTCGGAGTCTGAGAGATGTTAGCTGCAGCTGAGACTGAG
Source organism: Viscum album (assembly GCA_963277665.1). Lineage (NCBI taxonomy): Eukaryota > Viridiplantae > Streptophyta > Magnoliopsida > Santalales > Viscaceae > Viscum > Viscum album. The sequence goes on along the minus strand of OY728159.1, from coordinate 1,349,275,311 downwards.
ACTAGGTTATGCCCATAGTGTGGTTGTGAGTTATATATTTTGTACTTTTTGTGTTTCTATATGCTACTCCACCCTGTCAGTAAGGGAAAATGACACCCTGGGGATTCTGAGCCCTGGGGGGTGTTTTCCCCAACATTCTGATGGGAGGTTGGATGGATGACTACCCCCTTTATCCCCACTCTCTTCTCTTGGTAGATACTAGTGCCTTTGGCACAGCGGTTAGTTTTCTTCATATATGTGTGTAGAGGGCTCTAATGGATCGTGGTTATTTCCACAGATATATTATGGATATAGTATCCTATGGACTACTATAGGTGTAACGTTTATAGGATGTGATGGCTTGATAATCCTTACTCAGCGTATGGGCTGTAATGGCTTGAGGTATAATACCTGACGTATGATACACGTTATGAGAGCTTTGGTGGCTCCTGGAAACTACCTGGTTACTTTGGGTTATTAGAATGGTGTGGTGCTTAACCCAGGTATCTGCGGGGAAGCCTTTGTGGTTCACGTGGTGCATATTGTGGAACTTAGCCCAGGTATATAGGGGAAAGCCTTTGGAGAGAGATGCACATGACGTATGTCGTTGGGGAAAAGTGGAAAACCAGTGGGGATGTAGTAGCGGGGTACCCTTGATATCTTTTTCTATATGATATATTCGTGTATGCATTACATGGTTATAGTATCCATGGTGAGGTTGGGAACATAGTATACCTTCTTAGGGGAAGAGTTAGTTTCACTGTTGTTCACTGTGCTTTAGCATGACTTCTTTACTTTTTCATGAGAGGATTCGGGGATGATCCTACTGAGTATACTATTATACTCAACCTACATATATATAAACTGTTTTTCTGGTCACTTGGAGTAGGTTGAAGATCAAGATGGTTATTACTAACTTTTGGTTGGATGTGTTGTTCGGCCTTGTGGTCGCTGCCGTTTTACTTTCTTTTGGGTACTTGTAGTTTTGCCTTTCAGTTGTTGTACTTTTGCATGGAATTTCATATATGTACATGGGTTTCTTTTATATTTCAGTTCTGAGTTGGAGATGGTTGGTTTCTATCTTATCTCTCTCTCTTCCTCATGTGTTCTCTTAGAGGGTAATTCCTCTCATCTGTGTGTTTATTATACCCTCAGTGCTAGTCGCCAACCCGGGGCCTATTGGAGGTGGGACTCGGGGGGTCATTATCTCCCTTTTCACATTGTTGTCCTAGGAGGGGTACACTTTTTGGGGAGGGGGTCATGACATATGCCTCTAGGATGATGCTTGTTGAGAGGACAATAAGATATTATGGCTAGAAATGATCCTCCAATAGTGGAAACTGAGGCACCAATAGTGCTAGGTGAGGAAGTCAGAGAGAAGATCTGAGAGAAAATTCCTTACTACATTCCATTTATGGAAAGAGAGCTAGGGTGGGTTTGGAAAATCATGTATGAACTGACATGTAATTTCCATCTCTAGCACCCTTTTATTTTTACTATAGAGGGTGGTCCTAAGGTAGTTGAGTTCTATATTGAGTCTATCCCGACTATACTTGACCCCTTGGAGACTTCTACTGACAATAGAGTCAAACTATATGTTTACATGTTACATGGTCAATAAAAACATTAGTGGGACCTTCAGACTTGGGATGGATAGTTAGAGAACATGGAGTGTAAGGACTTTTAATAGAAGTTCTTGGAGTACATTTATCTTAAGAAACTCAGGTAGGAGATAGAATATGATTTCATGAGGTTGAATTAGGGGAGTATGTCCATTATGGACTATGCTGGTTGTTTTAAAAGTATTCATCACTTTATTCTGTTATTGGAAAGAGATTATATGACCACAAAAAAGAGGTTTTAGAATGGTCTTAAATGTAAAATCAATTCCTAGGTGAGTATCTTTTAGCTCAATAGATTTTCTAAAGTGGTGGATCATGATCTCATATCTATGGGGAACCTGAAGTAGGATTCTATTAGAGGATAGTTAGTTTCTACTAGAAGATCAAGAGGTATTTCCTCTAAGGGTAGGAGGTGTCATTATTAGAATATTTACCAGATCTTGGGAAAGAAGAGTAGACAATGGTAAGGATCGGTTACTCAGGGTATTACCTAAGTGCTTTGTCACCAGTGCAGTAGGTTAGGCCACTATCATATTCATTTTCCTCGACCAGTGGTAGAGTATTGATCTTGCAGCAGGATTGGAAATCTATAGAGGTTCTATAGGATTTCATGACAGATAATTAAGGATGGAGAAACTAGGAAGAATTAGAGTGTGGTAAAGGGATATTCCACACTTCACCTACAACGTCCCGAGTCCGGAGACCCTCCACGGGTGCCCCGTACCCAGTTCGACACATGACCTCAAGCGTGTTTCCCCGAACGCCAAAGGCTGCCGACTAGCAGCGAGGGACTTGGTGAGTCGGTGGGGAAACTATGCCCTCATTCGGTAAGGTATACAAGGTAAGAAAACCACAATAAACAGCGGAAGCAGTAAACGACATGCATAACAACAGAAACCAAACAACAGAAGCAATGTAAATATATAACTATGATGAAAATAATGCAGCAGGTACAAGTATCTAAGGAGAATAGTAAACACAACAACATGATGAAATAAAACTGAAACCAAGTGAAAAAGAAAAACAAAATAATCTCCTCAGCATCGTGAGCCACGGCTCAGTCCCATGCTCCCCAGCTCCTAATGCAGTCAAGATCTTAAAGTAGAAGGGTGCTTTCCCTTGTTTATACCTGCAGCAACATAGTCTACTTGGGCCCAAAAGCATGGCCCAAACAGGGTGTGAGATAAAATCCCAGTAGGCAATCACCCGAAGATTTGTTCCTAACAGTCAATGAATACATGGAAGTACTAAAACAAGAAACAGTAAACAAAAAAGCACAAACAGCTACAATCCACAGTTCTAACAAGTATACCACACAAGTAAGCAGTCAGCAACAAGAAGAAAAATAGGTAACCCTCTAGGTAGCTCTCACATTATAACCCCTATGGTTCAACCTCCAAGTACTAGAAACCCTCGGGGAGCCACACACAATCTCACCCCTCTGGTTCATCTATGTAATTAAGAGGACTCTCTGGGGAAGCACTCACTGTCTATTCCCCCTATAGTCTTGTATCGTGCTAAAGGCTCTTTGGGGAAGCACTCAACGTCAATTCCCCCTATATCCCGCATCGTAATTAAAATACACTCTGGAGAAGCCCTTCCGTCAATTCTCCCCTTGGTCACGCATCGTGATTAAAAAACACTCTGGAGAATCCCTTCGGTCAATTCCCCCTTTGGTCTACTACTCTAGGTTCTCACATTCCTGAGTATAACTAAACATGCTCAACGCGCGTATATCGTCCAAGTAAACCTAAAGAACTACATGGCTATCAACTAAGGCTCAACAGCAATAAATAAACAACAGTTCCACTATCCTACAACTAGGCATGGCAACTAGAAAACGCCAAACAGGCAGAACAAGTATGGCAAAACAATCTGAGCACAAATAAACTACTCTAATCACAAGCAATAACCTCTACTAAAGCAATCAAGTAAAGCCGGAAAACAACAGGGGAAAACAGGAAACACGCAATACCTCGTTCACGGGTATTGGTGGAATTTGCACATAATACTCATCAACATTCTACAAAAAGGCACAAACCACCAACCTCGATCCTAGTAGATCGATATACATGAACCTCGATGACAGATTCCCCTTAGAATGATGTAGATCTGAGAAAACGCACAAAACTTTCATCCGACGATAACTTGGAAATGAGGAGGAATCAAGAAACGAGGCTCAAGCAGAAGTAAGAACTCACCGCTGTGCTTCCAACGCAATCGACCGTGCTCGAAATGGAGAACGGACGGCGAGGCGGGAGTTCGTCGAAGATCCGGCCGTATGGTTACTCTCGGACGGTCGAAAACTGAAGAAGAAGAAGAAGACGAATATGGGTGTTAGGTGTGACCCCGGTCCGTTTAATGAAATAAAAAAAGAAATTACACGGCGTGTACTTATAGAGTACACGGCGTGTACTTCAATTTTTTTTGTACTCCAAAAAACCGGCCTCCACCTCAGCCTTACACACCGTGTGTGTGGCCCAGACACGGCCAGCACACGGCTTCGAGCTGGAACAGAGTACACGGCGTTTACTTTGAAAATTTCCAGAAAAACCATTTTCTTAAAAACTCCAGACAAAAAACATACCTGAACGAAGATCCGGGTTCTTACAAACTTCCCCCCTTAAAGAAATTTGTCCCCGAATTTCCCTAAAGAGGTGGAGAAGAAGAATCCCTGAACAGCTCCGGCCACTGTGATCGTACATCGGTCTCCCTCTCCCAGGTCTCATCCAGTACTCACCCGTGATACCATAGCACTCGTACCAGAGGAAAAAACCGCCCGCGGAGAACCTTCGTACTACGATCGACAATCCGGATAGGATGCTCCTCGAACGACGCATCCGCTTCAATCTCGACTTCCTCAGGCTGAAAGACGTGAGACGGGTCTGAAAAGTAACGTCAGAGCTGAGAGACATGGAAGACGTTGTGCATGGCCCGATACTTCTGAGGTAGCTGCAACCGATAGGTGATCGGCCCCACTCTCTCCAAGACCTCAAACGGCCCGACGTACCGCGGTGAAACCTTACCATGTCTCTGAATCCCAGTTCGCCACATGACCTTAAGCGCATTTCCCCGAATTCCAGAGACTGCTGACTAGCAGCGAGGGCCTTGGTGAGTCGGTGGGGAAATTGTGCCCTCATTCGGTAAGGTATACAAGGTAAGAAACCCACAATAAACTCTGGAAGCAGTAAACAACATGCATAACAACAGAAACCAAACAACAGAAGCAATGTAGATATATAACTATGATGAAAATGATGCAGCAGGTACAAGTATCTAAAGAGAACAGAAAACACAACAACGTGCTGAAATACAACTGAAACCAAGTGCAAAAGAAAAACAAAATAATCTCCTCAGCATCGCGAGCCACGGCTCGGTCCCATTCTCCCCAGCTCCTAATGCAGTCAAGATCCTGAAGTAGAAGGGCGCTTGCCCTTGTCTATTCCTGCAGCAACATAGTATTCTTGGGCCCAAAAGCATGGCCCAAATAGGATGTGTGATACAATCCCAGTAGGGAATCACCCAAATATTTGTGCCTAACAGTCAATGAATACATGGTAGTACTAAAAAAAGAAACAGTAAACAGAAAATCAGAAACAACTATAATCCACAGTTCTAACAAGTATAACACACAAGTAAGCAGTCAGCAATAAGAAGAAAAATAGTTAACCCTCTGTGTAGCTCTCACAATCTAACCTCTATGGTTCAACCTCCAAGTACTAGCAACCCTATGAGAGGCACACACAGTCTCACCCCTATGGTTCAGCTACGTAATTAAGTAGACTCTCTGGAAAAGCACTCACCATCAATTCCCCCTATAGTCTCATATCGTGCTAAAGGCTCTCTGGGGAAGCACTCAACGTCATTTCCCCCTATAGCCTGCGTCTTAATTAAAAGACACTTTGGAGAATCCCTTCTGTCAATTATCCCCTTGGTCTCGCATCGTGATTAAAAGACACTCTGGAGAAGCCCTTCCGTCAATTCCCCCTTTGGTCTACTACTCTAGGTTCTCATTGTCCTGAGTATAACTAAACATGATCAGCGCGCGTATATCGTCCAAGTAAACCTCAAGAACTACTTGTCTATCAACTAAGGCTCAACAGCAATAAATAAACAACAGTTCCACTATCCTACGACTAGGCATGGCAACTGGCAAACGCCAAACAGGCAGAACAAGTATGGAAAAACAATCTGAGCACAAACAAACTACTCTAATCACAAGCAATAACCTCTACTAAATCAATCAAGAAAAGCAGGAAAACAAAAGGGGCAAAACAGGAAACACGCAAAACCCCGTTCACGGGTATTGGTGGATTTTGCACATAATACTCATCAACTTTCTACAAAAAGGCACAAACCACGTACCTCGATCCTAGGAGATCGATATACGTGAACCTCGATGACATATTCCCCTTAGAACAATGTAGATCTGAGAAAACGCACAAAACGTTCATCCTACGATAACTTGGAAATAAGGAGGAATCAAGAAACGAGAATCCAGCAGAAGGAAGAACTCATCGTTGTGCTTCCAATGCAATTGACCATGCTCAAAATGGAGAACAGACGACGAGGCGGAATTTTGTCGAAGATCCGGTCGTACGGTCCCTCTCGGACGGTCGAAAACTGAATAAGAAGACGAATATGGGGGTTAGGCACGACCCTGGTCCGTTTAATGAAAAAAAAAGTACACGTCGTGTACTTTTAGAGTGCACGGCGTGTACTTCAATTTTTTCCGTACTTCGAAAAACCAGCCTCCACCTCAGCCTTACACACTGTGTGTGTGGCCCGGAAATGGCCAGCACACGGCTTCGAGCCGGAACAGAGTACACGGCGTGTACTCATAAAGTACACGGCGTGTACTCATAAAGTACACGGCGTGTACTTTGAAAATTTCCAGAAAAACCATTTTTCTTAAAAACTCCAGAAAAAGAAAAAATACCTAAACAAAGATCTGGGTTCTTACATCACCAATCTGGTAGTTATAGTTCTACTAGTTTTGGTGGTCGAAGTAGTGGATGTGGTTCTTCTAGGAAAGATCGCATGTGTTCGTAGAGTGTTGTAGCTCAGGGGACCCAAACTTCATCATAGGGAAGATTGTAAGGATAGTTTCATATTGTTCATCCTATATTGGTGGATAGAGAGGCTAGACCATCGACAGTTAGAAGTACTATTCTTGTAGATTCTACACTTTCTAGTTCCTTGTTTGATAATTTCACTTCTAATTCTTTTATATCTCCCCAACCTTTCATTGGTTTGATCCTATTGGTAGAGTTTTTGAGCATTGTTATGATGATAGATACACCTTTAGGAGTATATTCGAGAGACATCTATTTGTGCAAGGAGTGTTCTCAAGAGGTTGGAGAGTATTGTTTTCTCTGGGATCTTTAGATTTTGGATATGTCAAGATTCGACGTAATTATGGGTATGGAATGTTTAGCGAAATACTGATCACATATATATTTTTTCCTAAGGAGACTGAATTTTAAATCTCCTAAGGGTGAAAATTATATTCAACATGGAGAGTGGGATATCTAGGAAGGCTATGCAGGGCCAGTTCATCAACAACTGGGAGATCTCACTGTATAGGTTTCTACTCTTTCATTGGATGATAAAGGTGTAAAGCAGCAAGTCTTTCCACCCACAGTGGACTGGTTTTAGGATGTATTTATTAAAGTATTATTAGGGATTACACTTGAGAGAGGTGTAGAATTTATAATTGTTCTCATGTCGGGGGATGAGACAGTTTCTATTCTACCATACAGAATAGAGCCAACAGAGCTTCAACTGTTAAAGACTAGGATGGAAGACTTAATGGATAAGGGGTTTATCTATAAGAGTATATTGACTTGGGTTTCTCTAATCTTGTTTTCTAAAAAGGATAATGGAAAATTATACTTGTGTGTTGAATACCGGAATTTGAACTGGATGACTGTGGAAAACAAGTATCCACTTCCACGTATCAATGATCTATTTGACTAGTTGATGGGAGTTTGTGTTTTCTCCAAGATTGACTTGATATTAGGCTATCATCAATGGATATTTCAACTTTCTGATATACCAAGGATTGATTTTAGAAGTATTTATGGTCGTTATTAGTTCTTTGTAATTTCTTTTGGGTTAACAAATGCACCAACAGTGTTTATATCCTTGATAAACAAAATCTTTCATCTATACCTAGATCATTTTGTGGTTGTGTTTGTGGATGACATATTGTTTTAGTCCAAGACTCATTACGATCATGACCAACATCTTAACATCATCCTGAGAAAATTTAGAGAGAATATTCTATATTCAAAGATATCTAAGTGTCACTTTTGGATTGATTAGGTACATTTCTTGGGTCACATCATCCCAGAGGAAGGTGTGTCAGTGGGCCCATAGAAATTTCAAGCAGTGGTTTCTTGGTAACACCCCAAGAATGTTTTTGAAACTCATGGATTCTGGGGATTAGATGTATATTATTGGAGGCTCATTTTGGACTTTTCTTGTTTGAAGCACTACTTTCAAGCTTAACCAAGAAGGTAGTAAAGTTTTATTAGTATGGAGCATTTGAGAATTCTTTCTAGGAGTTGAAGAAGCACTTCACAATGGAACCAATCTTGATCCTACCTAATCCAAGTGAAGAGTATATGATGTTTTGTGACACTTCTATTATTATTCTTGGATAATTGTTAATTTAGGTTGATTGATTTGTGGTGTATGAGTCTTAGAATTTGAGGCTGCATGAATAGAACTAGCCTACTTATGGCCTCGAGTTGGCAGCAGTTCTTTATTCTTTGAAGTATTGGTGGTGTAATCTTTTGGGAAATTTTTTTACTGTGTATACTGATCATAAGACCTTAAATTATATTTTTCACAATGATATTTTAATCTCCAGTGGTAGAGATTGGATGAGTATATTCATTCATTCAATTTTGATCTAGAATATATGTCTGGATAGATAAATAATGTTACTAATGATTTAAGAAGGAAAACTTATACACATGCATTATGGGAGTCTAGTACTGAATGAAAGATGATGAATTTACTATATTAGATTCATTTTGTAGTTTAGGAGATCTAGTAGAAGATGACTCTCATATCAATTTCAGTGGATTCTACTCTTTTGAGATGTATTAGAGATAGGTAGTATGAGGATCTAAAATGTTTGTCCTTGAGGGAAATCCTTGAAGGTAGAGATTCACCTTCCAATAGGAGCATAGATGGATATGAGATCATCTATGTTAGGAATCAGATTGTTGTGACTATGACTATGTGGAAGGATCTTATGCGTGAATTTCATGCCTTGAAGTGGGAAGTGCATCTAGGTTTTTCCAAAATGTACCATGACCTTTGACGACATTTTTGGTGGTCGAACATGAAAAAGAAGATATAAGGGTTCGTGACACGATGCTACACCTATCAATACATGAATTCTGAGCATCAAATACCTAGGGTTTAATATATTCATTGACCATTCTAAAATTTAAGTGGGATGATTTTACTATGGGATTTGTGTTGGGTCTTCTGAGGATGCCTCAAAAGAATGAACCTATTTGGGTGGTTGTGGATCGACAGATGAAGGTGGTGAATTTATTACCTATATGGGGGACCTTCTCAGTAGATCAGTTGGGAGTCTTGTATGTCCAAGATATAGTCAATATTCATGGGGATACACATATTATTATTTCATAACATGAATCATGATTTACTTCATGCTTATAGAAGGACTTATAGAGGGTTCTTGGGACACCGTTTTTAATAAGTATGGAATTCCAACCATAGATAGATGGGAAGTCAAAATGTACTATATAGGTGCTTGAGGATATTATCTGAGCATTTTTAATAGAATTTTTTGTCTCTTGGGAGAATACCTGGATTTGGTTGAGTTTTCCTATAAAAACAGTTATAATGAAACTATACAAATGGAACCATATGAGTCTCTTTATGGTAGTTCATGCATATCACCTTCATGCTGGATAGAGGTAGGTTTGTATGAGCTATTGGGACTGAGCCTTGTGGAGGAGATATTGGAGAAGGTTTAATTGATTTGGAAATGTGTGGCTATGGCTCAGAGTGGGAAAAAATAATATGATAATAGACATATATGACCCTTATAGTTTACAAAAGGTGATCGTGTATTCCTTCAAGTGTCTCATAGATTGGGTACCTAAAGGATATAGAGATAGGGCAAGTTGGTGCCCAAGTTTGTTGGACCATTTGATGTTGTGTAGAGAATCGGGCTGGTGGTGTACCGATTTCATCTTACATAGAGGTATAATGAAATACATGATGTCTTTCATGTGTCACTACCATGAATTTATCACTCTGACCCCTATCATGTGATCGATGTGGATGATATTGAGCATGAGACAAATGTTCCCTTTGAGGAGATTCTGATACGATTGTTTGATCAATGTAAGGAAGTGTTTTGAGGAAATGTCATGCCATTAGTTCTTATAATGTGGCAACATGGGTGTGTTTAGGAGGAAACTTAGGAGAGAGAAGCGGATATGCAGGCTCAATGGCTTGGTCTCTTTGACTCGAAAACTTATAGATTCTTAGGAGTACATCTTGAGGATGACCTGTTATAGGATGGAGAGATTTTAAGATCCCAACCTTTTTTGAATATGTCTTGATCTTTTTTTCAGGTACAATTTTCCTTTTTGAGTACTTTATTTGGGTTTAATATTGGGTGTGTTTGGGTGAAATTAGGAAGTTTTTTTAAGGAAGTTGGGTAGTGCACGGTTGGTGAATGGTTTTTCCAAACCGAGCACCCATGCCAGAAAACCATGTGAACACAAATATAGGGGATTCACATGACTAATGTGCAATTTTTCATATTGTTCGCCCTTCTATTAGTAACTGTGTGAATCCTTGAGAGGGGGATCACTGTTAGGAACATGGTTAGAGGTAATTGTATTTCCTAAGATAGAAATTATGCATATGGGGTTTTAAACCCCCCAAAAATTATTAAAAAATTCCCAAATCCCCGTCTTATACCCTCAGACTCTCTAGATAGACCCTAAAATGTTTTATCTTGTTTTCTTATGTTCCCATATAATTTAAAAGGATTTACAACCTCTGTTCTTGGTGAATATAAGATCCATTGATGGATATGAACCTCTTTGGGTATATGATTTCTTCTCGATTAGATATCTCTCTCTTCTACACCTCTTTCCAGATAAAAGAGGAATGTTTTATCCACTGTTGGTAAGGGTTTATATATAGGTATAATGCATATTGATTATTCGAATCATGGATCTATGTGTTTCAGATCTAGATCTCATTCACATCATGAACTTTATTGTTCCTCTTAATTGGGGGTTTCCATAGGCGAGTGTCCGTCAACGATTTCGAGGTAGGTGATCTAAATTCAATTTCCATAGTCTTGAATTCCAATTATGTATATGTGTTGTCAAATTTTAATTGGAATGATCAGAAATTGAATCCATAATTGAGTAAATTAATGGATTAATTAATTTATGGAATCATGTAATTGATTTAATGTAATTTCCTTGTAATTTTGATTTGGGTTAAATTTAAGACAATTGGAATTATTTGAATAGATTAATTAATCAGGGGATTAATTACTATAGATTTTTGGGATAATTATATTTTTTAATAGATTGATTAATTGTGGAATTAATTAAAGAATATTGTTTTGATTATGAATTTTTTTGAATATATTAATTAATTGGGGAAATAATTAATAGGGATTTTTGTGATTATCAAATTTTTTAATAGACTAATTAAATGGAGAATTAATTAATGGAGATTGTTTTGATTATTCAATTGTTGAATTTGATTAATTAATTAGTGAATTAATTGATGGATAATGTAATGATTATTCAATTATTGAATTAGATTGATTAATTGGAGAATTAATTAATGTAATGTTGTGGTACATGTGATGGTGTGATGTATGTGAAATTTTTAACCATGTGATTTTGTGACATACGTGTGTGGGACATGGTCTTGCACATCAAAAACCTACAGTGATAAATGAGTGTGGGAAATGGTCTACTACATCAAAATACCATAATGATAAATGAGTTTAGGAAACAGACTACTGTTCAAAAGCCCGATCGTGTGATTTTTTGAAAAATGAGTGTGGGACATAGACTCCAACTTCAAAATCCCGATTTTGTGATTTTTTGATAAAAAAGTTGTGGGTCACAAACTACTACTTCAAATACCCACGGGGTTCTAGAAATGGAAATCTAGACCCAAAATGTTAACATCAGACTATGGTTAAATTTTTTTGTAAAATGAATTGAAATGAAATGATAATTAATAACTATGGTATTATGATATGGTTTAGACTCTTGCACAGGTCGAAACAGGTATTTTGGTTCAGGTGTCCTCTAGAACCTATGGATTTATGTGGTTAAATAAATAATAATTTAATAGATGTCAATTGTTTACTTTATTGCCTATATTTTATTCCTTATACAACTGTATACACTATTATTTACTGAATATAGTTATAGATCCCATTGGTGGTGGCCTACTAAGTTGTACTCACACCCTACTCAAGCTACCTGATCAGTACCCGAATAGACATCATGTTTTATAGAAAAGATAAGGCCAATATTACTTTATTATATGGATAATATGGGATAGAGCATGGATGAGGGAACTGATCATGATTCGAGACTCGGTTTCGGAATTTTTAGTGTATTTATTTTGGATTATTTCATATTGACACTTGAAAATAATTTTTCATGGAATATCAACTATTATTTTTGGATATTGTATTTCCTACTTTGGTCATCATGTGATATTGGTATTATTTTGGTTATGGTTATATATTTTGTCATTTTTGTTCAATTTCCACTATGGTATTACTCTGATATAGAGGGTATAGTCTTCCCATGATCTATATTAGAACCTCATTACTAGTCAGCAGCCTCTTGTGTACGGGGAGGCACACTTGAGGTCATGTGACCAACTAGACCTGGGCACCGATGCATGTCACCCAGGTGAGTACATTACATGGAACAACCATTTCCCACCTCCTTTCCATCAAATGGGAAATGATTTATCTCTTGTGTGTATGTGTGGACTACTACCTCCACATAATGATATAATTCAATTTCCATCATTAACTTTAATATTTGGTTATTATAATGGATTTAATTTATATTTTTTATATTTTTTAAATAATTATAGTTTTGTAATTATAATACCTTATCTACCTTATTACCACCCCATCTGTTGAGAAACGATAACATTTCTCCTACATTCATGTAGACTACCACCTCCACAAAGTGATGTGATTCATTTTTTATTTTTCATTTACATGGATAGTAATGAGGATATATTTAATGAATATATAATATTTTAATGATATAATAATTATTATTTAAATTTTAATTATCACTTACCTTTATTACATTACAACAATCAAAACATCAAAACATCGCTCATATGTATGTATGGACTGTAGTATCCGCAAAGGGATATAATTAATTTTTCATCATTACTTTATATGAATGGTTATAAAAGTGTATATAATGATTAAATATGATAATCAATAAATTTTTATGTCTATGGATATGATGTCACCATGATAAATGTGCAAGGACCATAACTACTGAACCAAAACATACATGAAAAGAAAAATAGTTAACACCCAAAAAGGATGATTTTAAAAAATAATTACTAATAAATGGGTACTAAAACGTTATTATTGTACAATATATAGTAATATAGGTATGAATATGGTTTTAGTATATATTTATAATAAATTTAAATCTATTATATTTGACTTTATAGTGTTTATGAAGTAAGATAGGCTTGAGGTGAAGGTTTCACATCTCACTTTTATTTTTGTGATACATATTCCATATTCGCCACTTGTTTCCTTTGTGTGATGTATATACTTCCCATGAATTTTTTTTATGTATAATTTTATGGAAATTAAGTGGATTTAAAAATACATATAAGGTTTTCTATTTCATGAGGTTTTGATTTATAGATTTATAAATTTAAAAAAAAATTATATTACAATCTCACTTTTTATTGAGATTATTTCTACTTCAGTTTCTAATGATTAACTTATATGATCTATCCCCCAAAATATTATGTATTTTCATATCCTTTGGTAATTTCTTGATATTTTATATTTTCCTTTCATTTTCCTCTCCCTAAGTACTCAAAATTATGAAATAATGTTTCTAAGAATGTATTTCCTATTCTATTATTCTTTAGAAATTTTTAAAAGTAGTCTTCTTGTCATTTCTAAATTGAGGAACTTTTTTCCAAAGGTGTGAATGAAGTTTTTATTTTAACATAAACCACATGAAAGTAATTTCTCATCATCCTGAATACTTTTTTATTTGAAACTTAATTTATAATATTTCATGTTTATTTTCAAATATAATTGTTTCCCTAATGTTTTCTAAATTTTTATAATTTAATAAGTGATTTCAAAATGAAAATTGTATTTTCCTCAAAAACTATTTTAGTGATCTTTTAAAATTATTTTTCACTTATGATAGCATCCTTTGATTTTACTTATGAATCACTAGGGATATGATCCTATAATACCATGTTTATTATTTCTCTAGATGGTTTATGATTATGATGATGAAATACTGATAAAACCCATTTTCTTTTACATGGGTTAAGATATGATGAGATGATAAATGATTTAAGGATTTTATTGTATACATATTAATTGATTATAATTATTTGATGAGTGGGTATGTTATATCACCCCAATTAATTGGGTAATGATTAATGTTTTATAAGCTCAAAGGGTACATGGGAGGTTATCCCATGCCCAAAAGAGGGTACATAGGAGGTTATCCCAAGCACAAAATAGGGTACATAGGAGGTTATCCCAAGCCAAAATTGGGTACATAGGTGGTTATCCTATGCCTAACATGTGATGAATGTTATGGTGGTAGAAGTGAAATAATATTTCTAAGATTATGATTGTGACACTATTTTATAATATGATATTATGCTAATGTTATGCTCACATGGATCGTGTTCTTTGATTCTATATATGATTCATATCTTATGATCTACCAAAGCCTTATGTCATGATTAATATCTAAGAACTGTTTGTTATGAATTTAAAATGTTGATTTTATGTTCTCATACCCTTATACTCTTGATATTTTTACATATGATCATTGATTGATATCTCTCATGTGTACCCTTACTGGGCATATGAGCTCACCCTTTATTTTTTCTCCATTTCCAAGAGATATGAAGAAAGTTTTTAAGTATTATATATCTAATAAGGGTTCTATTTATGATAAAATTAGTGAGATATTATGTAAATATTTTTATGTATTAGTTTCTTATGTATCCAAGTTTCAAAATACACTAAACCTTTACAGTTATAGTATAGATCGTAAAGATTTTAAATGAATATTAATTTAATAAGATGTAATATTTATGTATGTAATGGTTGGGTTTCCTTAAACCTCATCAGGAAAAACTAAGGGCTTTGATTCCAGCTACTATGGCATGGCCTCCCAGGGTTGTGACATGGCCTACTGCAATATAGGCCTAAATCCCCCTAGGATCTCCCAAAACTCATGAAAAACAAAAAATAACCCAAAATAATTAATATAAAATACCACAGTGACATGGGGGTGTAACATATTTGGTGATTTTCATTATTATTTTACTTTCATATGAGGATACAGTCTCCCCATGGAGACACCATATGCAATAACTGTTAGTTGGAAAACTCTTTTATATGGGGAGGAGTGCCTTAGGTCATGTGGAACTTCAGTTAGGATACAGTGGAGTGGATCATGATGGGGATTTATTATGAGTCATCAATAAAATTCATACATAGAAGTATGTTGGTTTTTCATATGATTTTAAAATTCCTCTATTATGACTACATTAAATAGAGTTCCTTAAAAATCATTCTAAAAATACTAACCCATACTAATATGTACTTCACTCTAAACTCTATCCAAATTCCCTAGTACCAATATGTTACATCCCGATATACCAGTATTTGAATTCCCCAAGACTGCCTCTAATAAGATAGGGACTAATGACCAATATTGGGGTATCCAAGCACGAAATACATACAACATAACATGAATAAATAATCAATCATGTAATATAACTTATGTATATATAAAAAAAATTAATAATACAATGTATGATAGTCCAATGAATAAAACAATTTATGCATCTAACACATCCCTAAAAAAAGTAAGGAAATGTTGGTATAAATACAGGTAATATGGATGTGATGATTAAAATAAATAATCCAGGCCAACAATAACCATATCCATTATACATATCCAACCTCCATGAGCACATATCGTTTTTATATGTTGATATACATGTAAATAATAGAGAACAATGCATTATTTTTCATGTTGGGGTAGATAATAATTCTTAGTATGGTTATTCCAAGTAGTGAGTCAACCCATTTAATGACTAGTGTTTATGTACGTCATAAATAAATAATGTGCGGACAAAACTTTTACTATAACACATCATCATCAATTATATTTTTATTTATATTCAATCCTTATTTCCATATATCCCTTTCATCACACTATCCAAATAAAAACATTTAAATGTGTGTATGTGCACCCATACTTTTTAATATATGAATTATAATGGAATCAATGAACTACATCCTACTAGATGGAAACATATACCCAAGTTCTCATCCCCACTATTCTACAATCTAAACCTTGGTCTCTTAGAGGGGTGGAATAATACCATCTCTCAAATCTCTAATGTTATATAATATATCCCTTGGTTTATCTAGATATGAGTAATTGTAATAACACTCTATCCACCAAAATAATATCTATACATCCCTCTAAAGATCTTGAAACTCATCCACCCCATATATGGTGGTAGTCAGATAATAAAATAACATATCATAAAATAATACCATAACCACTAGTGCAAAAACACAAACTAACATCGGTTTTTTTGTTTTTTGACGTCGGTTTTAAACTGATATTTATAAAAGAGGAATAATAAATAAGGTCTTCGGAATCAGTTATTGGAAAACCGACGCTGAAAATAATTTTTTTCAGAGTTTCGGCATTAGTTTTATCTAAAACCGATACTGAAATTGAATTTCGACCGGGTTTTTTGTGTCAGTTTTATCTAAAACCGACGCCGAAATTCCATTTTTTCAAAAAAAAATTGGCGTCAGTTTTAAAAATAGCAGACACCATAAGTTAAAAAAAATTAGAAAATATATAAAATTACACTTCCAAAAAAATCTAAACCCCAGTAAAAAACACAATATACAAAAACAATCAAACAATATTTATCATTCAATAAAAACCTATAACTTACGTGCTTTTATCTAGTTAATCAAAAAAATTATCTACACATTGGTATTATAAAGTAAAATTAAAATACACGTACCTACAATCAATGACATCAAGAAATTTTGTGAAATTTTCAAGTCCCAAAACTCCATCATTTACAGTTCTTGCAACGCCCAACAATTCTTTGATACCAAAGACAATACATTTGAGTTACTGAAAAATTTACATGGATTCCAGTTAAAGATCAATGCATCAATAAATTTTATAAAAAGTTAGATGAAGACATTGCAGAGGCACTTGAGAGAACTCAATGATTACGAGACAATGATTATGATGTACTTATTATAGTCATGTGTCTAGACCTAAAATTCAATTCATTATGGATACCAAGTACCATGCAATAAATTGATGTCATTTGGATATCAAGTACATGTTCACTCATCATCATTGTGGCCTGACTCAATACTCAATGCCTTAAGGATACCATGTAATATGATTAATTCACTTTTGGATTGTTCTTGGTCACTTATAATGTCTTTTTTATCCTTTTGGCATGGATTTGACGCAGGTACGACATGGGTTCATGTCAGCTTGAATAGTACATAGCCTCTCATAACATTGTTTATTGATTATTTATTCTTTCATATACCAATCATAAACAAAAAAAACTGATGCTGAAATTTAAAAAAAAAATTAGAAAATTCAGAATATTACACTTTCAAAATAAAGTAGAATTAAAATATACGTAACTGAAATTTACGGCATGCTCAATGTTGGTTATTTTTTAAGCATTAATTTGATTATTAGTAGGTTCAAACAACCAAATATATCAAAAGAGTTAGTTTTTTGAACTTATATGTATTATTATTTATAAATATTAGAATATGCATACCTCAAATCTTAATCAAACTTAACAAATAGTTTGCAAAAGTAGATTGAATATGGGTTATATCAGATTGGGAATAAGACTGTGAATCATTGAATGCCTACAATAATATTAAATGATATGACATTAAAAAAATATAATAATATGGACAAAAATATAAAAAACTAATACAGCTAACCTTATGAAAAATCAGTAGTTTCCCCAGTTTTGATTATCTCGTACATGAATCGTATAATATAATAACCACATTCAACATGTCCATTTTAATGATGAAACTACAGTTATAAAACATTTAACTGATAATAAAAACCAATATATAACAAAAAATCAGAAAAAAAATATAATATAAAAACTAATTACATGTACTTCCACATATTTGATTTTCTTTGGTTTCTTTACTGACATGTATTACTCATTAAAATGTTTCCATGAACTTCATTTTTATATATATGAACTAATAATACATGTATAAAAAATGAAAATTAAACATAATGATCTTATAAAAAATAAAAATAAAAACTAACCTATTTATTAAGGTGGAAAAAGGTTTACAAACAGTTCCATTTAAAGAGAAAAACCAATATAAGGTGTACTCACTTGGGAAAAATACGCCTAATATCCAATGCCCCCTATAATACAAAAATTTCACAATTAATGACATTATAATGATCATTAGTTCATAATTAAGTTTATGTTATTAATTATTAAGAAATAGCAAAAAACAGCCCTGAATCTCTATCTGTGAAAATCTATCGGATATATATTTAACTCTTTCATCATTCTTCACATGTTTCACTTACAAGGAAATATACTCTAAATATATAAAACTATAAATTCTTGTAATTTTATTTTTTAAAATAAGCTTGTGTAGATAACTAATTTAAAAAGAAAATATAGTTAGTCAATTTAAAACCATATTTTATTAAAGAAATAGCAATTCAATCGTCAATTTACTTACATGCAAATCAACTACACCACACTCTGCCCGATCATTTAAAAATTAACTAAATTCATGATATTTTCTTTCATTAATTTCAATCAATAATTTATTCCACATATATCAGTCTTCATCCGAAACTAATAGAAAAAATTCAAGGAAGAAGAGGACTCAGATAATCTTTATAAAACATAAGAAATATTAAAAGTATCTACAGCCCACTATTCCAGAACATTTTGTTGCATTTGTGCAGTTTCTTTTGCTTTCAGATATTCTTATATAATTTAAATGTCAGAAAACATTATAAGTAATTTTGAATCATTTGTAATTAATATTTAAAAAAACACATACCTCATGTAAAATATAATGAAGAAGAGCAGTTGGCCAAAGTAAAAAATGGCACATACATTCCCCAACACTGGTGATCTTCACAATAGGAAATGGTAGTAGTGAAGTAATATCTATAATATCAAGTACTGATACTCTAACCTGACCCATCTTCATAGGCTGATGATATACCAAGTCCCCCAAAAAATGCACATGTCCTAACACAAAAATATGTACATGAGGATCTCCCACAAGCAACTCACAATATAAGGCTTGATCTGAGGGAGGAGGTGGAGGCTAAAAGTAAGCATGAGGGGAAGGGTAGTCCAGGTGATCGGGCTGAGAAGGCAGAAAAATGATAAAGGTATATTAGTGATTATAATTTATAAAATAGAAAAATTTATGAAAATAAAATAATATACCTCAAAAGGTTGTGCAAACGGGGAAGGGTAAGCAGATGGGGCAGGGTAGTCCGAGTGAGTAGGCTGAGAAGGCTGAAAAATTAAAAAGGTATATTAGTGTTTATAATTTATAAAATAGAAAAATTGATGAAAAATAAAATAATATACCTCGAAAGGTTGCGCAGATGGGGCAGGGTAAGCAGATTGGGCAGGGTAGTCCGGGTGAGTAGGCTGAGAAGGCTGAAAAATGAAAAAGTTATATTAGTGTTTATAATTTATAAAATAGAAAACTTGATGACAAATAAATAATATAACAAGGAAGGATGAGCAGACTGTGACTGTATTTCCAAGTGTTCTAACAAAGCCTTCTACACTACTACTTGAATTTGATCACCCATAGACTGTTTCATATCTTTCAACACTTCTTTTAAGGATTCTATTTCTGGGTCTCTTGATTGCTTACTCTTACCAAAAAACTTCTTAATACTAAAACCTGCCTGATATATTCTAACACGGCCGAGGTGTTCTGCCTTTCCCAAAGCAGTGGCTAGGATATCCATCCAACCCTCGGGGATAAAAGATCCATGTGTATCTTTCTCCTAATTTTCATCTTGAAAAGAAAAATAAAAAAGTTATATTAGAGTTTATAATTTATAAAATAGAACAATTGTTAATAAATAAATAATATTTACTTACAATTATATCATCCACTTGCTGAGCTTCCTCTATAAGATACTATTCATTTTTTCTTCTTCTTGCTTGTTTCCATTTCTCATGGTGAGTGGGAGGAGATGGAGGACCAAACTGGACCTCTTCTGAACCACTACTTGATCGAGCCCTTAATGCTTCAAATATTTCTTCAATCATTTTCGGCTCCAAATACGAATACCCTCCACATGATAAAGTATGAGGGTATACATTTCTCAACTGGATCTCCTGATGAGATATCTTGGAGGCCCATTATATAAAAATAAACTACTAAGTAATAAGTAAAATATATCATAAATTTTAAAATATAAAATAATTACCATACCTGGAATTTCTCTTCCTGACGACTGTCAACAAATCACTTCCATGTATCTTCAACTATAAACAGATACTTAATACATGGTATTTCAAACCTTCTCCTTCCAAAAACATCCTTTTTTATCAGTTTGGTTTTAAAATCTCTCCATTGAACCGCCGCTAAAGGGAGATGTCTTTTCTTAATTTCTTTGGTTTCCTCAAAATTGAATGTCATCTGTAATTGAATAAATAAAATATGTCATTTAAAATATATAATATTCAAAAATGAGATAAAAGAAATCAATTAAGATATTTTACCATCATGACCTCCCAAAGCTTTTGTTTCGTCATCCTGTCCACTGACTTCCAATCAGGATATAAAATGCTAATTCTGCAATGGCTCTACATCGCTATATAACTGACAAACTAAACTACATTTGGGCAAACTACATTATTATTATCATAAAAATGGATGTGTACATTGTCATCATCATGATCAAGTGATAGTTTTGGTAAATGTGTAATACCACATTTACCAACTTGAGAACTTGATTTTTGAGTATTAACAGGAGAAGTCACCTCTGCCGAGGACGCATCAATAGTCCTACAATTTTTTTTTAAATTAATAGTTTTATTTCATTAAATAAGTATATTACTGAATATTTTATAATATGTAAAAATAGATATACCTCAGTAACTACTCCTCTCTATCTGTATCTGACATTTCTACAATAAAGTGTAATGAAATTTTGTGTACCTTCATATCATTAGAAAGATGAATAATTAGAAACAAGGAAGACATAAATAAGTAAGTAAAAAAAGAGGCATGCATTTGTAAGTTTCCAAAATGGAAACAAAATATAAATATTTACCAAAAAAATTATGAGACTAATTTATTATTTTCCCAAATGCCTTTATCATTATCATTATGTACTGCATGCACTATATCTGTCTTATACTCATTGTAATCATCTGGAAAGTGGGTAATAGAAGAATAAGGCTCATGTAAATCACTAACATCATCAGCATCATCCTCATCACCCAAATGGTATATTTTTTCTTGCAAAACAACTGACCACTGATCATTCGATGGATCAATGACATAAAATACTTGTTTTTCATGTGTCTCCATGATAAATGGTTCCTCGTTGTAATTAAATCTTTTCAAATCAACCAATTTAAACCCATATTCATCATGTTTTACACCACTATTACTATCAACCCAATTACACTTAAAAACAGGGACACAAAATTTAAAATAATAAATTTCCCATATGTCTTAAAGAACTCCAAAATATAACATTGATGTCTAAATTAGGTTGTTATCTTTGACACTTGAAAAATGCACTACTTCAGCAAAAACCATCACACCACTATTCTGAACAGTACTCTTGTCATCTAGGTTTTTTGTTTAAAATGTCTAGTCATTGATATCAAAACCAAACCATGTAATCACATTAATAGATGGTCCCCCTTCTAACCACTTCAATGTTTCTGATGCAGATATATCTGGGGTGACTTTCTCTTTAAACCATGAAACAAATGTATTCTTATGCTCAATCGTCAACCACTTTTCATTTCTTTTCTAATATCGTAACTTTAATTCAACAATATGTGAGGATATATATGATTGAAACTCATATGTGTTGTTCAAAATGTATAAATGTGCCTACATCACTTCATCACATGGAATGAACTTTACCTTTAAGACTCGAACCCCTCTACCTTCACTATCAATTGTCATACGTCGAGATACAGGGAGACCAATATGCTCCACCTCATATAAATAATCAGTACAAAACTCAATCACCTCTTCTGATACATATTTTTGAACAATAGAAGCCTCCGGTCGATAATTATTTTTAACATATCCTTTAAAAATATTCATATATCTTTCAAAAGGATACATCCATCTTAAATAAATTGGCCCGCATATTCTTATATCACACACCAAATGAATGAGAAGATGAACCATTATATCAAAAAATGTGGGTGGAAAATACATTTCTAGTTGAAAAAGAATAATATTTTCTTCATTATCCAACACATCTGATAAATTTGGATCAAAAAATTTGCTAAAAATGGATTTGAAGATATCACATAACCTGATGATAGTCTTTCTGACAACTGTCAGCAATATACCACGCACTGCTACTTGTATATTTTTTTGCATCAAAACATGGAAATCATGAGATTTCATACCTATTAATTTTCAGTCCTTCAATGACACAAAATTATTCACATTTGAAGAAAAACCACTGGGTAATTTAATACAATGAAGACACTGACAAAAATTTATCTTTTCAATCTTGCTTAATGTGTGACAAGCTGGAGGTAAATATGTTCTGTTTTCTTTCACAGTGGGAGCTAACTCCAAACTTATTCTCATTAATATCAAGTCCAATCTAGCATGCAATCCTTCTTTTTTCTTTCCTTTTATGTCTAAAAAAGTTCCAATAAAATTGTCAGATATGTTTTTCTCAACATCTATAACATCAATTTTATGTTTTATCTCTAAAAATCTCCAATAAGGTAGTTCAAAATAAAATAGACTTATTCTTCAAGATGTATTTTTGAAAACTAGAACTTCTTCTCTTTCCAAATGTCGAATCAATATCTTTCACCATGTCATCGTATTATTCAACTGACAATGGTCAAGGGGGAAGGTTGTATTCTTGTAAACCGTTAAATGATTTTTTCAATCTACGATAAGGATGATCAATTCGCAAAAATATTCGATGTCCCATGTACACTGTCTTTCTTCCATTCTGCAGTTGATAATATGAAGTTTGTTCTTCAAATATTGTACATGCTTTATGTACCTTAACACTATATCTAGATAAGTTTCCATATGCAATAAATTCGTTCATAGTGAACATTATCATAGCACGCAAAAGAAAATACTCTTTCTTGTATGCATTGAAAACTTTAACAACTTCCTCCCACAGTAGTTTTAAATCATCAATCAATGTTGAAAGATACACATCAATATCATTTCCCGGTTGTTTTGGTCCAAGAATCATCAA
This sequence comes from Viscum album, assembly GCA_963277665.1. Lineage (NCBI taxonomy): Eukaryota > Viridiplantae > Streptophyta > Magnoliopsida > Santalales > Viscaceae > Viscum > Viscum album. The sequence goes on along the minus strand of OY728159.1, from coordinate 1,349,251,862 downwards.
ACTCATCATAACATATTTTTTCTTCATACATAGATGTGGGGACAATTTGTAAACTACCAGCAAAACAGGCCGTGAATTATATTGACTAATGAGGCTCTGATATGGATTCATTCCATCATTACACAATCCCATTCTGAGATTTCTAATTTCACTTCCAAAATCATGAAGTTTTTTATCAAAAATCTTTCGCTGTGGTGAATTGGCAGAGTGAAGTAAGTTACCATCAGAGATACGCTCATTAGAATGCCACCTTAACCTTTTATCATCAACTGAATTGGAAAATAGATGCTTTACATGAGGAATTATTGGAAGGTACCAAATTTCTTTAGCAGGATTTTTGATTCTTGTACCTAAAAATGATTCATAATTGAATTATCAGAATTGTATGCAAAAAATATTGGATGATATCATTGGAAAGTACAAAATTGATTTTTTATGACGTTAGATGACATCACCTGAGAATTAATCTGAGTTGACTTTCCCATCTATCTTATAGTGTGATGTCCCACATATAGGACAACTTGATAAATATTCATTTTCTTTCCTATAAAGTACACAATCATTGGGTCAAGCATGTATCTTTTTATACCCCAATCCCATTGGGAATAATATTTTATTCACCTCATAATTAGAATCTAGAAGCCCGTTTCCTTCTGGAAGTAGCTATTTTAAAAGCTCAAGTAAACTGGAGAAACTTTTATCACTCCACCCATTTTTTTATTTTAAGTTAATTAATCTCAAAACTGTTGATAACACTGTATATTTACCGTAGCCTGGGAATAATGGTTTCTCAGAATCACCATACAATCATTCAATAGTTGGTGTTTTTTTTTATGGTTTCAACACCTAAATCATGAATTAATTCTTCAATACGATACTCTTCCTCATTATGAATATCGTCATCAATGTTGGATATTGAATTTTCAGTTCTTTCACTATACCAGATCTAACATGTATAATTAAGGCTAAAAATATAACAAATTAGATGATCCTTGATTTCTTTGGAGTTTAAATTTATCAAATTTACACACTTCACACATCGATAGATAATCAAATCAATGTTTTGAAGATGTCGTTTAGCAAATTCCAAAAAAATATCAACTCCTTTTTCATATTCACTAGTGGTACTTCAAAAATGAATCCAATTACGATCCATTAAATACCTGATATCACAATATAATTGGTGAATATATTAAAACATATAAACATTTAAATATCTATCAGTTAAATTGTAAACAAAAACACATTTAATAAAAACTATTGATAATCAGATAGAAAACATCATATATGAAACACATTTACAAATAGTAAACATTTTATTTTCATATTATATACATGTGTGTTATATTGATATTATAATTTAATTATAATATCATTATTATATAATTTATTAGTTCATTTTACATAGCTGTTTCATTATTTCGATGTTTCATGTGTCAAAAGTATTGAAGATTTCATTAATTTAATGGATGCAGTAAGTGAATTGGTTGAAATTTGATTAGATTCAATGTAAAAAGAAGAAATTTGTTGATAGGATATTTAAGAAAATTTGTGGACAGAATATTTAACCATGTCCTAACACATTTAAAATAAAATATAAACAAATAATTGAAGCAAATAAATAACAAAAATAAATGATAAATAATTTATCTACAAAATTTAAAAAAACTTATAAAATTTGAAGTTTAACCCAAATGGAGATCCTCAATCCAAACTGTGTTCTGTATAATGACGTAGAAAAACAAACACTGAAAAATCTATACTAACAATGACAATACTAATGAAAAATAATGATAAACAACAACTAAAATCAAACCACCATTAAAAGTCACGTAAAATTGTTTTATGGAAGAAGAAATAAAAAAATGGAAGATAAATCAAGAGAGGATAATGAAGAACGTAAACCGAAAATCATGAAAATGGAATAAAACCGTCAAAAATGGTCATCCAAGATCACAAATAGAGATTTGAATTTAATTTTGAGTCGAACGTTCTGCCATGGGTTTCGATTTCTAAGATCCAACAAAATGAGGTTTTTGTCACCCCGATAAATTTTAAAAGACTTTCGGCGTCGTTTTTGAGAAAAACTGACGCTGAAAATAAAAAAAATCTTTTGTCTTCTGTTTTGAGAAAAACTGATGTCGATAATCCTTTTTTTTATTTTCAGAGTTGGTTTTTACCAAAATCGATGCCAAAAATATCCGGGTTTCTTAATTATAACGTTGGTCTTTGAGAAAACCAATGCCAAAAATTGGACTTGTGGCATTGGTTTTATTCAAAATGGATTCCAATTTTTTTTCAGTGTCGGTTGTCTTAAAAACTGATGTCGAAACTTTTTTTTTTGATTTTCCATGTCGGTTTTCACAAAACGGACAAGAAATATCATCGAATAATGTTTTTTTGCATCGGTTTTACTAAAAAATAGATGCCAATAAGTTATCACACATACTATTGGCATTGGTTTATAAAAAACTGACGTTATTACGTCGACGTTAAATCCCTTCTTTCCACTAGTGAACACATATCTTCATGAGTTTTATTTCCTATGGGTTCAACCTAGATACACCATCTTGAGATGTTATAGGAATACCTATATACCCATCTCAAACCACATCCATAACTAGATATTCAGACTGCCTTAACCAAGAGTTATGGGTAAAAAATAGAAGAAAAATAACTAGTTTGTCTCAAACCAGAGTTGTGGGTAAAAATAATGTAATATTATGCATTATCATACACCTCGATCCCAGAGTTGTGGGACCAAAAAAGTGTGAATTATTATGTGAATTATAATCTATCTCAATATCATTAATTTTTAATACACTCTAACTAAGAACTGTGGGTAAATAATAATTTATATAAATGTAGGACATCTTTAGCCTCTACCCATAATATTGGGTGACAAGAATAAATACTCTGGTGCAATAATTTATCTCAAGACCAATTTAATAGATGAGTATGAGTGTAATATCAATATAACACTATTATCCTTAATATATATCATTTATTAGAATACATCACACATGAAAGTAAGAGAAATATTCCAAACATTCACACCACCCAATCAATGATCCCATCTTTCAGTTATAAGAATCATCCCATACAATATTCTATAATATCTTTTTATCATACTCTAAGAACATTCACACTATTACCTCATCAGAATCAAAAAAAAATAAAGGTCATTTATTGGATTATTTTTCTAACCATATCATAGCAACACTAATGGTAATATCAATAACTCGTATCAAGTCTATGTCAAATAAGTGACCTAAGGAATCATCATAAAATTATCTATTTTTATATTATATCTAATTCTTTATCTAATGTAAATTGACTATCATAATTAAAAACATTAATGGTATCATTTTTCTTAACCTTACCAAGAATTATGGGTGAATTACTAAATTCTCATAACCTTATTAAGGAGAATCTTTCTATTTTTTTAAATATTATTTAATAATATGAAACGGGTTGTTTTTCTTTATTTATAATTCACATCATAAGAATTATTTAATATCTTCCATTATATTATCCTTGTAATTATAATTAATTTATTTTATTAAATGAAATATTTATATTTATGTCATTAAACTGACTTAATTGAATTCCACATTATTTCCACATTTTAATTCAAATTATCTTCTTTAGTGATTATCATTATTCAAGTAATTAATTCTTATTATCCTTTAAAATATATTGAATCATATAAATATCATGTCATACAATAATATTTTATTATGTTCTTAAATATTTCATGCCAATAGGTCTTCCTCATTTGACCATCTTGAATTTATTTATAATTATTTCCATTTTATTAATAATTCAATGATTTTTTACTTGTTTTTTCTACTACTATAATCAATTAAAAATTCTCTTGAGTATAAAATTATCATTTCATCACTAAAAACTTTAATAACTACCTTATAAGACATCAAGAATATCCTCGAATTAAATCATTTATATTTTAATAATTTACCCTTTTTATCTCACAATTATCTCATTAATAACATAACATTTTTTATAAACAATTGAAAAATTACTTAATATCACTTTAGATGGATTTCCAAATTGTTATAAATAACTAAAACTCCTCATTAATAATCTATAACATCCCCTTGAAATTCTCAATTTAAAATATCTCAATTTATATTAATATGTAAATTTATTATCAATTAAATAATAATGTTCTAGATAATGATCATAATTAATTCATCATATTATTACAAAATATTTTTATTACATTAATGAATGGAATCATTTTCATAAAATTTATTTACTTTTAGTGGAGTTATTTCATTGAAAACCCACATGCCTAAAGGTTAATATCAGTTTCCAATTATTTAAAATACCAAAAACTTGCATTAAATGATTCCAAATGGATTTAAATGACTCATCCTCGCACTCTATAAGGAAGAATAACTCAAAATTACTATTCATTTTTTTAAAATAGACACTAGGTGAAAATTATACATTGAATTAGAACATGGAAAAACAATGGTACATAGCGGTCTTAGGGACTACATCATAGTTTAAATTCATGTATCACGTAGTGGTATTAAATTATTTACCTCAATGTCCTAATCCCCATATCACAGACAAAGTGTGAATTTGATATCGTACATGAAAGTTATCAATAATGGCTGAATAATATAATGATGATGATGATGATGATGATGATATTATTATTATTATTATTATTATTATTATTACTCATACTACTACTACAACTACTACTACGTACAATTTTTAGTGAAGAATTTCCATTATCATCAATTTAAAAATGTTAGATATGGAGATTTTTTTATGTTACATTTCAGGAGAAATTTATGGTGATTCTTAGATTCAAAAAGCACGAGTCGTCATAGATTTTTGGTTGGGAAGTGGAGAAGTTTGACTGAGATTTAATGATAAAGCTGAACTTTATTGTATATTTTTTTCATTGATGGCTTGAATTAATTATATATTTTGATGTTTTAAGATCATTTCACCTCTTACAAAGACTATTGTATTTGTTTGTTCATTTAATAAATGGAGTATGAGTTAATTTTCCAAATCATACTTTGATCCATTACTAATTTTATTGTTAATAGTAATTCTATTATTATATAACTTCTTGTATTTAGTGGGAATCTAGGAGTTAAAGAGATCAAATCTTCTCAAGTGGGTGTCCCAACTGGAAAATATATTATTTGGGAGGGGTTATTTATGATGGGACCCCATCGCAAATAACTCATTGTGACCTGGTCCCATCGTAAATAACTCAGTATCGTAAAAGGGTATCGCAAATAGTTTCTTAAATGGGTAGTTATTTGAGATTTGTCACTTGTCCCGTCACAAAAGATTATTTGTAACAGGTAACAAGCCCATCATAAATAAGTTTAAAAACTAAAAAAATATATCAAAATAATTTTAAAAATTGTAATAAATAAAATTATAAACATCTAAAATAATAAAAATATTACATAAAATATTTTCATTTAATTTTTAACATAATAAATATGTCTATAATTTATACACCACTATGCAGGGGGAGGGGTCATCTTGAAGATGAGGTAGAGGTATATTCCTCCCTAATCCATGAACAAGCCACCACATGTACCTATTCTACTACTCCTACCATCATTGCATCTCCTCCTGTTTTTGTTGGTGACGTAGATGGAGCTCATCGTGTTCCTTATGCATGACCTCAATTACCTCACTACAAGCTCATAAATGCTCCTCATATTGTGAGACTGATGATGAGAACACTCCATAATCTCCCCTTTAGCTGGATGTTGACCATGAAATAGTACCATAAAAAATGTCAGGCTTCAATCGAGAACTGATACCAACCACTAATCCCTTCTTGATAGCATATTATGTCACCTACATCCATGTTGCATCATCAAATCTAGGTGCACTGGTTGTATGACTCTCAATATCAACCAGAATATTATCTTGTGTCTGAGAAGTCATAGCATCATATGAATCTATCAATTTAAATTTTAAATTAAATTAGTTAAAATATTATTTTCAGTTAATTTTCAAACTTAAAAAAAATGTACTAACCAAAATCTGATGCGGGTGATCACCTATAATCTCTTCTGTGATAGGATCATTGTACATCCTCTTGTAAACATCTAATTTTATAATATCGGGATTCTCAACTGCCTATATTAGTATGAAATAAATAGTTTACAATTATGGTTATGTAAATTATCAAAACAATTTTTTACCATATGTCGTTGGTGCATACTAAATGTACAACTACCAACGCATTGCCTCACCTCATGCCTCCCCAATTCTGCTGACCTAATGATGATATCCTCTAAAAACTATCCCATATCCAATATGAAAATAATCCATCCCAAACCTCAGATGAGATGTAACCAGGTTGATGGGTGCAGCAAGACTGATCAAAATCTGTTACTCTCACCTTATTTATGGTTGTCCCCCTCAAACTGTGAAAAAACTAATGATAGTGGTCACGTATACAAACCTATCAGGCCTCCCTAATAGAAATTAGCATGCTATCATCAACTGGAAACCATAAACCTTGTATTTTTTAATAATAATAAGTTAACAATTAAAAAAAATCAAAATAACTATTATTTATTTATGCACTACCCATTAATCAAACATACATTTTTGAACATCAATGGCAACCAGATCCCATGTCACCCATGCCTTATAAAAATAGCTTCATAAAATATCACTCTCCTACCCAATAGATATAGGTGAAAATATTTTAAAAGAATAAAACAAATAATCAAAAAAAATAGTACATAAATAAATTAATAAAAAGTAATGAAAACTAACTAAAATACACAACTGGGCATACCTCTGTATTCTTGAATCGAATTCAATACACGGTTGTCACTTAGGAATATGGTCTAGAATCACTAATCTTGCATGACCCTAACCCCTATGAGTTGACGAGGAAACTCTAGGAACCTAAGGGTATGATGACATATCACTAGGCTCATCACCATGTAGTATATCCTCTTATAGATCATGAAAGATATCAGCATAAGTATCATCGGCCATCTGAAACCAGAAAAAAATCAACAAATAATTAAAGATGTGTATTATCTATATTTATTTATTTATTTTGAATATAACCAATATTTAATTGTTTCGTTCTCTATCTTAATCCTCATCTTCATATATGACAGTGTCAATATCTTCATATTCCTCCTCAGTATCATCAATTTCCATAGGAGTTTCAACTTCAACATATCTATCTATTTCAAATTCATTTTTTGCATCAATAACATCACCACCACCATTGACCCTTGATTTTCGGGTGTCATCACCAAAATTTGTGCCTATTAATGGAAAATATTGATTTCAAGTTGTCTCTTGAAAAAAAAGATCAATTCATTCCACTTCAGTAGAACCACATTCTCTATGGAAAAATTGGTTTTCAAAAGATTTCATTTTTATTATGATCCACCAATCACTTAACTCTCTTGAAGTGTCACAATGATTTTTATAAAAAAATTGATGTGCCTAATGAGCCAATAAAAATAGATCATTTACTAAAATAAGGATTTTATATTTAATATCAATGATTCCATGGCATGGATGAACATGAAAGACTCTATCAGTATCCAATCAATTAAATTTAAATATCATTATGTAATTCTATCCCAGATAACACAGTTCAATTATTTATTCCAATAATACATAAAAGTAAACTTTATTTTTCTATGATGAGATACTATCAAGAAATCACCACAATTCATTATTTTTTATTCACCATATTCATGTGTATCAAATCTAACACCATTCACCGCATATTCATTATAAGATTTAACCATTTTAGATGGTGGGTTACTCAATACCCACAATCGATTATGAATTGTATCAGCATGTTGAGATACTAAAAAATTTCAAAAAAATATATTAATATAATAAGTAATAAAGTGATTTTATATGTTAAACCATAAATAATTTACTTTACCAGTTTTCGAAACTAATAGGAAAAATTGTTTTCCTGACATTCTTCAAGAGCAGCTGTTATAATTTTAGAAACTATTTCTTAATATTATTATCATATAACCTATAAATAAAATAATATTAATTTAATTAAAAAATATATAGAATAAGTGATAGTTAACCTCACTGTAAAAATGGTGTCAATTATTCTTAGTTGATCAGAACATATGTATAAGCCCTGTGATATTCATCATCTGAAATCCATCATTTATTAACTCCACCAAATCCAAGTTCAGACTGATTAAAAACAAATAATCGATTGTTTGTTTCATCGTCAACATTTCCCTCATTACGTCCCATTTGGATGTGCATCTATTTCAATTATTCCTTTTCTGAAATGATATATGTTCCTCCAAAAAGGATGATCAATATGAAAAAAAAATCAATGATAGATAAAAAAAACAAGGTTTTCTTCCATTGATGAGAATAAACACTTTTTTTCACTCATACAGTACAGACATGATTTTGGACAATGTATTCTCCAGCCATATAACATGTCATATATTTATAAGTCACTAATTGTCCACATTAATGTATATTTCATTATAAAATTTTGTTTTTCAACAATATCATATGTACTGACAACATTACTTCATAATAAATTTAAGTCGTCAATCAATGTATTCAAAAAAACATTGATGTTATTTTTTTGATGTCCTAGAATTAATAAGTTCAAAAATATATATGGATCATTCATTAAAAATACAAGGAGATAAATTTTATGGAGTGATAAATATGATCCAACGAGAATATTGAATACTGTAAGAACCAAATGTATAGAAACCATCAGTAGAAAGACCCACTCATATGTTTTGGGATTTTGAAGCAAAAGATGAATGTACTTGGTCAAAATGTTTCCATGAATCACAATCATAAGGATGATTTAATCTTTTACTAGTTAAAATATTTTTTTATTCCATGAAATCAATGATGTTGTGTTCTAAGACATAAATAAACACTGCAATATAGATGTAAGTGGGAAATACCTCAACTATTTTATAGAAATCAATCTAGACTTCCCTAATTGAGCCTCTTTGTACATAGATTTTCCAAATGTAGTAAAACTAACCAAAAAATCATTTTCACCATAATATAAGATTAGATCATTTTAACATGCATGAATCTTCTGATAACCAAGACCCAAAGTGTGAACCAGCCTCTTTCTCTCATATAAATTTATAGGAAACGCATTTCCTTTAGGTAATAGTTCAATAACCAAAGAGAATATCTTATCAAAATAGCTATTTGACATTCAATTATCTAATTTAATAACCATAAATTAAATAATCGTTTTAAATTTTCATATCTTGCAACCATAATATATTGTATCTTCAGAAGACTTCAACAATTCATAAAATTAAAATGGTTCCAACTCAAGAGTCAAATAAATATCATCTTGAGTTTTAGTTTTTTGAAAATATGGACCAGCCATATCAGGTACTAAATTTTGAAACTATGATGGATCTATAAAAAATATTAGTATCTTCTCTAGAAATAGGTTCACCATGTTGATACCAAAAAACATAATCTATTTGAAAACAAAAATGAAATAGATGGCCTCCAACATTATAAAATGTATCAAACCTCTTCAGATCACAATTCTTACATGGAAACTTAATTATCCCTTCTGAAACCAATTATTTTTTATGATGAAAATGATAAAACAATCAACACCCCCAATATATACAAGATTTATACCAGAACCATTTGGATTATTGTGATGATTTATCCAATCATGGTTATGTAATAAATAATATTATTGAATTAATTGTTCCATATTCCTCTAAAAAATATAAAATGAATAAATTTATTATAAATAATTTGGTATAAGAAAAAGATGATCCAAAAAATATTATAAAATTAAAAAAAATTATAATTTACTTGTAAATATTTTCAATTTTATCTATTTACTGATGGTTTTTACTAATTACTGTTGATTTTTACAAACTAATATTACTTGTTACTAATTATAGTGATTTAATGTTCATTTTTACTTATATTTACTAATTACTGCTAATATTTACTAATTTTTCCTATTTACCATGACTTTTTAATAATTATAGGGATTTACCATTAATGTTTACTAATTTATCACTAATATTTACAAATTTATCCCTAATTTTTACTAAATAAAACTAAATATTTCTAATTTAAAATAATTATCACATGTACTCCATTGTCTGCTCATGATGCTTCTCCTTCCATCGACACATCTCCCCTTACTGATGATATCACTTCCATTGACATGCCACATCCCACCGGCCCCAGTTTTGGCGACCTAATGACAATTTTGGACAAGGGTGGCATAAATTAGTCATGTATAATCACTTGAAGATTTGAAATTCTATGATTTACTAAAAAGGTGTAAATCGTAGATTTTACAATATTCAGCTGATAGAACCAATTTATGCCAACAATGTCCAAATTTTTCATTACACCAATTTAAGTCAACCATGTCTTATCATCAATGCAACTCTTTATCCTACAATTTCTGACTTCATCAATGCGTCGCATTCTTCCTTCCCTAGTTTGGGTGAACTATTGATAAATTTGAACATGGGTGGCACAAATTGGTCATTTATGATCACCTGAAGATTTAAAATTCTATGATTTACTAAAAAAGTGTAAATCACAGATTTTACAATATTTAGATGATGAAATAAATTTCTTCCAACCATGTCCAAATTTTTCATTGCACCAATTTATTCCAACCATGTCTTGTCATCGACTCGCATCCTCTTCCTCCTCCTCCTCCTCCTACCATCGATGGGTCACATCCTTCCATCCCCACTTATTTTTTTGAAAATTATCTATATTATTTTTTAATTATCACTATTTTTTAGTAATTAACATTGCTTTTTAAATATAATTTAATATAAAGTAATAAAATATATTATAAATTACTAAAAATGTTTAAATCATTGAATTTTCAACTTTCACATCATGAGAAATGACCAATTTGGGTTAACCATATCCAAATGTGTCATAGCTCATGACCTAAAAGTTGAAAACCAATTTTATTTTCACTTTTTTAGTAATTTATAAAAATTTATATTATTTCATTGTAATTTATAATAAAATATACTAATTTATATCAATTTACTTTAAATTGTATCAAATTACAAATTTAAGTCATTTTATATCAATTTATTGTTAATTCTATCAATTTATTAATTTTTATTAATTTATTTTACTTTTTTACTAATTTTTAATAATTATTACTAATTATTATAAATTTCTTATTAATTATTACTAAGTACCACTAATTATTACTAATTACCACTAATTTTTTCTATATTTTATTATTTTATAACAATTTAGTGTTAATTTTTTCTAATTTCCACTAATTAGTACTAATTACCACTAATTATTATTAATCACCACTAATTTTTACTAATTAACACTAATTATTACTAATTATCACTAATTTTTACTAATTACCACTAATTTTTACTAATTACCACTAATATTTACTAAATACCACTAATTATGACAATTGTTTACCAATTATTACTAATTTTTACTAATTTTTACTAATTTTTACTAATTATTAAAAATTTAACTAATTATTACTAATAACCACTCATTTTTATTGATTTTTATTAGTTTATATCAATTTATTACTAGTTCTTTTAATTTATTACTAATTATTTCTAATTACCACTAATTTTTACTAATTTTCACTAGTTTATAATAATTTATTATTAATTTTTTCTAATAACCACTAATTATTACTAATTAACACTAATTTTTACTAATTACAACTAATTATAACACTTTTTCTAATTATTACTAAATTTTACAAATTATTATTAATATTTACTATTTTTTACTATTTTTTTTCTAATTATTACTAATTACCACTAATTATTACTATTTTCCAATAATTTTAATAATTTTTTAATAATTATTACTAATTATTAAAAAATTTTACTAATTTTTAATAATTTTTACTAATTATTACTAATTACCACAAATTTTTAAAAAAATTTATTAGTTTATAACAATTTATTACTAATTTTTACTAATTACTGCTAATTATTATTAATTACCACTAATTATTATAAATTACAATTAATTCTTACTAATTACCACTAATTATAACAATTTTTTACTAATTTTTATTAATTTTTCTAATTTTTACTAATTATTACTAATAACCACTAATTTTTCTAATTCTTATCAGTTTATAACAATTTGTTACTAATATTTACAATTGACTACTAAATATTACTAATTACTATTAATTATTACTAATTGCCACTAATTTTTACTAATTTTTATTAATTTATTACAATTTATTACTATTTTTTACTAATTACCACTAATTATTACTAATTACCACTAATTTTTACTAATTACCACTAATTATAACTATTTTTTACTAATTATTACAAATTATTTCAAATTATTACTAATTATTACTAATTTTTACTAATTTTTACTAATGATTACTAATTACTACTAATTTTTACTACTTTTTATTAGATTATAAAAATCTATTATAAATTTTTACAATTTATTACTAATTATTACTAATTGTAACTAATTATTACTAATGACCACTAATTATTAAATATTTTTACTAATTACCACTACATTTTACAAATTACCACTAAATTTTACTAATTTTTACAAACTATTACTAATTGCTACTAATTAATACTAATTTTAAAAATTTAATTTTTTTAAATTAATAATTTTATTTATTAATTTATAATATTTTATAATATTCTATATCAATTCAATGTAAATTATATCAACTTACAAATTTATTCTGTTTTATATCAATTGGTTGTAAATAATATCAATTTACTAATTTTTTTTAGTATATAACAATTTATTACTAATCTAATATTATTATTAATTTATACCAATTATATATGTTTAATTTTTTTATAAATTTCCAAAAAATGTTATTAATTTATAGTAATTTATATCAATATACTAATTGTTTTAGTTTATAATAATTAATTACTAATTTTTACTTAGTTATTACTACTTTTTACTAATTACCACTAATTATAACTATTTACTGCTAATTATTACTAATTATCACTAATTATTACTAATTACATGTAATTATTATTAATTATCGCTAATTATTTCTAATTACTAATAATTAAAACAAATTTTTGCAAATTAAAACTATTTACTTTTAATTAAAAAAAATTGTTAAAAATTAAAATTAAATACTTCTAAAAATAATTAATGCAAAATAAACCTAACTAATTCTAATTAAATCTAATCACTATTAATTAATAATAAATATTACTAATATAAATTAATTTAAATTAAATTAAAAATAAAAACATTAAATAAATACCTTAAAACTAAATCTTTTAGCGAATACAAATCTTGAAAGATACTCCCCAGTAATGTTTTAAATTTTTAAAAGTTTATACAGAAGAACATGAGGGTAGAGAAGGAGAGAGGAGTTCAGAGAAGAATAGGATGGAAAAAAATTTGAAGGAGCTATATATAGGTTAGAACATTTTCCATAGGAGTATTTGCGATAGAAATCTCATCACAAATACTATTATTAGTGACAGGACCCGTCTTAAATAGTATCCCCGTTATTAATTACTACGGCGATAAAAATGAGTATTCGTGATGGCCCCATTGCAAATACCCAATGCCGACAGGATATTTGCAATGGGAGAAAATCCTGTCACAAATAACTTAAAATGATGAAAATTATTTGTGATGGGACCTGTAGAAAATACTTTCCTACCAAAAAATTATTTGCAATGGGAGTAAACTCGCGTCGCAAATAATAAAAAAAATAGGATGGCATTTGCGATGGGCATATATCCCCGTTGCAAATAGCTGTGATTTGGTGAGCACCGCACTCCAAAGGAATTTTTGACAAGAATATATTCACGTCTTAAATACTGTTTTTCTATAAACTATTTGCAATGGGATACAATTTCCATCATAAATAGTCTTTGTTGACGAACTATTTGCAATCGGTGGACGACCCATCGCAAAAAACCGTTTTTTCCATTGTGTTTGTATTTCTATTTCTTCATTATTTATCTCTTTCCCAGAAAAATGTAAAGTATTATTATATAACTTTATATGTATATTCATATATAACTCAAAAAAACATTAAAATTTATAATGTTTTTATAACATTATAAATTTTATATTAAAACATTATAAAATTCATATTAAGTTGTTGTAAATTTTATATTTATAACTTATAATAATTTAATATATATTACTAATAAAATGTAATAATAAATTTTTTTATAAAGCGCTAATAAATTAACTATTTATAAAACATAAATGTTTTCTTTCTATAGAACCCTATGAATCAGACACCTTCTCCCTCTGTATGTGATTATTCACTAATTTCATTTAAATATATATTTTTGATTTATTTAACAAACTTTTTAATTTTGGATGACCCAAAAATTTATCAAGTTTTAGTGTTAGATTCTATGTTGGCCAATCTCCAATTTTCAATTCTACAACAAATCATAATACTCAACAGTTTTAGAGATATTAACAGTCAAAGTCAATTTGTTGGTAAATCTAACCATAATTTCATGAAAATATTTTAGGTCAATCAATGTAAACAATAAGTCATTGGATTCATCTTGACATGAGGTTCAAAAAAATATAATTTTCTAAATATAATTTTCTAAATATAAATAAATGTTTTAATCCACCAAAGGTTATAGAGAAATTAAAACTTGTCTCTTCTATAATTTCCAATCTATAGATCATATCATTACATACCTGGTATTATTATGTTCTTTTCAAAATTATCCAAAAAAAAGGTATATCACTAGAAATATAATTCCACATGGTTTTAAGTTATTTTAAAAAATATAGAAAAATTAGTAATAAAATATTTCTAGATTATCTCACTATAAGAAACCAAACTAATAGTGGTGTTTTTAAATACATAGCGGTTTTACAACTACTTATTGATAAGTAGCGATTTCCAAAAATCACTCCGGATATATGATTTGACTGATAATTAATGACTTTTTTAAAATAAAAAAAATTTCTCAAAAAATTTTGTTCTTCACTAAAAATTATTGATTTTGAAACTACTACATTCATTTTTATGGCACTTTTTAAAATATTAGTTCCTTTTTGAATTGGTGGTTGTTTAAATCACTATATTTTTTATAGTGAAAATTTTAACCTTTGAATTCTTCATAATAGTGGTTCTAGAAAAAATAATTTTTTGGACTAAAATAGAGGTAGTTTTTTACACCCAAAAATGTTTTGTGGAATTTAGTAGTGGTTTTTCAATATGTAAAGGGGGTTTAAACCACCACTACTATATTTTCAACAATTATTTTTATTTATGGTGATTTAAATTGCAGCTAACATTTGGGAAAATTCAAAAAGTAATAACAATGCTATTGAATATGTTGCTTTATACACTATAAAATCCAAATAAAATAATATAGCAACATAAAAAAATTTAATATTCTTAAAAATAAAACAAGTAGGGATAACCACCATCACTATGCTCTAGTTTATAGAAAACAGGTAATTAAACATATATTAATTTTTTTAGTTTAATTTTATAGAGGAACTATTCATTTTTTCACATAATAGAGGACACTAATAAAACTAAGGAGACCCACCATCACTTATACTATGTTTGTTCAGATAATCCCCCCCCCAGATGATGAATGGTCCAGTTGCTTCTGATTTTCTTTCCAGCTACCGACCTCTAGTGCCTATATTAAATATGATTTAGAGTATGGATTGGATTCATTTTTATATTGATCAAAGAAAATATATCTGAATAAATATAACTAATTTATTACTAATGGATATCGGCATATCAATGATGAAAATTCTATAAGAATTGTCTCTAAACTGATCTAAATATACTAGCCAACACACTCCCCACTGCGGAAAAATAGATCATCTCAAACCATCTATCTCAATTTACATGTTTTTATCCCAGATAATGACTAACTGAAAACTCAAGAGGGGTGAATTGAGTTCCTACAATTTTATTTACCTAAAACTACCCTCTTCAAGGTATGTGATTTCAAATCCTTCCCTTAAAAAGTGTGAAGTGAAAATATAAAAACTTATCGAAAAGAGATTGAACATAAGAGATTTATAGTGGTTTGGGGAACAAAAATCCTCTAGTCCACTCCACCAACACTCTACTCCATGAGTTTGGTAATTTTCACTCTGAAAGACCATTTTTTTAGGATCCAAGCTGAGTACAAGTAGTTGTTACTTGTTACAAAGGTATAAAAACTTTCAACTATGATCTCCCTTTACAAGACCTATCCACGACCTTAATATAGTCTCTAAAAAAATATAAAAAAATTAGAGTTGAATTAACTTTAAATAAATTTTTCAGAACACAGTTGCAAGAAACAACTTAAAGTGGATGAAGATACATCCTGAGAAGATTATAATCTTCAAAGCATAGTACTATATGATCTTCAATTGCTTCTGATATACTTTTAATCACAACACACAAAAATTTGTATGAGATATTTTCTATATAAAGGCATTCTTCATTATTGTAATCAAAGTATTCATATCTATGTGTATTTTTTTCTGTTGTATATGTATTTGCGCATATATGTTTCTGTGTTTTCATGTAGTGGATAACTCTTCCTTTTATATCTCTTCTTTGAATTTATAACTTAAGCATATGAGATAATCACAATAATTGAGTTGATAATTGGTTGAAAAGTTGATACGAATATATCTTAATGGCATGTGTCCATTCCTTCTAAATATGGAATACACTTCTATAATGGTGATTTTATAGATCTCATTCTTTTAATCTTTCCATTCAGGGAAAAAAATTATTTTATACAAATAGATCTTTCCTCAAATACAAAATATCTTTTCTAATTTTCTCAAAATAATGAATAGAATTATCAATATATTATGAAAGTAATTATGAAATTCTACAGAATAACTCGGTCTTCATAAGATATCCAAATAATAGTAATATTCTTTATAAAATAAATTCCTTAAAGGATTCATAAAATAAAATAGTTATTTGTATTCTTCTAAGTGTAAGATAAATTTAATTCAACTTTCATATAATAATTTTCTTCATAAAATAAATATGTTTCTTAAGTTTGATACTTAACTTTAACAGCTTCTTCTGGTGCTCAGAAGATTATCTTTTGGGAATAACCTTTTTGAAAGATAAAGACTCTTAACAGCTAAAATCAGATTGAAATATATAACTTCGAACATATAATATCTAGTTTATTATCTTCATAAGATATTATCTTACATAGTAAGACAAACTTCTAACATTGAGTTTTCTGATTCTGAGTGGATGAAAGATGATCTTTAAATACTTTTATTCTCATAAGATAAAAATACTTTGTTGTAGATTGAATACTTAACTCGGCATAAGATAATCACTTTTATTAAGAATAAAATATATTTTGAAACACTTAAGATAAACTCATTAGAATAAAAATAGGGATTTTTTGAATCATCAAAGTACAAAAAAATGAGATATGTTCGAACAACATAAGTCTGTCCAATACATGCTACTTTCCCCAATATTTATGTGCATAAGCCTCCATTTTCACTTGTAGGAACCTATACATATCAAATGACATCATTTAAGAAAAGGGAGGCATATAAAAAGTAGTAAGGTACCAAATGAAGGTGAGATAGTTTTAGAAGGATCATCTGATTGGAAAGGAGTTACAGAAGACATGATCCTATCTTTAAATCATTTTAATTTCATCATTCATGTATCAAAAAATATTATAAAACAAGTTATAAAATGATATATAATATTAATTAATCAAATTTTTAAAAAAAAATTAATTTAGATTAATTGAATAAATTTATTCGAAATTAAATAATAATACGAATTAATAAATAAGTTAAAAAATGAGTAAACATACAATTAATTTATTTCTTCATTAATAATATTATTTTCATCCACCATATTTGACATGATTTTATCATATACACTCTCTCTTATAATACAGAATATTTTTATATCTTCATGGATAGATAGATCAAGTTGTTATTATTAATGGGGTTCACTGTCAGAGAATAATTCTTCACCTTCATCACCCATATCATACAACTCGGTTGGTTTCATGTGGACTATAACACTCCAGCCTTCATTGAATATGTCATCAATATAATATATCATTATTTCTCATAAATCCAAAATATATAGACATTTTTCTTTTCCCACCAATTTTCAAAAAATATTATTTCTTGAAATGTGTATCAATAGTTGATAATTGGGAGGGAATTTTTAAACCTGATAATAATTTTGGTATGGCCTCTAATTGTAACGACCTGACTCTTTGACCAAGGTACTGATCATTAGTTTTTATTTTTTAATGTCTTAAATGGTACTAATGGAGTCTTATAATCAATCTAAGGATGTTACAGGAGCGTTAGGGGCACTTTCGAAGCTCGAAGCTCCGAAAAAGGGGAAAACATGCTGGGTTGTATGGTTAGGAGAAACTGTGCAGGCCCAGCCACATGGTTGTGCGACCTACTACAGAGGGTTACATAAAATTGCAGATCCATTCTCTATGATTTTTGCATGGTTAGAGAAATTGTGCGGCCCAATTTTAAAGAAAATTTTACCATTTTACCCCTCCTTTTGTTTATGTTTTAATTTTCTCTTTCTCCTCCCTTATGCGCGCAGCAGGCCCTACAGATCCCCTTAAGCTTCTAAGTTCTCTCCTCTTTCAATCATTCATTTCTCCTTTGTCTAGTGTCTGATCTTCATTCCATAAAAAGTATTGTATAGGCCTCAGTAAGGCTAACCAATTTTTCCCTCTTTCTTCACTAAATCTTTCCATCGGTTGCGCTATTTATGTGAAGTCTCATTCGCCCTATTTTCAAGATGTTGGATGTAAAATCAGATCTACTCCAAACCACTTCGAATCTGAGGCCAATAGTTATCATGTCATCATCTAAATCTCTAAGGTAGGTGTTCACATTGTTTTCCATTTGAGTTTTGGTCTTCTCATACTTAAACACATTGTGCCGCAATCTAGTCTCTGTCGAGCTCCACTTTTGTGTTGAATTATTCATGTCTAATTGACCCTAGTGTGATGACATAGGTTAATGGACTCATGGTTATGGGTTTATAGATTTACCTTGTTTTTATGGACTCCCAAGTGGTCTTACACCTAAATTGGCCATTTTAGGCCAATTTTACAAATGTCAAATCTTGGTTTATATTTCCTGGATTAGTTTTAAATTGATTTTAACATGGTTCCTTGTTTATTTTGAAAAATCCAAGACACCCCATGGGTGTTTAAACCTCTTAGACATGTAATTTATAATTTGACATTGTGAGTTTTTGATATGGCCTTTTTCCTTGGCTTGTGCCTTTATAATTGGTTTGCTATGTTGGGAAAAAGGGAATGGTTGATAGAATGGGTTATCTGGGTTGAGATGTATTGAACCCCGTAAAATGAAAGTCCACAAATGGAATGATCTTAAGGGATTCCATGGCTTTCCCATGACTTTAGTTATTTTATAAAGGCATCACTTAAATGGTTTAGTTTGTTAAAATTGAAATGATGCAAGAGGGTTTGCCTCGCATAGTTTATTTTAAATGATTATGTCTTTATGAAACTCATGAATCTTTATATATGGATGGGTGGGAGTCATTATTACCCCACACCATTGCTACCATCTAGTATTTATGGTCAGGAGGCATTCTTACTATGTTCCAGTTATAATCTCTGTTTTGGTAGGAGGCATTCTTACCCCATGCCAGTTATAACCTCTCTTTGGATGGGAGGCGTTCCTACCCTATGATAGTATCTTATTTGGGTGGGAGTAATTCTTACCCCACACCATATATTTCATATATTTATGTTAATGGACGAGAGCCATTCTTACCTAGTGCTAGTCAGGTGTCCCTTCAAACTTGATTGGGAGGGTAATTGTTTAATTCTTTATTTCTTTACTTTCCTGCAATTTGTTGCACACTGTTTACTTATGAATGCCATTTATATTACATGTAGGCACAATTGGTGGTGGCCTACTGAGATTTATCTCACTATTTTTCTGCCTTTGGCACCCGATCATTTTGTTTGCCTGTAGGTATGTATAGAGGAATGCACCACTTTTCTGTTTTTTTACTCTCTTTTCTTAGATGGAGCCTAGGAGTAGAGGACCAGGATTAGGCTCGAGATGTTATGGAGAAACTTAGGGATTTTTTTGACTTTTTTAGTACTATAATATGTATGCTTGTTTCCTAATTTTGTTCCCATTTTATACTATAATGCCATGAATGCATATATGTATCAGATACTACCTATGAGGTCCTTGTATTTATTCTTCAGTCTTCTACTGTATTTGTTATCCAGTATTCCAATGTTTACATATTCTATCTTTTAACTATGCTTTTGGTGTTTCTTATTGTTTCTATATTCATTGTGAAATCTGACATGGGGTTAAAGTATCCCCAGTGATTTCACTATTAAACCCCCATTGCTAGTTGGCATCCCCTAACTTGTGGGGATACGTGCGAGGGGTCATGTGGCTAATCGGTCTCGGGGCACAGTACATGTGGCAGCTGGGTCTAGGACATCACAAAGTGGTATCAGAGGAGTTTCTTTCTTTCTTTACTATTTGGAAAAAATAGAATGGATATTGGTAACACTTAAGGAATTATTCATGAGTCGTGTTGGGGAGTCGCAAACCTATGTACAGGTTATAGGCCAAGTTTCCTTACTTATTTCTATTATTGATTCTGCTATTACTGTTGATATTATTTCACCATTGGGTGTTTTACATGTGTTGTGATGTTATTGGTATTGATGATATTGAAATTTTGATTTCATTATTTGACCCGATGAGAAGAGGGTTGTGTGTTAGAACATGCATCACGATAGGAACAATATGAATAGGACATCCATTTTTTCACATCACGTTTAAATTTTTAGCAAGCATTGCATGTTTCAAATTGTTGTGGCTTCTTATATATACACAATTATGCTGAAATTATTTTCAGTATTTAGATCATTCTATGGTGTGATTAGTGGGTTCCACTCTTTGATTCATAAGGTGTATGTTCCCTTAAGGATTGGAAAATGTAATTCCAACTAGCTCAACCATTTGAGGAATGATATAATCATAGGTATAGGCACAATTTAAAATGAAAATGATATTCAAGTGAGTTTTATCTTTTTATTCATAAGGTGTATGGGCTCTTATGGGATGAAAAATGACATATCATGGGATTCAACTATTTTAAATAGATTATAACTTGATAACAACCTTTTTACATATGCTTAACTTAGAAACTTGACCCAAACCTGCCCTTAGTAGTGGGTTGGGGTGTTCTTCGTTCTTATGGCCTGTTGAGGTATGTTCTGTTGCCTATTCTAGGATTTAAAAGCATGAAGAGAGGTGTATTCATTCTTATAGGAAGGATTTAGTAACTGTCCTAATTTCTTAAATGAAATCCTTTGAATTTCTTAAATATTTTCTAAGACTTATGTTTGGAAATGTAGCATTATGCTGCCACGACGTCTTCTAGTCATACACCCTGAAGGAAGAAACGACCAAGTTCCTTAGGTGGTGGGCCCTGAGCCACCATCTTTTCTTCTTGTTGAGTGACCTGTGGTTACTCCTCCTATACTCTAATTGGGCGTCGATACCTAGTTTAGAGAGGGCTTATTGCATATGATGCAGAATATACAAGGTATAGTGTGACCTGCCCCGATCATGGCAGAGTTGACTTGTGAGTTTCAGCAGCAGCATCCTCCCACTTTGTCAGGGGATAGAGGACACTTTTCTGTGGAATCCTGGATTAAATCGATCCTTTAAATCTTTGATCACCTAGAGACAGCTTCATAGTGGAGGGTCAAGATAGCCGCCTACATGCTACACGACTCAGCCAAGAGGTGGTCGGATGTCATCACCCAGGTATTCCAACATAGACAGATGGTTTGGGATTACTTCTAGACTGTGTTCTATGACATCTTTTCCCCATACTCTAGGTATTAACCAAGATAGAGAGTTCATGAATCTGCAATAGGGGACGATTCCATTCATGGAGTACCCATCCCATTTCACTGAGCTGCATCGTTTTTCTTCTTCTCTAGTCACTGATGACCTTATGAATTCTAGGCAATTTGAGGATGGTTTGTGTTATGCCATTTGGTCACAGGTCAACATTTTTAGTCTAGAAACTATTTTTGATATTATCAACCAGACCCTAATTACATAGCATAATCTGAGATATACTGAGGGTGAAATCTAGGGTGGTTCAGCACCGAAATCTTCTAGTGGATCTTATTAAAGTAAAAAACATCATTTTGGAGAGTCTTGCTAGAGTAGCAGTGCTCAATCTCCTTCTGCTGGTGGTTCTCATATCTGTCACAAGTGTAGTGTGCTAGGACATTTCAAGAGCTAGTGTGTGTGGAATCTAGTGGAATTCAGAGGTTGTGGAAAGTTGGGTCATCTCTACCAGTTCTGTAGAACTCTACCTCTAGTTCCTAGTGAGTATGGATTTCCTCTTATTCCTCAATCAGGAGCAGGTTCAACAGGATCACGATGGTCAAGCATCTAGAATATCTTTGGTCGATCAGGATGAGGTGGTGGTCGAGGCAGAGGCAATCAGGAGTATGATTCATATCTCTAGAAGAGTGGGCCTTCTCATGGCAGTCAGGTAGTGACTATGGGCCACAATATAGGCCAGTTTCATGCAATCCAGCCTATGTCATAGGAGTAGGGTGTGAGACCTTCTATTGTATGAAGTACTATTCTCGTAGCCTCCACTTTAGTGACTACTTCGTTTGATATAGCTGCTTCTCACTCATTCTTATCTGAGCCTATCACTGAGAGTCTCGACCTAAATTTTGAGTATTGTCATGGATTCATGATTCTAGATACACCCTTTGGTATCCATTCATAGGGTGTTCACCATTGTCAAAATTCTCCCCTTGAGATAGCTAGTTACCTTTTTGAATGGAAACTGTATGTTCATGATATGATGAGTTTCAACGTAATCCTTGGAATGGAGTGGTTAGTTCCCTATAGAGCCCATATTGACTTCTATTGTCTGAGGGTGATGTTTATATCACAATAGGTCATTATTCATGTGCATAAGGGATAATGGTATGTTTGTGCGACATGAGTAGGACCTGATCATTAGAGGTTGGGTAGTGTTACGGAACAAGTTTCCAGTCTTTGTATCGATGACTAGGGGTTGGAACCCACCATTTTTCCTCCTATAGTGGATCTTTGTGGATATTATTTTCGGAATACTTCTTTGGTCTACCTCTAGTGTGAGAGTTATATTTCACCATTAATCTTATTCTAGGAGCATCACCTATGACCATTCCTCCAAATGGGATGGAACCTAAGGAGATTCTGGAACTCAAAAATCATTTGGAGGATCTTGAGGTGAAAGGTTTTATACACCCCAATACTTCTCCTTGGGGTTCACCTATCCTCTTTTTCAAGAAGTCTTATGGTACCCTTAGGCTTTATGTGGATTATTATTAGTTGAATTAGCTAATAATCAAGAACTAGTATCCTTTTCCTAAAATAGGCAACCTCTTTGATCATCTTCAAGGCATGAAGGTGTTCTCAAAGATAAATATGAGTTTGGGATACCATCAATTGTATGTTAGGACTTCAGACATACCTCATACAGATTTTAGTAGCAGGTATGGCCTTTACAAGTACCCAGTTATACCGTTCGGACTCACACATGCACCTGTTGTCATTATGGATCTTATGAATCAGGTTTTCCACCCATTTATGGATTTATTTTTGAATTTCTTCGTAGATTATATTTTGGTGTATTCTCACTCGGGACACACCCATGCAACCCATTTTGATATTGTGCTGAATACACTGAGAGAGCATCAACTCTATGCTAATCTTAGTAAATGACACTTCTAAAACAATAAAGTATACTTATTGGGTCATGTAATCTGAGAGACAAAAGTTTCTGTTGACCCAAAGAAAGTGAGGGATATGATTTATTGGGAGCATCCCAAGAATGTATTTGATATATTGAGTTTCTTGGGGATTTACAAATACTAAAAACAATTCATTTAGGATTTCTTATGCCTTTCAGCGCCTCTTATAGGTTTGACGAAAAAAGGTGTGAAATTTGAAAGGTTGGAATCTTGTGAAGAATATTTTTAGGATTTAAAGGGAAGACTTACTTCAGCACTGATACTTATTCTACTAGAGCCAGGTAGGGCTTATACAGTATATTTTGATGCATCAGGTATTGGGATTTGATTTGTTCTAATGCAGTACAAGAGGTTCATTGCAAATGTTTCTCGTTATTAGAGGCCTCACGAGCGAAATTACCTGACACACGGCCTCGAGCTCACTACAGTTGTTCATGCCTTACATTGTTGGAGGCACTATTTATTAGGAGAGAAAATTTTGGTTTTTACAAACCACAAGAGCCTCAGATATATCTTCACAGAGTGGGATCTGAATCTCAGGTAGTATAGGTGGATCAAGTACCTACAATCTTTTGAATTCGAACTTACCTACACTCTAGAGAAAGGGGATTCAATAGTCGATGTTTTGAGCCTAAAGACTCAAACACATGCATTTTAGGAGTCTAGTGATGAATGGAAAATTATGGACTTAATATCAGATATGCATGTTGAGGTTTGAGAAGACCATATTCATACTATCCTCTCATCCTTGGTGGTGAAATATTCTCTTTGAGAATGAGAAAGGTCGATACAGCTATCTGATCCTGAAGGTCTTGTCCTATGGGAGAGTGTCTCGGATGATGATACATCTCCTGGCCGGATGGTCTATAGGTATGATATTCTTTTGTTCCGTGGTTGTTTATGGGTCCTAGTTGACAGTCGATAGGAGATGATTATGGATTTCCACTCTTCAACTTGGGTGGTTCACCCTTGTGTCACCAAAAACGTACCGAGATCAAGACGGTCAATATTAGTGGCCCAGCATTAAGTGGGATATAGTAAGTTTCATTACGCGGTGTTCCACCTATCAATAGGTGAAGGCATAACATCAAATTCTAGCAAGGCTTCTTCAACCATTGTTCATTCATGAGTGGAAATGGGATGATGTTTCAATAGACTTTGTTACTAGACTACTCAGATCACCTCATGGAAATGATGTAGTGTGGGTTTTCATTGATCATCTGACTAAGGTCGCACATTTCTTACCTACACAATAGAGATTTTATTTTGATGAGATGGGAAGGTTGTATGTTAAGGAGGTTGTACGTCTTTATCAAACACCTCATTCTATTATTTCTGATAGATATGCTCATTTTATGTCATGGTTTTGGAAGGAATTGCAGAAGGCCTTGGGTACGCAGGTACTTTTGAGCATGTCTTATCACCCTCAGACTGATGGGTAGATGGAGCATAAAATTTAGGTGTTAGAGGATATGTTTCATGCCTGCATTCTCGGCTTTGGGGGTTCCTGGGAGAAACACATTCCCCTCATAAATTTTTCTTATAACAACATCTTATAGGATACCATTTATATGGATCCATATGAAGCCTTTTATGGAAGGCATTTTCTCTCTCCTCTGTGTAGGTTATAGGTAGGGTAAAAACGGTCCTTGGGCCACATCTCATGTAGGAAACTTCAGAACAGGTCCAGCTGATTCAGAACTGTATGTTGACAGCTCAGTCTAGACAACAGTCTTATGCCAAAAAGATTCGGTGACCTCTTGATTTCGAGGTCGGAGACCGTGTTTTCTTAAAATTCATTCCTAGGTTGGGACGTAGACGTATTTAGAAGTAGGGTAAGCTATCATCTAGATTCGTTGGACCCTTCGAGGTTGTGAAGCGAATCAGAACAGTGGCTTACCAGTTGGCATTTCCTCAGAGATATCGATCCATGAATGATGTCTTACATGTATCTCATATTCTCCAGTATTATCCAGACCCATACCATGAATTTCATCCTGATGAGGTTGAGATGGATATGGATACTTCATTAGAGGAGTATCCAATTTGTATTGTTGATCGGAGCATGAAGACACTCTAAGGAAGGATTGCTCCTATTATATGGGTATGGAAGCATGGCTGGGTACAGGATGAGACCTGGGAACGGGAAGCTGATATATGATCTCAATGGCTGGAACTCTTTGCCGGAAGTACCTATTTACCCTAAAAAAGGAAACTCAGGGACAAGTTGCTTAAAGGAGGGGAGGTTGTAATGACCTAACTCTTTGACCAAGGTATAGATCATTGTTTTTTCTTTTTGAATGTCTTAAATGGTCATAATGGAGTCTGATAATCAAACTAAAGAGGTTACAGGAGCGTTATGGGAACTTTCAAATCCTTGAGTTCCAAAAAAGAGGAAAGTAGGATGGGATGCACGGTTAGAAGAAATTGAGTGGTCACATGCGTATGGTTGTGCAAATAGCTGCAGAGGGTTGCAGAAAATTACAGAGATGTTTCACACGGTTTGCGGATGGTTAGGGAAACTAGGAACAGAGATCGCGTGAACCTGCTGTAAGGAGGCAGTGACTTGCACATGATTTGATCAAGGTTTCCCTAATCGTAAGCAAAAACCATGTGGCCCAATTTTAAAGTAAAATTTACCATTTTACTCATCCTTCCCTTTATGTTCTAATTTTCCCTTTCTCCTACCTTATACGCACAGCTGGACCTATGGATCCCCTTGAGATTCCAAGTGCTCTCCTCCTTCAATTGTTTATTTCTCCTTAGTTGGGTTTCTAATATTCATTCCATCGAAAGTGGTGGATAGGCCTCAGTAAGTCTAACCTTTTATTACCCTCTTTATTCAATGAATCTTGCAATTGGTAATGCTATTTGGGTGCAGGATCATTCACCCTATTTTCATGGTGTTGGGTGGAAATCCAGATCTACTCCAACCAACTCTGAATATAAGGCTAATACTCAGCGATTCATTGTCTATGGCTCTAAGGTAGGTGGTCACATCATTTTCCATTTGAGTTTTGGTTGTCTCGTACTTAAAAACATTGTTTCAAAAGATGATCTCTGTCGATATCCTCTTTTGTGTTGAATTCATAATGTCTAATTGACCCTAGTGGGATGACATAGGCTAATGGACTCATGGTTAGGGGTTTAGAGATTTATTTTGTTTGTTATGGACTCCCAAGGGGTGTTATATCTAAATTTTCCATTTTAGGCTAATGTTTCAAATGTCAAATCATGTTTTATATTTCCTGTCTTAGTTTTAAATTGATTTGACCATGGTTTCTTTTCTATTTTGAACAATCCAAGACACCCCATGGGTGTTTGTACCTCTTAGACATGGAATTTACAATTTTACATCATGACTTTTCTATATGGCCTTTTTCCTTGGCTTGTGCCATTATAATTGGTTTTCTTTGTTGGTAAGAAGGGAGTGGTTGATAGAATGGGTTAGCTAGGTTGAGATAGATTGAACCCCATAAAATGAAAGGCCACAAATGGAATGATCTTAAATGAGGGAATGGCCTACCCATGACTTTATTTATTTTATAAATGAATTGCTTAAATGGTTTAGTTTGTTAAACATGAAATGATGAAAGAGGGTTTGCCTCCCATAGTTTATTCTAAATGATTATATCTTTATTACACTCATGAATTTCTATAGATGGGTGGGTGGGAGACATTCTTATTGGATGCCATTGCTACCATCTAGTATTTATGGTAGGGGCACTTTTACCCCATGCTAGTTATAATCTATGTTTGGGTGGAAGGAATTATTACCATGTGCCAGTTATAACCTTTGTTTGGATAGGAAGCATTCTTACCCCATTCCAGTATCTTCTATGGGTGGTAGACATTCTTACCCTACGCCAGATATTGAATATATATATATATATTTATTTATTTATAAACGAGATGAATTCTTACCACGTGTTATTGATAACCTCTATATATATACCTAGTGATTTGTTAAGACATTCCAACACTAAGTTGAAGTAGGTAGACCTGCCAGGTGTCCCTTCAAACCTGGGCAGGAGGGTAATTGTTTAAGTCTATATTTATTTGATTTCCTTGTATTAGTTGTACACTATTTACTTATGAGCTCCACTTGGATTAAATGTAGACATCATTGGTGGTGGTCTACTGAGATTTATCTCCCACCCTATTCGGTCTGCCTTTTCCACCTGGGCAGATTTTTCACCTAAAAGTATAGATATAGGAAAGCACCACATGTCTGGTTTTTGACACTCTTTGCTTAGATGGGTCCTAGGATCATAGGACTGGGCTTAGGCTCAATATGTTATAGAGTATATTTTGGATTTTGCTTCACTTTTTTAGTATTATAATATTCTTTCATGTTTCCTTATTTTGTCCCCATTTTTTACTAGCATTCCATGCATTCATATTTGTATCAGATGCAACCTATGATTCCCTTTTATTTATTCTCCAGTATTACATTGTATTTTTTTATACAGTATTCTGTTGTTTACTTATTCCACATTTTGATTATGCTTCCACTATTTCTTACTATTTCTATATTCATTATGCACTCTGACATGGGGGTAATGTCTCCCCACTGATTTCACCATTAAACACCCACTACTAGTCGGCAGCCCCTAGATTATGGGGACATATGCTAGGGGTCATGTGTCCAATCGGGATAGGGGCATGGGACACATGGAAGCCAGGTCTGGGACATCACACTTATCATTTCATCCATTGAATCATAAATTGTTAAATCTAAACATATGAGAAGAATCTAGGAATCATCTATGACATTGAAATTTTATTTCCTACTACAAATTGGTCTTTGGGAGTAGAATTTGAGGTAAAAAACCAGACATGCTTGTAAAATGTGAGTGTTCGACCAAAAAAGTCTCTTAGTCTTGGAAAATAACTAATAATATAAACTATAGATGTTTAAATTTGGAACGTGTTGGTCATTGATTCATCATATATATCTACACCATTATATCATAATATAAGAAACTCTTTTATAAAAGGATAAAGGTATAAATCAATGTTATTTCTGATTATTTACTAACATCGAAATAATGAAAAATGTTTATTGTAATATTCTAAATTTTTAAAGACAATAAAACACCTCATTGATAATAATTTATGATTAATTTTATGTAAAAATTAAATTTTTCAATAAAAATAGCATAATATATTATTTAAAGGCTTTGTGTAAGGGTAAAAGTCTATTTAACACCTTAGAATATTCTATGAAATATTTTTCGAGTTAGGCACTAAGATTGAATAGGATTTTGGGGCCTATAGAGCCTCAAAACTAAATGAATAAAAATACTAAATATAATATATTACAAGCAAATTATTTTTCCAAAAAAATAAAATATCTCTCAAATGGTGTCTTATATGAAAAATTTGAGACCACAGTTAGGTCTTGGATGATGGGCTTATCCTAGGCGCGACATAACGTTTTTGTGTGTCAGGTGTTTTGTAAAATCCCACATGAGGATAACTTATATAATATATTTATTATATATATTAAAAAATAATTTAATATCTCTCAAATTTTGCATCATATGAGAAATATGATTCCATTATTAGGTCTAAAATGTGGTGTTCAACCTATAGGCAACATAATTTTTATACGCCTCGAGTGTTTGATAGCATCACACGCAGGGATAACATTTTAATGTTTATTTATATTATTATATTAATTCAATCAATTGAAATTTTATTTTTTATTTTTCATCTTCTTCGATGCATTATAATGAGTTTTGACACACCATCTAATTCAAAAGCTTCGATTTTCACTCATTTTCAACTGTTTAAATCACCAATGCATTTATGGGGACTTTTTAAAAAACTCCTTTGGGGATTAAATATGATTTTAATCGATGTTATTAAATTGGGGGGAAATATATGTGGTGTGGGTATTGAAATACCTGAATGATTCAGCCTTTATTCTTGTTTGGCACTGATTAAATCTGAATATCAAAAATATCCTCTGTTCATGATCGATGAAGCTCCTTCTATCTCCCTCCATTATTTTATTCTTCATTGGAATTAATTAAAACCCTTATGTGTGTGGCAATCTGTGTGTGGTTCCTTTATAAATTGATTTCTTTTTTTATTTATTTTATATAATTTTTCCATTATTTCCTTAATTAAAAAATTGTGGAAAAATCATATAATTTAAATACAAATAATAAAGCCTGAATTATATAGGTATAATTCACATGAAATTTTCATAAGATAATTTTATTTTTAGAACATGATAATTATATCAAATTATTGGGGATAATTTATTAAAATTACCAAGCAATAATTATTTTGTATTATTAAATATAATTAC
This sequence comes from Viscum album, assembly GCA_963277665.1. Lineage (NCBI taxonomy): Eukaryota > Viridiplantae > Streptophyta > Magnoliopsida > Santalales > Viscaceae > Viscum > Viscum album. The sequence continues at coordinate 1,349,221,655 of OY728159.1, read as the reverse complement.
TAAATAAATATTGAAAAGATGATTGTGTAATATTATTAAACTATAATTGTATGAGATTATTGGAAAATAATAGTGAGTAATTATCAAAGAATAATAATTAAAAATCATTAAATGATTATTTTAAGGATTTATCAAAAGATAATTTATCAAAATTTTCAAAGGATAAACATTGAATTATTAGAGTTAATACATAAAATAATTATCAAATTAAAAAAAATTCAAAATTAAAAATGGTAGTTATAAATAATTATCAAGTAATAATTATAACGAACTATCAAGGTAATTATGATTAATTAACAAAGATAAATATAAATAATTATAAAATGATAATTTCACTGAATTAACAAGGATAATTATTAAAGATTAATCAAACAAAATTATTAAAATAAAATTGAACTAAATTTTCAAAGGATAATTTAGAAAAAATCATCAAAAGATAGTTATGCGGGATTACCAAATAATGATTATTAAATTATTAAAGTTTAATTATGCATATTATCAAAGATAATTATCTATAATTGTCAAAATATAATTATAAAAGGATAAATTTGAATGCATGTGATGACCTAAAATGATAATTTAAAAATTATCTAGGAGAGATAAAATATCATCGCATATGATATTTTAAATGATAATTTGAAAATTATTCAGCAAAGAGAAATCATCATCGCATGTGATATTTTGTTTATTTTTTAAATAAAATAACTATTTATGGTTCTATGAACCCTTGACGAACCTCGAACTTTTATGCTTTGATATTTATGATAATAATTTCATGAATAGTTGTTAATTATTGTTGAGTCTTCTACTCTAACTATCGAACCACATAGGTTGGTTTATACTTCCCTTTGACATCGATGAATTTTAAGGTAGGAAGTTTCTTACCTTTTTGTTATTTTTTTACACATGATTCCCTAATATGATTTATACATAGACATATCTGATGATCGTGCTAGATTATGATTTCATGTGGGTTTGTGTGTGACCCTAAAAACTTTATGTGACTTTTTTTGTCATGAGTACTTTGTAGATTATTATTCATTTTTTATGTTGATCATATGTATTATTGTGCTACCTTAATTATGATTATGTGTTGCTATTTTTTAGTGTATCTGACCATTCTATGCATGGTTTTGTTTCATTATTCTTGGATACTAAGGTGGGTGGACCATCATTAAATGTTTACCCCTTATAGGGAGACTGTTCATGACTTTAAATGATGGAAATGAGAGACCTATTCACAGGGTAAGGATACGATGATGCCTCATGGATACTGTGTGATGCACTCAATTCCTAGAGGATTCCAATGGGTATGTTCTTAATGTGTAGTGAATGTTGAGTAGCTCTCGATTTCTAGAGGTTGTTGAGAACATGAATTTCTTGATACCTAGTGTATTTTGATTTTCATGATCACATGATGTCGAGTAACATTATTCATGAGCACTATGGGAAGCCCGTTATTTTTCTGACACCTTGATTATCCTTTTGTCATGGAGATAAAGCAAGTATGATCAGGGGTTTGTAGAGGCTAGGTTAGTGAATGGCTTCTCAATTTTGGATTTTGTGTTACGACTCTTGTTAATAATTTATTATTATTATGGCATACACTTTTATACATGATCACATCAAGTTAAGAATGTATTGGTGGTGTCCTAATGAGTCATGTACCCACACCCTAATCAGGAATTTCAATAAACTTATAGATTTTATGAGGATTATGATGAAAATAAAGGGCCCTATACTTGACTGTTAAGCTGATGATTGTAGAGCTAGGTTGGTCTAGGATGGACATAGATGGGTCCTACAATTTATCATTTATTTTCTTATCTACTTTATTCGCACAGGAAAGCTTTCCACTTTTGGGATACAATTTTATTTACTCGTCATGTATGTAATTTATTCAGTTTTTTTGCATGATTACACTGATGATTTATTATATTAGTTATTGATCCTATGACACGATACTGAGGGTATAGTCTCCCCACTTTTGAACTCAGCCCATCACTACTAGTCGGCCACCACTTGAGTATGGGGAGGTTCACATGAGGTCATGAGACACTCTGGCTCAAAATTAGTGGTTTGGGTCGGGAAGTTACAAAATGGTATCAGAGGCACGTGTTTCACTAACTTTTTCTTATCTTTGTCTTGATATGTGACAGGATAGAAAAGATATAGGATAGTTGGGACTCATATATTGTTACTATGACAGTTTATATCTAGCAATGTATAATAGACCTCCGAGTTTCCATAAAGTGGGGAATTTATGTTTTTCTATTATCCCTATTTAAATTCACCTTGGGTGATTCACATGATTTTTATATGTGATTTATAATATTTTGATTGCATTTATACAACATGACTAGGAATGTAGGTTCACATTCCAAATATATACTTCTTTTTGTGATGTATAGTAGTTAATTAATTAAATGACTTGTTTTGTGCTATCTATTTGGGATATTTTCTCTTATGTGGTATATATGTGTTTCCATGTTGTATGATATATCATAACTAGATTTAATTATTTTAAGTGAGCATGTTTTTATTTTAGATTTTATACAGAATGACTATGACTAAAGTGTACGGATGTAAATCAGGGGTAATGTTAGGAGGTTTATACCTTGGGTTAAAGGTAGACTCCTAGGATAACCTTTTGTGATATCATAGACTGGATAGGGTATGTTTATGTTCCTAATGTTCTTCATGTTGAAAATATGCAACCTCTAAGATGTTTTATGGGGCCACCAGTTGTGGTATCCTAGGATATTTCAATTCCACTAACTATGGTTTAGGGGAATATACCCTAGCACACTTCTTTACTAGCATAGGTGATTCAGGTAGTAGAGATCATTCTTTCAGGACTCTTTTGGATAGTTCATGTCTAACATAGAGCCACACAAAGTACCATGATCGATCGTGCTCAATATTTATAGCTCCAACACCCTCTATAATTTCATTGTACTGGTGGATCATAAGATATAGAGGATTAGTTTGAATGTATTGAGACCATATTTGATCTCTTCTAGACTTCTAAGGAGGGGTGCATGATCCTAGAAGCCTTTATTTTCCTAGGACCTCCCAGGATATGGTGAACTAAAATGAGTCAGTCTAGGAGATGAGAGGGTCTCAATTAGGAAACCTTACAAGAGTTGTTTCTCAAGAAGTATTTTCCCAACATGATGAAGATGGATCATGCCCAGGAGTTCATGGAATTATGGTAGGGTTTCGTGAAATCCTCTATATATTCTACATGATTTATGGAGTTTCCTCTCTTTTCTCATTTGTTAGTTGGGAAAGAAGCACGGAAGGCTCAAAAATTAGATACAGGCCTTTGATCAGAGCTCAGATGTCTGGTTAGGGGATTTAACCTTTCAAACTATACATAGGTACTTCACAAGGCCTTGGACTTTGAGAAGGTACTTATGGTAGACAGGTCAGTAGGCTTACTCCTAGCCCATAGCGGGCCAGTGAATAATTTCCCTCTCAATACTATGGGAGTTTCTTCTAGAAATAGCAAGAGGACGACCAGATACGTGCATTAACACACCATCATGCAAGTAGAATAGAGTACAAATTCATCATCACACTCAGGAAGAGTTTCATAGTGTTTGAAATATAGAAAAGATGGATATTATTATGGGTTATGTATGGTGTCTCAGAGCATGCTTCGGCGACATGGAAAGAAGGGGAATCTTCAACAATTTTGATCCAAAAATGTGAGGTTAGGTTTCTGTAGAGGTAATGGTCAAGACTGGGGATCCAGTCGGGGTTTTGGAAAATATACTTAGACTAGTCATGCACCTCAGGAATATATAATATGAGATAAGGAAGGTTGTTTGTATGTTGTAGATCAAACTCCAGAAGATGGTGAAGAGTGACCATCCATTGTTTTAGGTATAGTTTTGATCACCTCTACATTATCTACTACCTTATTAGATATCAGTGCTTCCCATTCTTTCATATCTATACAAGTAGTTGTTGGAATTGACTTACCATTCAAGTTATCTTATAAGTTATTCCTCCTTGATACATCATTGGGAAATACAGTATAAAGTCTTCATTGATGCCCAGAGTGTCCACTAGTCATCACTAGATATGAACATCTGTAGGAATTTATGATTCTAGAAATGATGACTTTCGATTTTATTCCTAACATGGATTGACTGGCCAGCTTATGATTTCAAATTGATTGGTATCATAGATGGGGATCTTTTACCTCACCAAAGGGATAATAGGTCATGATGACTGGAGAGTGGGAACTAGGAGTAATCAGATTTGGAACAGTCTTGAGTAAACATGGGTTGTTCACAACACAGATGGTAGGCTTAGATATTTTATAAGGATCAGTGGTAGACCCCTCATATTTTATACCAGTCATGGATCTATATCATGAAATATTTCTAGATTATTTCATAATAATCCCTCCTGATAAAAAATTTTCCATTGAGTTATATCTCATACCAAGTGCGCAACCATTCTGATACCACCATATCATATGACTCCAAATGATCTGAAGGAGTTCAAGGAACATTTATATGACTTAGAGAGGAAATGATTTATCATACCTAGTAATTTACTATGGGATGTAACTATTTTGTTTTTCAAGAAGTTGGATGGTAGTCTTTGGATATGTTTTGATAACCAAAAACTAAACCAGGTAGAGATAAAGAACTGATATTCATTTTTTAGGATCGATGATCTTTTAGATCAGCTAAAGGGATCCTAGTGGTTCTCCAATATTTATCTTTGATTGGGTTATCACTAATTGAAAGTTAGAGAGTATGGAATTCTAAAGATGATATTTTGGAGAAGCTATTTACTGTATGAGTAGGACATTTTTGGTTTCATCTTTTGATGCCTTGCATATCAAAGGGATAAGGTTGAGCACTAGGGTCCTGGTGGGTTATTACAACCACTCCCAATACCTTTGTAGAAGTGGGAGGATGTCATGATGGTCTTTTTATGGGATTACCCAAGACCCCAAAGATTTTTTATGTGGTCTAGGTGATCATAAACTGGCTAATGAAGTCTACTCCCTTCTTACCAGTCAAAGAGACTCAGTCAGTGGAGGATATGAGAAACCTCTATGTCTGAGAGATCATACGCCTGCATGGATTTTAATTGATAATTTTTTTAGATAGAGATGCATGTTTTAAGTCAATATTTTTGAAGGGTTTTGCAGAAATCCCTATTAAATCTTTTTATATTGATCATTGTGTACCTTTCTTGGATAGACAGATAGTCTAAGCAGACTATACATATATTGGAGGAGATTCTTTGAGCTTTCATCCTATACTTTTGTGGAGCATGGGGTGATCACCTATCCTTGATTTAGTTCTCATAAAATAATAGTTCCCAGGATTCAATTCAAATGGAACCTTATAATCCCTTTAAGAGAGGTTTTTTCACTCTCCAATTTGTTGGCATGAGGTGGGTGTGGTAGTGATTGTTGGCCCCAAAATATTTTAGGAGACCTATGAGAGAATGTTGTTGATATAGAAGTGGTTGATCACCGCTCAGAGAAAATAGAGATATTATGATAGATATAGGAGTTGGCCCTTGGATTTCACTATGGGAGATCAGGTTTTCTTGAGTGTGACTCCTCGGTTAGGTCACATACTTATGGGGAAGCAGGGTAAGCTAGAACCATGTTTTTTTGAACCCTTTGAGATCATTGAGTGGATAGGGGTATTGGAACACCGTCTAGACCTCCCTTCTCACTATCAAGTTATGTAAAACATGTTCCATTTGTCACATATTAATAGGAACATATCTGACCATGCACATGTCATTTATTTTGATAACATTAATCTAGAGACGGATACATATTATGAGGAATGTATGATGCGGATCATAAACAGAAGTGATAGGTGATGCAAGGAAAGACGATACCACTAGTCTAGATTTAGTCGTATCATGTACGGATCTTAGAGGATGTGTGGGAGTGCGAGTCTGATGTTCGATCTCAGTGTCCTATGTTTTTCTAGCAAGATTGCTTGAGATAATTCTCGAGGATAAGAAGTAGATACATGAGGAGAATTATAATATCTTAAATTTTTAAATACAACAAAAAATTCTCATTGATAATAATTTAAGACTATTTTTGTATGGAAATGTAATTTTTCAATAAAAATTACATAATATATGATTTAAATAATTTTTATAAATTTAAAAGTCTGGTTAAAACCTTGGAATATTCTATGGAATATTTTCATAGTTAGGTGATGAGATAGTATAATACTGGATTCCGTAGAGCCTCGACACTGAAAGATTAAATAAATTTAATATATCATATTACACTCACATGATTTTTCCAAAAAAAAATAAATATCTCCCAAATGGTGTCTCATATGAGAAATATAAAACCACCCTTATGTCCTAGGTGAGGGGTTTACCCAAGGCATAACATAACATTTTTGTATGACAAGTGTTTGGTCAGATCAAACATGAGGATAACTTATTTAATATTTTTAATATATATTTTTCCAAAAATAATTAGATATCTCTCAAAATGTTCATTATATGATAAATTTGAGACCACCATCGGGTTCGAAATATGGGTTTTTCCGTAGGCGTGACAAAAATTTCATGTGTGTTGGGTGTTTGGTAACATCGCATGTGGGGTTAAATTTTTAATATTTATTTATATTATTATATAAATATAATTAACATAATTTTTTTATTTATAGGTCATATTCTTCAATGTGTTGTCACCATTTTTTTCACTATTTGAGGTGTTTTTAAACACACCATTGAGGATTAAATTAGTTACATCCCATAGTAAATTACTAGGTATGATAAAAGGTAATTTTGTGGGATTACCGAAGAATGGTTATTAAATTATCAAAGGATAATTACACGTATTATCGAATATAATTATATAGAATTATCAAAATATAATTATAAAACTATAATTGTGAACTTATAAGTTGACCAAAAATTATAATTTTAAAATTATCTAGGGGCGATAAAATATCATCCCATGTGATATTTAAAATGATAATTTTAAAATTATCCAATAGAGGGAAAGTATCATCACATGAAATATATTATTTCTATTTGAAATAAAATAACTAGTTTTGGTTCTATTAACCTTTAAAGAACCGTAAGATTTGATGTGTTAACATTTATGATAATAAGGTCATGAAGAGGTGTTATTGGCCGTTGAGGTTTCCACTCTAGCTATTAAACCACATAGGGTGGTTTATCCTTTCCTTTGACATTGAAGACTTTTGAGGTACAAAGTTACTTAAATTTTTGGGATTTTGTTCACATGTTTCCTTAATATGATTTATGTGTAGATATATTTGATGACCATGCTAGATTGTGATCGCATGTGGGTGTGTTTGTAGCCCTAAAAACCTTCTGTGACACCGGTTATTGTGAGTACTTTGTATCTTATTATTCATGTTCAGTGTTGTCTGCATGTATTATGATGCTTCATTATTTATGATAATGTGTTATGATTTATCATGTATCCCACCATGATATGTGTGATTTTATGGTATTTTTCTTGGAGCCCAAGGCATATAGACCTTTGTGACATGTTTATTCCTTAGAGGGGGAGTGTACACATCTTTCAATGATGTAAACGAGGGACTTATGCATATGGTAGGGATACGATGATACCTTGTGGATGTCGTGTGATACACTTGATTCCTAGAAGTTTCCAAGTGGTGCATTCTTGATGCATGGTGAATGTTGAGTATTTCTTAATGCCTAGAGGGTGTTGAGAAAATGACTTCCATGATGCCTTTAGTATGTTGAGTTTCACAATCAAACAATGTCGAGTAGCATGATTCATGATCCTCATAGATATTCATTTATTATTTTAAAACCTTGATTATCATTTTAGTACAGAACCAAAGCAGGTACATCCGGGGGTTTATGGTGACTCGGTTAGAGCACGACCACTCAATTTTGGATTGTATGTTACTATTCTTGTTATGAATTTATTATTATTATGGAATAAACATATATACTTGATCATGTAGGGTTAAAGATTCATTGGTTGTGTCTTTTTTAGTCTTATACTCATACCCTACTCTGGAATTTAATTGCTCTTGCAGATTTCATGAGGGATCCACTAAAAGTAAAGGGACCTATAGTGGAATGTTGAGATGAGAATCATGGAGCTAGGGTGGGTTAAGATAGACACTGGAAGAACCTACAGCTTACTATTTATTTTTTATCTATTTTATTCACCTTGGATAGGCTTTCCACTTTTGGGAGATGCTTTTATTTACTTGTCATGTATACCATTTATTCAGTTTTTATGCATGTTTACTATGATTATTTATTATGTTATTTATGAATCATATGACATGATACTAATGTAATAGTCTCTCCATTGTCGGACTCAGACTCTCACTGCTGGTCGGCATCTTCTTGTGTACAGGGATTAATGCATGAGGTCATGTGACACTCCATCTTGGAATTAGTGGTTTGGTTTGGGGTGTTACATTTATTGTATACACATCCACAGAGGTAGATTATAAGGGATCAAAATAATTGGTCATATGATATAATTTTTACTTAGAGTCATGAATGTGTTAAATACATTAGTAACAAATCCCAAACAGGCATTCCTAAGATATAAAGAAAATTTTGGATATAAAAATAAAATGATTTATTTTCTTTAAAATCTATTGGATGATGTATAAACCCGTCATTTTTATTTTACATAACATACAAATCCATTTGATTTATTATTTTAGATGACATATACAACCTATAAAACTATTTTTTCAATGTAAAGTAACCATCAAAACAATTTTATTTCTATTATTTTTCATAGTGGGTTCATTATATTTTCATCATGATTTATCAATTACCATATAGAAGTATGACATCACTTGTATTTTTATTTATCTGAATCATATCCCAATACAACATATATTCATTGATACATGCATGTATCATTTTATAATTGAGACTAGTCTTATTAATAAATTTCTTCATCTCATAAAAAGATTTAAGGATTATAGCTTTATTAAATGCATCACGTGTAAACTCCAATATCATTGAAATTAATTTATCAATAATTCCACATAATCAATAGATATGATATAACTTAAATAATGTCACGCTTATACCCTATTTACCCAGATTTGGTGCATTATTACATATCATTATCATGATCACAATATATAAAGTCTCCAAATACCGATTAGTTTAGTAGCATTGGAAGTACTAGATACATACATAAGTTTTACATTATATTATGAAATGGAAAAACAAAAACATCGTGTCCCCTTTAAACACACTAATATCCCTTATCCTATTTCTGCAGGTTAATTGTAATATACTTCTTTGCATCTTGGGAAAAATAAAACATGAGAAATGGGTGACCTCAGATGCTCAGTAAGGATAACAATATAATAGAAACTATCATAAATAAGCATAAACATTTTAGGAAATGTGTAAGACTAAAACAAAAGCCTTTCAAACTTAATATTCAGAATAATATAGAAAAGATAAACCAATTAATTCCATTTACTTATTCACATGCATATTCTAATAGTTGAATAATGACATTTAATATCAATAGTTAATTTTATAATTATGGAATGCATAATTTCGGACA